>OU612058.1:237806206-238406206 GCA_914767635.1 Melanostoma mellinum | reverse complement strand
AGTGCAATTGACCGGCAATAAGATCTGAGTGCTCCAGACAAGCATAAATCTCCTCTTTTATACAAAAAAAAAAAAAAAAATGTGACCATAGTTGGTCGTAGTTGTGTGGCTTGTTGCGCCGTTTTGCTGGAATCACATTTTGCTCGAGTCATGATCTTTAATCGCCAAAAGCGTTGTCATTAGACTATATCGCTCCGAATTGACTGTTACCGTCTGCCCAATCGCATCTTCGAAGAAATATGGAAAAATAACACCTTCGAACCATAGAAATAGAACACATCAAATAATCACTTTATCTGGATGCAACTGCATCTCCTTGATTAAAATAAAGTAAATAAGGTCGTAAAACAAAACTCGAGGTCTAACGCTTTTCATGAACCTACCATTTTACGCCGATTACGAACAGTTAAGTAAGAAAGCGCTTTTCATTGCTGTGTATTTACTTTCGGAGGACTTGCCTGATCGTGCGGGTTTTCTAAGCTTCATATGTGGCAAATCTGTGTAAAATTTGCCGCATCGTTGATGAATTGTTCGAAAAATCGGTGCTTACTCATATATATACATTATACAAATATTCATACAGCCAAAATACGATTGCGTTCCGAATGGTCAGATGGATTTAATTGTTAAATAAACTCAGCTCAATAAGAATGGAGATTCAAATTCAAATGCAAACTACGCCATAGTAAGGTGTACGACACATTCAATTGCTTTTTAATATCGCAAACTATATGTCATCCATCTTGTCCAGGCATGATGGTGATGTCCCCTGGAATGCCACCCTCCATTAATGGCGCCAATGGACAACTTTCTCCGCCTATGATGAGCCAGCTTCCACAATGATGGACCCCTACTTATGACCACCATCACCTATTGGTGCAATGGGTATGCGACTTCCTTTGGGAGCTGGACCTCTTTCAAAATAGTTATTTCAATGACGACTAAAGTTTTTTTCTTTTGAGATTTAAAAATAGTGAAAACCCCTTCTTCCCAAAATGAATTTTTTAAAAGACTGAATTTTAAGGCCTCTTTCACACACGATGGTTCTGTCTTTACGGTTTTTGTGAGTTGTTGTGAGTAACCTAATAAGAGTATTTGAAGCTTTCACAATTAACGGAAGCAGATTTATTCTTTGCGAACAACTTGAAACAGCCATTTCAGCGACTGAACTATACGACGACAATACCGGATTTAAACGTTGCGACTTTTGTGTCTGAAGCAGGCCTATCAGAGTTTGTTTCTCATTTATTTTAATTTTCTTTTTCCTTTTTCCGGCGTTACGAGCATCACAGTTTTCCCACTTAACTGCGCTTCATACTAGTGATCCGCGATATGCTTAGGAGTTCAAAGATAAAAATCATTCACAGTGGAAAGATCTATGCTTATCTCTACTTGGTTAAAGAATACGCATTTTCTTCTTTAGAATATTCTTCCGTTCAAAAAACAATAAGACAACAAACTATTAAGTTTGGTATGGTCATTCCGAAAGGTATGCTTACCAAATTAAGATTGACTAAATTTTTTCTGAGAATAACCATAAACCATAAACCAAGCGTGAAACTCTTAAAACAGAATATTTTAGTTGCATAATTTCTTAAATGCCTTACTTTTAATTCGACTATAAAACAAACTATTTCATACAATTACTTCCTTACTTCTTTATTTTTGTTTCTAGTCGTATTTTGTAAAGTGTCTGAGGAAGTTAACCAAAATTACGACACAAGAGGAGAGCACACATTTTTCATATTATGCTAAGTCAAAATAAAGTTGAAACGATAAACACCTCATTCATCAGAATTCAAGCCATCATCGTAAGCAAATTCTCGAATACGTTTATCGTCATTCTACAACATAACGACACACTCAGAATGAGTGCGCGATTGTAATAAAATAATAATAATAATTTATTCAACCAGCAGCGGTGATGAAAAAAGAAAAAAGAGAAACAATTCCAGAGCATTCTCACTTTTCGCACCTGCTGAATTGAATTTAATTAAAAACAAAAACCTAAAAGCAAATAATAAAAGTGAAAAAGTAGGTACAACCAGGAGGGGGAAGAATAAAAAACAAAATTCATAAACACCTTGCACAATCACCTGGTATTTTTCATATCCGGCCGAAAAGGCGTTGAATTTCACGTCGTCGACTGCATTTGATCCCTTCCACGTTCTCAACTTTAAAAAATTTAAAAAAAAGAGGAGTAAAATACAGAAATCGACAAAAATGAGACCCCATTATGTTTCGATAAATCACGTTTCGTTTTTCATCTTTTTATACATTTTCAAGGCAAAGGCATGTACATAGGTACTCTCTGCTTAAATGGCTCCATTGGAATTCAATTACATGCCAACAATGTAGTTGGGATGCATTTAGTTGATTGTAATTCCCGTCCTATCAATCAAAAAGTACTCAATTTCCACACAAAAGCAAGACACCATCATAGAGTCTAGGTGAAGCAGAATGAAATGCAAATCAAGGAAAAATAACAGAGAACAAAACAAAAAAAAAAAAGGAAGAAGATGAAGGAAAAAAGTCTCCAACGAAAGATACCCCATAAATATGTCCATGACCTTTTTTCAAGCCAAATCGACTTGGCACGACTTTGAACTTCCTTGTTTGAGGAATTTTTGCATGCACACTGCATTGGAATTTCATTTTGGTTGAATTTTGCTTTTTGTTGTTGTTGTTGTTGTTGTTGTAATGGACAACAAGATGTTGGTCTTTTGTCGAATGATGAAGAATATTTAAATTTTATTAACAGTATAGATGAGGAAGCGTTTGAGCAGAAAATATTGAAACTTCTTCTACCAGGTAGTGGTTAAAATGATGAAGACTCTGGGAAGGCGGCTTATTGGGGTTAATTTCTGAGCTAATGGATGAAGTTGAACTCTCAGCATGAATACCTTAGAATTAAATAGTACTCGGGTATTATAAATCTTATGAGTAATGCGACTGAACCGTAAAATGAAACAGTTTAATTTCGTTAAGGATGCATTACGAAGTGGGATCGATAGAGGATCAGTTGTTTTTTTTTTTTTCAAACAAATCTTTTTTTTTTGTTCAAGACACTAAGTCGTCTTTGATAAGCGTCTTAGTTTAATGCGGTTTGTGAAATAAATTTAGCAAAAAAGCTCTTTTACGAATCATACATGGAGGGAACCTTTTTCTATGGCCTATTTCACATGCGACCGTTTTTTTCGTGCTCGCACAAAATGTGACAGCCGTTGACAATAAGCTTAAGAAATATAGGTAACTGAAGCTATAACACTTGACGAGGTTTTTTTTGGAACGGACGATTTAAAACAGCCTTCTAAATGACTGTAATATACGGCGGCCGTGCCGGATTATAGCCGAACTGACCGTCGCGTCGGCGTCGTGTGTGAATCAGGCCCATAGCCGGTAATGAAATTCGTCAATTTCTTTTAAAACCTTTAGTCGATTTCTCTAACTCTGTAGAAGAAAAAACATGCCCATACGATTATGATTGTAAAGTGTGGATTATATTCAGTGTTTGGAGGTCTTCTTACATATTGACGAGATCCTTTTCCACCCCTTAAAACAATTAAAGTGTAACGGGTTTTCACTATCAACGCAATGCAAAGTGGAAAATACCAATCTGTGCAATGCTTTTACTCACACTACTATTATTTTGACCGCAACTGTATATGACTTTAAATATTAAAAAAAATATATATAATATATAAAGCCAACTAAGTAATGTACCATCACCAGGTTCTTTAAGCCTTCCACATGTTCTGAGCACTTATTTGTGTGAATTTTCTAAATTTGTCGTTCAGAATAGGTACAGCTAGTAGGCTATTGAAATGCATAGATCTCGAGGCTCCCCAATCTTTGTTGGGCCACCTTAGTGGTCTTAAAAGCAATTGGAATCTTTATAAAAAAGTTTTACTTTTGTAACCTAAAATGTTTTTATCGTCTACTAAAATGGGATATTCACCGTATGATATGAAAAAAACGACGTCAAAGTAATCAAAAACAATTAAAAGCGAAGGCCCATGGTGACTGCCTTATGGCCTCCCAATCAGAGGGAGTTCAAAAAGCCATATTTTTCAATAACATTTCTTAGATAGGAACAAATCTATATTAATCTTATTAATCTATGCAAATCAAATGGGACGGCGTTGACCAAATGCTTTGGATGAATTGGTGTAACTATAACTATACAGTTGAGCTTATAACAGTTTTCCACACAAGAGAGCGATGAGCTCTGGGGCCTAGTATATTTCTCACAACCGTTGCCTTTGTGAGGGAATAGTAGGATCTACAATTTTCTGCCGAATCCGAATGGCTTATTAAGAGAGTGTTTTTAATTTGAATACATTTTTCTATCTGAATTCTTGCCAATTCCTCGGTAAAGGCGATTACCCGTGAAAAACGTTTTTGCTTCTATTGGCATTCGAACCATGAACCTCCCGGCTAACCTTAGTTTTCGATGCAAAAGTTGTCAAAGCACAGGGTCAGGCGATCCCAAACGAACGGAAATGAGTGTGCAGACAGGTGGCCCCATCTAAAACAGTAGTATTGTCTCGTCTGTACACGGCACTAAGACCTAACACAACACCATCAGTTTGTAGATGACCATTCCTATCCGACGATTGACGTCATTTTTACCAAACTAAAATAGCTTTCATCTCATCCTAATCCAAGACGCTGCCATGATAAGGAAAATGATTTGGTAGTTCCCTTTCTCATCCTAATCCAAGACGAAGTAACCAAAGATTGAACATTTAAAATTCTGCCCTACTCTCTAATAAAGTTGGGAATTTTCGGGTAATTATGATCTCCTTCTTCTTAATTATTATGAAAATTTTTAAAGAAAAAAAATGTGGTAAATTAATTTTTAAGCATAACTAGATTCACTTTCTAAGCCGAGAATTTAACAGAGAACTTAGTCTCACTGATTTGCTCTATTTTACACCTTTACCTACCCGTCCCTGGAAGACTACATGGAGTAGTTCTGAGCCGAGTATGTTTTTGCAGAAGAACTGTTATCGAATCTTCACAGATGGCTCCAAAACCGACGAGGGTTCTGGCGCTGGTGCATTTGTGGAGAACGACATACGACTATCTTAATGGCCTTGAGCCACGTTACGAACAATGGATGGACGGGGAGAAGTATCTTTGTTTGCAGCGACAGGAATGCAAGAGCTCTCTGCTCGTAGCAGAAAAAACTGTAGAAAGCTTATTGGTGTTGCCAGCGGGCCCTTTTTTTTGCCAAATATTTAAACGTGTTAAGCTTAAGTAATACCACACTCTGTGAATCTTGTAGAGAAGATGGGAACACCGCGCAGCACTTCCTCTGTAGGACATACACAGCTTTTTCTCGCATGAGGTTACAGATACTCGGAGCTTGTATGGTGAGAGCTGGTAACTTAGGCTCCTTATCATGGCAGCGTCTTTTGGTTTTCTCCGAACATCTGGAAAGCTATAGGAAATAGCAGTTTGTTAACTGGCAGTAGAATGGACCGGTATTTAGCTCTGAGTATATTAATCTAAGGTATTTTAAAAACCTCCAACAGAAAAAAACATGTTTTTGCAGCTTGCAGTACAAATTATCCCTTATCGGTATAGTTGCACCGTATCAAAAGTATCGAGAAATATATTTACATATAGTCGTCGTTAATGATATGATAACACTTATTGTACTCCTAGGTTTTTCAAAGACATTTTTGATTCTGCAATCAACGAAATTCTTCTTCAAATAAGTGAAAGTTCATTTAAAATAGCAATCAAAAACATTATTTCGTGTATTTGTGGCAGCATCATATCCTTAAAGCCGTACTCAAATTGTTTTCTACAAAAATAAGCATTAGTTTACATTACCTACTAGACTCGGAGTCCCTCAAGAGACTGTTTTTGGGCTTTTATTGTGAACAATTTTTATGAATGATATCTTAATGCACATGACAACTTGCATGCATCACTTAGGCACGGGAGTCATTGCCAAAAGTCCTAAGAGAGTAATAGCAATGCCTTGTAAATTTTCGTAATTAGCATAAAATCAAGGTCAAGAAATGTTTTAGAGCCTGAGGCTTTCTCAGCTCTTTAGTTCCACGAATTTATTAAGTTGGATAAGGTTTAGTTTATCAGAAAAATAACTGACCCATTTGAAAAAGCAATCGTTTTGTTACATGAAGGAGGATGCAAAAGGTTGAATTTAGTAATTTTTGTCGAAGAATAACTAAACCAAACATTGCTTTAATTGTCGCAGAAGAAATTTCCTAGAAGCATAATAAGATATTTACAATTTTTTATCCATACCGCTTTTCTTTGGACTTTTTTCTTCGAAATAAAAAAAAATTGATTTTCAGAAATAGTACAGAGCCTTTGCAGTCTTTGAAAAGACATTCATTGACAAACGTATACGTTTCTAAAGCAAACAAGACAGATCTAAAGAGTTAATGATTCCATTAATGTGTAAGAATTTACGTAGGTATTTAGAAAATTTTCCTTCAAAAAAGTTTGTTCAACCCTCTTTTGCCTTAAATTCATAAGTTCACATCAAACGGTTTAAATTCATTTTCTTTTTCATCAGTCAAACACGCTTGCCTTCCCTTCGAGACACACTCATTATTCAAAGAGAGAAGAGCCCTCTGTTATGTGACACATTCTTGAAAAGTTAACAAATCCGCATTCCAAAATCCCAAACAGGATTTCATTTACACAATGTTCTCAATCGTGTGTGTGCATTTTACAACTGCTTATCTAAAATAGAAGGCGGTTAACTGTTTTACTTCAATTAGCACTTCCTGATGGCATTCTTGCAAACCACCTGGGAGTTGAGTGTTTCCTTAAATATAATAATCATATTTTGTGTCTTTCAAAGACATTAGGTATGTACATTGTCTTTATAATTTGTGTAAGAGTTTTTTTATGTGCCTCTTAAATGTAGAACCTTATCAACAGGAAAGAGCTTGTTCTAAATGTGAAAAGAAGAAGAACTAATAGAAACAGAAAAAGATACGAGCACGATGGTGCCAAGGAAGGCTGAGGACAGCCAAGTACCTATCAATGTGTCCTGGATAAACGAACAACCACTCTTTTCTTTTCTTATTATTTTTTTTTTATAATGGTGGGAGATAGAAACAAATAAAATGGTTTCTATGCAACAGGTGGTTGGTTTCATGAGGAAGTTAAAACTTTGGCTTGCAAGGAAAGACGATACCTCTACACAGGGTAGAATTTATGTGTATGTAAAGTCTCTTTTTTCAGTATGACGTGAAAAATGAACTGAAAACATAGGTTGATGCAGATGCTTTTGAGGGAATTAAATATTGTCTCAGCCTGAGTTGGGATTAAGTAGTTTTGACTTTATTGCAAGTTTTCTGTTTTATTATAGACAAGCAAGAGCAGCTGTGTTGTGCTTTTTTTGAAAGAATGCCTTTTTAGTTTAGAAAAGAGAAATTGTATCTATTCAAGCAGAATCCAACAAGTCAATTCGAGAAGAACTCATCTTAAAGATGAGTTGAGTGTGAATCCTATGAAAAAAAAATTCTGAAGTTGATTTGGTAATTACCTTTTATGACACACATAATGACTGACAAATGTTCGCCTTTAAAGATTCGAATCATTTTAGGGGATTCTTACCTTAGTCGCTGGTGGAGCAATATACCACTACTTTTGTGGCAATAAAACAGACATGGCCAAAGCTAGACCTAAAACGTACAAGACACTTGGTATCCCAAGGAGATTGTATATTGGTTACTAAATCAATGTCATTACCGGACATTGCCTCATTGGTAGACACTCCATAAAAATCGGTTCTCATTCAAAGGACTTCTGCATAAGCTGCTTAGATGAGGACGACAAAGAGATAACCCCACACCTCCCCTGTTCATTTCGTGCAGTCTCCCTCAAAAGGAAACTGAATTTAGGAGACTACTTCCTCGATGATGCAAGCATCATGGTGAACGCAGATATCCTTCACATCTTTCGCTTTATTAAAAGCTCCAAATGATGGTTTAGTTAATTGATGGAACTAAAATTGATCTAAGTGTGCCAGTTCGTCATCAGTAAATCCGTCCGTATCCGAGGCTTGTTGGTGCTTCGCAACTAAAATAGCTTTACGTGACCGGGAAGTCACCCCGACAGCACGACCCCCAACCTGGAGGGCCAGATCCTTGCATAGCTCCAAAGATGGGGAGCCGGATAAACCTTTCCTTATAGGCCTGAACTCCAAATATGTTGTAGTAGGCCCATAAGGTGTTCACTAAGTAGTTCAACCTGACTGGAACTGAAGACGCCACCGTTGATTCCATCTAGGGAATTCCTCCGCTGCCGTCTGGATGAAAAAAGAGGTGCCTTAGTGGGAACACCTCTCCCCCCCCTCTCTCGTTAGCTGCCACCAACAACCTTGCCCTAGGGTTGAGACCCAATCTCCAGTTGAGGTACTAGGCACCCGATGTTCACCACGTTGAGGTGAGAGTAGGAGTTGATAGACAGAGGTGGGTTTTAAGAAAACCTATGGACGCTCTTGGGTGCACGCGACCATCTCTACCATTTGACCATATAAGACACTTATCATCCCGGTTCTTATATATGGCGCATGGACCTTGTTAAAGCTAGACGAGAACGCTTTAGGATGCTTTGAGAGAAAAATTCTTCGGGTGATTTTTGGTCCCGTCTGCATAGATGGATAGTGGAGAAGAAGATTCAACGACGAACTGTACGGGCTGTACAGCGACACTGACCTTGTCAAACGAGTTAAGGTCCAGCGGCTTAGATGGCTGGGTCATGTTGAGCGAATGGACACCAACGCTTCGGCCCAGAAAGTCTTCGAATCCAATCCCGAGGGACGGCGCAGTAGAGGAAGACTCCGACTCAGGTGGCGCACGCAAGTAGGAGGGGACCTCAACCAACTTGGCGTGCAAAACTGGAGGAAGCTAGCTAGGGACCGAGCTGACTGGAGAAGTATGTTGGTTGAGGCCCTAGTCCGACCCGGACTGTAGCGCCACCTTAAGTAAGTAAGTAAGTGTGCCAGTTGTTTTGCCCTTTAAATCCAACCTAATTTATCTTAGTGGCTTTTTGCTGACGTAACTAAGATGGCATTTCAGATCTGAAAAAAGTCGCATGTTAAAGATCTCGATGAGATTTCCTTCAAGATCTACCGTTATGTGAAAACTTGGTCGATTATGGACTTTTCTGGTCTTACACCCTTTTGTTAAGGCCTATCAAATTGCTGAAATGGGTCTTCAGAAGTCCACATACAATAGAGGACAAGATCTTATATAAGACGTTAAGGAGGTATATTCCTCTATGATTGTCGTAATTGTGACAAATGATACTATGGTTCCGTTTTCAATTTATTATTAGGATGAGGAAGAGCAACTTATTGTGCACTGCTATTTTTAAAAGAAACCACTCAGCTTCACCTTTCTTTATCTTTGAAGTGAAACTACTGACACGATTGATTATTATTAACACCCTGTATTCGTTCCATTATTTTCTGATTCCCAAGCAAATGTACTGAGCTTGAAAGTTATAAATCTCTTTCTACATCCAACATTCCTTTAATCCGAAGTCATAAGAGCTTTCTTTATGAACCCTGAGAATGATACCAGCGCAAAACAATGCATTTTAGGTAATGGCTTTTCTATGTTCATTACTCGCCAATATTCAACCACTCTGTATTTGCCTGCCATTATCTTTCTTAATCCTTCGAATAGAGCATATTACTCGAAAATACCATCCATTTATAGTCCAAGTTCGAAACATGTTATTTATCAGCATAAAACTGTAAAAACCAAATGAACTTGATTTATTACTGCATGAGCATAGAACCCGTAATCACCTAAGTAAAGGTACCAGCTAGACCATAAATAACTACTTTTTAGATCTTTAAATACACAGCTACACACACACACAAATATCCACTCCATCAGCCAATATAGAAAGCCTCTGTGTTTTAGACGAAATAAAAAAAAAGAAATAAACAACACAAATGGACAAAAACTGTAAAAAAGAAAAAAAATAATTCAGAAGTACTCCTACAATTCTATGTAACTTCTGCTTGGACAGAGAACTGGTATTTCCTTTAAACCAAACAACATGGCCTCATAGAGAACCGGACCAATATCCGATGTCCACTTTTTTATTTGGCCGTTCGTCCCCGTCACGTCGCATCGGAGTCGTCTCTCTTTCTCCCTTTCTCTGTGTTAAGGAAACTTGCAAGAACCAAATATACTCTTTTTTTTGGTCGCTAACTCTGATCCATAAATACACCAACTTTATCTGAACAAAATTTATTTAGTTTCAAACTATTCAAGGAGAGGAAGAAGAACAAAAGCCCTCTGGATCCCCTTGGACCATATTCAAATAATCCCGCACAACGGAAAACCAGGAAAATGGCCCTTAACTAGGTATATTGCAAAGTCAAAAAGCGGGAGTGTAGTTTTGCACGGAGCAAAGAGGCGGAGAAACAGAGATGATGCAAAGGCTTAAACGTTGGCCAATATGTAAATCGGCCGAGGGAAATGAACTTGGTTGACTTCGAGGAGTCGAGATGTTCTGTGTGTTATACGAGAGGCAAGAACGAATTGCGAATCGAGTGCTGGTGGGGGATTTGAGTGGTAAGTGATTCAAGAACGAAGATGATGGCATCGTCGCCAATAAAAATAATAATACCAGGCAGCATCTTTGCTTCGAGAACAAACATACAGAAAAGATGCAAAGGATATCTGCACTAGCACTTCTGATTGGAAAACAGGAAAAATAACGAAGAGGAAAAACGTTCAAGCAACGGGCCACAAAGCAGTAATAAAACAAAAGCAAAATAATAACAAAAAAAAAAAAAAAACAGAAAAACGAGGAAAATTATCAGTTTCAAGTAACCAGTACTAGTTGGAATATCTCTGGCCCGGAGTCGGTGAAGAATCTCTGGAACATCTAGTGAGGAGCGAAGTACACTCGAAAAAAAGTGTGTTGAAGTCTTAAATGATTTTTGGTTTTTTCTTTTTTAAGGATATAGCTAAGGTTAGGATAGCCGAGCCCATAAGATCATATTCTTCAACCAAACACAGAGAGAGCATAGCGATATCGACATATACGCTTATAGAACGAATCATTTAACCACTTACTAAACATAGCCAGTAAATGCGAGGTCTGGGAGCGATAATTAAATCTTAAAAACAAGCTACAAGTTTTTTATAGACAAATAATAGTAAGATTCTTCAATAATTAGGCAGCGAGATATCATAACGATCTTAACTTGTAAGCTTACAGATCGATCGTAGAATCGATCAATAGAACTTACGCGATCGTTCATTGATGTCACCGTCGTTAGAATTAGGATACACCTAGCTGTGATCCATGGAATTTAGTTATGAGAATGACGAGAGTGATTACAAGATTGCAAGAAACCAGCCATGAGCGATCCCTGAAATAACGCCACCGATTAAAAGAAGTTAAACTTAAGAAACCATTTAATGCAAATCTCAAAAGATAAGTTGTCGAGGGCGATCACAGACGTGAAACTAAAGCATCACTATTGAGGTTTCTGAGCAAATCCAGGATCGGTTACCATAGAACTAGTAATGGCATAAGTTATATTTTAGCCCTTAACTCCCCCCACTCATCTTTTAAAGAGACGTCAGAGCAGCTTAACATTCCCCTGTGCTGGGTGCGAAGTGCAAAGAGATAGTTCAATTAGGATAAGGATACATAAGATCCACTGTGGTATTACAATGGCCAAAGAGGCCTAAGTGTGTTAGCCGAGGTAATAGCCACTTCAACCAAACCTAACCTATGGAAAAAATCCGCAGTTAGTGGAAACACTAGTGAGTGAAGGTAGGAGTTCGAGTTTTGAATCGCAGAAAAATGCAATTCATTTTCTAAAATAAATAAATAAAGAATGGCGCAATATAGAAGGATAGCCTTCGTATTTCTCACAGGATGTCGACCTAAAATTTTCTGCCGATTTTGAATGGTTTATCGACAGAGCGATTATCATGGCAATGAATTTTACTATCAGAGTATTTTCCAATTCCTCGGTGAAAGCGATACCCGGCGTGAAAAACGTTTTTGCTTCTGTTGGGATTCGACCTTCGAACCGGCTGCTGCGTAACAGACATGCATGCTAACCAATACGACACTTGATTCTTTAAAACTCCTCGAGATTTGTAAGTTCACTCAAATTAATGTTTTCGCTACTTCATTTAGTAGTTTTAAGAACTTTTGATTTTCATGGAAACGTGCGGCGACTTATTTATAACATGCAATGTAATTTTTTAAAGTGTACTCCACAGAATATCTGTCCTGCAGATGCTCCTAGCCATTGGCTAATACTTTATATCCCAAAGGCAGATTGACCATAAGGAAGACTTTTGCCTCTTGCTTTTGTTCTTCCGTCCTTGTATAGAAGGATTGGTTAGTTTGGCCTTATGTGCCATACAATTCGACTCATAAAGTATACATAGACAAGACTCTGCAAAAGTAGAATAAAACCAAAGAAAAGCAAAGCAAAATGGCAAGAATGGCAAAGAATAAAATAAATTAACGTAAAACGGAAGATGATGATGGCTAGAGCACTAGGTAAAGAAGAACATTGGATAGAAGACAAAACCACGACACCATGGAGAATCATAAAAAAAGAGAAATAAAAAAAAAAAAAACAGCAACAAATCCATGGACCATGAAGTGGCTATGACCACAGTTTGTATAGAAGTTGTATCCATTACCCACGAGGAAGAAGCATATCGTGCATTGGAATCAATGAGGATACAACGATGACTACGATGAACGACCTCAACAGTCTAGTAGATATATTTATATATAAACTGGACAGCCAACACACAACAGAAAAAAGCCCAGAGAGCGAGAAATAATAAAGCAGCAGTTGTGCATCTCTAGCACCTGCCAGATGTGAATGTACTAGTTTGAGTTCTTATAGATATATTTGTTTGAAGTAAAAAGGAAACGTTTGGTAGTAAGTAAAAGCCATTAATTTAGTGTCAAATAGATATCCTGCAGGAAAAAAATTTTCTTATGGACTTCCTTGAAAAGATAGGTTACGGTGGTGGGACTATAATAGAAGGTAATGGAATTGAATAAAAGCAAGTGTTCTCCAAGGCAAGGCTAAGAATTCTTTGTTATTTCTTAACAATTTGTTATTTGTGCTGCCCTGAAAACTGAAATTGTTTTTCCATCAGAAATTGGTTTTGAAATAAGGGTAACAAGTTTCTTGTCTCTAACTTAAAGTGGATATAGTAGCGTTCATCTCTGTAGCGCATTTGTTGAATTCTAATTTAACAAAAAATTTCCAAACTATGCACAATTTTTTTTGGCAGTGTTGTGAAACAATTTTATATAACTTTTACCGTACGGTAGTGTAATGATAAGCACATATGCCTGTTACGTTGGATCTTGAGGTTTGACTCTCATTGATTTTGGCTGAGTGTTGCACCAGAAAGTAAAATGGTCATGAAAAAGGCTGTTTCAATCAGACATTCGGAGTCAGGTCGCCGTCATTCTTCGACGAGGTGCGGTAGAGAGATATGCGTTAAGCTTTCCGTGATCTGCTGTACTACCTTAGTTATTTTAAATCAGACATGCAGATATGAATATTTTTTAAATTTTTATAAAAGTAGATTCTGACAAGTGCAAAACAATTTTACCGCAACACCCGTCTCACCAGTTTTATCTGAGCCCAACTTCGGTCGCACATGCAAGCATTGAGATTCATTTTTTAGCCGCATTACCACATTCTGGTGGTGCGGCTATGCTCTAACACACTCTTTTTTTTCCCCCTATAATGCGATTCCCAAAGGAGTTAAGGCAATGTGCATCGTTGTCTTCTCCTATAAATTGAATCATGTGTACAAAAGTTCATGCTATATTCTGAGTGAAAATAAATTGTCCGATTTACACAGACGAAGGTGGTTTCGAAACAAGCTTCAAACTGTCTCTTCAAAAAGTCTGGAAAGCAAAGAATCTGAGGTTTGAACGAAATTGTGAATTAATTATTTCCTTATTTCTAGTGTAAGACTTGGTACATCTCATGTGTGTAAATTTTGACAACTCACTCTTGTCGAATCTGGTCTCAAGAAAATCGGTTTTCGAAACGTAGCTTGAAAACGTCAAACTAAAAATTTATAAAATAGGATGCCTCGTTATGAAATAAAACCGTGTTTTTGTTCTACATATATTTGTGGGTGTTTGAAATTCATTAGGCCCCAAGGTTATTCGAACTTTGTTGCTTTGCCCCATTTTTTAATTTTTTAAGTTTTGGTTTCTCAAACGAAAAGATTTCCTACCGAATGTGTAAAATGTATAATCGCAAACTGTTTTTTCTTTAAATACTTCTGGGGCAGGAAAAGAAAGATTGCCATTACTTCTGTCCCGAATGCGTCGCATTACTCCTTTTTGGTTTACATAAATAAGTTCGTACGCCAGCTCTTTTGTTTTATTTTACCACTTGTAGTTTTATAAAAGATCATCTGACTTGCAAACCTTAAAAAACATAAATACATATATGTATCTTGTCAAACGAAAAAAAATGAATGAATAAATATAAATGGGCCAAGCTTTGACACTCTTTGTAATAGTAAGCTGATTCTTTCTCCACCTCCTTTTGCTTATGCACAGTCTCTCTTCAGTATGGGTACCCATACTGAATTGTGTAGCTTCGCAGCAAAAAGTCGCAATGTAACGCAAATGCAACTAGAAATTATATTTACTTTCTTAAAATGTATATCCATAGATTCCTACTATCCCAGCATGTTTCTAAGGGCGACCACATGCCATTCGTAGTTTTTGGAAAGTTTTTTTTTTGTGAATTGTGTTATTTTCTTGCTCCAGTGGCTAAAATATAGAAATACTAATCTCGCTGTATTCAAGGGAATAAATTCTTTTCTTTCTAGCTTATTCACTTTTTCATTCTGATTTATGTAGTTGTGTAGATCATTCTAAAAGTGCTCTACATTTCAATTAATAAAATACATAGTGTGGCCCAAGGCGGGGATCCGTAAAGCCTAGCCTCTACTTTTTCACGACCATGCCTTGTTAAAGACACCTATAATTCTCTGCCAATTTCAAACGGCTAATCAATTGAACGCCTTTCATGGCAATGAATATCAATCATATCGGAGATCTTCCCGATTCCTCGCGAATGATGTTGGATGGTCGGATGAAGTTTGCGTTCAGACTTATCAGATTTGTCATCCAACATTATGTCATTTACCCCTTCGCTTCGTCCAACTTGAAGACTTTAAAAAATATTTGAAAACCATCCAACAAGTTGGACAAGCGGTCATCTGAGGGTTCATATTATCCAATATTGGTCGCTCAAACCAAAGTCTGTAAAAATAATTGTTGGAAATCAAACCACGAACCTCTCACGTAATAGGTACCACTCCACATTTATAAAATATGTAGATAAATAAATAGGGGGGCGCAACAGAGCGAGGAGCCCTTGGGCCTAGCGCATTTCTCACAACCATGCCTTGTGAGGGAATTTACTAACGGAGGACTTGCCAATTCCTCACGAAAGGCGATAAACGTGAAAAAACATTTTTGCCTCTGCTGGGTTTCGAACCTCGAACCTCTGGGTTAGCAGGTGGACATGCTAACCATCACGCCACGGGTACCACAATTAAATTTTATTATTATGAATGAGTTAGTCCGCTTGGTTGTTTGCAAAATTTTCAATGTTGTTGACCAACACTCAGGTTTCGAGATGCTTCACAGATCACAGCTTTATAGACCTCAAATTCTTTGGCTAGGAAGACCATGCAAGAAGACTTTTTGTCAGCCCATTCGTCCGTTTCCGAAAAGCATGTGAAGAAACAGCTTGAACAACCTCCCTGTTTTTCTTGTATGTTATGACCAATGGTTTGAAATCAGTGTACAGTGGAGTTTAATCTGTTGGAATTTCTATGTTGGTGTAAATCCCTAGAATTACTAACTTTTGTATGGATATTTTTATATTTCAAAAGAAATCATCTGCACACTCAAGCTGTTCAGAAAAAACACCACCGAATAAGAAACGAGTATAAACTTATGTCAAGACATCAAATAAGAAACATGCTAAACATATTATCAGAAACACGCAAAGACGGATTTGTTTAGTAGCCAAGAACTTTCAGCTATCCCAAAGATGTAATACCCTTACAAATATGGGCCTTAGTTGTTTAAGGGGGAAAGCCATTTAACATATTCTCCATGACTAGTAGATAGTAGAGCGGTCTGGTAGCCGCGCCCCAGCGACACAAAAATGAAAAATGGGGGTTTCCATTTGAAAAATCGATTTTTGTGTCGCTGGGGCTTCAAGGTTACGTCCAAGGTCAAATTCAAGGTCACCATCGGATTCCTCGTCGAAAAGTACGTCGTATATAGGGTCTTTGATTTTTTTTAACGCATATTCTGCCCCAAGGGTTTCCATACTTTTGTCGCACCCAGTATATAATTTTTGAAAAGAAAAAGAGGATGCGATAAGTCTGTCGATATAAAGAAAACAATTAGAGTATCCAGTAGTATGAATCTACTGGAAGTAAAAATCAGCTAAGTGCGAGCATCCATAGGTGGCTGGTTTATATTTGGTTCGAAGGATTAAATGTTGAGGGCTTTCTATCAAGACCTCACCACTGCTGGGGATATTAACTCAATAAATTAAATAAAAGCACCAAGTTACCGTTGTGTTCGATTTTTCAGGGATTCAAAACTTGAAAACTCACATAACACTCAGACCATAATGCTCATTACTACAAAATCATTAAAGTCTTTGTTTTATTAAATTCTTTGAGTTATGATCACTCCAAAATCAGTTTCTCTTATGATAGCTCATTCTATCCAAACAATATCTAATCGTTACTATTACTCATCATTACTTTAAATTTATCAAAGAAAAAAAAAAATCCTCATTTCAAGCCTTTGCTAATGATAATATTCTGCCTTTTGTATTTTAATTAAATTGCTTCCATTACCAACCAGATCTAGCTGAGCCTCAGGCCCTATAAATGATTATTATTTTCAATCATACTTTGAAACGATATGAGCAGTAAATACACAAAATACCATCAGGACATTGACCATTTGAGTCAAAATATGCAAACACCTAGTTATTAACAAGATTTTTGCTCCTCTTGCTGTTTATATCTATGTACAGTGAAGACATCGAAATGCTACAACAGATAGATTAGTAGGTAGGTAGGCTGGAAAAGAAAAGTTATTGTTATTGACTTTACCATCGAGTTATATTCTCCGCATTCGAGTAAAAGAATCTCAGTTGTTTTACAGTAGCACATTAATTAGACAACATCTTTCACCAATCAATCAATATTTTCTCTTCTTCTCGTGTGTGCGCATTCTTTCATCAGGCAATACTAACCATTCATTGAGTCTAACCACTGAGACTCACGAATTTAATGACTTAACGTCGTTCATTCTAGGTTAAGATTTTTTTTTTTTTTTATTTGAATGGAGCTACTTTTGTTCTCCATTAACAGGCTTAGACAAATTTATATATGTCTATAGCTTAAGCGCACCCCATTATGTTCATCTGCCTGAGGTATTCATAATTGATGCTTTAAAAAAACAGTTTTCAGAAGAGATGAATGGCCTTACAGCTGTTGACTTCAAGAGTGTGAACTTAGCTAGTTCAATTCTGGTGTAAATTTTCCAGGTTCACAAGAGTCAGGATGATGTTCGGAAGAATTTGTTAACCTCTAATGTAAATGTGACTTTGCAAATGTAATTAAAAATGAATGAATTGATTATAAAAGCATCTATTCTAACGGCCAGCGTGTGCGGCGTATACTGCACGAGGTGATCACTGGCTTCAGGAGGATATGTGGGAGAGGTGTGATTGGCAGTAGCACAAGAAGGTGGCTGTTTCTATTTTAATCAGAAAGCTGAGGTTAGATATTAAGGCAGATTTTTCCTGTCTGCTTTAAATGAAGCTTCGGATTGTCGGGCAAGCTCATAAAAAATGTTTGTTTCATTCGGAATCTAAGTGACCAAATCAGCCAAAGTGATAGCAATCCTATATTTTTGTCAGTTTCTAAACACCAGAGAGCGTCTCCTAGACACTGAGCTAGAATAACGATTAGAAGGAGCAATTTTGATCGCGATAAAGCTTGGAAATTGATTTATTGTCATGAATTCTGGTGTATTTATGCTAAATTGAAAACACAATGATACTTATTACTAAGTTCCAAGTACAACATTGAAAAGTATTCAGCCCTTACACCACCACAACACATTTTCTCAGTTTTCTCGGAAGCCTTAAATCGTCTTCATGTTTTTTATTAAAAGCCATCAATCCTATACTTCAACAAGATTCCTTTCTTATGTTGTGTGTAGAAGCCCTACTTGTTAGACCCTTTGTCATCTTGTTCCCAGAATTGTTTTATTCAACTGCGCGAACACAAAATTGATTTATAATAAGCGACGATTTTTCAAATTGTCCCCACCAAAAGATGCTTATCCCACCATGTTACATCACTGAAAAAACATAAAGTATAGAGCCATTAGCGCTACGAAAAGTATCTAACAAGCTTTGCACAGTCGATGTTTATAGGAGGTAAAGAAGAAATGAGTTACTTGCATTCAACATTGCGTTGAGACTAAGTATATGAAAATATATTTTTAGATGATTTCCAACATTATACATCAAATCTAAATCAGTTGGAATTATTTTGGAGGGAAATACTTGTACTTTCGCTGGAGGTAATTTTTTTTTTTTTTTTTTTTTGAGAATCAGTACGAGTATATTATGGAGGATTTGCGAAAGCGAAACATTACGACTTTGAGTAATGATGTAAGCAAGCTTAACGGTGCAAATTCGACCACCTAAGTCGGTTTGCATGTTTCAACTTAATGCTTACTTGGCATAAGCGCAATGGCCAATGTCCGCCTGATTGATAGAATCACGCAAACGCAACAAAACGCGAGTAAACTCCTTCTCTAATGAACTAAAATGAGAAGTAGCCATCAGAGAGTGAGTGTGGTTTTCGAAATCAATTAAGTGGGTTTGTTTTTGTTTGTTTTATTATAGTTTTTTATTTTTTCGATTGTGTCTGGTGTATTACTTTTACAAAACCTATTTGTTTTGATATTTGTAAATTAATTTTCAATTTTATATATTTTTTTTTTTTTGCAGGTACGTAATGATGATACTTAAGGCTTTTGATTTATAGTGGTGAGTTATTTTTTGTTATGAAAAATGATGCATATGTTTATTTTTGAAAGTTTAAAAGTTTAGCCGCATGGATTACAAGAGCTAATTTAGATGATAATTTATCGACTTTTAGAACCTTTTGGCCTTAAGGCAGAAGAGAAGTTAAACTCATGTAACTATCACCATTAATCTAGGGACTCTTACAGCCTGATTCTGGCCGAAAGTCGTGTTGAGAAGAACTTTGCAATTTGAGAAGTGAATGGAAAGTTGTGGCTTGACTGGAACAGTTTGACCTGTGAAATAGAATCGGGGTGTTAGAGTCTGAAATGAGAAAATATTTTGCTGATAGTCGTTTGCTCGATAGTGTATTGATCTTGTTGCTGTTCTGTAAAGCACATTCTCGGGCTTACTCGAGATAAGATTTTGGTGCAGTTCAGTGTGAACCTTAAAGATTTTTCTTACGAAGAGCAGGGTTTTCTTTATAAGGAATCAAGAGAGGGGACTTCTTGTGTTATTAGAGACTAAGTTGAACAACTTTTAATCTGTTTAACTAGTTGCTTATTTATCAGTAATTTCGCCTACCTTCTAAGATCGATTAGTTTCTTACCAATTAGAAGAATAAGTTTGTTTTGAGTTTTTTTAGGATTTACTTCCGCATGTCTGTTTAACTTTATCATGTTGGAAAAGCCTTTACTTTCAATTACTTTGAACCACTCAAGTTACAACGACATACTTGTCGAGTCTGACGATCGTACCCTTTTATTTTGTCACTTAAGCTTGAAACAGTTTAAGCAGGGTTCAAATGCTTGTAAAGCAAGCGCTTCTGCATTTCACAAGTGAAATCAAAAGTGGTAAAAACTTTGCAATTTGTCTCCATTAACTGTAAACGAAATTGAATTATGACTACAAAATATCCCTCGAAGGCTAGTTCCGGGTAAAATCTTTTGACACACTGTAAAACGTAAATGCTTTTAAATGACCTTAAAAAGTCAACGAAGTAGTATACACTATTTTCCTTTTTGTTTAGTCCATAAAAAAGATAGTTTTGTTGTTTAAGTATAGTGGTCGTATGTAGGTCTTGGATGATGTTTCATCCTGGCAAAACGATTCCAGGACATTGCTCATGTGTTTTTATTGTTCTTAATTTTGTGTTCTCATCTTCTTTGACGCTGGAATAAACATTGATGAGAATTAGCCGTTGCGTTGTAAGACCACTTGTCATAGATGATCTGGAACGTTCTCAACAGTTTGCATAGGATATAATTCCAAGATAATTCCAAATTGTGAAATTTTATCGCGAATAGTTTATAATTCAATCAAATCAATTTTAATTCTAGGATTGATTTGAGCCTTAAAGAGACTATAGAGTTCGAGAAGTAGTCTCCCATTGTTCCAAAGCCAATCCACTTGATAGAAACCTAAATATTCGAAGAAACAATTTTTTGCAGAATCAGAAACTAAGCCAAAAAATGCCACATTGTCTTCTAAAACTGTAACATTTTTAAAAAATTTATTAACATCTTAAGTTCCAACGCCTGCCTTTAATGAAAGTTTGCAATGGTGCCAGGTAGGGATGCTCATGGAAAAAAAACATCGATGTTTTATTCGATGTGATACATCGTAATAGTAAACTTTCTAAATTTAATGTTGAAAGTATTGAACCGATATTGTGGTCGAGGTTACTTAAAGATGAAGTTTGATAATTATCCTTTATTGACCACAATTAAAAGAAAGAAATTCAAAATCAAAACAAAAACGCAAATTTTCCTTTTCTCTTTTGAATTAATTTATTTATCGAATGCATTTCGAGTTGACATGCAACTCATCATCAGCGATGTTAAAACGTCTACTCTGATACATCGTAACCTTACATCGATGTTTGTCGATGCATCGCATAAAAACAACGATGTTTTCGATGTATCGATGTTTTTTGAGCAAACTTACATTGATAGCGTACGCGTCGCGTGTGCAGCTGCACAGTGGACATCTTGTAGTCTATATCTGGATATATACAGCCCTATCATCGTAACAGATCGGAGAAACATACGATCATAGAGAAGTTCCGATCGTAACATTTATTTTGTTTATGGTATCCATTTGGTAAAGGAAACACTGACGCATGTAGGTGACATAAAACAACCCTTCCGCGACTACTTTGCTGTCGGAGACATCGAATAGAACAGAAAACCAAGAAATCGGCATGCATCGCATGAATTCCGAATGCGTTCCCGACATTTTCACATTTAATCGCCATGCATCGCATGAATTCTAGACGCGTTGCGGTGAGTTTGACATTTTCATCGCATTGTAGTAGTAGTAGTAGTTTAGTAAAAGTGTGATTTTATTAAACAAAATAATTCAAAATCATGTTTACAGATTCACAATATATAGCATTGGCTTTTGCCGTCAGCCAGACGAAAAAGAGAGTATTATTTTGAAAATATTACGATTTAATTTGTTTTATAAATATTTAATTAAAAGAAATATATATCTATCATAAACTAATATCAACAGTTAAAATAATCTCAAGTTCTTATTTATTTTTTTCTGTTTTTAAAATGCTTCATTTAGGATTTGGTTGCGATATCTTAAGGCGGCTTTCACATAATTGTATAACGAATTCCACTCTTGGCCGTTTAGAGCTTCAACAGCTTCACTCAAAGTTAAGGTAGATTTTCCCCAATAGGCAAGTCTTATTTCTTTCAAAACAGGGCAGATAGCTAAGAAGTGATATGTATTTTCTGTGGTTCTGTGGTTGCATAGGGAACACTCTGTATTTCTCGCTGGGGCATATGGTTGGAAATTTAGACGAAGTAACTCTCCTCTGTTTTTAAAAATGGTAGTGATTGTGTGAATCGAATATCGATCATTGAAATAATTAATGGCACCAAGGTTATGCTGCAAAATTTTGTACATAATTCTAGGCTCACTTCGTTGAGCCATCTCAGCATATTGTTCAAAGCTTGTTTCCTCGATCTTTGCCAGCAACACCTCAAAGTTCTTATTCCATTCCTCCAACCCTGTCTCCATCAATTCGACGATGTACTGAAGTTCTAGCCGTGACCAATCCGCAAAAAATTGGGACTTTCGCTGCAGCAGATTTCTTGCAATTATGTTCGGTAGTCGATGATTTGAGAGAGCTAGTATTTTTCTTACATAATTAAAATGCATTCTGAGTGAGAAAATGTAAAGCGGTGATACTCCAGTCTCCAGATGTAGCATATAGCATATGTTGGTGTATTTTCTGGCAAAATTCGTTCTTTTTGGAAATATGTCCGATTAAGCAATCGGAAACGTTACCATAATACAAATATCTTACATTTCGTACAAATCGGAATGAATTTCGTTCCGATCTGTTACGATAATAGGGCTGATAAAATAAAGGAGAGGAGAGCATGTTATGTATTACATGAAGTAAACAGAAACACATAACAGAACACTGAAATCGATTCGGTTAGGTAATGTGACTGTCAGTTGTGAGTGTTCATTGTACGATGCTTGCTTTATTCAATATTGATCGAATGAAATACACCATCCCAAAGATACATAAATTGAAAAAGAAGAGAGCATTTGAAATAAATTTAACTGTAGACTTGGCACTTTGAGTGAGCCTTTTCAATGCTTGCGTCATTCGATGCATCGAAAAAAAATACATCGATGTATCAGTAAACATCGAAAGGGTGCGAAACATCGGTTTTATACGATACATCGAATAGTAAACATCGATAGTTTTTGATTAATCGATGTTTTTTGAGCAACCCTAGTGCCAGGTTACTTATAGCGACCAGGAAAACGAATCAGGAGAAATTTTCAAATGGAATAATCACTATGTTTTCTTAAGAATTTTATAACAAATGTTATACCAATCAATAGTAAATAATCCAGAGAATTTTTTTTGTTCAATTGAACGAATATTTTCCGTTAAAATTGTATTTTTCCACTTTCCTAATGAAATTGAATCAGGAAAACAGAAAAATAAAATTTTAATAGAAAATATTTGTCCCATTATACGTTTTCCGGGCACAAAACATTTTTTGGGTGATTTGCCATTTATTGGTATAACTTTTTTTTATTCAATTGTAACGAGAACATAGTTATTATTCCATTTGAAAATTTTTCCTGATTCGTTTTCCTGATCGCTATAACTGGTCCCTTTCTCCGTTGCGAAAACTTAAATTCTTGTGAAAGAGTTTTAAGCAAAATTCATGCTTACCTACAGCAATTGTCTTGACTCTTCCTCAAGTGGAGTTCGAAAATGGTCCCATGGAGTCAATTTTGTGTCGCACTTGTACAGTGGCAACGGTCTGGAATGATATTGACATTTACAAGCCACTGCGCTTCCCCGATAGTATCACCTATCTGACGCTACATGTCCTCTGGAGATTCTTTAAAATGATGGGATATTCCAACATTACATTAATATTTACATTGCTTAAGCATTGTTTTTTATGTTTTTCTTTGCTCTGAACATCTGAATCGTTTGAAAAGCTATCTTAGATGGTGTCTAATAATTGTACTTCATGTGAGCTTACACGAGTCGTTTGAGGGGTAAAAAAAGATTTTGCCGTTCGTTTAATACGAATTTTTTGAGCAGCTTGAAATAAGAAAAATCATCGTGCTACTTCGTTTCAAACGAAACCACCTTGTAATTTCTGATTTAAAAGGTAGTTGCATTTCCTATTGCTGAATCTAAAAAGATTTCACTGAAGTTGTTTGAGCTGAAACTCTCATGGTGTGACTCGTGTCGGTTCGTTTAAAACGAAATCACTTAGTTATTTCTGTTGAACGCATATTTAACGCCATCTAACTGCTTGTTTTGTGATTAAAAACTAAGATTGGTTTGGAACCCTGCATTTCAACTTATTCGCGTTAATTCTGGCTGCAACCTAAGATTATCAACTCTAACGATTGCAATAAGTTCTTTTCGGATTGGCCCATATGAAAAGTTGTTCATCAAAAATGGCTGAGTGATTTCGTTTCAAACAAAACAACATGAGTCTCACAATGTTGTTTTCCTCTAGTTGCTCGATTCAAACATATTCTGTATTTCGGGGTAATGCAGTAAAACTAACAACTGTAACAGAATTTTCGAAATCAGTTCAGTATTTCCTTAATTTCCAGTCAGGTTCGCGTTCAGTTTGCCTTAGGAATATGGGAATGAATAGCATTCCTACGATGAAAAAATTTTGAAATCGGATAAGAAGTTTCTTAGTTCCCGTGTCTATTCCCGTAGATGTTTCCTTAGATGATAAAATATATAAACCTTTTTCTTTGATCACTATATTTATTTAAAAAAAACCGCATCGAAATTTGTTGCATAGTTTTATAGATCCAAGCATTCAAACAGAAGAAAGCGACTTTTTCTTATACTATGAAAGGAAAAGGATTAGGATAAAGATAAGGATAACGATTTCAATACTTAAAATGCACTTAAGGAATTTTTGTAGATTTAATGATGCAAACTGTGTTGTTCAGGCAACAAAGACTGAAAAAGGAGCAAGCGTCAATTAAGTTCCTTGGTGTTACAGCCTAGTGGTCGATAGTTCATGTGTCACAATTGTGACAAATCTGATATCTTGCGAGTGGTTTTTAAATCCTCTTTTAGTCACAAAAACAATTTCTTGGAACATAATCTGCAACACTCCTTCGACAATCTCTTTTCTAATGACAATCACTCGAATCAAATAGTTATTCTAATGTGAATCGAATTCAACGAGAATGGCTGCACTGTCATGACAAACTGTTGTAAAGATGGCTGAACTCTTCATAAAAGCCTCACAAAACAAAAATCATGGCGATAAAAGGAACTACCTAAGGAAAGCTACCTGGGAGTTCACTGTAATATTTCTTTACATAGCTTTTTTAGGGTTTTCATTTTGATTGGCACAAATAATTTTCTTCAATCTGCACACTGCTGCAATTTAAAGAGACAGGTTGAAGTGACCTCAACCCCAAACTGCGTTTCATCCACATTTCTTGCGAATTCTAACTCAAGTCAATGTTCCATATCTTGCTTTACACTCCAAGACCACATTTGACCCAATAAAAAAAAGAATGCCTTTCTTTATATGCAAACTCTCCTCGTTACGATTATCCAATTTGTATAGACCCCTCATTGACTTCCTTAGGTGTTAATCCAATCATTGCGTCCATTGGATCACAAAACTCACAAATAACTGTAATAAACGAATTATCAACCTCCAGTGCTAAACATAGTTATTAGACCATTTAAATGTCACGACCAACAACCACAATAAATTCACGCTCCGAATCACGTTCTAAATCGAACGCTGCTACTAGCCATCGCCACTGTTGCCACCAATTTCCAATCCGATAACCATCTGCTCCAATTTGGTTGCCTTCATCTCTACTTCTGCCTGCTGTGTTTTCTTGAAGACATTTCTTATGGGTTCCCTCTTTTCCTTCCAAGCCGCAAATGGTCATTCAACTTTCACAAAGGTCACAGCGTGTGCGACATTGTGCACGAAATTTTCTACAAGAAATTCGGAAAAAATGAATCAACAAATAAAATAAAAAAGCGAATAGCCCACTATCATGCTCGCTTTTCCATTAACACTGCTTGTTGAAAAGACTGCATGGTGTTCAATGCATGCGGTGGCGGAGGACACCATGGCCCATTTTTATTTCTTCCACGAAACGCAAGGAAAAACCGAAAGCAACACTAAATGAATGTTGCCCGCAGAGTTCTATGCCCAAGTACTTGGCCAATTTAATCATCTTTCAAAACTCCCCTGCTACACTTTTCATTTTGCACATATACAAGTCGCCCATACGTAGAGTTTGGCAGAAACAATTCTACCTTTCTCTTCGCCATCGACGAGTCGTCCGTCGTCGTTGTCGTCACACAGAAAAAGTGCTCCAAAAATAATAAGAACCTTAAAAACGATCACCAAACACACATATATAGGTCAGTCCATAAAGGCCATAATATACGCGGCCGATGATGATGATGATGATGACTTTGGTGGTGATGCTATCGAAGAGCAACACAAAATAAACCCACCAGAAAAAAAGAAAAACAAAAGAAATAAGTGTACGAAAAGGAAAATCTGGGCCAGAATTGTTATATTTTGTGTTATGAAGCGCAATTTATTTTAGTACATTAGTGTACTACAACTCCAGCCAGAGCTTTAAGGTAAGGTATTGTTGAGATGGACAGACAAAACAAAAAACCTTATGAAACATAATCGTTAAAAAAATAAATTGGCCGTTAAAAATGGGGGAATCTTCTTCTCGATAGCTTTATTTTTTGTTTTTGTATAGAATTCGTGATTCGTGCAGAAGGTCGTGCTTGCGATGAAAGTGCTTGTAGATAATTCGCTGAACATTTGTTTCAGAAGAAGAGAGTTGGTAATTGTTGTCTAGGTGGCCATTCAGTTAAATAGGATGACAGTTGAATTGAGACTTAACAAAATTGTACTTATTTCTCCGAGAACATTATCCAAAGCAACGAGGGAGAAAAGTATTGCAATGGGAAAATAAAGGAAAACAATTTTAAGCTGAAATTACAACAATGGAAAAGTGTGGAGGTGTAGATGGTATTCAAGAGCGCAGGAGTTTAATGAATTTAAAATTCTGTTAAGTGCGTTTTCACTTTTTCGATTTGCTTCTTTCTTACTCTAATAGAATTGTGGAAAGAAATCCATTTCTAGGTAGCCAAATGAACCATAATCTTTAGCTTGGTTAAAAAACTTGAAATTCACTGTTCGAAACGAGTGAAACACAGTTCTGAAATCGCTGGCCATGACTTCTCGGAAACAAACACATTTTTATGAGACTTTTTTTGAATGTGTTTTTGAATAACCAAATTGTTTGAAATCTTAAATACATATTTAGGACCAATGATTATGCAATAATTTCCTGACTTTAGTGTCCTTCTAAACGAAATAAAAGAATAAAATGATCAAAGAAATTACATTTTTACCCTAAACTATGCAACAAAAATTTTATTGTAAGCTTCAAAGCTGATTTCACTGAAAAAGGACCAAATCCAGAAATTTTTTCAAACAATTCAGGTGGGAAAAACTTCTTTGATTCACAGTTATATTTTAACAAACCATAAGAAGAGTGTTTCAAAATTTTTTTTTTTCAGAAAAATCTACACTTGACGCGAAGGTACCACATTTTCAGAGGCACCTAAGAATGAAGTTGTCCACCAGTCTAACAGAAACAGAACTCGTGACTGGCCCTTCCGAATTTGGAAAACTAAAATGCTATTATAATGCAATTCTCTCTAATCACTCGGACTAATAAAGAAATTTATTAACGTCAAGAGAAAATCTGACGGTCTTCCTTCAACTCTTGATTTCCTTGACAAATCTTTCGATGACTCCAAAGTTATTATTAATCTCCTTGCTACCTTTTTCAGACAATCATATGCCAATGATCTGAATGATCCTGACCTTGACTATCACAGGCTTCTGATGAAAAGCCCGCAAACATCCCTTGTCCCCAGGCTTTTTGTGATAAATTAAGGTTACTGGCTGATGATTTATCACTTGGTCCAGACGGCGTTCCGGAAATTTTCCTTAAAAAGTTCACATCAGTGCTCTATCAACTCATTGTTAGTATTTTTCGCCTTTCTCTGTCCCAGGCAGTTTTCCCCTCTCTTTGGAAAGAATCTTTTATCATCCCAATTTTCAAAAAGGGCTGTAAAAACCAGATCTCGAACTATCGACCGATAGCTAAGCTTTCCGTCGTCCCTAAACTTTTCGAAAGCATTGTGTACGACTCTCTGTATTTTCATTGTGAACCAATTGTCTCTTCACTTCAACATGGTTTCCTAAAAGGAAGGTCTACTACGATTAACCTTACCTAATTCGTATCAAAAACTCTCTTGGCCATACATAGGGGCAACGAGATCAATGTTATTACTACTGACTTTAGTAAAGCATTCGACAAAATTAACCATCAAATTATCTAACTCAACAAAGCCTTCGGCTTCCCACCTTCAATCATCGAATGGGTCTAGTCATACCTAAAGAACCGTGTGTATAGAGAAGTTTTAAGAAAAACAATTTCTAACCCAATATTTGCCTCTTCTGGCGTTCCCCAAGGTAGCCATTTAGGTCCACTCCTGTTTGTGCTTGCAATAAATGACGTCGCTTGTATTATTTCTTTCTCTGATCTGTCTATTTATGCAGATGACATTAAAATTATAAAAATCATATCCTCTTCTCATGATTCCACTCTTCTTCAAAAAGACCTAAATGCTTTTCTTACTTGGTGTAAAAAGAACTTTCTTGAGCTTAACGTTAATAAATGTCAATCTATGACTTTCTCGCGTAAACGCTTACCTCCTAGTCTTCGAACGTCCTACTTCAATAACCTAGTAGTGCCTATACCCAGAGTTTCATCTATTCGTGCTCTTGGGGTTATTTGTGATAAAGAGCTGAATTTCCACTCTCACATTAACTATATTATTGCGAAAGCAAACTCCTCTCTTGGGTTTATCAAACGCTGGTCTAGAGAATTTGCCACTTAATCATTATTTAATATTTATGTTAGACCAATCCTTGAACATGCAAGTCAGGTTTGGTCTCCACACGAAATAGCTCAGTGTCGTAGAATTGAAGCTGTGCAACAAAAATTTCTAAGATTCGCTTTGGGTGGATTGTCTTAGTCTGATCCGTTCAGTTTACTTGCATATGAAAGCCGCTTGCGACTGATTGACATGGTCACCCTTTCTAAACGTCGTCGTATCGCCGACATAGTTTTCGTCCATCAGATCATGACCGGAACCATACTCCTCGGAATTACTTGAGCTGATTTACGTGAACACTAATTCACTTATCCTACGTTCTGTTCCCTTCTTCCGCCTCCCTACAAATAACGCTTATTTCAACCCCATATTCAGAATGCTATACGTTCAGCGAATGCAACAGGAAATATCTTTGACTTTTCCCTTAGTTCCTCTTCTCTCAGAAAAAATCCATAGTCCTCTTCCACTTTCAACTTTTAACCCTTGCACTTCAACTTAGAATTAAGCATTGTATATTTGTACATATATTTATTTGTTTATTTTTTTAAGTTTAAATGTTTTTAAGTTGGAATTTATGTTCTAATTCACTTGTATTAAGCTAATTAAATCTAAAACAAGTGTTATCACAAGGTAGCCCCGAGAACTACTTCCGTTTCTGAATTTTTTGCGTCACTAAGATATGAAAACACCAAATTTTCTCTTCAGAAACTAATCAAACATAAGCTCTTGTTGTTCCCTGCGGTGAAAGAATGTTAAATGTTGGTCAGCACCTCAGGCATTTTTAGAAATTGGCATGATTTTGGCTTTCTTCCACAATTCCGCATAAATTCCTGACGTGAAAATAATGTCCAACAAGTATGTTAGATAAGGCAGCGTAAGTAGTGGATATTTTGGATGGATTTATGGGTATCATCCAACTAAACAGCTAGGTTAGGTTAGATGTGGCTGACAGGATACGGAATCGGACACACTTAAATCACAGAGCTTCCATTGTGAAACTGAGACCAGAAAGTTTTACACCCCCTGGTCCCCATCTAGGGGATTGGATCACCCTCTAATCAAACCTGGGCTTACAAGGTCTTTGTTAACTAACTACATCGCTGGTATCGTCAAAAAGTATTCACTTAGTTGAGTTTTTGGAACGTGACAATATGCACGCACGGGGTAGTTGGTGTAGGTGGTGTTACTTCTCATTTTTGAAAAAATACCTCAGAGAGAATATTTTAAGCAATATTAGTGAAAAAAATAAAATGCGATGTATGTGGTGTAGGTTGGTGTTACAATGCATGTTTAGTCGTTTCAGTTGAAAAATATCTCCTGGCGTTGCCAGACCTCGTGTGAATTTGAAGATGTTAATGGTTTTGTAATTGAAATGCAAATTTTAAATAAATTTATTTTATTCGGAAGGATTATTCTGCGCTGATTTAAAAGCCATTATTTTTTTAACTGCAAGTTCTGTGATTGAAATGCAATGTTAAAATAATTTCATTTTTATTCACTTAGAAACATAATGACTCGAAATTCACGTCCGGATAAAATAAATTTAATTTTATTTGTCATTTCAATGGCAAAACCAAGATTTTCAACTGAAGCAACTGCAATTGGTTATCTTTGAGAGATTTCTCAAAAAGCAGAGTAACACCCACTACACCTTGGACACGTCCGAGTTAGAGAGCACAGAAGATGAACAAAGGACTGTAGGACTATTTCCTCTTCGTCGTCGTCCATGCAGCTTCTACAAAAGTCATTGGAGTAGATGTAGATACAAGGTTTTTTGGCGTGTCTACCTTTTAGGCAGTGTCCTGAAGTGTGGGGCTTCATTTTCCAAGAGAGTAGATACGGTTTTCCCAAACCTCTCTTGAGGGAATGGTTACTTGGAAAATGTTATCAAACACCAAATGGGAAATGGTGTAATCTAATCGATTTGGTATGAATCTTAAGTTGTTTAAAGTATATAAGTGCGAACGATTTGATTGCTCCTCCGCTATGAACTAGCTTTAAGTCAAGTAGCTGAGTTCGCTGCTGACTGTTTGCCGTAAATATCTAGGGGCTTAAGATTTGAATGTATGTCTAGGGCTTCCGAGGGTGTTGTCCTTAGCGTGCCGCTGAGTCACATACTACGCGTTCGCTGAACTTTGACAAGCTTGTTATATTTTACCTGTTTGTCAAGTAGGGTCCACTAAGTCATTACTTAGTATAGGTCTTATGACCGATATGTATAGCCATCTAGCAATTTGAATTTGCCGCCAATAGCCTTGTCACATGAAAAAAGTGTAGCATTTGCTTTATTAACTCATTCCTCTATATTAATTTTTAACTACACCTTTTTTAGCAGGAGGTCTAAAAGCAGGGATTTTGTATTTTCCCGTGAAAGGAACAAACTCCGTTTTAATTGGGTTGATATTCATCCCTCGAACTTCAGCCCACTGATTGAGTCTACTGAGAGCCATTTGCAGCAAGTCTGCTAGAGTTTGTGGCCGTTTGCCTGTGAGACAACAAATGACACATCATAAGCGTAGGACATCCTTAAATCCTGTTTCTATTAGATAGTTTATTAGTTTGTGAAATACCAAATTGAAAAGAATGGGAGAGAGTACTCCTCTTTGTAGAGTCTATTGGTTGTTCTATACTAGTTTCGGAGTCACCCAACTTTGACCTGATGATCCTGCTTGTTAGCGTAGAATAAATAATCTTTTTGATGGGCTCTTCTATATTTAGTCTGTCAAAACTCGTAATCTCTGAGTTTCGGACATTGTTGGAAGCACCTTCTACTTCCAAAAGACGACCAGAGTTTACTTTTTATAGTGTATGGAGTATTCGTGGGTGCAGGTCGGAGAAGGCAGTGCTGTTTCCACATATTCACCCTTTGTTTTAGCGTGGTTATGCTGTGGAGATCACTTTTATAAAATGCAAAATAAGAAGGAAAAGGAAACAGAAAGAGACTAAGTTCGACAACAAAATGCACAACCATATTTCAAGCTCTTACACAAATGAGACATGCTTCCATAATTTTTTGATGGGCGGGCAAACAGATTTTTATTATGTGGGAAAAACTGACAAGGCATTGCTACTTACAATTCCACAAATCAGACAAGACCACAAATTTTGAATTTGTCTTCATATTACTTGGAGTGAGCTCCTGTTTAGTTCGGTTTCCTTGAGACTTTTTTTTAGATTTAAATTTAAAGCAAGCTATGAATTTTATCAAGCTGCACCAGCCCACTGTCCGTTGTACAATGTACAGTCATGTTTTTCTCAGGAGGATTACCAGATGTTCGCCTACCATAAGATTTCATTGCGAAATAAATGTTATTTCTCAACATCAACCAGTAGGCACCTCTCCTTAATGTAGCTCTAAACACATTTTATGGTCACTGTACGGGAGTGTAGGCGCCTGCTGTGCCTGCGGCTTCCAAAAACATAAAAAAAAGAAAACTCACCATCAAATCCGACACAGTTCTCTAATTGTTTAAAATTTATTGCATGCGCTATGATGCCATGACCGACAGCAAATAGGTTCTGCTTTATTAAAATCGCGTAAGGCCTACACATTATATACGAGTACGTGCCATACATGATCCGTTCCCACCATATACAAACGCTGGGAATGGCCAACCACGACTTTTCCCACTTGCTGCTGAAGGAATGTTTAAACTGAAAGAGGTGTGCAATCACCAATCACCAAATCATACTCAGCCTTGGAGGGATTTGGCATTCTTCCCAAATGAAGTTTCCTTATTGAACGGGTTTAAATCACCACTTTTCTTCATGGAGGAAGGAATTTATTCAAAATCAAAATTTGAAAGCGTTCTTTCATATGAAAAGCTGTTTCTGCGAATTCAAATTGGCAAAGGCAAACATATAGTTGAATACTTTTATAAAAATAATTACTAAACGAATCGCCTCACGGTTGGACATAGGAGGGGGCAATGTATTCTTCAGCAACGGCATAATTTTGTTTTTATGACAAGCTTGTCATGAAGTTAACGTAAAAGACTATCTTTTATCGAATTTCTGTTATGATGATGATGGTGATGTACGTCAATTGATTTTCTATGCTTTGAGGCGATATTGTATTTCTTCATATCTCGTTGGTGTTGCACACATTCTTCGTGCATTGTGTGCAGAGTTTTATCGGGTCGGGTAGATACCACACCACTAACCTGACAATGATCTTGACTTTGAATTGAAATCACGGAAACTCAAAACGATGAGACTTTGTTTCGTCGCTTATTGGTCGAACTCAGAGCCGGATTTTCCGTCGAACGGATTTAAAGGCGCTTTCAATGAGTAATGAAGAAAATGAATATGGATCACTTCAACTGCTAAATATCAGAGCTTCATAAGCATCCATTCGTTGTTTAAATGTTGTGGCATTTCTAAAAATATGATTCAGAAGTTCAACGATGTCTTGATTTCTAAAAACACATCGAAAAGAGCTTTCGCTCCTCTAGACCCACACTCAAGGGGTTGTGACTACCCTTAACATGTTAAGTAACACAGTGCGAGCGTTAGGAAAAAGGGAGAGAGTTTGAAAGGAGATACCGATGCACATTAGTTGTAAATTTCTGCAGATTGTAATGAGAGGGAAAAACAGAGCTGGGCAATACATTCCACATTCGCGTGGTACGGCTGAAGAAGGAATCTCTGTATTTAACAGGAAGTCCGAAATTGAACTCAAGGGTAAACTGATGGGCATTCCTGGAAGCGCGAGTATTACAGTTGAGTTATTTAAGGGGAGGCATGCATCTGGCAACCTCATAACAACACTGTCTGTAAAAAAAAGAACGATAAAATAAGAAGAGACAAGAAACATTACGACGATGTTTGAGTGCCGTGAAAGTTTCATTGGTGTTCGTATCTCCAATCATTTAAAAGGCTCTTCTCTGAACACTGTCCAAAATATTGAGGTGGGTTGAAGGAGCACCTGCCCAAATAGGGGAGTTATACTCCATCATAGGACGAATGTACGTTTTGTAAATGACTGCCAGGTCATTGGTTGAAAAAATTTCTTGAACTTGAATTTCCTGATGTGAACTTAAGAATGAATATGAAAAGCTGAGGGTACTGTCGTCGGCAAAACAATTTAGTGGATTAGTAGTTTCAGACAGAAGATCGTTAATGAAAATAAGAAAAAGTGTCGAAAACAAAACGGAGCCCTGGGGCACACCAGCATTTATTTTGTGGGTTTCAGATTTATAGCCGTCGAAAACAACTTGTAATGAACTAATCCAGCGAAGAAGAAACTCATCGAAACCAAATGCACGCATTTAAGATAAAAGAGCTTGATGCCAAACTCTATCGAATGCTTTTGAAATATCGAGCGCAATAATCTTAATTTCTCAAAATCGATGTAAAGACTTGTGTCACTGTTCGGTGAGATATACCATCAAATCACCAGTGCTTTGCTTAATGTTTTCATGGCGACTCCACCATTGGGCCTTAGTTACTTGAGTACGCTCGTTCGGCCTCGTCTAGTGTCATCACCTATCCTCCGTTGGATATCTCTTCTCGCGCGTACAATATGAAGGTTTGGCACTGATGAAATTCCAGCCTTTGGCAGAAATCCTCGTCTTACACCTTGAATGTGCATACTCGATTGATGGAAACTTCACGTTAACCGTTAATTCCAATAAAAGACATGAAAAAAGAGAAGTGGCTCTGAAAATACAGCTGTTGCATTGGCCAACAATCAAATCAGGAAAAGGAAATTCTCAATGGCTCCCTTCACATATCACAAGAGCCTTAGTTCTGCGGCTGTTGCTGCTGCTTGTATATACGTAGTGTGGTGTTCCTCTCATATAAAGGTGTGCTTCGCTAGATCTTCTTCTTATTCTTGTTCTTCTTCTTTTCTTGTCGATTGAATTGGGTGCAGATGTTTTATGCGCATGTTCAGTACTTTAAAGAAGGTCTTATGCTCGCACATCCACACAGCCATCATTCGAAATCGAACCATGAGTCCATTTGTGTCTTGGCCAATGAAGAATCTTAGATACACGATGATGCTGTTGATGATGATGATTATGATGATGATGGGTAACTGTGCGGCTTACTACGTACACTGTTGCCTTCTTTTTTCCAAAGCTTCTCATCATTCGACGAGAATTTCTCGATAGCTGATGGCGATCATCATCATCATGATCGTCGTCATGGAACCATCATCGGCATATTGATCATGGAAGCTGATGCTGGATGATGGGAAGAGATGATGATGCAGTTAGGAGTGCTGGCTGTCGACAAGTCTTTGGCTTTTTAAGGCGATTTAATTAATAACTGTTTATGGAGAGATTGGTTTTTGACAGGGGCCGTTCTCTTTCTCACTGCGAACTCAGTGGCTGTGGCTATGCGGACACTGCGCGATGTGTTCCCTCTTTCCTGTCTATCTGGTGGCTACTTTAAACTCATGCTTATCTTATCTTTCTCAGAGGTCGATTGGTTGGACAACGTCGATGATTTCGTAAAACGGTAGGTGTGTTCTGGAAGTAGATTAACTGCCACTTTAATGTTTGGGTTCGACACAAGATGAAATTCGAAAGAAGAAGAAGACGAAGAACCTTTTCTTTTTGTTTTGGTTGGATCGTTAAAGGAATCGTCTTGTTTACAGGTGAATGGAGTGTAGAACAGGAGATGGTTAAATTTTTTGAATGATTTCTTCATCGATCTTTATTTTTAGGGTTCTCTGGGGAAATGGTGTGTGTATGTGTATGGGCGTGACAGTTTAAGTAACTGTTTGTGTATCTTGTTTCAACGATACGATAATCGACTTTAATGGATTAATTTGGAAATTATGAAAATTTTATGAGATATATGTACGGATTTTTGGTTGAAAGAGGCTTTAGTAAAACGTTTTGGGTTATTAAAGGCTTAAGGCGTTAAACCTTTGTTCTTCGAAGTTGAAAAATTCTCGGAAAGTAATAAAAGAACTCGACGACAGCTCATTTCCATTGATTAACACACTTCACATTCGTATTGTGCGTTTTATAAACAATGAATACAAATCAAAGACACCACAGTTTATTAATAAGCTCCTTGAAGTTGCGTTTAGAATAAATAAAATTCATCCTTTATTCATTTCCACTCTTCATTTCGCCTCCATTAAGCAATGCACATCACAGCTTAAAAGTAATTTTCCCAAACCATGCTGCTAAATGTCGTCATTGTCATGCATGTGACATATTTCTATGAACGAAAACAAAACCAAACTCGATGACCGTTTGCAAACCAAATTTCCATCATCAAAATTCCCATCGAATGAACAAAAGCGAATATCGAAAAGCCAGCAGCGCCCACAATATAAACTCATTGAACCATGAAATGGATTCATGTTGTGTATGAGCAGCACAAAGCATTATTGTGTTGTGTATCCCGATACAAATTTACCAAATCATCCGGATATCACGATGCATGTTCAATTCCTTTGATTCCTGAATCAACATCAGCACAACTGTGAAACTGACTATCCTCCACCTTCACATGAGGCCACTGTGCACACATGTTGCACATCGAGAGCAATTCATGGCGAGGGAGTGAGTTAACTTGTTAGAGTAGTGATAACAGGTAATTACCTGCTCGTAAAATGTTCGAACGTGACTTTTAACTGTTTAAAGAAAGAAAAAGAAATGGAAAATCTAAACCACCCAGCATATAACAGCATGCCCTGAACGACGACGTGGTCATAAAATAGATGAAACAGAAGACTCAGCAAAGGTGTGCTGGGTATAACCATGGGTAAATCGTTTGTCCATTGTTTTAAGGTTGGTTGTTCGATGTGCCATCATGAGTTCTCTCACTGGGACAACAGATCGAATAAAATGACACAAGGATGGAGTTGGGACAGTAAAACAGCGGGATATTTTGTTTGTCGAAAATTCATTTCAGGAAGCGGTGGGAATTTTTGAGTGGATTGGTCTTGTTTTATCATTGCCTTTGTTTGTTTGGAGCTTAAACATCTCGTTTTTGTTTAAAGTCTCATAAAAAGTAATAATAAAGTTTATGTGTTCAAGAATAGAGTATGGACCCCCTCCGTGTGGCGTCAGTTAAACAGGACAAAAGCATTGAGTGGATTTTACAAAAGGGCTTTTAACGTTACTGCTCTTGTAGAAAAAGAAATGAATGGCGAAAATACTTCAAGTGATTTTGTTAAATGGCAAGAGTAACCGACATAAAAGGAACCTTCTCTCTTAACCGTTTAGAATCGCACTGAAATTGTAAGTGCCTTAAATACATTCGGCCCCGATTCTTCCAGAGCTTTGTCGCACCACTTTTTTTTTATCAATTTCTAATCGATCAGAAAACTGGCTACAGGTTTTGTTAAAAAAAGATTGAATTTTCTCACGCTTATAGCCATTGACATCGCATTCGGTCTATCTATAAAGTTTCGTAAATCATATGCATACGAAGAACTATTTCATTGTTTGTTACCGCATATTATGTCATTTATGGAAATGAAGAATAGAAGTGGGCCAAGGCAGATGCCCTGTGGAATGCCGACACCCAATCAATAAGGTTTAGATTAAATTTGGTTCTTTGTAAAGAAAACTCTGAAAAATGAATAGAAATAATCATTTGCATGTTAATGAAGAAAAATTAAGTCTGTTTGATCACTACAAAAGCAGTTGATGTGTTTGCAAAGCTCAAGGAAGCTATAATAGAAGTTATCAGAACAACAACGTTTTTGTAGGAAAGCTAATGACGATGGTGGAATCTAGGTTCAAAATCAATAAACGTGTGAAATAGAAAAGCGAGAGTTGCTTCGGACAGTATGGAAGTAGCATTTTAGGCACGGATGAGGTGATGTGACATAGTATGAATGTTGCTAACAAGTCAAAAACAAAATTTATAACTTTTTTGCTCCTTGAAATAATGGATTGCAAACTTTTGAGCATCATCTCGAACTATAAGACAGTAGCGTCTTTCTTCTTCTTTTTCTTTTTTGACTTACGAGCGGTACGTCGTACTCTCAAAGGGATCACATCACTCCCACTTAACTGTTTCACACTATTGATCCACCCGTGGTTGGGTACGCCGCACCGCTTTGACCTTAGGAAGCGTTGCGTCGGCAAGTCTCTCGGGATTGGATTTTTCTATATCCGGTCAAACCAAACGCAGATGTCGTTGAAATGCAAAGTGTACCTCTTTCTTAGCGATCGTGTCTCAACGTTTTATGACATTTCCTTTTAGACAGGGTTCTCTGGATATCTCCTTTGAATATGATAGTAGTAAGATTTTTGACAGATCTTCGTATTTCTGATACGATCAAGTTCATGTTGTTAAATCTTTATTTCTGTTAGAGGTTTTTGAAGTACTAACTGGAGCACTCAGACCAAACTACCAAGTAGCAACCTTCTTTAGTTATAGCTTTTTAGATGTTCGGAGAAAAACCAGAAGATGCTGCCACGATAAGTAGCCTAGGGTAACAGCTGTTACCATGTCTGCACCAAGTTTGGATAACCTGATACGAGTAAATGCATGAAATTCACAGAAAAAGTGCCCCGCGGTGTCGTCATCCTCTCCACAGCATTCACAGAGAGTGGTATCACTTAAGCCTAACACGTTTAAATGCTTGGCAAAAGAGAAGTACTCCTTGGCGACGCCAATAAGCTTTCAACATTCTTTTCTGCTACGAGATAGTAAAAGTGTTGCAGTCTTCTTATTAACGTTGGGGAGCATACGTTTGGTTTCCATAGTAGGCATGCCACATGCCATCTACAGTTGTGCTCTTGACTGAGCCAATCGTTGATTGAAGCTCTTAATGAGAGCCCTGGAAGACTAAGCTCAGCTTCATCTTCTGAGATAGCTGTCTGAATTTATCTCATTTTCAGTTATGCCGTGATTCGCTTTAACCCAAACGAAACTATTTAGTCTTTGGTTTTCTAACCTCATTTTAAGAGCTTTTGCATGCATTCCTGGATCACTTTCGAAGCATGTAGTTAGAGAGTTGAGATGATCCTCAAGCACAGCTTGGCTGAAGCTGTAGACACAAATACTTCTCCCATCTAGCCAACGTAGCTTATACGCCTCCGCTTTGAAGACGGATGAGTATTTGCCTAACGAGGCGTGCAGTCTAATGTCATCGCTCCTTAAAATTTGCCAGAAACCTGCTGTTCATACGGAACATCTTAGTTACTGTTGGCTTACTCTCATAATTTGTGTACTTTATCCAACATTATGGGTCGCATAATTGCGGTGTAGGATCGTCCCTTCATCTTGGGGGTAGTTTTCTTATTAGAGACGAGGCTTCACCCTACGCTGTCATCATCACAACTTGCTTCCCTATTGATAAATAATTGATCCCATATATTTGAATTTTTCATACTTGGGAAGCACAGAAACAGGCATGTCTCGACCAGGAAAGACAACTAATGTGGTATACATACATTTTGTGCTTCTTGAAGGCATGTAAGATTATCACTAATGATAACTCTTTCGTCACTAATGAATAAATGAAATTTGGTGTGGTTTACTTCGTCTTACAGCAGGTATTCAAAGACTGTAATAAAGAGCAGAGGTCTAACGACGCTTCCTTGGTGTGTGTCTAGCCTTCATCACCGCTCCTTCGTACTTATCCTTAATCATACGCTTATAATCCTCTAAAAGACTTCGGTGTCTGAGTGCCATCCATCATCTCAGATCTCTTGGTTGTCAATCGAATGCTTTTCCAAATCGGTGTTTCTCATTAGGATCCTTATACTTTACACTGTTTCAGTTGCTGTGCCCTCCCACTACAAGCACACATTAGCTTAAGGATAGCTTAAATTTTTAGTTTCGATCCCGACCCGCTCAATGATCTTCAAAGTGTGGGACATCGGCTTGATCGAACGGTAACTATCGCAATCTCGTAAAACTATAGACGTTTTGTACATTGGTATAGAAGGTAATTTTCCCTCCGTTTCTTAGGCAAACTATAAGCTTCTAACCGCATGTCCCTCATCTTTTACCCAGCAAATTTGCTTTTTTCGGGTATTTCACTTGATTTAAGCTCAACTGGAAAGTGCTCTCGAGGAAATTGTTCGTTCAAGAGGCATCACAATATTGTCGCCACCTGTGCAGATTTTGTCTTCACTCACAAAGAGCTGTCCTTGAGCATCGTTATTGCATTTCGTCGAACGAATGTCTTTGAATAGTTCTCTTTCCTGGAGCTGCTATTTTAAAGATTTTTGCTTCCTTATTCAAGCTGCTTTGTCGTTAACAGCTGAATAGCGTTTATTGTTGATTTGCATTAGAAGCCGGTACATAGCTAGAAGAATACGCATTGCGAGACTACAATGGCTAGGGACTTGTAGAACAAATGGATAAGACCTCTTTATAGGTGGCGCTATCAAGTGGAAAAGACATCAACCGACTTAGAGTGCAAAACTAGAGGGAGCTTGCTTGAAATCGAAATCGTTATCGAAAGATGTTGGTTGAGGCTCAGGCTCATATCGAACTATAACGCCCACCTTAGCAAGTAAGTAAGTTAGTGCCTAAGCTTCAGTATTCCACCACCATGTTTCTTTGTTTTGCTGGCAGTGCTTCTTTTTGAAATCCCTAGCAATGATTTCGCATTGTAACGACTTCTAGTTTATTAACTTTTCGCTGTCTTTTTTGTGAGTTTTTCACAACAAATTAAAACAAAAAAGAGTCATGGGCAGCATTCACAATACGTGATATTCAAAATGGCAGACTAATGCGAATGCGCAGTTGAAACACATTTTTGAAACTCAATCAGCTTAAAAAAGTAAGCAAATCGACACGAACCGCAAGCCTTCATCAAGAAATGACAATGCTTTTCTGATTCTTACCACGGGCAATAACACGCATCACTCACTTACATCGCATAGTGTGATTTGTAATAGGACCTTTCAAATCCTGCAGAGATGTTTACCGAATGAGTCTCTTCCCACAAACTAAAAACACCGATGGTTATTCAATACCCACTTCTCTTCGAAAGGTCCAGAACACAAATTGCAGAAAAAGTTTCTCCTCGGAAATATGCCCCAAAACCACGTGAATTCCTCTGAAATCATATTCACATTCAAGTGCCTCGCAGTCACCACAGCCTTGCAGTGCAACCAAAAAGGAAAAAGAAGAAATAATAATTAAATATCAATCCATTGATGGACTAAATCATCTCTTCGCACGTCATTCCTTTCAGTTTTTACTCAACCAAATTTACGAGTTCCGCATTTCATATCGACCGATCGATAGCAGGCAACCAAGTATCCAATATCACAACAACCAAAAATCGAAAAAAAGAGCACACCAAAAGAAAGCATCGAAACCGAAATCGAAATGCATTTATCAACATATCCGAAGGATGTAACCGTATCGCCATTTCTCTGATGGCGCGCTTCTGTTGGTCCAAATTGATCACTGTATATGCGCACAGTCATGGATATACACGGTATAGCCATCGGTCGTTTTCGTCTCCGTGTAGAGATTGTGTCCCCCAAAGTTGGAAATCGGTCAGAGCGCCCAGCACAAAAGGAGGTCACTCGATCAAATAATTTTTTTCTCTCCTTGCAGCTCTCAGCACGAAGGCGAAACGTTCAAGAGGCAAAAAGATTCAATTTTTGTTGCCAAAAGTGAAAAGGAAAACATAGTCTTTTTATTTATTTTCAAGACCCAAGGATGACGATGGACGATGCTTAAGAAAAATAAGAAACGCAACACGCGAAACCAACAAACGACCTTAAAAGTTGTGTTGCTATCTTTGTTTTTGTTGTTTTGTTTAATTCGACAGATATACAACAGCAACAATAACAACAAACAACAACAACATCAACAATTCAATTCATTCAACATTTTGAGAGATTTGCATTTAACCTGCTTTCACCGGCGGCGGCGCACGGCGGCAACACAACAACAGCATGCCGGACCGGACCGCGCATTGTGTAGGTGGGTGATATGGCGGCAAGGTTTTTGCAAACAGGATCTTGGTTCGTTTTTGTTGTGCTGTTGGAAACGTTTCACTCTTATCCGTAAACAAAGATAAGAAAAAATAACTTACAGCCAAATGACATGGTCACCAGATGATTTCAAATTTCCTCAGCGCTGGGATTAAGCATTCCGGAATATAAGGTGAACTTAATTTTTTTTGCTCCTTTTGGTTTGGTCGTTGAAAAACCAACCTCATGGCGGTAAGGGACCGTTAAAGAAATCCAAGTCAAGATAAATTGCTTGTTCGCACGGCGAGCTTATCGGATGCCGTTGTGTGCTGGAAAAAAGCATGCCGCTCGGCTGTGTCATTTCTTTAAGGAAATTAAGACAATAAATTTGTTTGCAAATAATTTAGGATGCACCTTGGGAATATCAGAAGAGAGTCAAGAGGCAGAGAAGGAGGAGTGAGTTAATTTTTTTTTTATTATTTAAAGTAAGCGCGCGTTGGAAATTCGTGATAATGAATGAAGGCGAAGCGAGGCAGAGCTAATGGGTCCAATGGGAGTATAAAGGTCAGGCGTTGGAATGAGATTTCATGTAATTGCTTCTGGGTTAGTGTTATTCTAGACCGAGATTGTTGTTCATGTCGGGTGACAACTATAAATTGTGTGCTTGTCGTGATAGATTTTCCTACTTAAAAAGAGAAGCTGGTGGTAAAACGGTTGGTTTTTCTACCTTAAAAATGGGTTAGGTTGCCATAAAATATGTTTCAAGACATTCATTGCTCGAAGTGTTGTAAATCTAAAGTATCTTTGATTAAGATAACCGAAGATGAATGTTTTAAACTGTCCATTAGTTAATTCGTGCTGCTCTCAGCAATCAACTTTTTTTGTGGGAAAATCGAACTAAACGATGTTATCAGATCATTTCTAATTTACACCTTTGCCTACTTAGCTTTTATTAGTTCGATGCGATGGCGAGATATGAGTATTATTTTTGGTAAAGTGAAAATGAAAACGTGCATTTACTTTCAAGACCCAAGGGTGACGATGAACACGGCTTTTTGAATATTTAATACCGGTCCATTTGCAACCTTCTTTTCTTTAAACTTTTCACATGTTCTAATACAACTCAAAAGACGCTGTAATAAATGGCTTTGAGTACTAGCTCTCACCATACGCCATAGGCGATACATGCTGTATCGCCCCGAGTGCCGTTGCCTCTTAATCGGACGCCTGAACTTCAGAACCTTGCATCTAAGTCTTAAAACAACGCTTATGAACAGCTTGATCACCAGAAAAGTTTAAGAAAATAGAAAACAAGAATGAGGATTTTATCTAAAGATGTGTTTCAATTGAATATTAAGGGTGTTTTTTTTTAGACGTGTTTTCAATCTGGTAATACTTTGTTTCGGATAATATGTTCTTTTTAGCAGCTGTCACTTGATTTATGCCTCGTTTGGTTTAGTTAATAGCTTAATTCCAGAATAACGTTTGTGAATGTGCCAATCACGATAATAATATAATAATGCTTCGTTTGGCGGGACGCATTACACGCTACGTCCAATATTCGGTCGACATTGGCAAGCAAAGTCGATATTTCGAGCAGCTATGGATCAGTTTCGTATCACGATTACTCCAGTAGATAATGCGATTCCTCAGAAAACGCGTAAATTGTGCACCGATAACGCTTTTGCTGCTGTAGAGCGAAATATCGAAGAAGACCCGAATGAGTCTATCCGCCATCGCGAGCAACATTGTCCCCATCTACTTTAAGGAAGATTTTGCGGAAGGATCTTGGTTTGCTGCCTTACAAAATCTAACTCGTACAAGAATTGAAACCAAAAGACCATGTTTGGTAGATGTTCCCAAAATAAGATGACCACCGATCCCTGCTTTAACACTTTTGGTAGAATAGGTTGTTAATAAACACTATTGTTTCATTTAAAGTCATGACAATCCAAAGTAAATAATCACAATTTGATGTGCTTTATGGATTATGGGCAGAGGGAATCATTCTTCCATGTTTTTTTTTTTTTTTTAATGAAGCCGACAATAATGTTTCAATCAATGGGGAACGCTACAGAGCCATGGTTATTGCCTTTTTCATGCCTAAATTTGAGGCGTGGGGGTGAATGATCTTCAGTTTCAGCAAGATGGCGCGGCGCTGCGAACGCCTTAAATTTTTACTAATTTTTTTTTTTTTTTTAGAGTGACCAAGTTTTTCTTTGCTGAATCAACTTCTTTCAAAAATATCACCTGAGAGAAAAATAACAATAAGACGTACAGTCGCATTCAGCAACTGGTGTCTACAAGTCTTTTGAGTTAAACATGTACATTTTTGATGAGAATTGTTTCAACGATTAGAAAAATTTACAACTAGACTAATTTGCTTGATTAATTTTTGAATACCTGCATTGCTGCATGAATGCCCGCCATAGGGCTCTGCATTATTGTATCCCAGAACCCGGCAATGGTTAGTGTCGGCACCATCTGCCTTGGGTTGCTTTGAGATAATATGTTCGACAAGTTCTTTGGAAATCTTTCCAGATGTTGGAGTAGACCCTAGGAAGCATTTTCTCACCTGAACTTTGCCGTTATAGATCTTATGATTCTACTCATTTGGTCGATATGTGATTCATCGGATGAGCTGTCGAATGAAATGGAAAAGTTTTTTCCAAGGTTTTGACGGGTGGACGGTAGATATTTTTAGAGTTAAATTTACTGTTTTATTCGTTTTCTTATTTGTTTCATGCTCAAAACAGTAATTATTTTTTTACTGCTTATTAAAATATCAACCGAGTGGCGGACTAACAGATCTACTGCGACCTGCGAGTAAGAAAAGATAATGTACGTATGACGAGTGCTGGGAGAAAAATTAGGAGTGGACCCAAAGCAGGTTTGACTTTGATCCATGCAGTTACCTACATTCATTTGCTGTGATCTCGTTACGTTATTTTGCTTTGAGTGCGCTTTATGTAGAACTAGCTGTACCCGCGACTTCGTCCGCGTGGAAGTGACTTTCGGCAGCATTCTTAATTTTTTAGGCTAATGCAAATGCGACACATTCATGCGTTTTAGTAAACTATTGTTATATTATTTTATTTAAGTATGTGTTTGCACACGACGTTCTTATTTTTTCCATCTTTTGCGAAATAAAATGGTTTTGTGGGATTGATACACGTGATTCTGCCACATAAAGTTGCCATGGGATTTTTTCTAAACGAACACCTGCAACTTAAAGCGTCTGAGCCTTATTTATAATTACAAATCAGTGGGAATTAAAGGAAAACGGGAAATCAAAACGTTTTCTCCTTTTGTCGTTCCAGTCATTATTAAAATTTTTATAGTGCCTGGGATGTGTAATTTGTAGCTGTGTACAATTCTGGATTACTCATTATTGGATTACTGGAACACCAACTTGCTGCCACTCCTATAATAATCCTCAGAAATTGAGAAACTCTATAGGGTATGATGTGACTTGCTCAGTGTCCATAATATTGCCTATTGATAGAAATTCGACAACATCACCCAATACGTCAAACATAATTCATTACTTTATATGGTCAGCTATTACATTAGTCAGCGCCGAAATCGACCTTTCACACAGCCATTCCCGACTGCCAATTTTTATTTGAAGATCAAGATAGACATTTCTTCTCAGATCAAAAAATGTACTTTCGGCAGTTTGACAGAAATCACCCCGCAGTGATAGAACTTTTATCAATCGAGCAATTTTAAGGTTCCCGTTTATGGTATCGATCCCGTAGAAATATAGGGACTACTTATTAAGCCCATGTCCTTCACCAGGCTCTAGGCTATCTCTGAATAAAATCGGATCAGTGGTCTGGGCGGGAGATGGTATTAAAGAAACACGAACAGACAGAGTTAATTTTGGATTTGTAATATTAGTAAGGATGTCCATCTTCGGGTTCTAGACTATCTCTGTACCAAAATTCATTTAAATCGGTTCAATAGTTTGGGCGGTAAATATAAACAAAGAAAACAGACAGACAGAGTTAATTTCGGATTTATAATGTTACTAAAGTCTTCCATTCCCGTGGGAATATGAGGGCCGTTTCCGGAGGACGACTTACAGTTTATATTACTCGGGAATAGTGTAGTATTCTAACGGTGGACACTTTTTGAAATGGGTGCTGTATTTTTCAAGTTCCCGTTCCCATGGGAATACAGGCATGAAACATATTGCATTACACATATGTCCATCCTCAGGTTCTAGACTGTCTCTGTACCAAAATTCATATAAATAGGTTCAATAGTTTGGGCGGTTAATGGTAGCAAAGAGAAATAGACAGACAAATTTAACTTCGGACTCATACACTCAGAAAAAAAACGAGCTAAATTCAAGAAAATCGGTGTCAAAACAAGCCGATCCGTTGACGAAAGTCTGTCAACCTCGAAAATTCTTAATTCGTGCCCGAAATTCTTGTTCTAAGTCTATTTTTGATAAGCCTCAAATTCTTATTTCAAGAATGTTCTCATCTTCATAAAAGATCATTTAAGCTAAATTATAAGAATACAAAAGCTTAATGTTAGACTATTACAACCTAAAATTAAGATCACGTATTCTTAAATATATCGGGGATAAGAACAAAACAAACTTAAATCAAGTTTTTTATATTCCTAAATTAAGCATTTAAAATCTTGAAACAAGAACAAAAATGGTTTGTTTGAGTAGCTTTCGGATCGCTTTTATCTCTTTTAATCTTGAATTTTGACTGAAATTAAGTACGAACGAACTCGAAATAAGAACAAAAACTATTTTTTTTAAGTATCCTTCGGATAGTTTCAAGCTTCTTAAATCATGATCCAAGATTTGTAAGCTCTTATCTTTAGAATCAATCCAGTCGTCCTCATCCCTTGTTCCCATCCCTCGTCCCCACCCCATCTTCACCAAAATGAAACTAAAAGCACTTACAATTTTATTGTGTTTATATTTTTTTCTGAATTTTTTTTTTTACAAAAATTATTTAAATATACTTAATTCTAAAATAGGTTTTTCCATTGTTTAGTGGATACAAATGGAGTGGTGGACTTAAAAATTCCGTAATCATTTTTACTTCAATGTTTCTTAATAAAGAACCAATTTGAAAAGATTGGAAATGATGGTCAAATCCAAGGTTTTCAATACGTTGGCATAGAACATAAATTGTTTCATTCTGAGTTATAACAATTTTCAATTTATAAAGTTCAAAATTATTAGTAACATCATTAAGTAAAGCTAAATAACAGTCATTAAAATACCTTGTTCCTTTAAAGACTATTTCCAATGAAACCTTACAGTCCTCAAAATTAATTGCAAATTTGTTATTATTTATCTGACAAAAGTATTCCTCTGTTGTTAAGTTTGTAGTTCTGCTGTCAATTATTTTAAAAATTGCTTCTTTTGTTCTTGTACTTCGCATATAACTTTCCGCTCGGATTCGATTTATTTTTTCGTGGAATGTAGTAGTAGTCCTGTGTATATTATTATATATGTAAATTCAAATTGAACTAGTTAAAATTTATTGCGCTACTCACCTCCATACCTTTCTCACTTGGAAATAATGAAATGATTTCATTTACCAACAAAGAAAAGTCATTTACCTTGATGACAACACTGCTGTTCATTATTTCTTCAACAATTCAATTATGTTGATGATGTCATCTCTGTGGCTCTTTTTTAGCTTATTTTTTTTTGAGTAATCTAGTACTGCTTTACCTTTCGAAGTCTCGTTCATCAGCGTTGTTAAGTCCTAAGAATTATTGTATCGTTAAAGGGACTAAACATTTTATTTGAAAGATACGAAATATTACCTTAAGAAGGGCTTTTCCACCACTTAAAAGTATTGACGAGCTGCTACTTGGGTTGTTTTGAAGCCAGTTTTCAACTTTTGACGGCATCGACATTGTTTCATCATCTTTTCCGAACTAAAAATACATTGTACAAATTAAACAATGTATTTATAAACTTTGAACATTAGCTATCTACCTAAGCTTTCCTCCACAAAAACAGTTTTTCCCTGAATTCTGCTCGGAATCCGAGATGAGATATTGCTTCCTTGATTTCATCTTTTGTTATATATTGTAGACTTCTATATATATATATATATATATATATATATATATATATATATATATATATATATTGTATGTGATGTTTGCAGCTTCAGTTCATAAAAAATCAAAATTAGTTCGCAAAATAAAAGAGTACTAAAACTGATTTGTCAAACTAATCGAGACGGTGTACTGTTGACCAGAATTTTGCAACGTATCTTACAAAAATTTTCCGACTTGTCTCGCATACACAACATAAACACGAAAGCAATAAAACTTACTCTTAAGAACATCAAACAGGCACTCAAGATCAAATTGTTTAAGGATTTGTAATAGCTTTTCCCCATCGGTGCTGCCGGTGTCTACGAGGGTGGGCGCGGCGCAGTTGGTAATCGTTGGCATGGTGGTGGAAATAGCGTCGGTTTCGGCTGAATAGTCAATGTCTTCATTTCTTAAATCGTTCACGTTGTCACTCATTAGAACAAAGTTTCCACCAATGTTCTCAAACACATATACACCACTAGATTTAACACTGTTTTCAATGTCACTTTCGTCCGAGACAAAGTTTTCCATCACGTCCGAACCGGAATAAAGCACGCTTCAAAATGAAACATCGGTCTTCTTTGTAATCAAACGGCATCATACAAGTTTAAGATCGCCTGGGCTTAATTTGAGAATATTAATCTTAGCGTAAGATCGTATCGGCTCGTTTAAGATCGTATCGGCTGGTTTAAGACCGTATCGGCTCGTTTTAACATTAAATAATCTTAAATTAAGAATGTTTTGCTCTTAATAAGAAAACGAAACTAAATCAAGACAATGAAGAACTTAATTTAAGAACGTATATCTTACTATAACTGTAAAAAAAATCTTATATTAAGAATGCCATACTCAAATCAAGTTTTGTGTTCCTGTTTTCGGAATAAAAACTTGTTTTTAGAATGAAATTCTTGAATTAAGAATAAAACGTGTCATTTTTCGGATAACAAAACTAAGAATGCAAAAAAATAGAACTAAGCCTACTCGTACTTGATTTTAGACTGCGGTTTTTCTCTGAGTGTAATATTAGTAAGAACTCCCGTTCCCGTGGTTCCCGGTTCCCGTAGGTTTGAGCAGGAGACGGTTGAGCAGGAGACGGTAACATAGAAAACCGGACAGACAGAGTGACTTTCACATTTATAATATTAGTTGGGATTGTTATTCTCCTTTCTAATTTTTGTGAGTTGCCAAAGCCATCAGCAGAAAATCAACCAGTTTGAATGGTTGGTTTTGAGTTCGAGTAACGTTATGTTATCTTGCACACAAACCAACGAAAAAGCGAAATCTAACAGAATGTATGGATTTCCTAAAACTGAACTCGAAAACGTTAGGCGAAACCAAATCCAAAGCGTAATTGCGTTCCAGTCATTAAAATTGAAAATTGAAGTTTATATCAAAAAAAGAAATGAATGTAATGGAAAACATCAAATATATATGCGTTGTCTTTTTTATTCTGTTGCTAAATATTTTAACAAGTTCCTCTTTTCAAACACCCTAGTTCTAGAAAACACACATTCTTAGGCTCAATCATATTGAATGTTAGCTGTTAGCTCTCATGGGAGTCTCTTGTGCTCTATCTATCGCCACCCTACCGTTTAAGCATTCACAATTGTTTCCCCTTCGGTTCTGAGCCTGTGTCACAATTTGGTGCTGATTTTGAAAACCTTGGAGCACTAAAAGTTGGTTATTTCTTGCAAAACTTTCTCATGGTCAAACCGAACATGGACAACAAGTGAAATAGTTGATTTCTTTGACCCTTTAGATGCCTTTTCTGAAGGTGGGCCCTGGTTTTCTGCTAAAGCGGGCGGCAAACCTCACTCTTCGACTATCCTACACCTTTGCTAGTGGTCTTCAATTTTGCTGTCATTACTTGTAGTTCTCTTTTTGCTAAAAGCACGAACAAAAATAGTAAAATTGCTACAAGTCCTGAAATTTTTATAACTTTCTAAACACTTACTGGATCACGATACTAAGAATTTGCATACCTTGAGGTGAGTCCACTTTATGCTGACCGCCGAGGCGTTCAAATACATTTCATTCGGTTTGAAGTGGGGTTGTCTTTCGGGGTGTAGGTAGGCAGACACGGACTTCCGCACTGGTTTGGTATTGCCGATTGGTAAGTGCAGATTGGTGCCGTTCGGAATAGATTTGACGCACCTTTACGGTTATTTCTAAACTAAATTTTGTAAGCATTTAAAGACAGATGAGAAATGTTGAAAAAAAACCATACTAATTAACCCTCTAAACAACAAAACGCATCTTGCCAAAATGATACAAAGAATTATAAAAAAAAGAAATCTTCTTTTTTCTGTAAAGAATGTACATATACATATTTCTTTTCGAATTAAAAATTTCTGTTAAGTTTTCTTACTGACGATCTATTTTTCTTCTCTTTCCAGGTAAAAAACGCTAATTTGACATAACAACCAATTTAAGAAAGGTAAGGTACCTTTGTATCATTCCAAGCACATTTTGGGTTTCTTTAAAGTACAAGCAAACAACCTAATAATGTCTTGATGTCCCAAAAAGATATTGACAATGATGAACCATCAACGTCATTGACTGTGCTTGAACATCATACAAGTATCATTTACATTTATTACCATGTCCTACTACATTGATGTTTATGTATGATGTTTATGTACACTGTTCAATGTGCTCTTAAATAAATTTATGTTAAACGAGAAGCTACTCTAAGGTACCTGCCTTTATTGCGATCGAATGAAAGAACTTCGCAAACTGAATACAAATTATTGTTTTCTTAAAAACCACACGAAAAACCTTAAGTTACAATGCCTTTTATGATTCTTTTAATTGAAGTAAAATGAATAATTTTCGCTGACGCTGATTGGACCCCAAATCTTGAACAAGCATGGGGAATGCTAATTTCGTGCACAAAAAGGGATCCGCGAACTCATTCTGATGCCCAATACAAAATTTGTATGGCTGAGCTTATTCTTTTCATGCTCATATGAACAAGCAATTTTTGACCCAGTAGCCTATCAATCCATCTTAATCTTGTCACAAATAAATGGCGCTAGTGAACATCAATCGTCCCGAATGTAGCAGTGTCGATCTTGTAAGCGGTTAGACTTAGAAAGTATATTTGTCCATGCCACTCAAAGCTCCTCTCAAGCAAATTGAAGACATGAGTAAGACATGAACTTAAGACATTCACTAAAAAAAGAGACAAAACTCAATTAATCAATCTTAAGATACAATGTGATGGTGCGAAAAGTCATGGCTTCAAGAGTGTCATTAACATTTGTGCCGTTTGTCGAGATTAAGATGATAAAGACATTAGAATTTGCAAAAATATTTTCGTAACTCGCAATTGCGCAACCGCGCATACACATTCTAGGAATCGCAAACTATTTATATTAGGCGCGTTTTATTGAAAATTTTCTATGTGCACTTATGTGCTCTTATCAATAAAACGATTTTTGGTTATATGCACTTAGCAAGTTCACTTTCAATTTTAACTTTCAAGGTTGGTACCCTTTGCACTTGTTCTAAGGATAAGAAACATTAAAAATTTGCATTCTAAGGATATAAATGCATACCTTTTACTTTCCATTTCTATTTTTCTCTATTTAATTCTCGATTCTCAATTTATTTGCCGCATTTCAACTTTTTACTTTCGATGTAAACAAAACAAATGTCACTTTAATTTTTTTTCGCAATAGCTGTGTTCAATAAGATTCATTTTTATTTTTAGGGTCGAATAATCGAATCGAATTAGGAATTAGGATTCAGATTTCGATGCAGGTATTTATATCACGGTTACTAGTTTGTGAATTAAAAACTCAAGTCATAAGTTAGTAAGTGACTTATGAATTAAATAAGTCAAAAGCCTAGAGAAATAAAGAACAAGAGGGAAAACCATTGCTTTTGCTGCTACCACCACCTTTTCTGACCGTGTGTGTGTGTGTGTTAGTAACTGCGTGTCTATTTATGTCCCCACCAAGTCACCACCTGACTCATCTATTAGCTATTAGGTGTGTTTCTTTACTGAAAATTCGCACGAAATGCACCGAAATTTGGCGAAAGTCAGTCTAATCCCGTTCCGATTTTTCGTAACAGTGCACAAAAGAGAGTGCTCTCGAGAGAGTAAAAAAATTTCCCCGTCCTGCGAATTTCCGCCACCAAAATTTCTGTGGACAGAAATCGTTCACAGCCAAAACAAATACCACAACTGTCAAACAGACGTTTTTCCAAGCGTTGCGCTGCTGCGAATGTTTTGTTCAAGGCGTTTCTTTACTTTTAAGACAAATACGCTCTTTCAGAGAGTTTCTGAAAGAATTTAACAACCTTTCCTTAAAAAAAAATGTCTGTGCACAAAAAGTAAAGAAACAGACTTATTCAATCTGTTGTCGAAAATCAGAAATATGAATGAACACAACCCAAAGACTGCCAACCTCTGGATGTAATTTACCAACCATCCCTGTTGTGCAGTTAGCTTACTGCGATATTTATGTGCACTTAGGCTACTGACATAAGGAGTTGTTGTTTTCCCATGAGCGATGTTTTGCTGAAGTGCACACAAGTGCACATAGAATTTCAATAAAACTCGCCTATTAATTTGTCTAGCATTCTGACAGCTGTCTGCCTAGTAGGTACGCCATATGCACTGTCCACGGAATGTCATAATCATTCGTCACTGTAGCATTCTTTTTTATGGCTCTGATCCGTGGGCTATGTGTGCACATTTATAAGAAATCACCGTCACACATATTAATATTGACGCCCCCATTACGTATCGGTCGGTCGGTCGGTTAGACCCAGTCGTCAATTGTGCCATGGTAGTTGTTGTCTTCACTCTTTTGTAAACAATATACAAACAATTTTTTCTTTAATTCCATAAATACATTTTGACGTGGTCGTCCAACTGACAGAGTCGCAGCACAATTCAGATTTCGAAATGGTCTCTTGTTTTAGACTAATTCGTGTCACTGTTTCTGACATTGCGACTGCCTTAGTGCGCCACCACCAGGAATCAGGCGAGTTTGTTTTTCCTTTGCATCTATACAATCTACATACGTGCCGTGCATGTATTATTAATCACAATTAGCGAAACACATATAAATGCATGTGGGATTTTCGTGTGTGTTTTTCTCATATGTCACCTTTGATTTGACATATAGCCACATGGAGTTATAGGTGGGTTTTGGAGTCAGGGGGGACGGAAAAATTACTTGGAAAAATTTGCGGATTTTGTTGACTTATTTAAATTTTCAGAAGATTGTCCAATGTCCACTGCCCGTCCTGAGTGTGGATTAATGGAAAACCGTTAGCATATTTGTGTTATAGTATTTTATATTTTATTGACACGGTGTGTGATCGATCGTTATCGATCGGTTCTAGGACATTTGTAGGAAAATGACAAATTTTATTCAAATTATTGACCAGTAGTCGAGTAGCTGTGAATTTTTCTTTTCATTGTTAAGTCAGATCAGCCACATGAGACCACATGAGTCACATTCTAGGAGCAAAGGAGAGCTTTGAAAATGTAAATTTGTTTATAGTTGACAAATAAGCGGATGGCTCTTATCAACGAAGTGTTGACACGGTAAATATTTGAGGTTACTGCGTCAATATGGTTGGCATTTTTCGTCTTCTTTTTTTATTTGTTTTCAGATTATGTGTGTGAGCAATAGACTCAGCAGGAAGTTGAACAAGTTACAGCTAATGAAAAGGTGCGACTCATATGTAATTGCTCATTAGCTTGGGCACACAGTGGGCATAAATAGCAGTTTCATGGTCATGTAAAGCAAACGTTGTTGCAGAAGCTGCAATACCCAATCAATGACTTCTTGTTATTGTGTGGTCTTCTTATTAGAGATGCAACTCTAGAGAATGTTTTGAAGGGATAGCGTGACCGTCGTGCATCAGAATGAGATTTTCGTTTTTCCTCCGGTTTTATTTTGATTCAATTCTCAAACACACATTTCGATGTTGAAAGTCGTTAATATCACAAGAAGTGTAAAAGTTGTCGTCAATTTGTTAATGTGTGGACAAAGGACATAAAGGGGTCATTCATTTTTCGGTGTCAAATATAAAACTAAATAAAAGACACATATCAATGAAAACCTTATTTCATTATCAAGTTTTAACTTTGCCATTAAGTTTGAAAAACAAGATCGTTCAACTCGGGAAGATGAGAAGTATGTGATCCTTTCTAGGTAGTTTTTAACCACTTTTTTGATTACTTCGGATGGTGTTACGGTCTTACTTGAGTAATGTTGGTTTCAAGCAAGTTTAGAGTTCAATGACTATTTTCGTAGAAATCGTCTTTTGCGTAGACCAGCTGAAAAAAATTTTAACGGTGTCAAATTTAGTGATTTGGGTAGCCGGTAGTCCTGATCTTCAATCGCTAGATCTTAACTGCAAATTTTGAAGAAAATCGGTCAATCGACTTAGGCTGTAGATCCATATACAGACAGAAGAAGACAGACAAACAGACAGAACTGTAGGACCCTCTTTTTTATTATGCTCTATCATCGTAATGTGATGTTTTGTTGTAATCTCAAATTTTTTTTTCTGCACGATTGCAAAACTTGCCTAGTAAAAATCGCTTATCACTCGACCATATCGCTCTGAACTGACTATAACCATTTAACCATTGGCATCTTGGCAAACTACGATCCAATGGAACCTTTACAAAATGGAGCAAATTAAACAGTCAAGCAATTGTTTGGACGCAATGGCGTCGCTCTGATCAAAGTAAAATAGCTAGAGCTAAAAGCATTTCAAGAACCAACAATTTTATGCCGACTTCGAACGACTATGGGGCTTTACATGGCAGTGTATCTTTATTCGGATGACTTAAGACCCCCTAATGCGGCAATTTTGTTTGCTGAAGCGAGTTCTGTTCCAACAATCGAAATTTAATGACTGTTGACCTAACCAAGGTAAATTATTACGGCACTGGGAATGGTCAAGCTTAAATTTTTTTCGTAATTTCGACTCTTAGAAAATGGAAAAGCAAACCTAAGTGCAAGCAAAATTGAGGTGTTTGAAGCAATCGGTTGCAACAAACGCCGCATCGCGCCGGAAACTAAGAATTTTGGTTTGGATCATAAACTCTTAAACTTCTGTAACACTTCGACTGTCTTTCAAATTTCTTCACAATTTTACCAGTTACTTGCATAGACCGTCGATTATGACAACCAAACCTACTAACTGGATAGTACGCGAAAAGTAACTACGTTTTCAAAACATCTTTGGTAGTAAGTTTGAATAATTTGAAAATGTTTTTCAATTGCTGAGCGATCCAAACAGTCAATGAGTTTTGCAGATGCCAAATGCCGACGCTTCCCACTTGAAAGCACAAAACGAATGACCTTACTTAATTGAAAATAAGGAAATGGCCTTGATTTATAAAGAAGCACATAACAAGAAACAAAACTATCAAAACTTTATAACGATGTTAATTTGTTGTACCAGTGGTGTTATGGTTAGCATGTCCACCTGCAAACCCAGAGGTTCGAGGTTCGAATCCCAACAGAGGCAAAAATGTTTTTGCACGGGTATAGCCTTTCGCGAAGAATTGGAAAGTCCTCCATTGATAAGTTCATTGACATGAATGCCCTTTCTCTATTAGCCGTTCGGAATCGGAATAAAGTTGTAGGTCCCTCCACTCCCTCACATGGTATGGTTGTAAGAAATGCGCTAGCCCTGGGACCAGAAGGTATAAATAGGCTGGAGAAGGAAATCAAGCTCTTCCTATACTGAATCGAAAGCAGAGACGCTCAGTTTCTAGAAAACAGGTATCAACCGGATGGAAACAATCTGCTTATTTTTGATTTGGTAAACCGTTTATCGTGACAATATGAACAACGGAAGTGTATAAGAGCTTACCTCTCTCTTCTATTGTATATGCTGTTTAAGGCTCTTCTTGAAATGCAGTGTACACGCTCCATCATATACCGACGAAGCTGCTTGCTACGCTATACCTACTTAGTTGACACCTGGCTTGCAAAGAATGGTCAATAATCTTGAAACAGAGTTTGTTTTCTTTACAAGGCGCTGAACTTCACTGGTCTGTCTGTTAACTTGCACTAAAAGGCATCAACACTCAAAATGTTAAATTGGTAATGTTAGAGACGCTTAAGCAGGACATAGTGTGTGTAATCGAAAAAGTTCTCTGGGTCTACGTGGCTCATATTCGATACGTCAGTTGTTTGGTGGAACAAGCACAACTGCCTTTTTCAAAGATTTATGTGTGTCGAATATTTGCAGAACTCCGCAAGCTGCTCTCAACGCACTGCTGAATCTTTCTCCCCTTTTGTACTCTTAGGACCATTTCTCGTTTAAAAAGAACTTGTGTTTTCGTAGCAGAAAATAGTAAAAAGTTTGTTGACGTAGCAGGGGGGTAGTTCCGTTTTGCCCAGAACTTCAGCGTGTTAGGCTTAAGTTATACCAGACACTCAACAATCCTGTGGGCGGGATGATAATCCTGCGATGCAATTTCTTTGTGAATGTCAGATATTTTCTCGAATCAGGTTAGATATACTCGGCGCAAACATGATAAGAGCCGGTAACCTAGGCTTCTTATCCCGACAGCGTCTTCTGACTTTTCTACGAATATTTGGAAAACAATAACTAAGGAGGTTGCTATCTGATATTCTGGGCCGGTATAAGGTTAGAGTGCTTCAGCTACTGTACTAAAAAGCCTTCAACAGAAGAAACATCTTGCCATGAAAAGAATTAAGATTTTCTCTGCCAGGCTTCGTTAAAATACTAACGAAATAAATAAATAGGTACGGCCCTAAAACTCAACCTTATGGAAATCTTGACTGTCGCTTATGTCAGATGCAGGAATTTCTGTCTTTGAGCTAGTTTAAAATGGGATAGAGCTAAAAACAGTGATTTAAATCAACTATGATGTAGGCTTTTTATGGTGGCTAAGATATTTTACTGATTTCATATCTTTTTTCAAATGCCACTTTCCTTTAGATTAGATTTACCAAAAATCTTTCGAGCTTAGCTTCAAGAACTATTCATCAATGAATTGAGAAAGTGTTCCCACTGTCGCTAATGAGAAATGAAGTTTTTTTTTTTGAATTCCATAATTATACCGTTTAGTACACACAACTTAAGACATCCATTAAATTACTAGCCAAAGCCTAGCTTAACTGAAAACTGACTAATTATCCATTTAAACATCTTGTCTCCCAAAAGCTCCCACAGAAAAGCCTTTCTTCGATTACCGCCACTACCAAAAAAACCCAACTGCTCACTTTTCTTTTCGTCTCTTCCAAAAACAGATTTTCTCATTTAAATAAAAAAAAATCTATTTTCCATTGGACTTATCATAAATCAAATTGAAAAATTTCTTTCACATTCACATTCAAACAAAAAAAAAAAGACATTCCGAAAAGAATATCCAACTAAAAATACACGTCACCTCTTTAAACTCCTACTTAGATGTTGCGGGAGCCTAATGTTTCTAGATAATGCTGCCGGCAACATGATGCGTTTTCTGGAAAAGAAACCAAAAAAGATATCAAAAATTTATGGAAAACCCCCAATTTTCCGCCACATGGTTTTTTGTTTCAGTCACACCGAAACTGTCACACTGTGCGTTGAGTGATCGTCACCATTCCCATCACCACAAAAATTCCATCGGATTGCACTTTCCAGACGCGAGTTTATTGTATCAACAAGAGAATCATATTTAGCCGAGAGTATCTGTTGAAGTGAACTTAGTGCTGAAGTCCCAGAACGAGATCGCGTTGCTGCTGGTGGAGAATAAATCGAAATCATTGATGTAAACGTCGCTGTCGATCGCTTGTTCGTTCGGATTGAATGCGTTTTTCGAAAAAGAAGAAAAAGAATTACAGAAACTTGAAGTGTGTGTGTACAATCATTTATTTCATTTATACGTTTCCTTGGCTTTATTATTCTTTGTGTACTGCTTTTCGGCATCTACTCATAGAGGCCGCTCTGTGTGTGCTGTTGGTAGATCGGTGCCTCGGTGGTAAACATTCCTATCGATCGTTTAGTTCTGTTCCGTTTCAATATGCGATCGCGATCGGTGCAGCAAGGTCTTGCTATCGTCAAGTTTATTATTTCTTCTTCGGTTCATGGGCCTTAAATAAATTTTCCCCCAAGTGTTATTTTGTGTGCCCTGTTTCGAGAGTGTAAAAGTGCACTGACTTTATCGACATTTTTGAGTGATTTTGTTGAGATTGAATCTTTACCAATAAATCGATCGGTCGGGAATCATCACACGTGGTATTGGATAAGGCCGGTGTTTCTAGAATCAAATGTAAGTCTTGATACTTTTGTTTTTACTTTCACACTTCACACACATTTGTTCTTCTTCTGTTTGTGAGTCGGGATATGAAAAAAAAAAAAAATCAAACAAAACAATTTGAGTTGGGACATTCCCATTCAGAATTTACCTTGAACCCTGAGGGGTAATGAAACGATCGTCTCGTCCGTCGTACGCACTTCGACGGAGTATACGGATCTTCTCTTTCAATATTTGTCAATTCTTCGTTCATTAAGAAAATGTAACTTTTTCATTTACAAAAAAAAGGTTAAAACATTTCAGCTTCATTAACTCTCACAACACCTACCGATTAAAAGTTGTATCCGTATGACATCGCGGCTTTCAACGATTCACTCTGAGGGTTTGGGTTTTGATGTCCAGGTATATACGTACACACCTATGGGAGAATGCATATGCAGGGACTTTGGTTTAGTGAAATCCCATTCTTTTTTATGCTCGTTGCAGTCCCAGCCGTCTGTATCCGTTTTCTTATCAGTAAGTGGGAATTGTGTATGTTGTAACTTGTATAGAGTGTCGATTTTTGTTTATTTTTCCCTCGGGGATATTGCACAACACCGATGAAATTTTTTGCCGGATGTTTTTTATTTTTGTTTGGATTCGGATTAGTGTTTTGATCAACAACAAGCAGATGTAGTAAATGTTGTAACATGTACATTTTTGTTTAGGATTGATAGTGTGATACGCAATGAACAAAACTCTGGCAAGCGGAATGTGGGCTCTTGCTTGTTAAAATATTGAATCAATTGTGTGGGCGGTGCGTTTGTTATCGAATTGTTGGGAAGGCAAATATTACCTGTTTAACTTTCGAAAGGTGGCTGAGTTTGAGTAAAAAATGTGTGAAGGGTAAGATTTTTGTTTGGAGATCAAGGTCACCGTGAGATTGACAGTTGTTGATTGTGATTTGTGAGATAGTCCCACAGAAACTTTGAGATGTTGAAACATTTAAAGGAGATATGAACTTTGCCTTAGTTGAGTCAAAATACAGCTTAATCTGCTTGGCTAAATGTTAAAGATACCTTAAAGAGAAATTAGTGTTGACGTATGAAGAGCCACGGTTGTATGGGACGGTTTTAAGTCTGCTACTCATTATATAATTGCTGGTATGCCCCACGGTTCCGTTTTGTCATCGTTTCTCTTCCTTATTTTTATATATGATCTTTTGACTGAAACATTTAATACATTTAATTGTTTTGCTGATGATTCTGATGATTCTACTCTCAGTTTCTCATATTCGCTTCAAACTTCACGTCCCTGCTCTCCTTATGTGGATCTGGAACTGTTGCGTTTGACTAACTCATTGAAATACGACCTGGCAGCATTGTAACAATTGTGTAGAGTTCAATGCCTCGAAAGCCCAATGCTGTCTTTTGTCTTTTAAGCTCAACCGTCAGCTACTACGGTACCGGCATTCAAGTAACCGAAAAGCGGTCAGTTATTGGTAAATGCGTAAACTGCGATCTCCGTTGGAACGACCGAAAATTTGAAGTGGTGTAGTGAAAAAGCCAGTTCCAAACCTCCATTTAAACAATTGAGTCGCAGTACACGCCTCGCAAAGAATGCGTATCAGTTCTCTCTTCAGCCCATTTGCGGTCGTACAGTTAAGTACAGTGATTCATATTTTAGTCGCTTAACCCGGATGTGGAATGCTGTACCCAACTCAATATTTCCCCCACATTACAATGCACAAAAATTCAAGAATAATGTACACAAGCAGCTCCTCTTATCTGTTTCTTATTTCCTAACCCCCGCACTGAGTTTCAAACATTATGATGGTAGTCACAACCCTCTGAAGTGGGCGTGAACTATAAAAAAAAGTCTGCTAAGCTGCTGAAAACGTAAGAAACTTAGAGGTGCGTATGATGTAGTTCAGTTCAGCCAATGAGTTTTTGAGAAGGAAAAATTGGCTTCAGTGTTTTTTTTTTTTTTTTTGAAGAAGGAGTTTTTGAGAAGTAAAAATTGGCTTCAAATTATTTCATATTAGTTATTATGACAAGTTAAAGTAACAGTGGAGACAAAAGATATTCCTCCTTACCACACTTACGAAAATGGTCCATTTGAGGTAGCCTAGAACTCTGATTTTCATTACTTTTTGCCTTAATTTCAAAATCTTTTATCTGTTTCTATCGATCTGTTGCATTCATTTATGGCGAAATGAAAAAAGGAATCGCATCGCTACCAAATTCAGCAGAAATTAATTCAGATTCAAATTAATTGAATATTGTAACAGTTAACTTACCTTTAGTATAATTGAGTAAGACATTTAAAAGAAGGGCTATAGACTTTAAGAAGAGTAAATCATTTACAAAGTGGCGCCCAACGCGAGAACTTGTACTTTGCTTTTTCTTTACTTTTTCTTCGTCACATTTCCTGTAGTCTTACATTGCAATGATCTTCCGTAAAATAAACTTTAAGAACCTTTATTTTTCCAAAGCCAATCCAAACCCACATCAATGTCTGAAGAGATAACGGCAGTAGCAATTGGCGAGCATTGCTAAAGCTAAAGCGTTGTAAAGCTATTCAATGTGAAATGGCTTAACGTACCGACAACGGACTGGCAATTGTCAATTGAGAAGCAGTATTGCAAATAAGAAAACCAAGTCTCTAAGAAACACCCATTCGTATCAGTGTCCTATTCATCTTGAAAGTCCGATTCCGACACGTCAATGCGGGCCTATGAGGGTCGACCGAATACAAGTACCTGCAAATATTTTTGAAAATGCAATAAAATGAACGAATCTCAATTTTTTCGGTTTGTTGTGGTGCTATAAGTGAGTCTTAACTTTCTCTTTATTTATGAGGCAAACCGACGCGACGTTCAAGTTGCTGCCTCCGCTGTCACTACGAATTTATAAGACCTTGCTGATATAGTTTCGGGCAGTAACTCAAAGACTGTTGAGATGCTTATTGGCTTTATGTGCTTTGCTTACAATAATATCGGTCTTCATGGTTACCGCAAAAAAAATCCAGAGAATCCAACCAACCGACATCATCGATTTACGAATTCGGACCAAAAAGATCGGCTGCGGCATGGGCTGTGTGTTATGGCGCGCCACATTAACCTGAAGTTATCCAAGTACATGTCATCAGTTGAAAAAAGTAGGTAAACATGACTTCGCAACTCCCACCCTAGACCGGATAGTGGTTGTCTGCTTCATTTTCAAAAAAAAATGGTCAAATGATGCTACCAATCTGTACCAAGTTGTTAGTCTCTTTCTCGAAAATAGCATGTGGGTCCTACGAGCTTCCAGATATGGCAATGAAAATACACTTCGTCAAAAAAGATGACTTGTCGCCCAAAATCGTTGCAGGTACAATTGATAAGATAACCAAGAGGATGGTCTTACATCCTCAATTTGACAGCAATTGTATTTTATCTTGTAAGCGCATAATCGTAGATCTTTCTGTTCATAACTCTAGTCAGGCTAGTGCATGAAAGTTTAATGTTAAAATCTTAAAATCGAGTTGGATCGAAGGTTTCCCTCTCGGCAACAACAGCTGTATTGCAGTGCGCATCTGTAATTGACGGAGACCATGACTTTTGTCACGTAGCATGAAAGTCTTACGAACTTTTTGCACAAAATTTGCCTAAGGCTGAGTCGGTAGGTGTTTTATTTGGACCAAAACCTCTTTTCAAAAAACACAGTTCAAATATGTTTTCAATATACCCCACCGTTGTTCAAACACTAAGCAACTCATTTCATTCCGTGATGAAACTTTCTGTAAAGAATTTAAGCGAAAAGCAGCTGTCAGTTTCAAAATTGGAGATTTTATCTGTATGCAACCACTGTTAAGCTAGTGGAAATTGGAACTCTATCAAGTTGCTTTAAGGGAAAGATAAAAATTTAAAATGATGTTGCAAGAACTCGTTCGAGTATGGAAAAATTTTTAAGATCGTAAACCATTTTCATTAGAAATGACAGAGTGGTTTCGTTTTGAACGAACAGAGACGAATCACACGTTTTGTTTTTTAACCTCAAATTACCCCACAAGGTCGCTTCAAATAAAAGAAAATGAAGTAAATGGTCCTTTTTCAAAACTGAAATGACTATTGCAAGATCGTATTTCGTGCATTTTCGTGCACGTGGGTTTTTAAGAGCCTTATTTTCAAAATATGGATCGGCAGTAGCGTGTGAAGTACCCATATACCGGATTCGTGGGATCCGACATCGAACGCACTGGTATTTACTTACTTTTTTGCTTAAACTCTTAAACCACTTTCATTTTGATCTAACAAGTGGGTTTAGGAGTAAAACTCTGTGGTGCCACAAGGAAACTAAATATTTTTACATTGAAAATTCAACGAATGATGATGGTTCTAATTTCGCAAATCCTCATTTTCTAAAATCCATTCTTCATATTTTTTCCAATCGAATACAACATATGATTCATAATTGTCTGATTGTTTTTCTTTTTCTACTTTACATTCATCTAAAGTTAACAAGAACAGACATTAAAGTCTTTGTTTTATGACCTAAGTCAACAAACTCATCCTCATATACGGCATATTTACTATTTCCGTCTGTGTTCTACAATTTTTTTTCCGTAACCATGCGATAACACTACTTAAAGCCATAAACAACATCGAATTAACCTTTCACCCGATCTGATAAGTGTACTACTGCGCACGCATAATAATATAATAATCCATCAACAGTTCAATGACAACAAAAGTTCTGATTCACAGTTTCAATTAGGGGGATATTGGAACAATGGCCTGCATTGTACTGAAGCCATACGGATGCAGATGTAGTACGTTAAACACTCATCCAAACGATCGTGTTCCTTGTTCCGTTCTTGAGGGGGTTGATGTGGATTGGACTTACATTGGGTCTCATCCGTTTCATATTTTGTTGTGGCTTCATTTTGTAAATGTTTTTGTTTGTTTTCGGAGAAGCTCTAGTTTGCCTATGGAAACTGAAACAATTCAGGCACTGAATTAAACCTGACACCGACTCGTTTTCGGGTCCTATCTCAGCTACCTTCGTGAAAACTAACAAATTGACGAAATGGAAATAGACTTTTATGGTCTTGTCTCAGATCTGATGTCTTTTATGGAGTATGGTGTGACAGGCGTAGGATTATATTAATTCCATCGCTGTGTTTTCAACATTTGAGAGCTTATCGACTCTCTCAACATTTGAGAGCTTATCGTATCCCAAGGCCACAAACAGATCACTAGTGTAAAGCATATAAGTGAGAGATTTGTGATCCGTTCAAGATCGAGACAATGAAAATCCGTCTTCATTTATCGTTAAGTTCACTGCGTGATGAGATCAACATAATAAAACGAGCCGGTGTTCGCTTAGAGGTAAACCAATGCGAAAAACTCTCAAGATTGAACTTTCGAAGCAAATACTTTTCAATTCACAGTTCCCTAAAGTGTTTTACTTTTAAATCTTGTAATAGCTTTCTGCTTGAATTAAAAAATTAGACTCGAAAGATCTGGAAGCTAATCACTATTTCGAAGCAATATGTTTTGCTTCTATAAAATGGCGCCCAACGCAATACCTTGACTCAAAATTTGTTTACTCATGTCTTACATCTTAGGAAAGCTTTTTTGTGAAAAGGTTGCTCCTACTTGCAGTACACACTGTACTTTAAGTGTGTACATTTTTATTCACAAGATTTAAAATAATCACAAAATCGTTCCTATGATTGGGCGATTATAATTAATCCAAGCAGCTAACCGATGATCACATCAAGCAGTATTATTGCCAATGGGGTTGTATTGGGTATTGCATTTGCAGGCAGTTCATGAATAAATCGTGACTCAAAGTGCGTACTACGCATTGCAATAAAAGTTCTTTGATATTTGCGGCATGGCGAGTCGATATGCGCTTCAACATGGCACTATAACCTAGCAAAAGAAGTTAACGACCAGTAGCTGTACAGCTACACTAACACGAACATCAACCATCCACAGCTCAGCTTTGGTTTAAAAATAGCTCAAAACTGTGCACCAGAATGTCTCTAAACCGTGTGTGATGATACGATTTTGATTTAATAGCTGAGCTGTGCTCTCTCGGTTTTGATATTTCTGTGCTTGTATGTGAGCTGCTGCTTTTATCTGTGGTTATGGTTCGTTGATGGTGAAACCTTTTTACTTTTTTTTTTGCTAAACTTAGTTGGTTCTCTTGCTTCTGCTGCGCGCCATCTAGTGCTGTTGGCCTATTATATTATTTTAAACGGTTGTGCGATCATACTCACCACAGACACACTCAGGGCGCAAAGAATTCCATAAATAGAAGGAAAAAATTGAGAGCCATAAGAAGGATGACGGAATTGTGCACTGCAGAGATCATTGTCGGTGTGTTATGAAATGACATATTCTTTGAGTAACATGTTTAGCTTGAAGTGTGTAGACTTGCAATTAAGAATGCCAAGTATACAAGACGCATAGTTTTGTGCTTTGGAAACGGTTGCTGTCACGCAAAGCGATTGACGTTGTTTTGTGGACTGCCGCGCTACGCTCCAAAGATGTCTGATATAAACGTAGACACTACCGCCGATGCCGCCGGTCGGCCGATGGACATAGGCGACGGCTCTTTTGCATTGGTTTTGTGTTGATTATTTGTACGAGGCGCACAATGTATTGTTGCTATGTTAGCAATGTTTACTTACGTGTAGAAGATAAGAGCAGCGACCTTCTTTGTGTGCTACGTGACCTTCTTGTCAGAGAGGCGTCTAGTTGAGCGGCTAGCCTAGCTTATTTACTTTGCACGATTGTTTCTAATGAGTTGAGTAAGTGCATAGCTAAGGTACCTACATTTTGTGGAGTAATTCTTTTAAATTTTATTCGATTCACTGTCACTTTTTTAGTTTAACAATGAGAACGATAATTCTGTGTTAGGGTGTCCATAACGTATTTGATAAAAAGATGACATTTTCGAAACTCCAAAAACTCTACTGCTAACAAACACAAAAAACAAATCAATGCTACATAAGTAGAGTAAAGTTCGCAATCCTAGTGAGTTTCTGAGGTTAAAGCGAAGGCATTTTTAAAATATTCATTTTTTTTTTCATTGTTTCAATCCGATTTTGAGTTTCAAACTTTTGAGTAACATCCAAGATCGGGCAATTTTAATACCGCTGGAATATTTTTGTGGGGCTATGTGCAGTCGTTTGTAGTCTACGGAGATAAACCCGAGGCGATTGACACCTTAGAAGAAAATATTCTGCACGATATTGCTGACATACGGCCTCAAATGATGCAAGAAGTGGTCGAAAATTGGGTCCCTTGGCTTGAAGCAATCCGTTCCGAAATCATATTGGCAAACAAAATTGCAAATCCTCGCCTTTATGAAAAAGTTTTAATTTTGACCATAACATTAAATTAAATTCCTTAATTTTGCCACATGTCAAAAAAAAGCAGTTATAATTAACAGGATAAATTGTTGTGCATCCCTCAACAACTTTTTCAAAATTAAACTTTCTCTTTTAGCAATATAACGAGAAGAATTGTCTTTTAGAACCCATTATCATATCTGAAGGTGAGGAAGATGGCAAATCTTAGTCTCGATTTAGGTCCCTTTCCAGCACCATCAGATGCTGTCACGTAAAATAACGAAGCCAGAACTTTAGAATTATTGATTGAGTTCAACAGTTTTTTTTTTCGCACATTCTCTGTGTACACAAGAGGCACAATCTTTCAAAGATCCGTTCAATTGCTCGGATATGCCGACGATATTGACATAGGTAATTGGAAGAACGAGTGATGTCAATGGCGCGTTTATGAGCATTGAGACGGAAGCGAAGAAGATGGGTTAAGTGGTAAATGAGGGCAAGACCAAGTATATGCTGTCATCAAGAAAGGACACCCAACACCGACGTCTTGGACAGAACGTCACGATAGACAGCTATAACTTTGAGGTAGTTAAGGACTTTGTCTACCTAGGCGCCGCTATTAATTCAGACAACGACACCAGCGCTGAAATCAAACGAAGAATAACTCTTGCCAATCGCTGTTTCTTTGGACTAAGAAGGTAATTGAGTAGTAAAGTCCTCTCTCGAGCAACTAAAGTGTCCCTGTATAAGACACTTATAATCCCGGTTCTTATATATGGTGCAGAGGCATGGACCTTGTCAAAGGCAGACGAGAACGCTTTGGGATGCTTCGAGAGAAAAATTCTTCGGGTGATTTTTGGTCCCGTCTGCATAGATGGAGAGTGGAGAAGAAGATTTAACGACGAATTGTACGGGCTATACAGCGACACTGACCTTGTCAAACGAGTCAAGGTCCAGCGGCTTAGATGGCTGGGTCATGTAGAGCGAATGGACAACAACGCTCCGGCCCGGAAAGTCTTCGAATCCAAACCCGAGGGACGGCGCAGTAGAGGAAGACCGCGACTCAGGTGGCGCACGCAAGTAGGAGAGGACCTCAACCAACTTGGCGTGCAAAACTGGAGGCAGCTAGCTAGGGACCGAGCTGGCTGGAGAAGCATGTTGGTTGAGGCCCTAGTCCGACCCGGACTGTAGCGCCACCTTAAGTAAGTAAGTACATTCTCTGTGTCGGAATTTTTAATGCGTTTTTTTAGGCAGACTTCATAGTAATCTGCGTTGTCTTTAGTCTATTCAGCAACCATTAAAACCGAAAGATCACGTTGACCAAAAAACAGCTAGAAAACACCAAAGCTCCGGCAGCCATTTCTTTCACAAACAATAGCTGTTAAAAAATACTGTAGTCTTATGGAACAATGCAGTCAGTAGCACCATAAAAAAACATGTCAGTCCCCTCATAAAACCTTGAAAAAATAAAGAAAATGGAGTTTCCCTGTAGTGCATTGTCTGACAAAACGTCTCGTTTCGAATAATACTTGCTTTGTTTAATACTAATTAATTTCATGATCATGATGTGTGTTAAATAAAAGAGTCGACCTCAGCTGCAGATATCATGGTCCGTCGTAGCTCAGCTCCTCCCCATTCATGTTTTGACGTTCAAGGCACTGCTTGGATTGGTCGTATACTGTTAATGGTACTATTCGTATTTTTTTGCATAAGACGCGACAAAAGTTCAGGCAAAATAGGTTGGTTCGAGATAAAAATTGTATGGGAGGGCGTCTGTCTCAATCCATTTAGGCGAGAGGTGCTTACTTAATTTTCTTAAAAAATTTTTTAAATACCAACTAAACCGATTACTACCACATAATAGTGTTTTTGAAAGCTAAAAATTTAAGCTCGATTTAGCTTAGCGAATAGTTTTTGACTAATTTAGTCTCAAATCATTTTGAAAAAAAAATTTCTACAAAATTTTGACCTACCAATGTTCCCATTTTCTTTTAATAATCAATGCCCTTCTCATTGTTGAGTCACACTTCACACACAGAAAACCGACCGAAAAATGCTTTCTTAACCTTTGAGATATCAAAAATAAAACGCAAGGCAAGGTTCATACGATTTTTTGCTTGTCTTGACCCAACTTATCAGTCCTGAGCTTTTTTTGCATTTTGTGTAAAACACCCTGTTTACTGGTCTTAACTAATCTTAACTTAACATGCTGAATTGCCAAGTAAGCTATTTTCGTTAATTGCAAACATTCAACTTATCTTAGAATTGTTCATTGAAGCCCTGGGGTTTCCTTAAGTGCACACGTAGAGTTTTTATTTTTTTGAAAAACTTAAGCTTGCATTGAATGTGAAACTGAGAGTTTTTTGAGCTCTGTATTAACCCTCAACTCGCCAGTAAGTAGCAATAGGCTTTTGCTAAGGCGAGTTCAGGTAATGCATATGGCTGTCAAGTGGCATGTATTTTTTTTTTTAATGATGCCAATATGGTGATTTAGCGGTTTAGTAATTTTTGAGAACTAAAAACCCAGTTTTTTACAACTCATAGGGTTGTCATGGAAAATGGATCAACCCTGGGAAAAGTTCAGCGAACGATCCTATTACGACTCTTGAATTTGACAGGTGTGAAGTGCAAGTGCATCCAACTCGAAACCAGAAAATGAATGGCCCTGTACCTGTATTCGCCACTGCTATTTTACACTAATGTTTTATATGCCTATATACAACAGGCTTTGACTAGAGCTGACGATTGAAATCTAAACAAACTAAATAACTTTCATCGCAACGTAGAGAAACTACCTCAAAATGGGGCATACCCTTACCCCTGGGGGATGCATTACAATCGGCAAATACAGCTACTGAATTCTTTGATCCTTTATCTACATATGTATTGGTGTAAGTGGATATTTAATAATGGTGTGCATCATCCGACTTTGTTATTATTTGAATTTCAAAATTTCTTCGCAATATGGAAGCAGTTTTAAGGACGTGTTAACTTCAAAAGCCTTGCAATAAGCAATTCAATTGAAAATGAATGATCTTTCTTCTAGTGACAATCTTCTTAAGACAACTGACGACATTTGCTATGACAACTGTTATGTTTGAAAGATTTGAGCTAACGAAGAAACTTCTATCATTCGATTAGAAACTGGTGGTTGACTCATTCTGCTTTGGTTTTGTTATAAGCCACTTGTATATACATCTGATTTATGAAAACATAAAGCTTCTAGAAAATGTCTAAGAATACTTGTGTTTTTAATTTAGCTTCTAGAGTTACTCGCTAAAACCTACTTTAAGATTCGATGTGTAAATGTTATTAAATCATTAAACAGATTTACGAATATTCGATCACTATAAAGCTAACCGAGAAGCATAGGGTTCAAGGTACTTACATTTACAAAAACTCATTGCTATGCAGCTCAAAAGTAGTTGTTCTAGGGGATTCAGAAATATTTTGTCTTCTTAAAATTTGGAAAAACAAAATAAAGCTCAATGAACAAAAGTTATCACGAGCAGTTTACCTTGACTTTTCAACCAACTCCCACCCCAGCAAAGCAAGTGAAACCAATCTTTTGGATTATTTTTGTCATCAAATAACTTCCACTTAAAGTTTCACCAACCTCTTCCTAGATTATAATCAGATAAGTGACATACTTTTCTCACTTCACTTCAAAAAAGATACCCATCTCTCAAATCACGCCATCGCCACCGCGATCGTGATCAAACGAATCTAAAAGAGATTAAGGTCATTAATAGTGTAGGCAGCTCTGAACCTCTTCAAAGTTCGTTTCGTTTCGATACAAAAACAAAAAAAAAACCGTTAACACATTTTTTCAATAAAATATAAATAACAAAACAAAAAATTCCCTTCTACTGCGAATAATATCATCCAACGCGATTGTCAATGCCCCAGTTCATACTTAAAAATAGAGTTAAACCCTACCAAGCCAACCAAAGACGAGCTGTATGGTGCCATTTCCTCTTGCTGTGCCCGCCTTGCTCCCTAATGTAGGAAGGTATTATAAATAGAAATCACTTTAAAAATAGCTCTCTACTAACCACTTCGCTTCTATAAAAGCTGGAGATTGAATAATAAAAAACGAGCTACAACATACAACACACCATCAAGACCATGAGAGATACTTCCTCGATTATGGAGAGGGAAACGAAGGTTGCAGCTCTATAGCAAAGGTTGCTACACATTGGTAGCATTTTAAAAACGACTCGCCATATCCCCAACGAAGGGAATTGACATGACGATAATAAATTTCTTGTTCCTTCCTTTACGCGTTTTATGAGTGTATACATGGAAATTCCTTCGTTTTATGTAAAAAAAAATTCGAAATGAGGAAAGAAGAGAAACAAAAACTAATCAGAAACAGCTGCATTTGGAGGATATACATTATACACGCATGCCAAGCATTATGGGTCTATTCATGGAGGACAACGTGCCATGGACGGTGATGGAATAGTATTCCATGCCATGCCATGGCTTGTGGGGCTTTTCGACATTGCTGCAGTCTACCTTGAAGGGTTTTAATTGAAAAAAAAGAAGAAGGATTTGAGAGGAAATTGAGTAATAACGTATGCGAAACGGGTAACATAACATAATAGGCGTCGATAATAATTAATTAGACACTTGTGCGACACATTAATTTATCCACTAAATATCCCTTCAACTATACCTACTGGATTTTAAAAACTTGGTCATAAGGAAAGAAAAAAGATATAAAAAAAATCGATAAATAACTCATAAATCAATCTGTTCCTCGATGTAGTTGGATCGAATCATTTATTGTCCTTGCACTTGAAGGTAGGAATTAAATGTCCTTTCGAGGATGTAAAGGTATTCAAAATTATAAACTTACAATACTTTTTGCTTTTAACTGTTGGTTTCATCTCAGACAGAAAATATACATATGTGGAAATGTACTCAGACTCTCGTCTTATTAATCGAGCCAAAGCGTTTCTCGTATGTCACCACTCTTACGGCTCTTAAAATACTGTAACTCTTGAGAATTTGCAATGCCACATTTTTTTTTTTTTGATAATTTTTGTGAACGTGTTTTGATGAGAAACTCTTTTAGAGTCGTTGTGACCATATGAAACGAAAATGCGTCACGATAATGAATTGAAAACATAAATGCTTAGTATTAGAGTGAGATAAAATGCATGACACATTTCTTTACATTTGCGATGTCCTTCGTTTGAAACTTCGTAGCATGAACACTGTTGTCTACTCGTTATGAATGTATTATTTTCTCTCTTAAAACATTGTGACGTCTGGCTTATAAGAAATAGCAACTATGTATGCAACTACATATATATATAAAAAACATATTGTTTAATTAAAATGAAACTTCCTTGGAACCAAAAGATTCGCATATTCGATGAAAAGAAAAAGCGCCGCAAAAAACCCCAATACAAATTGGATTCTACATTTTCGGCAGACGGCTTTAAACCATGCTTGTAAATCTTTGAATGTTAAATATTTGTAATATCGTATGTGGAAAAAAATAAAGATAATAATAATAATAATAATAAATAATAATAATAAAATTGGATTCAGCTTACCAGAGAAAGAATGCAATCGATTAATCTAATCTTCTTCTCCTCTTTGTTCGCAAGAAATGGGCCAGGGATTCGGAGTTAACCGGTAGGCCAACCTATTTAGATTTCTATTAAATTTTCACCCACTCCTCTAAAACCGTCAGTCAAACACTAGGGTAGTGGTGTCGAATATCTTCTTTTTAAAGAATTTAAGTATGTCTGCGCTTATTATTGCCTTTAGTTTCCCCTCTAAGCCTTATATTTTTTGGTTATTGGTTTGCAAAAAGAACAAAGAAGAAGAAAGTTACAGGCAGATAAAATATTATGTTGAATTTTCTCTGTGTGTGATTTTGAGAAGGTAGAAAGAGGACTACTTTTACAAACTCGTCCCATTTCTCTTTAAAAATAAGACAAATTATGACTTTTACGCCAAAACGAAATTTGGCATCATTTCCCATTACTACACTTCTCTTGCGAAATCATCTCTTGCCACATTTACTGTCAGACTCAACAAAAACTCTCTTCTGTTGATTTTTGATGAAAACGCAGTTGGTATTTATAGACGGAAGAACTTTGGGTCGTTATCTTACCCCAGAAAAGTACAGAGCTAGCTAAAATTGGGATTATCAAAAATGGCTTAGGAGATTTTGCGATAGTGTTCAAGACCCTCGATGGCGGACTTGTTGGGCTTGCAATTTCCTAGACAAGCACCTTATAAGTTGTTGACTTAATGTTTCAGACGTTCAGGTGATACCCAGACAAGATCTTAAATGGCACGCTCAGATGCTAAGAAGGCGTATACCAGGGAGCTGTAGTGAATGGTAGCATTCAGAAATCTAGTCACTACGTAGTGAACTCTTCTGATTGGTAAGAATCGACTACAAAACGAGTTGAAATTTCCCCTTCAACGTAGTTGAAAAATTTCAGCTACAAAGTTAGGCTGACGTTTGAGAATCAGCTGTTAGGTAAACACACAAAAAATTACAAAGTGCAAAATGAAATTTTTTCGACAATTTCTATCAAATTGAACGCAGTGAAGAGATATGCAATTAAAGTTACTTAATTTAAAAGATAAGATCATTTAAAGTTCTCTAAACGCAATTGTTTCGTGTTTTTGTGTGCTTATTTTGACAATTCAGGGTTCACTACATTTTTAGTGCATTTTGCATTCACAAAGCTAGTCGACTTTCCACTACGTAGTGACTAGATTTTTGAATGCCACCAATGTCTCGTTTTGTGAATGCATTCACTTATTCATTGCCTCACACACCATTCAGACACCATTCATCTTAATCCAAAGCAATACACACACTGCACTCTCTTTTAGTCAACAAGACAAGTTCTCATTCTCATTCTCTTAACTGAAACAATGGCAGGCAATGAAAATACGTGTATGTGTATGAACTTGTGCGAATTTTGTCTAAGGCAACGAATCGTCTACAGTGCAACGAATACTTCACAGTGCAATACTGTGATGAAGAACACAACAACAACAACAAAAAAACCCAAGAAATATAAATAACACCCACGTCAGGTCACAAAATGTGTATTCAAATCTATCTATGAAATGAGAAAATATTCGTTGTCATCGCTCATCATTCGTGAACATTCGCTTTTTTTCGAATACTAGCGAATGGTGTACCTGTTTGAGTTTGAATGGTCCATTCATTCATCATTCATGGGGACAAGCAATATGAAGGCTCGTATTCACGAGTGCTGTGTTCTTTTTCTACAAGCATCACACTTGTTTCATCATTGTGAGTGTGAGACTTTGTACGGCTTGTTTTTCGGGGGATGATTAGAAAGCGCAAATGATTGCACTCATGTAGTTCTCTGGCGTGTACCTCTACAATTGGTGTTCAGTAGGGCCAGCCATAACAAATCTACCACCATGTGAAAGATTTACTACAGCACCATTTCCCAGTCCTTTGCCAAGTGTGATGAAATCCAGTTATTTTGGAATTATTTGAACAATTGTTGTGTTTAAAATGCATTATTTATTCCTAGCGAAAAAAAAAAAATAGAATTTCTTTAAGGTTGATGGCTTTGTTTCTAGTAATAATAATTATTCTAACTCTTACCAATGCGCCCTCAGAAGCTGACACCCTGTGCATTTACACATTTTGTATATATCGTTAAACCGGTCCCGGTGGTCGGACGTAAAGATACTGAGATTTCATTCAAATGTTCCATTATCCTTAGAAATTTTTAGACCTTTTCGAATCCTTTTTAAGCTATTGCTAAGAACGTTTCTTTCAATTTTCAGTTAATATTCATATTGAATTTTTTCCACTAAAACCATTGGGACGCCTGGATCGGTCTTAAACCTGGCCGATCTCAGTTTTTAAATGAGTCTCCTTGGATCTCACACTTTCTGGTGTTTTCTTATGAATTGCATCTGATTGTTACCTTTTGAGTTTCTGTTGTTGCCAGTTTTTGAACTGTTTATTGACAGATCTGGAGCAGGTGATGATGATTCAGTTGCCTACGAAATTTTTCAGATCTGCAACACTGAATTTAAACATAGGTACCACAATATGCTCCCCAGTTTTTTTTTTTTTTTTTTTTTTTTTTTTTTCAAGTCCGAATTGGAGATGTGATTACAAGGCGACTGTTCCTGCACCTTTAATTGGTGAGTCAATTGGGGTTTGTAAGCGAATATCCTGACCTTTTTGCGGGAAATGTCAATCAAAACCATGCGTGTTGTTGCACACAAACACGCCAGTTTCACTTACTTTGCAAAAACTTTTCATAAAAACGCACTCACTTTGAAAATAAGCTTTGTTGTGATGCTAGGCTCTAAAGTTAACGATTTCAAATGTTTTCTAATTTGTCCTGGAATCCTTGCGTAAAGACTCGTGAAACAAATTGTGAAGCGTCTTTGAAAACCTTAGCTAATACCTGTGCGAAACGTCGAAAGTCTTATGGACAATATCAAGAATTTTCAATTTTTTCCGCCTTTGCTTAGAACTATCGTTCTTAAACTCCCTTTTCCGCGAGTTCTCGTTATTTACTCTTCTTATTTGAAAATGATATAAAAATTTTCCGAAACTTTCTTTTAGGAAAAATATCAAAGCGGTACAGTAGGTACAATAAACAAACTCTAAAAATATATAAATTGTCTATTCATTCAGTCTGATGCGGTAGTCAGACAACAACACCAGTATTTTATCAAATTCATTGTCAAGCGACCAACCTGGATCTAGAGACATATTCCCTATATACGCTAAGTGACACAATGATTATCAAAAGATACAAATCAGTGAAAGGTCCACCGATGAATTTTTATTTTTGTTCAGCAGCGTTTAAGGATGTGACCTGCTTTCAACACAAATAAATACAAAAAAGAAGAATTGCAAAAGAAATGACCATCTGATATGAGAAGCCGTTGTATCAAACACTCACTTCTGACCATATCGCCACAAAATAAAAAAACCATCTTATCTCAATCGACGAGAACATATACGAGTACTGACTCCTCCACAGCTACCAGCCTACACCTTGGAAACAATTTATATTAGTTTCTTGCCAAAGAACATCTAGTGAAGGCATACGCACAATCTTAATCTTATAATATCTATGTTATGTACCTACTTGTTTATTGGCCAATGGTTAATTTACGCACAACATTCTGTTTTACACTCCTTTCTATACATATATTCTTTGACCACAAAGATTGGCTAACTAAGATTTAGAGCTAAAAACCGGCTGTTGGTTATTTTTCTCTTTTGCAAGATTTATTAGTTCCTACTTGCATTTATGGATTGTTACGACAGTTCTAGGACCAGCGCGACACAGCTTAGCCTGGGCTGCGGTACATCCATATCTATATCTCTATGTGTATGTGTTTGAGTGTGATATGCCGTGAAAATTACGTTCCGTTTCAAGATTGGTGACCATAGATACTAAACATTGACAGTCAATGGTCAAGTAGTTGGGCTGGTTTTCGACGTGTGTTCTCAACTGGCGAAATGATTAATGTTAAAACGTATTCCGAGCATAAGGGAACATTATCATAACGGAACATTTCTTATACATGTTGTGAGTTGTTCTTTTTTGTTTATTTTTTTGGTTTTTGTATAATTTTTCATTGCGGTGGAAAATTCATTAATAAACTCACAAGTCAGATAAGGAAAACGAAACATGGCTCCGAAATTATTAACAACACATTGTAAATCGGCTGACCGGTGCGTGGTGGTGTAGCAGAAGCTGTTTTCAATTTGGCTACAAGGTGCCAGGAAGCAGCAAGTGGTTGGTTGTATTTTGTTGGGTTTTATTTATATTTTGTCCATACGGTAGGTGTGTTCGCATGGACTTGCACTCTATTGCGAGTGTTTAAGGAGCAATTCCTCTTTCTTTCCTGGTCAGTTTGATTAATTACTGCGTCTGGCAATCGAGGGAAAAACGGGAAAATGCGTTGTTAGAGAAGATTTTTCAAATGTACCGTATGTGAAAAATGTTGGTGACAACTAGAACTGTATTATGTCATGCATTTGTTATCAGTCGAGCTTAGGTTCGTCGATTTATAATTTGAAGGGGTAATATGCGCTAAGTAATTTGTAAAAAAAAATATATATATACATATATATATTTGTGAAGACCAAATGCACCAACTAGTTTCAAATAATGCTGTATAAAAGAAGAAGCTCCCAAAAAGAACTTCCAAACGGAAACCATTCACATGCTACCCTATTAGAGGTGACACGCAAGTAGTAAGCTTCTTATTTTTATGTCACCGCAGCTAGGTTAGGTTAGGTAGAAGTGGCTGTCAGTGAATGATTACATTGCCTGACACACTTAGGCTTCAAGGGCCCATTGTGATACCACAGAGATCAGCATGTTAATCACTTACTGATCTCAGAACCCGATGTAAGATTAACGAGTTGATCACTTATTGATCTTCCATTACGGGACTAGCCGGTTAATTACCCGCTAATCGAACCACGCGGAACTTTTAATGTATTTCGAAAGACTTTTAGGGCCTATGTAAGCTAAGTCGCTAGTATCATCGAAGAAGAATTCACCGAGATGAGTTTTCCTCCTATGAAGTAGTGCAGGGCATGAGCAAAGAAGGTGTTGAACGGTTTCTTCCTCTTCTTCGCCCATGCAGCTTCTGCAGAAATCATTGGAAAGCACACCAAGCCTTTTGGCGTGTCTTGCTATTAAACAGGGTCCCGTAAGACCACCTATGGTAGAACCTAGATACAGGCGGTTCAGGGAGTCACACGGCCAAACTTTTTTGGTTGCAAGGCAGTTGTTAATCTCAGTCCATCTAGTGTTTGTTATCCTCGAAGAGTCTTGTCTAATAAGGAGTTTACATGTAGCGATAGGTGCACCTATGTAGTTCCATTCTGAGCGTAGCGAAGTGTTCGTGCCCTTTTTGGCTAGTTCGTCTGCCATACAGTTACCTGCCCCGGCACCAATGAAAGGTGAATGTTGAACTGATTTGACATCTCCCTCAGAGACATTTTACAATTTTGGACCGTGATGTATTTTGTAGAGACAGAGGCAAGAGATTTAAGGGCAGCTTTGCTGTCCGAGAAGATTCGAATATGCGTTTAGGATATGCCGTTTTCTTTGAGCCAAGACAGCACTTCCTTAATCGCCAGAATTTCCTCTTGTAACACACTACAATGATCGGGTAGGTGGAAGAAAAGACTACGATACAGTTTTTTTTTTGAGTAGATTCCACTTCCCAGACCTTCGCTGGTTTTTGAACCATCGGTGAAAAAGTGTATTGCTTCATTTTCCAGTCAACGCAGCTAACGTTACATAAAAAAAAAAATTTTATGTGACTAGTGGTCTCAAATGAATTATATTGCAGCCCCGTTTTCACTCAAAAGCAATGATTTTATGCAGTTCCATATGAATATGTCAAATTTGTATGGCAAATGATTATACAATCAGCGTTTTACTCATACGCATGGTACATCATCTCAAACATATGACAAAAGACATCCTTACGAACGCAGTCTCTGTCAAATTATGTAGCAAACCCCATGTTGGTTTGTTTTACCATATAAAACATGTAATTCTTGTATGGTAATTTGGCAATTGCTTTCTGTAGTATGAAGATGACAGACAAACTAAAAATTGATGGAATATTCTGTTTTCCAGGACAAGTAATTTCTCTTCCAATGCAATAGTAAAATTCGCCATACGCATGGCATAATAATAAATGAAGCATAAAATCTTTAAATGCTCTAAATGTCATTTATATGAAAAATGTGACCTTCACATGTTTCGTGTGGTATTTATTATTATGGTGACATGGTTGTGTGGCAAGAATCCTATAAGTTTAAATTTTGATGACGGACTTGTCCTACTATTCCGAAGTCTCTATGCATCAAAGTTATCAGCTGCATCTATGGTGTCATATGCATATGTTGCCAAACAAAAATGTCACCATGTGTGACATGTAGGTAAAATTATTTAACTTTTATTTTGTTGTTGTGAAGTCCCTGTCATATTTTTATGCCTGAACATCTTCATTTCCAAGAGTTTCCTTATCCTCGAAAACATGTCCATTCCATTCTTTGATCAATGTCTTTTCGAAGACTTACCTTCAGAAATGTAGGTTTTGGTCCACATCCGCTCAATTATGTGATCAAATGCAAGTCAAGTTGTTATTTCCGAGATTGAATGCCAATGTGTTCACCATTGCGACCCTCGCCCCAGCCCTTTTGCCCACATTTTGAAGGACCGACTATAACAACAAGTAAATTAAAATTTGAAAAATTTATAATCAACGAAGCAGAACAAATCAAACCCAAAGGAAGATTTGAAAAACAAAATAATGAAAATTTTTTCCTTTTTGTGTGGCAACTAGTGAATTCACTGCTCAAAGCAAATACGGGCTTGAATTAGGAATTTTTCATCATCATCATGAGCAGCAACAGCGGCAGCAAGAGCAACTGTGACTTTTTGCCTTTTAGCTAAGCCCTATAAATAGATCTTTTAGTGCGATCGATTGAAAGGCGCATTTTTCTGTTTGGTGTTTGTTGCTTGCGTTGCATGTTTTATGTTGCACTACAATCTTAGTTTGTTGGATTGGCTGGCCGGGCCCGTACGTAATACACATTGCGTGCTGGCACGAGTCGTCGAAGTCGTATCAGAGGTCCATGTCATCGACGTAGTCGTCGTTGGTCGGTCGGTCGGTGCTGTATTTACCAGTGCCGTTCCCGTCTATGTTGCGCTGTCGCCTTTATGATTACTCTAGAGAATTTTTATAGATTCTTGTGCGATTTATAGGGAAGGCGCAGAGCTAGCACCAGCCAAGCAGTGCAGTGCAGTGCAGCACAGGCCCCAAAGAACATTGTGTAAATCTCACCTACGTGTATTTTTGTGTAGAGGATATCTCTCTAATAGGATATGTGGTGGCTTTCGCCGGTCGTCGGCGTCGGTCGCCTGTCGTATATGGCAGGCGCAGAATCACAGTCGCAATCCCGTGTGGATTTTCTTTCTCTCATCTCGTGATGCTTAAAATAGTCCGATTCTAAATGAAATTGTAATGCAATGCAAGTTATTCCAAAATGAGCAGAAAAAAAGACAAAATCAAAAAAATAAAACAAAACCTGCGGACACGGCGCATATCTAACTATAGTCGATACTCTGTGTTTGTTTTTATGGACTCAGAATCCAGATGCTGTTCACTTGGTGTTGTTGTTGTTGTTGTTGTTGTTGTTGCAGTTGCAGTGTTACTGCCAGCACCAGCGCTTGAATCGATTCCAGCCAATGTGCGAAAAATGCTTAGAGTTCGTTCGCCCGTATTATGGCGATGTAAATTATCGGACCTCGAGACATGTTTTGCGATACATTTGTAATGGCTTTGCTATGGGGCTAGGTTGTAGTTTCTAGTTTTCAAGGTGAACGAGATAAAAATATTTTATTCCTTTTGGGACTTGGTTAGGTTTGGTATGCTTTTGTATTGATGGATTGATGCATTAAGGTTACGCATACAAAATACGTATCATTGTCTTTAAAGGCAATTGTGTTAGGATGTGAAGGATTTACAACCTAAACGGGTGGCTTTGAGTTTTGACGCTCTAAAGGCACACGTGCAGAGTTGTTGTGATCGCAGCAATTTAATACAAGAAATATTTATATGAAAGCCGACATAAATGCCGAGGGACTTTAATTGCAGTTCTTTGGTCCTGGGATTCCGGTTTCGGCTTTCATTGGGTATATAAAATGCAGCAAAGGATTTTGTTGTTATATTCTATTCTTTGAAATAGAAATAATAAAAAACGTGCCATTTCTGACCCATTCAAATTTTCTACTCACACAATAAATACCTCAAATTGTCAACAGTAAAGAAATATTTGACAAATTCACTCGTTTATGGAGAATATCTACAAATTATTGTTTGAACAGTTGGTTTTCATTTAAGTCTTTTGCATTATTGTCACAAGACTCTTCTTGTGAAACAATGCGCTAACGAAAACAAATGAAATATTTTCTAAAAAAAAGAGTTTTTTGTACACAGATGCCAGTTTTTTGACAGCTGAAAAATTTGTGAGGAATTTAGAAATCAAATTTGTTTGGTTTAATTAAAGTAAATAAAATTTCTGATAAACAAAAAAGAAAATATTAAATTGAAAAGAGTGTGGAGCAGCGTATAGTTTTGTTGGGTTCATTTGGGTTTTTGAAGGTTAGAATTCTATTAAGCTACATATTCGAAAATGAAAACATTGTTTGTCTACGTGCACACAACCAACGTTAGAAATTATACTTCCTTGGGGTAACAGAACAAAGATATCTAAGGATTTATTTCACTTTGTTTGTAAAAAGGTTATAAATTACCCTTAGAAGTCAACATTCCAGTGAAGAAAGAAATTTTTAAATCGATCCAGTAGCTTTCAAGAACCCAGTCTACTTCATCATGTCGCTTTTTGGCTGTCGTGGGGGTGTCTTATTGTTATTTGCTGTGTCATTTTGTCAAAGTTAGATTAGATTAGATTATATGGTGTATTGAGCGTGAGCAGCTCTGGTCACTACGGTTGCGGTGTCACACATTTGAAGTTTCAGAGCAATTCTCCTGCTCCTGAGTTGAGCCAAAAGTCAAAAATCTTCTGTGGGTGGAAGAGATAAACTTTATCTCGGCGGATGATCATGAGTCAAGTATTTGATTTCTAAGTCGAAATAGTGCTGGACATTCTGTAACAATGTGCAGTGATGATTCTTCATTTTCGAGGCATAGGCTGCAAAAGAGGTCTGCTACTAAGGTGATTTGGTGAATGTGTTTCTTTAGTGAACAGTGGCCGTTTTATAGTCCTTTACAAACTTTGAGAACGTTCGCATTTAGGTTCAAATGGAATTTTGAGGATTTTTCAGTATATTTTGGTTTTGAACAGGTTTGACCGGATGAAATAGTGAATTGAATTTTTTTAGGAAAATGCTCTTGGCTGTGTGATTTGAAGGTGTTTTTTTTTACACCACAGTTCAGGAACGATGACTCGTATAGATGCGCCGTCTTTAGAAAGGGGGTCTCAATTCTCTTTACCATTATAGCCTTTGTGTGCTGGGATCTAGTAGAAGATGATAGAGTTTTTCTTTTCTATTTTGGAGAGTGACATAATTGTCTCTTGCAATAGTTTCGATCTTATGACAGGTGAGCTCGGTGCTTTTATTGCTGTTGGCCTGAGAAAGTGAAGATTGATTTGTTTTTCGTGTTGAATGAAGTTATTTTTCTTGAACATTGGTTGAGCTTGAAAAATTTATAAACGACTACCAAGACTTTCTGAAACGATCTTTTTATTAGAATCACTTAAAATGCCGGAACCTTGACCAGTCTCCATTTTTGGTCAGTATACGAGACCATATCTTGTTCTCAAAGGGGGTTGGGGTCTTTGTGTTCTCCCAGTTCTTGCTGGGGGGATGGGGGATGATTATGGAGAAGTTGAGCTTGAAGTTGTACGCGGGAGGAGAAGAATCCAAACACATACTAAAGGTATTGAGTTTTTCTTGACTGTCCATTATCGACAGATGTCCCTTGGGGTTGGCGTACTAGGTGATGTATCCTTGATGGCAGAGAGATGGTGTGTCGCCAGTCTTTCTTCCATTTTCATAAGAAGGTGAATCGTTAGTAGTTCTACAATGACGTTTAGATCGTATGTAGGAGCTGTTCCCATGCATTCAGTAATGCATGTTGTTGCTATTCTTTGAAGCTTTTCTAGCAATTGGATTATACCGTTATTTCTTTTATTTTTGATTACCATACTTTTGCAAGTTAGTCTCATATTCTAGTCATTGCGCTTTTCAGCTGTCAGTGCACGAGAAATATTTAGCTCCCTAATTTTTTTCCAATCCTGCCAAATAAAATATGACTTCAAAAATCAAATCACGAAGAACTTGAACCAGGAAGTGGTGATTATTATTATTCCAGAACCCATTACGAATCTGCCGCTTGTGGATTCGTGTAGAGCGATGACGTATGACCGCACGCCTTGCTAGGCACATAAACGTCTGTCTTACAATTTGAGGCGCTTTCTATCCAAATAGTTTTAAGCTCTGTTACGGAGAATGGTTTAATTGAATTAAGTGTTTGTGTCCGCCTGCAGCAGCAGCTAAGTTGTACCTTAGGCTTTATTTCACCCTCTGACTAAAAAAATAAATAAATAGGATAGCGCAACAAAGCGAGGAGCCCATGGGCCTAGCGCATTTCTCACAACCATGCCTTGTGAGGGAATGGAGGGGACCTACAATTTTCTGCCGGTTGCGAATGGCTAATTGAGAAAGCGCTTTTCATGGCAATGAATTTACTAACGGAGGACTTGCCAATTTCTCATGAAAGGCGATATCCGTGGAAAAACATTTAAACTTAAACGTGATCGCCGATGAACTTGAAAGGCAAGCATCTTAGACAGCTTTCTCGGGATATCAATCAATACTTACTCGTCGATGTCTTCTGTGGTGGTTGGCATGCCTCTATTAGATATGGACAAACTAAACGAATACTCTTTAACGTCAATAAGAAAGCTGTTCCATTCTTGCTATCCTTTAGCAGGAGCAACTGGCGATGGCTTGTTGGCGTTGACACTTCAAGCACTTAAACGTGCTGGGCTTAAGTGATACCAGACCCTGAGTATGTTGTGGAAAATATAAAGAATACAAATTTTAATAAATACAGAGCATTCCTCTATGATTTGCCTTTTTCGAATTGGGTTAGAGACACTAGCGGAAGACATGGCCAACGCTGATAACCTATGAACCCTATCATGGCAGAGTCTGGCATTTTACGAACATCTGAAAAGTTATAAATTATATTCAAAGAAGGTTTCTGTTTGGCAGTACAAAGGAGCGGTTTAAGGTCTGAATTTTGCATTTCAAAACCTCCTACAGAAAAAAAGAAAAAAAAAACAAAAAATTAATTTTGACACAGGAGGTGGTGTCCGTGGCTTAATGGTGAGCATCGTTTGACTTATAAAATTATTTAAATGTTGACCCACGGGTATCGCCTATCGGTCCTCCTATACCTACAGAAATTTCATCGTCATGAAAAGCTAAACTTTTTGGCGATTCTGCAGCGAATCGTCTTCATTCCACACAAGTTACGGTTGAGAAAAATGAGCTAGGCTTCGAGTCTCCTCGGTCTATTGCGCTACTCTATTTTTTTATGTCTCATAGTGGCAACTAAATCTCTGTTCAACTAAGCGAAGTTGTCATATAATTGAAGGTTGTTTGTATGAAGTTTGTCTTTTTTGACAAATTATTGAAGCTAATGGCTAAGTACTTTCTGTAACAGAAGATCAATGTTTTACTTTATCCCAAAAATTAACTAAAAAAATTAGTTATTTTCCGTAATATGCCATTTTTAACTACATAAAGCTGGTATTTTACATCAAGTAATCCATAAAAACCCGAATTTCAATTGAAACAGTGCACAAAAACAAATCCAACACAGTCAAACACTTCCCCAATCACAAACAAATCCAACATCAGTGGTTGCAGAACACATTCTGCGTTTGTGGCATTAATTGAAATAGAAAAAATTTAAATTTTTCAAACGCAAGTGCATTTCCCGAATTCAATTATCTCCAATGACGATGAACGATTCACGCTTCACTCCTATGAGTTCTTATTGTTTATTTTCAATCGATTTAACGTGTGAATGGTTGAGCAATCTACATTCGGATCGTTTATTCCGTTGAAAAGCATTTAGCCGTTGATGTTCACTCCATCTCGAAAAAAAGAGCATTCTTATTTAATTTCTTTTTTTTTTAATAGAAAACAACCGAATACCGTTATGGTTAGTATGATTGATCATTGGTTTTCTCTGATTGTTCCTCTCCAAACACCAAAAGCATATCAATAAAGAAATTTTGACGTCATTGACGAGGAGTACGTGTGTACAAACCCAAGGTAAATCATTCCGTGTAATGGAATAGGAATTTGTTTTATTGAACTCTTACGCACAATGCCAACCGAATGACCTTTCAATAGAATTTCCTCTTTTGAAATTCTTCATTCTAATGACTTGAATGGTGTACGTTCTGTATATATATGTACCACGACGTTGCGATGAACGGGGACAAGATGCTAGCATCTGAGGAATTCAAATGAAAACTTTTATTTGAAACGAGTCGGCGATGGTGATGAAGATGATGATGATGCTGTGGTGTGCACTCAAGGGCCATGAATTATTTCATATATTTAATTGATGACAAAAGGCAATTCGATAAGTTCAAACGTGCATCGAACTCACGTGTGGACGCCGATGGACAATAGCAATGCATTTCACGCTGAGTTCACAAGTTCAGAAATTTGATATTTTTTGACTTTAATGGCTTTCACACATTTTCGTTTTGTTTTTGTCTCCATTTATTTCTCGTCGTCGATTTACAGGTCATTCGCTTTCGATCAGATGTAGTAATTCAAAATGTTGCCAAGAGAATTTAAGCTAAACGGATTTGAACGCAGAAGTGGGTAGACACCCAGTTTCATTTTCATTCACTTTGATCAATATTAGAATGAACTCCATTACTTCGTAGTCATTAGACAAAGAGCAAGGACTAAAAAGAGATTGATATGTGAAGTTTCATTTATTTTTAAATACAAACTTAGTTGATATGGAAAAATTCGATTTTGTCTAAAAAGTGTACCGCGAAATCATTAATTTCGATCTTGAATGGGAAGACATAAAAATGTACAGCTGATTTGCTATTCAGAATTCAGCTATTCAATTCTTTGAGCTGATTTGAGTAAGCCACTTGTTGTTAGATAGGGAATGTAGTTTTTACATTTTTTTCTTCACCCAGTTCTCTCTCTCTCTCACTCTGACTGTTTGTCTGTCTGCTTGTCTGTCTGTCCCTCTAATTCTCCCACTCTCTTTCTTTGCTCAATCTCCCTTTGTGTATATATGTCTGTCATCTATCTGCCTGTCTGGCTACCTGTGTGTCTTTTTGTCTATCTGTCTCTGTATGCCTCTGTATTATTGTCTGTCTGTTTGTAAGTATCTCTCTCTCTCTCTATCTTCCAATGTCTCTCCTTCTTCTTTGCTTTTCTTTCACCTCACTTCTTTCTCTATCTACTTATTTGGCTTTTCTTCATTTGTTTGTTTCTCTCAGTATTTTTTTACTTTCTCGCTCTTCCTAACTCCATTAACTATTTCATTCTCCTTCTCTCTTCCCCCTATCTCTCTCTTTCTCTCCTTCTCTCTCTATGTTTCATTCAGTTCTCTCTCTCTCATTCTGTCTGTGACTCTCTCTTCTTTATTTCTCTCTCTCTTTCTCTGTCTCTCTCTCTCTCTGTCTCTCTCTCTCTATCTCTCACCCTCTCTCTCTCTCTCTCTTCTCTCTCTCTGTCTTCTCTCTCTCTCTCTTCTCTCTATCTCTCTCTATCTATCTATCTCTATCTATTTATCTATCTCTTCACTTCTCTTAATCTTTTTCACATTTCTTTCTCGACCTCACTCAGTACTCCTCTTTTTAATTTTTCTTTTTTTTCAAATCATTCTCTCTCTCCTTCGACTTATCTAGCTCTTCCTCGCACTTTTTTCTTTTTCCTTTATCTGACTTTATTTGCCTCTCTTTCTCTCTATTCTCTTACGTTTTCTTTTCTTTTTGTTTTGCCGTTGATTAGCCTCAACTTCTACTACCCTCTGCCCCACTATTCTCTTTTTCGGTCCACATCTTCTCTTTTTTATCATTACATCTCTCTCTTTCTCTTTCTGAATAAGTAAACGGAGTGATCTGATATAACCTCAAAAAAGCGCTCATTTTTCAATTGGGTAACTATCAAATATTTGAAACAAAGGTTAAAAAAATTGGGGGAGCTGTGTTCTTATAGAGTAGTCTCACATTCTCTCAGCCTAATTGGCTTTGAACTGAGAAAGTTTATTTTTTAGGACTTTCTAAGCTTTTGCTGTCGGTGAGGTCTCTAAACAGGCCCGTTTCACTTTACTGGTAGTCAACCTAAACATACTTTGTTTGCCCACAGCTAGCTTCGAACCAATTAGACTGGCTTCAAAAGCATCGTTGCTTGATTTCATTAAGCAACAATGTAGCTATCTGATAGACTTAAACAACCGACCTACACACACACACACACAAACACACCTCCCTGACCATAGTCACAAAACAACTTCTACTTCTATCCATCACGGCAGATCAATCAAGAATGCAAATGACCATTTCAGAATTTAAATAACTTCCACACTAAAATTCAATCGTCTCGACGTTCGATTCGATCGTGAGCCATCTCATCGTCGTCGTCGTGTCGTTGGACTTGAAAAATAATGCAAAATCGTCACGCAATGTGGCCACAGTAGAACAAAATAAGTAAATAAAAGCTGAATTGAGATAAAAGAAAATTCAACTAGAACAATCTTAGCACAAGTCTCACGAGCACACAACACTCACTTTTAGTAAATGGAAAAGATTTTTAAGTATTCAGAAGCAATTTTATTATCCAGGTCCAAGACTCGATCGGAGTTTGTTCCTGTTCCTATTCCGTGTGTGTCGTGCCAAGGAAATATGTCTTTGAATTCAAATTGACAAGATAATGATAAGTCTTGCAAAATAGGTTAACTTTCATTGCATGACCACCATTCTAGAGAGTGTATTGTGTCAAATTCAAGACTCTCCACAGACACCAAACCAAACCGCACCGTGCACCATGGTTTTACTATGAGGGGAAAAAAGTGAATGAATAAAACATAATTGGTCCTAACTAAGTGCCTGTGGGCACCTCACGGTCCAAGTGAAATTCCACATGCGATTTCTTTAAGTCAAAGTTGCGAAAATATACGAAAACTAAAGTGAACAGTTTTAACAATGCCCGGTGATCTCATCAACTGATCGATAATGAGTCGTAATGGTATACCGCCTTCTGGCGTCTCTTCACCTGTGCCAGTTGTTGTTTGTTGCGGGTACCATGACACTTATGCCATTTAACGCTCGAATAGATTCCCACCAACACCAACACCAACTCAACTAAATAAATAATAATCTGCTTTGCATATTTGAAATAGTTTGTCCGTCTTTGGTCCCCTTTCTTGGGTTTCATGCTCCCGTTGCATTTGTAAACCGATGTTTAGTTTACCAAAAATGGAGTAGATCTTGTTGGTGTGCACAAAGTGCGGGTGCGTTTTGTCCGGAATGTGGACCAAATCCGCGATAGATATTTTGCGTGTCACATGTAAATCATGTGAGTTGAATAATGAGCCTGTCGCCCTTCATTCTCGGCTTGAATTGGTGTGTCTAGTCGCGGCTTTGAATACAAATCCCGGCAAAATGTGTCGGTGCAAAAAGTAAAACAAACACGACACCACACCCATGCGAGAATGTAAACATTGTGCATGAGTTGCTACAATGATTTTTTGCTTTCTTTGTTTTGGTTTCGTTTTTTTTTTAATGCTGCGCAAGACCCCACTTTTCTTAGCCAATGCTTTGATTTGGTTTTCCGGGAACTAATTTTTTCCTCTCGGATTTTCTTGTGATCTGATGGCATAGTAGGAGTGAGACACTTTAATTGCCTTCATTTTCATGCTCGGTGGAGTTTTTCTCGCCACGGTTTCGTGCTACTGAAGCAGAAGAATTGTGTTGCTTGAGTAAAAAGAGTGTTCGATATCTGACGGTTTTAATAAATTCAAATGCGTCGAACCTCGAACCTTTTAACGGAAAATTTGAAGTCGTCAAGTGATAGAGAAGATTGATTCTTGTTTCTGCCTTTCCTCTCCTTTGTCTTCCACACAATTGGGCTCACACAAGACGTGAATGCGTGGACGAAAAGAAGAGCACGTCCACATACATGAGGTACAATCACTCATCGGACACTAACGATCTCCCTTGATGTCTTTTCCAATAAGTGAAATGTCGAAAGCTCGCCATCTCTCCGACCAAAATTTTTACTATACAACAATGATGATGGAATCGAGTAAACCACAAGTAAAACGCATTTTGGTATCCCTCAAACTATTCACAATCAATCTAAATTTGGGTCAAATTTATCCAATTTCCGACAACGACCTTTTATTGAACAACAATTTATGGAATAAGTCCACAACAAGAACAACAACAACAACCACAACAGAAAAAGACAAACTGCATATGTAGTATATTCACGCATTGGTCCATCTGCTTGCCAAAGCCCCAAACAACATCATCGTCATCATCAATCAAGATTATTAATAATCATTTGAATATATTTTCTATCAAAAGCCAAAGAGTCGTTAATGGTCCCATGCCCTTTGTGCCTATGAGTATCTGAATCTGTATATGTGATGTTGATGATGCTGGAGCTCTTATTTGCGCGTGTGCTTTTAATCTTCCATGTCTTCTTTCGTTTATGTGATAAACTATAGAAAAAGATTGCTTTTTTTATTATTACTTATGTTTTTGATTCCAAAAGAAATTTGACCTAAATTTTGATTTATTGGTTCCGCCTGGTGTTACTGTATAGACGATATTTCGCTACGCTGCAGCTCATCATTCTCGCTGGATTACGTAGCGAGTACATTGGTTACAGAGTTACGTCAGTATTTTTTAGGACTTGCATCAACTTTGATTATTATCCCAAAACCAAAGCCAGATAATGTCTGTCTTCGGTCAATGTGCAACTTTATAGTGATCCCTTTGATCGGTTTTATTTTGTGTCGATCCAGATAAGTGTGGCCCATTGTGTATTGTGCAGCTTTGATTGCTCGGAGTTATTGTAAAAAATCGATTTTTATTGAGATTTGCTATGAGATTGCGATTGTAAAAGAAATTTTATATCAGTTTATTGAAATTGAAAGCTTCATTTATGGGCAACACAAAGGGAGTTATTTGTTTGTTTTGTTTGAACGGGACAAATTGGAAAGATTTTGGAGGGAAGGAAGTTTATTATTCAACAAGACAAATGGAAGACTAGCGAAGTTTGAAAATAAATTTATTGGAAAAGCTTAAACTATCAACTTACACATAAAAATTAAATCGTAGATGCGTAGAATAAGGGTAATTATACAAGAGTGCGGCTCTTTTGGGGTCCAGAATGAGAAAAAGTTAAAAGGGAAAAGTGACAGATTTTTGGGGTGTTCCATGGTAATGCTTTTCGAAACGATTCTTTGAAAGTGTTGAAGATGGAAGTTTACATAGAAAGAATCTTTTCGGTACTCTTGCTATGTAGGCAACGTGCATTCTCACAAACATAAAAACTTCATGGAAGAAAAGAAAACCCACAAAACTGCAAATCTACTGTTTTATATGAGTTTGAAATTCAAATTCTTAGGAATTGATTCGATGATGAAAAGGCCGAAAAAGAGGCTCTGACAGAAAAAAGTGATATGATACAAGTCGAAAGTCTTAAAATGACAGAATGAAAGTACACCAACAGCCAAGAGAGACATGATGTAGTCTTATTGACAGCCAAACAGCAACATATTGAAGGCTCACCGATAGCAAAAAAACGACAAGGTGAAGGCACAACGACTGATAAAAAGAAAACATGATTATGGCAAACTGAAAGTCAACAGCGTTATGCTGAAGGCACCCAAACACCCAAAGAGTGACATGATAAAGGCTAGTAAAAGCGATATGGTGAAGGCACACCGAAAGTCAAATAAGACGCTTCGATAGCTAAAATCAGAACTTAACAAACAAAGCGACATTTTGAAGGCATACCGACAGCCAAACAGCGACAGACACATTAACAGATAAAAAAACGACACGACATATAACCAAGAGTAACATGTTGAAGACACAAAGCTAAAAAGCGACATGACCAATGAGTTATATATTGATGAGCAAAATGCTGAATACACATTGACAGCCAAATATCGACATGTTAAAGGCTAACCGACTTCTAAAAAGCAACATAATAAAGGAAAACCAATAACTGAATAGGAATATGATTGAGGCAAACCTAAAGCCAAAAACGAACATGACAAGGGCATGTCGACAGCCAAAAAGTGTCGTGTTGAATGCGCACCAATTGCTAAATTGGAACTTTTTGAAGGCATACCGACGACCAATGAGCAATATATGAATAAAAATGCTGACGACACACCGTTAGCCAAAAATATATTGGGCCGAAGCACACCGACATCAAAAAAGCGACATGGTGAAGGAACATCGATATGATTAAGACACACCTATTGCTAGAAACAAACATAATAAAGCCATGTGGACAGCAGACAAGTGTAATGTTGAAGGCGCACAGACAGCTAAAAACCGACATGTTAAATGCGCAACGACTGCTAAATAGGAACATGATGAAAGCACATTTATCGCCAGATATGATAAAGACACCGACAGTCAATCGGAAAACTTCATTTGCTTTAAACTACATTTGAAGAGCCAAATGGCAGGCACTTGAATCGATCTCAAATTTTTATTGATTTACAAGCTCTGTACTATTTGCAAAATAGTGTTAATCACCTAAATAGTGCATACGACTCAAGATGAAGAAAATGTGTAACATGATTTAAATGTCAAATGATTCTTTTTTGTACAGCAGAAGCTGTGATGATTTTCGTCCTTGAATCAGCCAGAGGATTCTCTTTGAGTATTACAAAAAAAAAATTTGGGGGGGGGGGGGGGGTACCTTTGCGTCTACCCAAGACGCCATTTTGAAAAATACGTTTTAACAAAAACGTCCAGCTCTATACAAGAAACTAATCACAAAATTTTGCGTAAATAAGCAGCAAGGTTTTTTTTTTAACGATTTTTTTCTTAAGTACAGTAGGTGCTACCACTCACAGAAGTTATATGCTGAAAAGATGTTTTTTGACCTTTAAAACTTGTTTTTTAAGTGAATTTAATTCTGCTATGTGCATAAAAAAAAAACTCAAAGAACTTACTTACATACGTATATTGAAGAAAAAAGGATCAATAATTTCAATTAAAAGTTTTTAAACAATTTTCTTGTAGTGTTGACCGTTTTTCAGTTTTTGAACAAAACACGATTTTAAGAATTGCTATCTTAGTACATCCTCATTATGGTTCCACTTTTTTTATGCTCAGGGGAATGCACTGATAAATTTCAAGACATAAACAAGAGCAGTATTATATCTTATCACCCACCTATCATTTTTTCTCTGCAGACTGGCAATTTACAAAGGTAAATGAACAAATATGATTTATGATGTGATATACTTGTAAATCTAGGAAAGCAAAATTTCGCAAAAAGCTTATCAGAGATCAAAGTTGAATTGAAGGCATCAACCACAAAAAAAAAACCTTTTAAAGTGACGAGGAAAGTAACACCTAAAGAGTTATTGTGGTTGTACGTTCACAATTTCAAACTACATAAATCTTGAAACAATTTATCACTTCTTCCATTCCTCTTCATCATTTGAGTATTCAAATCTAAATAGATTGCCAATTTTATTCAAGAAGAAAACACCCGGTTTGAATATTCATTCGATTGCTTTATTATGCTAAATCATCCTATCAAAGTGGAACTCCATGATGATACCTATCTTCAGGTCAAACAGCGTGCAATGACATCTTTTTTGATTATTTTATGCTTTCACTCTCAACTGAATATTTACTTTTAAAATTAAGGGAACTTCACTATTAACCGACAAAAATATGCAAATAACTTCTACGAAACGAAAACAAAAGTATGAATACAGCTACCGTTGAAAATAATTCAAAAACTTAGAGCGGAAGTAGCCGCACAATCTAATAAATACTTTCAACTTAACAAAGCCCCCCAGAGTGACCCTTGTCACAGTCGTGAAGTGAATGTGTCCAGATTTGAGATACAAAACAAGGGCACATTAAGAATCATTGGTTAAACTGACAAATGCAAAATTGCATGCAACTAGCTTAATATACAAGCAAATCGTGCAGCAATTATAGAACTTAAGACATAAATTTATATCTTTACAAGTCTCTTTTTTCCTTTATAATGGCCCTTGGCTAGATATCGATTTTCTCATCAACGAATAGAAGTTTTTAAGCCTAACCCAATACACATCTCGATGCGAAATGGAAATATAGCTCAATGACAAAGCAGATACTTTTCTATACTTGGAAAATTGATATACTCTAGGCTTAGGGTCTTTATCTTGAATGGCAACTGGTGCACTTGATGGGAAAATCATTAATTAGCATTACACTGCAGGTTTTTTTTTGTATGGAAAGATATTTTATAAGAAACATCTCATCTATAAAGACTAGCAAAAGGAGTGAAAGTCATCCTAGGCTAAGCTAAACAAATGCGTGAAATTGCAAAAAGTAGGCAAATCTAATAATAATAGCTTTGCTATCTGCTGGTTGTTGTTGTTGGTAATTACTTAACAATACCACTGTGCGGGAGTACAGTGCTCATCTTTATAAATACTAAGCCATGGTATATCCAAGTGAAGACTTTGTATCGTCTTAACTCTGTGCAATTATATTTGAGACTTTACGAATTGAAAACGGAATTGCAACTGGGAATAAATATAACAACTTTCATTCAATGGTTTGCAATTAACTCTTGTCTGTCTTGATCAAAGTGGGCATTTGACGTTATGTCTTCAAAGGAGAATAATTTTAGGGGAATGAAAGTTGCTCAAGAAAAGACAGGAAGCTTAGCAAATTGTTTATCAATCAAATCAACGAGCTCTTGGAGTACTTCACCTCAATTGTCTTTTCTTTTTTCTGTAAAAGATATCACAAAAATTGGTAGATAGAGAAGAGAAGATGATATATCATTTTGAAGATCTTTTGGTGCTTTCCAGAACGGCTATGCAAATTACGTGGTGTCTGTGGCTATCGTGTCTGCTTATAACGTAGGAATTCGAGGTTGGGATCCCTTAAACATCCAATGGTTTTTCTACAGATATCGCCTTTGTCGACGGATCGGCAAGACCCCAATTCAGACTGCCCTGAAGATCTCACTTGCTCATTCGGAGTCGGCAAAGGTTTGTAGATCCCCTCCATTCGACCAAAATATGGTAAAATGACTTGCGCCAGGCTTTCGGAGTCCCCAAGTTGGAAGAAACAACAACCATTGAAGAGAAAAAAATAGATGAAAGAGAAGTGAATAGGGTGGCGCGACAGACTTGGGGAAGCCTCAGGCTCATTTCTCTCAACCATACCTTGTAGACCCCACAAATTTTTGCCAATTTCAAACGGCTAAGTGAGAAAGCTTTTTCTGCGTATGGTGAAAAACAATAACATACATACGTAGACATTCTAACCTTGAACTCCGATGTGTCAGGCAGACATGATTACCTCAGACACCGCATTGCAGTGTGATAGAATTTAAAATGTCAGTCTGTTTCTCTTCTTAACCTTAAGTGACTTCATTGTTCAATGTTCAGTGCGATGGTTTTTAATATTGTTATAAAATATATGGTCCTTCTATGTAAGTGGTTGGGTCATAGAAGAGTGTAGCTTTATTGAAAAGAAATTCGGAAAGGTCATCAGAACCAACTGTTTTTGCTATTTACATCCATCTTTACTTGTTATACGAATGAAAACCTCGTTTGCCACTACACTCCGCGATAGTGAAGATGCTTCACATCGTTGTGAAGTGCATCTTGGAGCTCTTTAAAAAACCTTAACAATTTTTACTTAATGTGTTTCCATAGAACGATTTTAATATTCCTATGGGTATGAATAGTGGTCATATAAGAGATCTGTGGAAGTCATCAGAAGTTCCTGAGTTTGCTTTCAGAGAGAAATGTTCTTCCCATAAGTAAAAAGCATTTTCTGAACAGAGCACCGTCATGAAGTTTTCTATGAAATGTATCGTCCGATAAAATTCCAAATACGCAAATTATATTTTTTTTTTTTATAATTCACGCTTACATCAAGGGACTCACATTGTGCTCCCTTATAATGTTATGGATCACAGTGTGAGCATTTAAGAAAATAGGGGTGGATTTAATAGAAGAGACCGGTGCACATCGCATTTAAACTTTTGTTCCACATACGTATAGTGCAGCTTAAAATGGATCTCTATACTTGGCTGTACACTTGAAGTTGGGCTCAAGATAAAACTGAAGAGCATTCCTAGCAAGGCGGATGTTGCCGCAAAATTGTTTAAGGGGCGGAAAACAACTGACTATTCCAATGTAAAAGCACTGTTTGAAAAGGAAGCGATTATGGAGTTTGAGATATGTAGCGTTTTGACGATGATTAAGAGAATCGATAGCTGAATCGATCCTACGATTGAATTATCAATTATCAACGCTCTGTTTTGTGCCCTTTCGAGTCGGCTTAAGGATGTTTGAGGAGCACTAGTATAGATATCAGAGAATTGCTATCTAATTTTGAGCGAATAAAGGTTTTATTTATAGTAGAAAGATTAGAAGAGGTGCTTGCTGCATCGTCTTAAGAAACCTACGCATTACCAACTTCAAATGTGTGGTATTTGCAAAGAAGATCATAGTTTACTCACATACCAAGTGCTGACAGCGGTTTCTTGGATGCAGTTAATGCAGGTACCTTTCATGAATAATGGCATTGGGGAAGGTTGAGCTCTAACGTCCGAAAACAACATTAGGCTTTCGATGCTTTGATTGCTGTCATGGATAGAATTCAAAGAGCTTATCAGACGCAACCATTCCAGTTCCACATCTGAAGTAGAATAGTAGAGACTCGAATTTGGAAAACAATATGAGAAGCTGAGTTTTGAGTCGGCTGAATTAGAAGTTATAGAAAAGAAATAGGGAAGGGAGTCGGAAACAAAACGGAGCCCTGGGGCACACCAGCATTTATAAGGTGGATATCCCGATATCGGACTTAAAACTACCCAAAACAACCTGTGTTGATCGGTCAGAAAGAAAGTTTCTTATTCAACGAAGATTATCGACTCATTTAAACCAAAAGCACTCATCTTCAATAAGAGAGCTTGATGCCAAACTTTATCAAATTCCTTGGAAATACAATTCTATGGATCTTATTTTCTCCAAAACAGTGTAAACACTTCTCGGTGAGATATGCCATCAAATCATCAGTGAATTTGTAATTACGAAGGCCATAATTTCAGTAATTAAGAAACTTTTGTTCTTCATTCCATGACCTTGGAAATAAGATTGGTAAGTGCTATTGGACGGTAGTTGGAGGAGGAGGAAGACTCAACTTTTTTATGAATAGGCTGGACAAAAGGACTGAAAAAAGGATAGATAGAAACGCTTACGCACTGATTTCGCCAGCGTTGAAGAGCACCTCTTCAGAATAACGGCGGGGATACCATCTGGAACAGCGGATCTATGTATGTTGAGATATTTCATGATTCTCGCAACCCAGCGAGTACTGAAAAATATCTGTTTCACTGTAGAGTCTACATTCTCAAGCTCAAACGGAGCCAATGTGCTCTTAGGAAATGTCAAGTTAGCAGCAAATTGAGGTGCCAGCAAATTAGCTTTTTTGATGGAGTTGACATATGGAGAGTCATTGAAGACGAGGATTAAGACCTTGGTCGAGTTCTGAATGTGCTCAACAAAAGATCAAAAGTTTTTGCTTCGAAACATTGTTTTATTCGATCAAAGTCGAATCGAACCAACATCGCGGACTTGACGTTACCTAAAATTTTAATTCTTGTCACTGATTCAAAGAAAAATGTTAAGGCTCGCGTTGTCCTTAAATGACACTGTTTACTCTTTCAATGAAAAATATAAACCGAGTCGCCTGTTATTTTGAAATAAAGGATCTGCACCAAAAGGGTTCATCAAATACTTCGTCAAGCACAAAATTGATAAGTCGATTAAAAAAAGGTAACCCATACGCCCGAGTGTACCCATTTCTGCACATGAGCATCCAATTCTTTTAAATTACAACAATTAAGATCCAACCTGTTTTTTGTTTCTCAAATTTTCATCTAGTTTTATTATCTTGGAAAAGAAAGAAATTCTGTTCACCTCGAGGAAGTATGCAAATTAAATGTTCACAAACAGAATAACCATATTAACCAATAGATACTCTGTACCATGGAGGGTAGAGCCAAAGGCACAGCAAAACCAAGAATAATGCAGAACTCCTCCATTTAAAGTAATGGAGTAAAATTAAGGAAGCATTCATGTTGATTTACTAAAACAATTCAAATCTTGTTTCTTTTTCCCTTTTTTTTTTTTGTATTCCTTGATCCAATCCACCGCGGAAAGAGCATAAGATAGAGCAAACAACCTTTGCTTTCTGCTCATTTAATCGACCGATTAAAGTGGCGGATGGCTAAGAAACGAAACAACACAAAATGAGCACTCAAAACAACAACAACAACAGCAGCAGCAGAAAAAAACCGGGAAGAAGATTCACTTGTAGATGATTTTTGTGTAAACATCTGCTGCCGGCAAATTGTACTTATCGTATATTTTCGCGTTTATAGATACAACAAAAAACTCGATAAAAAAAAGAAAAGTTAAACGTACCCACGGTATGAGCCCCATGGGATGGACTATGGAGTATGGAGGTTGGAGGTGCAGAAGAAGAGTGTATAGAGCTCTGCTATGCGTCGTTATGGTAAAATTATAGTTTATTGTGTGGATTTTGAATGTAGATGTGTAATAAGTTTATTTGCTTTGCATATACGTTTGTTGGTGTCTTTTCGCATCGGATGAGCTCGGTAGACTATATTTCCTCAATGATTTTAAATTTGGTTTTTTGTCGTACTCAGTTTGAACTTTAAACTAATGGACAACTGTCTATCTGTGACAGGTTGCCCATTTAGGTTCTACTTTCTACTGAACGGTTAAGTATTCAAATACAAACTATATCTGCTTACGAGTTCGGCTCAATGGATAAGATAGAGAGGTATTTTTACTGCGATGATGGTTCTGTGAAAGTGAAGTAGAATTGAGGTTTTTTTTCTGTAGATTTTAGCTGCGGACATTCTAAGCGATGCGGAAGGAAAATGGACAAATGAGATTGCATGCAAAAGTCTTACATTAGTTAATGTTATGTTAGTCGTGAAAGGGGAAATTTAGATGCAAGACTTGATTGGTTTGGGAATGGAATTTCGTCGGAATGAACCAGTTGAATATAATTGATGGATGGTATTAAATGTTTGTTGAACTAGCACTTAGTAGAGGAATGGATATTAATCGCGTTTGCCGACAAACAAAGGATTTAAATGCAATTTGGAAAGTGTCTTTTTTGCGCCTATCCTTTTTGGAATCGATCTAAGAAATTGGATCTTCTTAAATGGACCTAATTACTTACATTCTTGTTTAAAACATTTTTCTAGATCTTTGTCAGAAGCTTTTGAATTTTCCAATCTAAACTAACCCAGCTGAAAACTAAAAAAATATCTGATTTTTGCGTTAGATTGGAATTAAATATTTACATTGTCAAAAATTTTGCCCAAGACTATAGTTTTTTACCCGTGGAGTAATAGTAATCATTTCTGCCTGTTTCGTGGGAGTCCGAGTTTCTTATCCCAGAAATATCCAAGTGTGTTCCATAAATTTCGTTTGTTGAGAGGGTTTGGCAAGTCCTCCGATACAATTTTCACTGTAATGGAAAATGCAACAATTTGAAGCTATTATAAATTCTTCAAAATTTGTGGTTGAGGGAAGTGCGAAATCCTATTTTTAATTTTTTTGTTTGTAACAAACCTGCAAATTTTAACCTTTACGCAGTTACCAGGAGGCATAGCACTCCACATCAACAATTCGATGGCGCCATGTCTCATGATATTTTTTATTCACTGTCATAGAACCCACACATGCACTAGGTGCGAATAGTACCTTAAAGCATTCTGAAAAGAAGGGAAATGAGTAGCAAATTTGAAAAAGAGTGAAGTGAATGCAAAATTTCCGTACTAAAACCTTCAATTTTTCTTTGAAAACAAGTTTATTTAGAAAAAAATAGTCTGTAGTGGTTTCTTTTTAATTTATAAAGAATTTTGTCTCTGAGAACTGGTTTCCGTTCGATTTCTTGACAAAAAGTTACTATCATAGCTCCGAACAAAATAAGTCGCTCTACACTTGAAGAAAGTTGAGAAATGTTGAAGGCTTCTTCCAAAGCTGATTCTGAATGTCAAAACAGTGTGTTTTTAAAAGAAATCAAAGCCAAAACGAAGCATCCAGCATCTCACTGCTAGAACGGTTTGAACAAACTAAAATGTGGCTTCTGTGACAGAGAGTGTAAAACTCAATCTACGAATACGTTTCCACGTTTCGGTTATCAATGGGCGCTAAAGATGTTTAGATACCAACTATTTTTTATTGAGTTTGATGACATGAACTTAGACAACATCTGATTCATGTAGGATGGCATGCTATGAAACGCAGCTTTTGTAAAAATCAATCTTTGGCACTCTAATTTGCCAAAAAGTGTTATCAGCCATCTCGGCATTTTCAATTTTCCGCCTAAGAACTGCAATTTTTTGTAGGTACTGTGAAAGATTGATGTTATGTCAAAAACTTGGAAACAACACAAGCACGTATAACATAAAATAGAAGATCTTCATTATTTAATATAGGAAAGCTTTGAATAAATCTGTTGGATAGAATTAAGGCGCCTTTAACTCCAATGAGCTTATGGCGAAAATAACAAGGCTTGGTAGAAATATCTTGGAAACATCCCTTTTTTTAATTCAAACCCACCTGAAAGGCTTTAAAAGAAAGAGTAAACAAATCGTTCCACTAAGACAAAAGCATTTTCAGAATCATCCAAAAATATTCATCAGCTCTTAATTAGCTCTTTATACACTCCCAGCGAAAATATTGCACTTTATTGCCTCTTAGTTCGGTGTATTTTGACGATTTTTGCTTGAAATATTACTGTTATGAAAACCTAAAATATTTTCAAGCGAAAGTTTTCAAAGTGGTTTGATAGACTTTCGATTCGCACTTTGATGAACATCATTTAGAGTCTTGTTAAGTGTTTTGTATGGTAGAGAGTTGACTACTGGTTGCTTGCATAATTTCAGTGACTTCTAGTTACACAGCATGAGCTGTGTTATTTTTTAGGTTTTGGGCATAGCACTACAGAAAGAATCATCTTCTGAATGGGGTAATCATGTATCCGTTTGGTTGAGGAAACAACTCCTTCATTTTTGTAATGAAAAAGAAACTTTAGAGATCTCTTTAAAAGACTCCGTTAAGTACTCTTCATTGCATACAGTTACCACATCCTTTTTAGTTCTTTTAGGGACTTACATACTACTTTGGAACATTAAAAAAGTGTTAGCTCTTGTGATTGTGGCTCTTCAAGATATCTTCTATAGCCAATTTTTGCTTGGATTTACTTACATAGGTGAGCATTACTGTTCTAGGTGAACTTGGGTCCTTACCAACATCCTTCAAGTAAATATTCGATATCGGGCGAGCCCTTTATAGTCTTGCAATCTAATTCAGCTGAGGTTTTCCTTGCAATGTGTTTTCCGGAACCCGTCAAGCTCGGGCGTGTTCCATCCGGTCCAAATAGTCGTAGTTTCGCTTCTAGCTTTGCCAATGTCGCGGTACAGCTTATTGCAGTATGTTGTCGAAACTTCTTCTCCACAAGATCATCAGAGTATTATCCACCAAGGGTTTCCTCATTCGCTTTCTAAAAGACCCATACTTCCGTGCCGTTAATCAGGACTGTGCTGAAAAAGTCTTATAATAGTCTAACCTAGGTCTTCTAGAGATAGGTTTGTTTCTTTGTTGCCTTATCAACACGAAGAATCAGCGGTTGGCGTGAGTACTTCTTCGTTTTATCTTTGCACTGATATTATTTTCCGTGTCTAGCTCGGAAGTAGACGAAGTCCTGTACTACCTCGAAGAATGTCTGTCTACTGTCTACTGTATCGCATTCTTGCTTGGACTAGGAAACGTGTAAAGGAACAGATTCATTCAATCAACTTAATATAAGCGAAATAATCCAAGCAATGAAATTCGATATCCCATCTGAGTCAAGACTGCTGAACGGATATTGCAATTAAAAGGCAAATTGATATCATTCAAGTCACGGTCGCCGGTGTCAAAATAATTCCACAAGCCCAGCGTAGAACTCAATAAATCTCGTTTAATCGACTGTGACTGTACAGAATTGTCTATAAAAGTGACTCACTTCCAGTGTCATCATTCAATACTCTGTCATCAAGAATTTTCGCCTTACTTCAAGACGACGAACTATACAATAAAACTTCTTCCAAATAATGTAATCGACAACATAAGTCTGAAGGTCGAATATTTTTGCGACGTGACTCAATTAATGAAACACTCCTTTAAACCGGGTACGCGCCATATTTTCTTTAACTCCTCATTCAATTAAAAACTCAACAAAACATGTCATAGTTTTTATCTTTCCATTTGGTTTTTATCTTCTTAAGTGCACTTTGGGCACCCTCGAGTCTCATCGATTTTAATCGATAAACTGAACAAACTGATAGCAAAAATACTTCAACTTGAACAGAACACAATATGCCGACCGAATTGAAGTAGTATAACGTCACCTCAAGATAAAAAACGAATATCATTTGTTTAAACATTGGCAAAGAATATTTGACAAGGCTTTCGAAAAATATTTGTATCTAATATCTTAATTGATCAATGTTATGGCTGGCAATAGGTGAAGAGTGTGTAACTCTGACTAAATGAAATCATGTTCTCTTTACTATCGATTACACACTCCACTATACTTGAGTTTGATAAAATAATTGAATCGATAGGCGGATTAATTGTTCTTTAAATATCGTTTTCCTCAAAACAATCCCATACATTCCATTCTGGTGAGATACTTGTGTGTATATCGAAATCTTGAGGACCAAATATACCCTCTTGCCATCTCTTAACGTATAGGTAGATCAAAGGTAAAAAAATCAGTCGTATATCAGTTGGTAGCAATTTGAAAGGCATTTTAATTGAATCAAAGCTAACAACGAGCCGGTGAAATATTGGGTGCCAACGTTGGCAAACAAATTGGCTGCAGTTTACTCTTGTACACCGCCACGCCCTCTATGTTCCATTTCGAAGGTGTGAATTACACTGTTTTGACCACAAATTAAATGTTAGAGGCTAGTTGGTACGAATGCAATTGCTATTCGAATAAATTAGCCCTTGTTAGAGAAAAGCTATTTATTCCCAGGAGGAATATACCCAAAGCTGCACACACACACGCGGTATGGGACCCCACCCAGGTTGTGAGCCACTGTATTTTTCGGAACACACAGAATTTAGTGTGACCTTTAGTTCAGAACAGGCTCAGAGCCAATACAAGTATTGCACACTCCGCATTCAATTGTTCAAATTTTATGTTTTTCCCAAACTTGTCGAGACATTAATTTGACATCGTGTTGTTGGTAGTGCGGGGGGCTTGAATGTATACTCCACCTTAGGAGGAAAGCCTAATTAGAGGCCGACATCTCGTTGCTCTATCAACACCTAGGAGTTTGTCTTTTTTCCTTTTAGTAATTTGATCCTGACATTTACTCCGATTAGCACTGATACACATTAAACTGCTGCTGCTGCAAGGGGCAGCAAATCGAAGATAAAAATAAAAATTTCGTGTCTTGTCATAACCACACCTTTTTGTTTTCTGACTAATAAACGTTTTTCCTTGTTAGTGAGCGCATACAAGCAGTGGTGTCTTGTGTTTGTTCGAACAAGAGGTTTGGCAATGCGGTAACTATGCGAAACAGGTGGTTGTGGTTTTGAGTTTTTTGACTGGTGAAGGGGGCACCAAATGGGCGCCGCACTAGAAATTTGAATGCAAAGATTTTGAAAAGTTGAACTACTTTAGGACGTCAAAGGTCAAATTATCGAATTCGTAGATTGTCATTACATCACAATAGGGCTTCATTTCGAAAACCTTTTTATTTGTTGATATTCACTGTTTATGAGGAAGATGACGTTCGATCCACACTTGATCGACAGATCAAAACAAAATAAATCAAAATTCGATTTGACTTATTCACTAGTCTGCTTTTGATATAAATTGATTGTTGACGCTGTAAATCTGATTGCTCAAAGGAGTGCCGACAGAGACGTTTGGAAAATAAGTGAAATGATTGAAATTAAATTGCGATATTCCATCCGCCAATACAAGTGATAGGTTGTCATATTTAATGAATTCTCGAAACGATAAGTACATCACGCCAAAGAAAAGCAATTTAAAATAATTATTTGAATGACAAAGCGTGTGAGGTCAAGAGCGTCTCATTTCATTTAATGAAAAAAAAGTGATAAAGTTGCATGTTACATTATTGTGAGCTTGTTTCGATTGTTTTGTATGTTGACACGAGACAGCACAGCGAAAATTTCTTGCTCTATAGTTGTGTGTCTGTAGAAAAGTGCTTTTGTATTTTTTTTTGTCTTCAAAAAGGAGTTGATATTGTTGAGTTAATGAATTTTCCTGTTTACAACCAACTGTTTTTTCCCCTTTATCTACTGCTGTTTTGTTTAAAGTGGCGACTTAAAAAGTGTTGCTGTTGCACTTCTGATGGGGTTATCTGTGCGGTTATAAAAAGTGTTATAAGTGCAATAAAAATTGAATCGGCGACAATAAAGAAAAATATTACACGTATTGGTAAACAACTTCCTATATTCGTTTTTGTTGCTGTTGTTGGCTGTCATAATATCTCGTTCTCATTGGGTACTTGATTGTGATTTCCTAAGTTGAAAGTTCTTTCTTACGTCTCAGCGAATGGAAGAAATTGTGATTGAGTTCAGTTAGACCATTTGAGTGAAGCGCATAAAACAAGATCTAAAATCTAGAGCGTTTTAACTACTAGAAAATATAGCGTGTCTTTTCAAGATGTATGCTTTTCAAAAAGAAATAAAACGCATATAATTTGAGATTATGGTAAGGAACCTAGCTTTATTATAGAGATAAGAATTTAACTTTGCGATAGTAATATTGCTATTATGTTTTGCAAAAGGATTACGAGCTCTCTGCGTATGGCTAAACTAAAATCCGGCCGAGGGGATCAATTTTTGACAGCTTCTTGCAGTATTTGGCGTTGTATGTCGGCGGTACAAAACTGCCCGACTTGGGACTATAACTCACAAGCTTAAACTCGAAACCCGAAGTGCGGACTCAATTTTTCACCGTAAAATGGCAAATCAAATTGACTATTAATAAAGTGACGGCTGTCAAAACTTCCAAAAAAAATATTGTGAAATTAAATACAACACGTTTTTTTAAGAAAAGACACTCTTCATAAGTTCACCAAGCTTTAATCATTTGATTTAATTTTTTTTTAAAGAAAGAAACTATAAATTAAAAATTGGTATTGTCAATTTATTAAAGTGGGAAGCTGGTCTAGAGCGTGAAAAAATGGGCATAATTTATGAATTTTTTGTGACTCAACAAAAAGATCAATCGAAAATCTGTGAAAACGTTTTATAATTTAGGTTTTGATTTACAAATAAAATTTTTTTCGTGTCAATTAATTTCAAAATGGCGGCTGTATTGCATTTTTTCGGAAGCACCTAATTTTTCAGACGGGTGCATGGCCGAAGATGTTACCTCCTAAATTTTTTTCAGAAACAAATTATTATTGTTTTCTTCAAAACTCTAGACCAGCTTTCCCCCATAAAAGATTTCATTGAATCATGCAAATCTTTGAAAAGGTTTTTTAGCAGCACTTGGAAAGAGTTCAAAGTGTTCAGGTATCATTTTATGGTTTTACTGCAGGTAAGCGACAATCTCTTAGAATTCAAAGAAAGTAAGGACAAGTCATATGTGCGGCTAAGGCTTCGATCTTAATTTATGATTACTTATGATCTTTTTTTTTACTTATTTTCAATGTTTCCTAAAATTTAAGTATTTAGTTGCTTAACTCAGAACATTTCTTGTTTTGAAGAAAAAACGGTTTCTGATACAATCTGCAATGGGGCTTTGAATATATCGCAGCCATCATACCTTTTAACTCATTCTAATTGTACCTACTCTATGTTGTCCGATTCTAAAACCTCAAGGCTTTTGTGAAGAGCGGTAACATTCCTTTTGAAGTTCAAATGCATTTCTTTAAGCTACGTTATGAATAATGGCTTTATGAGAAGAAGTTTTTGTGTCTTCAGTGACCATCAAATCGTGCTCAACTTATCCTTCTTACTACTTCGAAAGTGATTCAGAAATGCAAGACGTCTTTAAGTGCTTGTTTTTGTTTCAGGGCGTCACAGTTTAAGTGGAAATGAGGTTGACAACAAGCTTGCAAGGCAAGACCGAATCAAGACACAGTTCCCTATTAAAGAGAAAGAGCATTTAAAGAGGTTGCCTGTAAAAGAGTTTTCACACTATTAATATTCTTTAAGAGGTTGATCCAAAAGGGACCTGAAGATAGGCAAATTGCATGAACAATAAAAACCCTTTATGCAGAACAGTAGTCTTTTCATAAAACCACTGATTTTCTTTGATCTTTAAATGTTTTAACAAGGTTTTGAAGATGTTGTTTATGCTTGAGTGGAAAATAAGAGCTGACCAAAAAAATACCTTACTTAGTCCCGGGGAATCAACATCTGTCACAACCATTGCCTTTGTGAGTGTATAGACGGGACCTTCAATTTTCTGCCGATTCCGAACGGCTAATCGAATAAGCAGTTTTCATCGCCGTATGAATTTACTATCGGAGGACTTGCGAATCCCTCGTGAAAGGCGATTGCAATGGAAAAATATTCTTCTGTATTTTGTTGGGATTTGAACCACAAACCCAGATATTAGATATTAACCATTGCGCCGCGGGTACCACTGAATTTATGTACCTACATATTAAACTTGAACTCAAGCAGCTTTTTTGAAATGGGAATGAAAAATCGCTTACCACCTTCTGAACATATGTTTTTTGAACTGGTTTTAAACTAAGTCTGCACTTTGTCTGTATTTAAAACACTTGGTTGGAAATATTGAAGATGTACTAAAGAGTTTTTGGTTGCAGCTAAAATAAAAACCACTTTAAACGAAAAGTCAAAGAGGTCATAAAGTGGAACAGCATTACGAAGCTTTAATTATTTACTTGTGAAGAGCTGAGTGAATTTCTTGTATGACTCTTGAACATCTTCTGTGTTGTTTTTGTATCAAAACCTTCACTTTTCTGCCCACAGTACTCAGCTGATCGATCTTCTTCATTCAAACTCCAGTGGCAATCTATGAATTTAACAGGCCTTATCAAAGCTGCAAATGACTACAGGGTGCGCCATCTAGACAGGACCTATTAAAATGTTGAATAACTCCGCCATCTTTCAGCCGATTTTGACAAGTCAGCCAGATTCTGAAACGTCAGCCTATACCATTTTAGAGATGGATCGACTTACATCAAAAAATCGGACTGAAGTTGTAGCGCAGTACATCGAAAGCATTCTGATTTTTGGAACCAAATTTCGATGACATACGAAGCTCATTTTTCGCTCTCTGGAGCGGCCAATAAACAAAACTTTCGAATTTCGAACAGAGAACCCACACATCATTGCACGACGTAAAAGTTACTGTTTTAGCCGGAGTGTGCTCGAAAACGATTATCGGAACATTTTTTTTTTGTATCAAAGTTAGAGAAACCAACATTAACGCAGCAGGCTATCGTTCGATGTTGACGCACTTTATTCGTCCGGAAATGCGTCAATTCGGTCCGACGAACATCAACTTTCAACAAGACACACCGCAGTTGCTACTATGAAGTTCTTACAGAGCAAGATCCCGGGACGCGTTGTGTCAAAAAAGGGTGATTTGAACTGGCCTCCTCCTTCCCCAGATTTCACGGCACCGGACATTTTTCTGTGGGGCTACTTGAAGAGTATTTAAACTTTCAATAGGTCCTGTCTAGATGGCGCACCCTGTACTTTCTGTCATTGTATTGCAATTAACAATACTCCTGTTTCGGAAACAATTTATGGAACAGCAAATTTAAGTTTTTAGAGGCTCGAATTTTAGTTTTCAAATGATAAAAAAAACTTTAATTAAATGCTAGGATTTAGACCCATCCCTCACTCATTGGCCTCTGGTGTGCATTATGTTTTTTCTATAAGCAGATCTTTAGATTGATAGGAACTTATTTTTATAAACAATCGTCTCAAGGGCTAAACATCAAAGCCGCTATATTATACGTTCCAAAATCTGTCACTTAAGACTCACTCTAGTGAACTGAACAGCAAATGGCCTAGATAACTGTCACTGAAAATTCAGATCAACATGCGCCATTGACATGTGATGTGATGAAAGGTGCCATACATCATCATAAAACAAAACCAATTGCTTTGTTAAAACAATTTATTATAACTCTTTATTCTTTCACTTCTCTAACTAGCAAAGACAATTCATTCAAAAACCTCAATCGGCCCCAAACGGGAGTTCAATTGAAAACAGAAAGGAAGACAAAAAATAATAAAAAACAAGAGACTGTTCTCGTTTATGCTCCATTTCCCTACTTATAACACTTTCTCCATGTCTGCACCATAGATCATCGTCAATGATAAAAATCGATAGCGACAAATTTAAATTCAAATAACCATCTCTCCAGACCAGCATAATGGTTTGAAATTACCTAATCTTAGAAGACGCAGCCCAAGCTTCGATCACACACATTAGGTTACCACAATAATTAAAGATGCACATTTGAATTGTGTGTCCCACTGTTTTTACCAAGACGACGCGTCGCGATGGCGACCAGCAGGAGGAGGAATAAGAAAACCCTCCTAATGACGGATCACTCATAAATCACTCAATCAAACTCAATTTGATATTGATACTCGGAATGATCATTTACATGCTGCCATTATTACGAACACTTTCATCATCATTGTGCCTATGATCTGATCATCAAGCCAGAAAAAGGAAAAAAAGACTCAAACATTAATGAATCTTTTTCTGTGCGAAATATATGCAAGCAGAGCCGTCATACAATCTGTGTGGCGCACTCTGCACACTGCACACTGCATACTGCACAGTGCACATTGCTCTTTAACTATCTTTCCTTGTTGTGGCAAATAAATTCATCAGCGATAGCTACGAACGTAACCCGAATAAAATTCACTTGTTTGATCGGTTTAGATATATCGCTCGTTCGTCTACCCAATCGACCGTCATCGTTGTTGAACTGTCAAAAGGGGGAGATTGTGATTGTGACGCAAAAGCAGCAAAATGCTGGCAGCAACTTAACAAAACAAAAAAAAAAAAAAAGCAACAGCTGTTGCCTGTTGCCTTATACAAGCTCTCTCACTCGGCTTGGGCCGGCTTAAGACTCAGGCCAATTCAACTTTGATTCAGTTGAACATTTACACTCAATCGTGTTGGGTGCGCTAAGATCGGGAAACTTATAAAACGCGATAACTTTCAAGACTGTGAGTCGAGGGTCTACAGACTTTTTTCAAGTGTTCTTATGTGTTGTGATAGTTTTGCTTGAGATTTGAAATTTGATATTCAATGAGGGGCAACGAATAAATAAGAAAAAAGTGGGTGGGGAAATATAATGCCAATGGTGATTTTCAAACAAAAATAACACCAAAGTGTAACCCAAATCAATAATTCAAGAAACAACCTATCTATGGAGGTTGCAGGGGTTTAGTGTATCTTTTGATCTAATATCGTGTTCTAAAATGCAAATGTGCACTAAATTTGTCACTTCGTAAAGCTTGTCGAGTGGATTGGCCGGAACACGAGTAAAGAAATATGCAATTTGGTATTCCATATGCCGTACATGGAGAAACTGATTTCTCGTTTTGGTATGTGAGAGGAATTTTTTCTTGTTGAAAAAATTACCAACTACAAGGTAACTGCCATTCTGTTCTCATAGAGGTCACCATAGCGACAAATCTGCCGCAGATAACTGCCGAAGAATCAGCAACTGATGATGATGGTAGTTTAACACTCTTCTTACCAGAAAAGCCCTGATGACTGAATGTGTAGTTGATTTTGTTTTTTCTCGCGCCAATGAAGTTTGCAAAAATATTTTCAAAAATTATACAAACACAAAACTATGTGTGTTTGGATGGATAGAAAAGATACTTAAGTTTTCCTCTAGACTCTAGAGGATAGTTACCTCTGCGGAATGTGGATAGTTTATTATAGTTTTTCGTTCCTCTTTGTGTGTCTTCTTCTTTCTTCTTCTTCTTTTTTTTGCAAATTTGCTATTTACTCTTCTTCAAACGGTTTGCGATCATCAAATGCTTCAGCAAAAAAAAATTACAAAAAACAAAAAACAAACACGGAAAAATTACATCACTTGAGGGAAGTTGTCTAATTAAAACTGAAGTTGCATAAATATGAAGAAGACGATTGTGCCGCAAGTGAGGTTGGACTTGTTTCATTGCTTAAATTTGAATTGATCAAAATAAAAATTAGACAAAAAAATCATAATAATTGGTGGTTGAAATGAATGGTGAAAACATTAATGGAATAATTGTTGAGAGTTAGCATTGGTTTGGAAACTTTCGCTTCGCTTTCAAACCATAAAATAAAGTGGCAATAAGTTGGCTTTAATATTTGCGAAGAAAAAAGCGATGAAATTGCAAATTTATTTCTTTTAGCAATATGGAAATGACACCTTAAAGTTTTTGCTCTATAAATGAATTTTTTTAAACTGACCGTTTGCTGGAAAGATCAGTTTCTTACAGTGTCGATAAATCTAGATTGTGTTTTTTTCCAATAAGAAACTCAAATTGGGCTCCACTTTTATGTTTTACAATTAAGAACTAGCTTTTGACTGACTCTATTCACTCTTCGAAGTGTTTTAAATTGAACGAGGTCTTTTCAGTCGAAAGCTATCTTTTTTTATAGAAAATAAGTTCAAAGTCTTAAAACCGATCGCACTCTGGTATTCTGGGCACTAGATCTCTAATCTCTGGCCACGTAAGCAAGCCAGTTAAATATCGGTCTAAATTTTCTATTGTGTCTCAATAACTAAACAGTGGATAATAATTGAACGCCATATCGTAAATTCAAGCAGGAAATTCTTTTCGCATAGCTTCAAATGTTTCGCTTTAAGGCAAAGTCTCATTGGCGTTTTAAAGGCCTCCTTTGCAATTGAAATTCTTTTATATACAAAAACTCAGACTTTGTCCTGTAGAAAATGAAAGAATGTAGAAAAATTTGTGTTTGAAAGCTTGAAAGGCAAGGATCTCTCTTCTGAAGTTAAAAGGGGTGCTCACGATCCATTTTAACTAGTATCGTTGTAAAAGCTTAACATTTCTCTTTACTTTAACTTTTCTACATTACCCTGACCGTATTGTAAGTAAAAACTTAAATGTTTATAATAAATACAGTGGCGCAACAGAATTGGGAAGCCCTGTGGCCTAACGCGTTTCTCACAACTATTCCTTGGGGCAACCTCCAATTTTCTGCCGATTTGAATGGCTTATCGAGAAAGCGCTTTTCATGGCAATGAATTTACCATCGGACGGCTTACATCTGTGGAAAAACATTTCTGTTTTCTGTTAAGATTCCAAGTGCGAACCTCCTGCGTATCAGGCAGACACGCTAACGATTACACCACGGGCACCACATGAAAAACAACAATGTTGAAAAATATGTCTGGTGGCGTTGACAGTTTACTATATTCGGTTTTGCCGCTGTCATATTCATTATAAAATACAAATTTCTACAACAGTGCAGCTCTAAAATTGTTTACCTTTTTTCTACACCGGATAGTGAATAGCTCTAACGTTTCATCAAAATCGGATTAGGTTTAGAAAGGATAAACATATTGAAATCTAAGTTTAAGTCGTCTGATCACGCTGTTGTTCGTTTTGAACCCATAAAACTTATTTTAGAAGAGCAGTAACGAACTGATTTTGGGCTTCAGCTTTGAGTTTTTGATAAGCTTTTGCTTAATATATGAAATTTATCCGCTACACTTTAACAATTTTGTATAAAAATCGACCCATACACAGCTGCTGGTTTCAAACTTCTTTGATGGTAGTAAATTTACTTTCGACGCTCCTGCTAAACGCGCAAATCAAAAGTTCGTTGAAATTGGTCCAGCTGAATTGATTAAGAAGAATAATGAGATAATGCCAAGTACGGAAATTTTGAGAGCAGATTAATTGAATAATCAGGAAAGCGGTTTTAACCTTGTCGCAATAATTCAAGCTTCAGATTATTGCTTGGAAGTGCAAGGTTTGACACCCATTTGAATCTTTTTTCAAGATGGTGTAGCCTCTCCCAAAAAGTTAAAAACCCTCCAATATAGTAAGACTGTCATAAGTCATGTTTCACGCTCTGATGTTTGGGCCTGGCAGAGATTTAAAAACTCTACTCATTCTTCACATAAACTAGTGAATGACCTGAGCTTACACCGAGCCAACGTAGCTTATTACTTGTTTGTTCAATTTGGGAAAGTTGTAAGCAAACCAGGAAGTCATTCAGTAAACAGTCAATGGAAGTATGTGGGAGTTTTACATTTAGTTATAAACTTCTGGCACTAGCGCTGGAGGACAAGAACATGACAATACAAGGATAACTGGCATGCTCTTTAAGTGATTAAATAGCTTTGATTTGCAAATAACTCGTTAGCACTAAACTATTTAAGCCGTGTTTTGTTTGTTTAAGCGAGTGTGTCTCCAAAGATGTGTTTTAAGAATACGCATTGCAATGAATAAACCAAAACCTTGCCATTTGTGGACTCGAGTCAATGACAATAGCCGCTTAAATTAACACAGTATTTGATATTGTTTTTAGTACTTTCTAGTCCACTTGTACAAAACCGACATAAGAATCAATATGCCTTCAATTCCTTGCAGGAATGGTTGAGATGAAGAATGGCTAAGTGCCTGTTTATTTTATTTTTTGCAAATGTTGACTATTTTTCCAGCTTCTTTTCCTCCCCTTCATTTTCTCCCCTCACTCTTCTCCCCTTCATTCTTTCACCTTCCTTCCCATCTCTTTACTTCCATGCCATTCCGTCTTTACCCTACCTTCTATGGACTTATTAACTCACCTTACTATCCTCCCCTTCATTTCCTCGCATTCCTTTCCTCCCTTTTCTTTCCTCCCATTTCTTTCCTCCTTTTCCTTTCTTCCCCTTCCTTTCCTTCCCCGTCTCTAATGCCCTTCCTTCTTTGCCATTCCTTACTGATCCTTCCGTTTCTATGAAGCGAAGGAAGTCAGTCTATCCACCTTTCGTACACTCCTCTTCGTACCATCGTACCCTTCCCTTCTTTCCACTTTAAAAAATAGCATAGTTTATGCTTAGCTTTTATGGTCTTACCAATTGTTATGCAAGGTATCAATCTCTCTTTTACTTCCCATATTTGTTGTGCAGTAGATAAAAATAGGGCGGTTATTTTTTTACATCTATTTTCAAGGGTGGAGTGCTGATGAATTTGGGAGGCAGAAAAAAACCTCTGGATCAGGGATTCATAGAACTGACGAATTCGACAAAAATATTTAACCACTGCGCAAATGCCACCCATTCTTTTGCCATTCATTGCGTTTAGCATTATCTCAGAACCTCTTAAGCACGTGTGCATTCAGCAAATAAAAGCAGAGCTCCTACGTCATTACACTTATTTGCCTAGAATTTTCCTTCGTCGTTTTTAGTTTTGTTTCAAACTTTAAACACTAATTAAACTTCGAAATTACTCTTCTATCAAACATATTATGTTGACTCACAACAATGTGGCTATCAAAGAACGTGTTAACTAAGTAACGACCATGTTCAAATTGTTCTTTAATGACTATGAGTAGGGTAGACTGGGTACGGTTGAAACAAAGGACGGTTGAAACAACGCAAATATTCTACGAACAGTAGACGGTACGAGAATGTTTCCTGAAGGAAAACGAAGCGAAAACATATTCGAATAATTGTCAGTCTGGCCTAGCACGTGGCAAGTGGCAGTTGTTCAAAAATGGATTTTTTCTTAATCGATTATAAAAAGTAGAACCGCTATTTGCTGTAATTGGAACAAAATTTTCAGCAGTAAATACATTTCAATAAATGCTAAGTTTGAGGTATTCAATGCAACAGCAAAAGCAGTTCTATTTTATGGAGCACAGATCTGGGGTGTTCAAAAATATGAAACAGTGGAAAATTTGCTTCGATTCTTCTTAAGAAAAATATTCTTGCTACCAATTAGTACACCCAAGTACATGTATCATTTGGAAACAGGGCTGCCGACACTCTTCGTTTCAACTTTAAAGCTGAGTGCAGACTATATGGTACATGTGTTAAGCATGAGCGAAAATCGGTTGCCAAATTTAATGATGAGAAGTGCCATGCGTCGGAAAACTGGATTTTACAAGGATTGGATAGACCTTGCGTCGAATTGTGGAATTATTCTTGATTTGGATGGCTCTAATTTAATCCAGGCGAGAAAAGCACTGTATGAAGTCATACAATGTATTGATGAAAATGAAAGATACTTTTTCATAGAAAAGGCGAGGTCATCTACAGAAAGGACTATCTATCCCAAACTTAATTATAACTTATATGAAAATAATTATTTTAAAAACGATTTTCCAAGAAAAAGCATTGCAACTATTTTTAAAGTTAGAGGTGAACTGCTAAGCTTGAATTGTTTGCCGCACAGAAACGATTTGGTATCCATTTGTTCTTTGTGCAATATGGGGGTGGACGAAAACATTATCCACTTCATCGGAGTGTGTCCCATGTTAAAGGAGCTAAGGAGAATCTTCTTTGGAAAAAATTGTCTCAACGAAAATGAAATAATAAATTACCTTAATGGAGAAGACTGGTTGCCGCTTCAAAACTATACAGCCGAGGCCATGTCCTATAGACGAAGAATCATCAACGAAAGCTTCTGAGTTCATATTAGTATGTTTTTTTTTCTCTTTATTCCTTTTGCTATACTAGATGCCATACTTTTCTTTTGCTTAAACTTAAAGTGCATAAGTCTAAACTTATTTTTTTTTTGTAAAGTAGATACAGTTTTAAAATAGTATGTAAAGTAAGAAATGCAAAGCTTTATAACATTGTCACTAGGGCAGACGACATTTGTGTCATGCCTTAAATCTTATTCTTTTAAATGAAAATGTATATCACAAATTTTTGAAATATTGAATAAAATAATCTAATCTAATCTAAAAAAAAAAATCTTATAAAAAGTAAAATTTTTTGAGCGGTTTTCTTTTGTAATAACTGTGCTTCTATTGATGTTAGAGTTTTGAGTATGAGTTTGTGTTTGAAACGAGGAATGTAGAACGCATCGCAGTGACTTGTTTCAACGTGTTGCTAATATGGCCATAATTATACACATTTTTGTTACTAAAGCGCGGTTGGGGACGGTTGAAACACTTTTTTTGGGTACGGTTGAAACAAAATGTCTACTTAGTTTCCCAGCTTTCCAGATGCCAAAAGTTCGTGTAAGAAAGACTTCAAGAAGACAGACTGACTTGACAACCTACAGCAAGGCCTATGACTATGTCAAAGTAGGCGATTTGTTGCGAAATGTGACGGAAAAACATAGATTAAATCACTGTTCGCTTCATAGATATTATAAAAAGGCGTGATTCTTCTGATGAGGGAGAAAATAAAAACAAAATAAATAATTGATTAGGGTAACATACTTTGGGATGTGATTCTAGGTTATATTCTAAGAAAAAAATCGTATGGAGGGGCCCCCTTCCATCTTTCTCCGTTTAGGCGGCAGGGGCTATTTAATGAAAATAGACTTTTTTTTTCTTTATAATTTTTCAAAAAACAATTAGGCCACTAACTTCCACACACTTAAGTGTTTATCAAAGCTTATACTATGTTTTTCAATGATATTTTAATTCAAGTTAATTAAGTGAATGGTTTTTGAGTAGTCAGGTGTAAAAGTCAAACTTTTGAAAAAATCAAAAATGTTTTCTTTGAATAAAATTTTTACAAAGTTTGGCATATTAAGAGTCACTTTTCTTTCAATAATCAATGCTCTTATAAGTTTTGAGTAAAACATTAAAGCTCGATCGAAAAAATCTTCTTTAGGGCCAGTTGCTCCATCGAATTATAAATTTAAGTTCTACATAAAGTTTTCATTTTTGTATGAGACGTTCCGGAATTCTTAAGTTCTACATAAAATCCCCATACTAAAATAGAACTTTATGTAGAACTTAAATTTATGATTCGATTGAGCAACTGGCCCTTAGTTTCTGAGAAATAAAAAAAAAAAAAATAGGAACAATAGAATTATATAAAAAAAAAAAAAAATCATAATAGATGTATGTAATATAGTATATAGCAACACAAACTATGGACTACAGTATGTAATAAGCATTTCCAATCAGTCTTATACTTAAATATAAAAAATGCTAACTATTTCCATGTGTTTCAACTGACCCCTACTGCTGTTTCAACCGCCCCTGGTATGGGTACGGTTGAAACAAAAAAGATATTTTTTAAATTTCTATGTTCTACAAAAACTAATGCACTTAGCACTAAAAAGACACTCCTAATTTGTAGATGGAAATCCGCTATTTCATTAGACATCCTGTCTTCACCGCTCGGGTTACAGAAATTAATGTTTTGAACGATATAAGCCAAATTGTTTCAACCGTACCCAGTCTACCCTACGCTTCATCATCGTAGGCACGTTCTTTTTTTTTTCGTTCCGTATCATTTTTTGACTACCATAACTTCCGTTCTTTGTTATGAAAACTCATCCTACACAGTGAAGGCTGCAGCTTTCTTCTAAACCGTAGCTTCCTTACTAAAACCATAAAAGAAAAAAGTAAATTTTCTAGCATTATCCATTCAAATGATGCATTCGGATCAAACGCTTTCATTTTCAATCTTCACATTTTCAAAGAATCAAAAATTCAATCCCGACCAGCGACCAGTCGATCTACCAAACTTACTCGTGCTACTTTGGGTCACTTAAGTTCAGATTAAGAAATATTTTGTTCCATTTTTTTTTTGTGAGTGTTTATTTTTATTCACACCTGATTCGGACCATTCGCGTTCAAGCCACTTTAACATACACACATGTGTGTGGTGTAGTGTTGCATGTAAATTTTACTTTCAAATAATCGTTAAAGCAGAACCAAGAAGCATTTTATTTATAAGTCCGTGTCCAACAAAAATAAACCAGTTTCGAAAATTCAATTGATTTGGATACTTAGTCATTGTTTTTGAATGGTTGACTTGTGTGTGTGTATATGTACCTGCATATGACTTGAATGACCGTAAAAATATCTACTAAATACGATTTCTTTGATAAGAACTCATGCCTAGGTGTTATCTCAATTAACCCTTGTAAAATGCGAAGAAGAAGCTAATTTTTATTTTGCTCAAAATGATAAAGATTGTTTCAATAAAAAACAATCAAAAGCAACACAAGACTATTGAATTAGTCATCGGATAATAAATTTAAAGAGGTTTCTAAGATACGAAGTCGGCCAATACTAAACAATGGCACTCATTTCAAAACGGAAAGTCTTCCATTTGATACAAAGTTTGAATGATAAGAACAGGTTTCTTAATTTCAAAGTTCAAAAACAAATGATTTCGTCGGGTGGTGGTATAATGAGATACCAGATTCGAAAGTAAATGTTTATCTCAAAAACTCCAACCAAAGCTAAAAATAAATATTTTCATTTTTTCCATTTCAATGCCTTTCCAGGTTATCATCTAATTGCGAGGTTGTTTTGCTTGAAAATGCGAGAGCAATCAAGGTTGTTATTTGTGCCGCCCAAGAAATGGCGATGCTAATACAAACCAGTCCACCTACGATTTTCAATTCCAAAACTAAAAACTTGAAAGAAGAGTCAATTTTCTCAAAGTCACACAACAAAACGAAGACTGACTTCTGTTTTCATCAAGTGCCATTAAACGTTTCAGTTTCAGAAATATTTCTTTTTCAATTTGGCACACATGCAGTTGGTTAACAAAGCTATTGTTTCAAAATTGAAACAAGCAATTCATTAATGATTAACGCCTGCTTCAATTATAATTGACAATTTATTTACACTTGGTGGCCATTTTTCCACTTCTAAATCTGGTTTTACCAGCCTTATGGTTTCGTGTATTTAATTTATAAGTTTTGACGTAGTTAAACAGACAAGAGTGTGGTGTGGTGGAGTGACTTTAAGTATACTACCGGAAAAAGCAATCGAGTTTTCTTATCTCCAATCGAACAATATCAAGTGTTGACAGTGTTGAGGAGTGTTTGGTTTTTGTTTTTTTTTTTTTGTTTTCTTTTTTGTCACCTACACACTGAAAGATGCTCTGTTTGAAGACGTGAACTTATAAATGAAAGCGACGTAATTGCATGGTGAAGTGTGTTTTTGATTTGAAACAATTGTTATAGTTTCATTATATCAGTGCAGTGTATAGGATGCAATAAAACACCAAATAAACGATATATTTCCATCAAGTGTCAAGTCAGCTGACATAATGCTTTTTTATTTGTATACAATTTAAGCAAAAACCTTCTGTTGAACGATATTTCAGTGATGGCCTTGAGGCTCTTTTGACGCTTGCATTGTTTTTTTAATTTCAACAGGTTGAAATTGAATTAGCAGCTAATTTTGGGAATAGCAAATCATATTTTTCACTTTTCATGAGCTGCCTGCCTTCGTAGGGCCTGTTGAGAGTTTGAGCTACTCTTTTCGAAAACATGCTTCAATTGCAATATTAAGTGGTTTATAATCAGGTCTTCTTCCTTTCTTCCAAATTCCACAACAACCTAGAGACTTTGGAGCTTGCTATGAATGCTGAAAAAGTCATCGGCTAATGTGTAATCTTAGGGAACAAGCAGAAAAACTCTAAGAATTAATCAAAAATGATAAAGTAGTTTTCAAAGTTTGGTATTTGACTTAATAAAGCACGGTTGTCATACAGGGCTGCTTTGAAGTCGCTTCTTAACAGCGGCTGGCAGAAGCCGAATCAAGCAGGAGCTACAAGCCCAAACTTTTGAAAATACTAGCAACAAAAACTTACCTGTATAGGGTTCCTTAAATAAAGAATACAACTTATGAAGCAAGGGGTGCAATATACAAGGTCGAAGTACAATATAAAACCTCAAGTCATTCATTCATCCATAAAGAATTTCGAAATAAAAATCTACTAAATATTATTGTTATAACAGCCGCAGTTAAATATTTGCCAGCTGAGAACGAATGTGGTGAATGTCGTGTTCACACGTATTTGATCAGCGATAGGCAGTAGCGGCTATTCAGTAACACCAAGACAAATTGTTCTTTGAAGTTTACAAACGAGGCAATAACGTATTTACTCGAGAGCTTATTCCACCAAACAACTGACCCAAGGAGACAAGGAGACCCTTTTCGGTGAAAAACCTCAAGTCCTGCCAAAGGCTCCCTTGGTGTTACTGGGTCCTTCCCCAGCACACCGGGAGCTGCTCTTCATCATGGGTTGTACTTTCAAGACCATTTTTCGTTCAAAGAGATGTGGACTCTGGCACAAGTCGCACTTTAGCTATGCCTCTCGTCTAATGGATATGCCGTCTGACACGATGATCCCAAGGCTCAAACTGCGTCAAAATTACTCAGTCAACTTTCCTTCGGTTCAGGACTGGTTCGCTCCAGAATCTGAGCCTGGTAAGAACTGTTATCGAATTTTCACAGATGGCTCCAAAACCGACGAGGGTTCTGGCGCTGGCGCTGGCGCTGGTGCCTTTGTTGAGAGCGACGACATACGACTGCACAGCTTTTTGTTATCATACGCATCCGTTTTCTAAGCTGAGGCGTAAATGTTGCAGAAGACTGCAACATTTTTGCTAGCTCGTAGCAGAAATGACTGTAGAAAGCCAATATTGGCGTTGCCAGCGGTTACTTCTCAAGCATTTAAACGGGTTAGGCTAAAGTGATACCACACTCTGTGAATCTTGTGGAGAGGATGAGGACACCGCTGAGCACTTCCTCGGTGAATGTCCTGCTATTTCTCACATGAGGTCACAGATACTCGGCGAGAGCTGGTAACCTAAGCTCCTTATCATGGCAGCATCTTTTGGCCTTTTTCTGAACATCTGGAAAGCTATAACAAATAGAAGGTTGCTAACTGGTAGTACAATGGACCGGTATTTAGTTTTGAGTGCTCCAGCTGGTATTTTAAAAACCTCCAACAGAAAAAAAACGGCTATTATCTGTCAACCAGCAGTGTGTAACCTGCGCTTAAGTTTTGAATGCCAAAAAGAAACCGGCTTCTATTTTTAAAATAATTAGTCAAATGGTATTTATTTTGTAAAGGCTCCTTACCGCTGGTAGGGAAAATTCCACGTAGAATTAGTTTTCTGCCACTGATTTTGAGTGACAAGTTGCAGCCAAATTCCACACGTCTTTTTTGAAAAATACATTCAGTCAAAAGCAATTATTTAGTTCGCTGTTTACTGTAATAATTGTTCTATAGGAATTACATTTATTCAGAATCCGACATTCATTATTCCGATTGCAGTATTTTGTAACGATTAAGATTAAGGAGGCTAATTCGAAATGCCAAGTGGAAAATATATTTGAACACAGCCTTGTTGAGTTTTGCTTGACGAATCCAAGTTTTGTGCATGGTGTTGATTTGTGTCTTGTGTGCCTACAAAATGAGTGGCTGTTTATTGTGCTGATATGAGCTTCATATTCAGTCTTTGCAAAAACACTTTTCCTATTGGCTATTTAGTGCATATCAAGTTCAGCTATCGTTTCTGAATCGAAAATTTTAGAAGTTGTTGCTAAATTTAACCTTTTTTAACAAAAGTGATGCCCAGTTGGTGCCCGCATCTTAACAGTAAGCTTGCCTGCCTGCTGACCCGGAGGTTCGTGGCTCAAATCTTAGCAAATATCGAAAACTGTCTTACCACGGTAATCACCTTTCGCGAGGAATTAGCAAGTCCTTCGAACGCAAATTTTATTGCTATGAAATGCGCTTTCTTAAAAAAAAAAAATGGGGAGCAGAAAAATGTTGGCACTCCATTCCATCACAAGGCATATTTAAGAGAAATGCGCTAGGCCATGTGGCTCCCTGCTGAGTTGCGCCACCCTATGTGTGAAGTTTGTTTGAAAGGATAAGCTTTGCATAGATTTTCTTAACACACAAAATAACACAAAATAACGTCAAACAGAGAATGAGTTACCTTAAACAAAGTTTCTTCCCACTAACGCAAGAAAGAGATGGAGTATCGTAGGGTAGTGGTTTATATGTTTTCTTCTTTTATTCTACTTTTTTGAAATACACTTTTGTATTGGATGGTGCAGTATGAATAGTCAATTTTTGTTTCCGTAGACCAAATCAACATTTTCAACATTTTTGTGGATCGTAAAGTGGTCTCAATTCATCGATTGTTGCTCTTAAACGTGACGTTTTGCTGCGAAAAAAAGCTGTTCCGTCAACTCGACTAAGCGTCTTTAAGCCTGATATAACCACTCATGGAAACCAATCGTCTTTGTCTATAACCTCTTAAAGAGGGATTGTGCACACGCCTATGCGGTCTGGTCACAGGTGCTCTAAAAAAGCTCACGCAAAAGTTATTTTCTTCCTTTCTCGGTTGTTATAATTTACTCTTTCGTCGAAAATAATGGTTTTTCTTATGTTGTTTTTCAATTTAAATCCGCACAACAATACCAATGTGGTTGGCTAACCCCATATGCCTGTATCTGTCCCTGTGCGTAATTGCGCTCCAATTTTCCAGAAAGTCAAAGTTATTTCCTTTACCCTTGCGCCCCAATGGGGAAAAAAAAAGAAACGAGTGAGTGAAAAAACAGTGCATACTTTAATGGATTCCATTCCGACGAACTTTTGTTCGCATTTCACCACCAGAACCAACCACAAAGCTACATACTCGTCGACCCGCAGCAGGAGCAGTGTGAGCAGTATGTGTGCTTTAAAAGTCACCTGGCTGGGAATTGAAGTGGTATGCAACAGGTGGTTCGGCGGTGAGATAATTGTTCTCCTTTACCTTATTCTCTGGCGGTGTGGCATTGTATTGTTTTGTTTTAAATTCATTAAATTTGAACTCAGGAAACTCTCATTTCACTTCAGGGGTGCACTGTTCTTTTTGTGTTCTTTTTTTTGTTCTTCTTTTCTCTTTTATTTAATTGTTTGTATTTTTTGCAAACACAGTGTGTGACTGGAATATCCACTTAATTCAGTTTCCTTCAAGCTGTCCACTGGCTCAAGCTCAACCCATCCAACTTAGCGTGTGTTACGTGATGCAATGCAATTCCTTCATTTCTCATTTCTCATTTTGTCTGTGTGCGCATAGTGTGTGTCTTGTGTTACAGTTTGATTCCCCAAAGATTGCTCGGGCATTAACTTAGAACGAGATATAAGATCAAAGAATACCTACACCTCCTTCCGGTTTGGTTTCAAATATTCCCAAAACATTTCTCACATTCCGACGCGACGACGAAGATGCACGTTAGCATTTCCTCGAAAAATAAACTAAGAAGAAGAACTATGTGATGTGTGTGTGAAATCCCTCCATAAACTTGAATCTTATTTTTATTTTATTTTTTTATATAGGAAAACATGAAATACATAATAAAAAATTAAAGAAAGCATCGTCCAAAAAAAAAAAATTGTTTCCTAAGTTCATATATGTGATTAAATTGCCGACTGTGATTAATTATAATTAAAAGGAAGGAAAATAAACTGTCAAAAAGTGCTCTAAACTTGTGTGTTAGTCGTCTGATCTTATCTCAGATTTCGTTTTAAATCAGATCGTCATCTGAATTCCCATCATCATCGTCTTGTTCATCTTAAACACCATCATCATCACCTGAGAACCTAAAGCGAACACACAGTAGCCGTCTCGTCATAATGGCTATGGAACCGAGAGTTATATTTCTTAAGCCGAAAAATACATTTTCGAAATTTTTCGATGGAATGTCCAACACAGGTAAAGTAAACAAAAATGAACTTGAACACCACCATATCATGAAGAAATACAATTATTTTATTTTGTATCTTTGTTTGTTTAGCTGCCTTATTAGATGGACATCAACCTTTTTTGTAATTTTAATTTTGGGAACGACTTTTGTTGTGTTTCCATATGCTGAATTGAGTTAGTCTTAAGTAAATTGCCATTTTTATTAAGATAATCCTATGGGCTGCGGTGACAATGCAACTACTTACTTGTTGGCAACAAATCTTGTAAGAGGATTATGCAGTGCAATGGCCATTGTGCGTGATAAAGACAAATGACGAATGTGCATTTTGAAGTATCTATTTTCTATAGAAACATTTCTCACTCCTTTCATCGGATACTAAAGCTATTTGGTATTGTGGCATTAGTTTTGGTGTCATGGACATCATTAGTGTGGTTTTGATTTTTTTAATTTAACAAAAGATTTCTGTGTAATTGAATTGATGAATGGGATTACATTCATTGATTCATAAAGTAGCATAATCAGGCAATTTGCTTTTGAAGAAATGCAGTAGCATGATTTGAAAAAGAAGTCGATTGGGTGACTAATTGACTCGTGTCAGCAAGAAAGAAGTTAATGATTGTTTTGTTCAAATTAACATAAGCGTCACGGATTGCCAAAAGCCTAACAAGATTAATAAGTATTATCGGTGTTTTAAGCAATATCTTTTGTTCAATATTCTGAGACATGCAATGGCTTGAAGTTGCAAAATGTTGCGGTCATTACATTTGATTTTGTATGGGGGTTAATTGATTCTGCGTGTGAGCTTCTCTTTGTGTTAATAGTTCATGCAAATAACAGAAAAGGAGTTTGAAAGAGCGAGGATTCAAAGGATGTCCCCAAGAAAAGTGCAGATCAAAGAATATGATTTGTTTGATATTGAAGCCCTTTTTTAGCACAGTGGCGTCGATGCTAAGTTTTGACAGAGCCCATTGAAGGTTTTCTTTAGTCTTTTTAAGACTTTTTATGGGATGTCTTTACTCAATCCTTAATCGTGGTTATGGATTATTTACCTTTTCTTTCTTCATCGCCAAGTTTTCTATTTTTAAATTTGGTCATAGGACTAAATGCTCAACACCATAGAGTAGATACCTAATACAAAAGTCAACTCGTTACCCCTTCTGCTAAAAACCCTAAAACTTTTTTCGGAGTTGACATCAAAGATGGCGTCTTATTTGCATTAATGGCTGATTCAGCAACATTTGAGTTTCATAATGTATGGTTTTGTTGCAACTCAGCAATTATACATTAACCTCAGCAATGCACTTTACCACTGAATACAAAAGCGAGTCCATAATTAGCTTAAGGCCCTTATTATGATTAGCGAATCGAACTGAAATCCCAGCGAATTCGATAATTTCGTAATATGAGTAGCGACTCGCTTAATGAAGTTCGCTTCAAATGTCAAAAAGTTATCGACTAGAGCTATCGACCAATTATGAGTAGCGAACGTTCGATATTGTATTCGCCCAGCGCCTCAAAATCGGCCAAACGAAAGTTATTGGTGATAAAGCAAGCGAACGAAGGGTTTAGTTTTTTTTTTTTTTTTTTGTGTTTGTTTACTGTTTCTGTTTGGAAGCATTTCTGGCAAAAATGAGTGATTTAAGAAAAAAGTTCTTATATTTTTATTTACTATTAAAAACAAAATGCTAATTTCTTTCGATTTATTAAGGAGAAACAGCAGTCAGTTCGCAAAGCAATTGATCAATTGTTGCGAACGTTCGACTCGCTACTCATAATAAAACTCGAGTACATTCCTGAGTTGATTGTAGCATTGCTCAGTTGCTAGAAAACCGCACATATTATTGCTCTGTTATTCTAAAATAATTCTCACTTTGATGGAAAATGATGTTTACTACTTCGGCTTTAAATCAAGCTTTCAACATCCTCCACTGTTCGAAACACGAAAGTATTGAAAACGCGATCACTTTTTTAATTTACTTCCAACCGACTGTCAAATGGCGACGAGGATTTCTGGTGAGGATTGACAACCGAGTTTACAAAGTGGACGAAGCTGACTCTTTGATTCTACTCTGTGGTAAACACAAATTCTGTTCTTCTTCAATGATTACAAATTCGTAGATTTACTTTTAAGGTGAGGGTTCGATTCGCAGTAAGACCCAAAATGCTTTCCCAAGGTGTTTTTTTTAGTTTCAGAATCGGCACACTATTAAAGGATTTCCTCACAGAAATGGTTGAGAAAAATGCATTTGTCCCTGGTCCAGCTTGAGGTATTGTAATGAAATATTCGATAACCAAGTGTTGTTTGCTAATTATTTGAAAACGACTGACTTTCTAGGCTTATGAACTGCCAAATGCAACATATCCTTTCAGCTACTTCCATCTTTGAGGTGCTTTTGACAATGTTTGCCTACTACTTCCAGAGTTCGAATCAAAGAAGCATTTTATTGTTTTTCCACGAGGAATTGTACTAGGAAAATAGTAACACTGCCCTGAGAAGCCCGTTCTTAGCTATTCGTTCGGAATCAGTATACCATTTTTGGTAATTGAAATGCTCCAGGCCCGGAAGTCTTTAAAGCCTTGTTACGCTTCCTTATTTATTTACTTAAGGTCCTTCCCTAACACGTTTTCTCCAGTTGCGAAACTCAAGTTGGCTTAGATTGCTCTTTTATTGATTGCGCCACCTAAATTGTTTCCTCTTCTGCTCTGATGACCCTCAAGGGTGGACTTAAGGATCGACATGCTGTTGCGATGTTGGGCATACAATCAGCAAGGTTCAGGACTCCAAGCCACTGAGTTTTAAGTTTTTGGTCTTAGCCAAAGTTCCTTTACAGACTTTCACTCATATTTGTTGAATCTTCTTCTCTATTCTACATTGGCAACTGTTTTCATCTTTTAAGACGAATATGCTTGCTGGAATTTTTTGTGGACAATACAGCGTACCCTACGGGCGGATCACTAGTGTGAAAATTTAGAGAGCTGTGATGCCCTTGGGAGCACGATACGGGTAACGACGAAAAAGAGGAAAATGCGTTGGAAAATCTTGAATGTTTTCTAGTGGAGTTCCTCAAGGATGCCATATTGGACCACTTTTAGTCATACACATTTTTAACAACTAAAATCGTTTCTAGCTTTGTCTTTTTCACTCAGTATTTGATGAAACTACGTTCCTGACCTTTACAATAATTGTCGTTACCAGGCACATCCACGGAACAAAAAGATTTTGGAAAGTTTTCTTGAAAGCAAGCTCTTAAAATTTGCAAAGCTGCTATGGCTTCTGGAAGTTTTTGCTACAAACAATCATGTGTCATATTTTGATGCCTCGTTGGATATTTGTTTGTTCTGATATCGTCAAACTTTCATCCCTTTCAATAGGAAAAGGTGGTTTGTTCGGAATGAATTTTCTTGAGTTTCCGGAATTCTGCAAGAATAAGTCAAGTCAAGAAACTTATTGATATTGATTGAGAGTTGATTGAACAAATTTGTTGTGTTTAAGGTCTTTTTTTTTAGAAACTCTTAAAGATAGTTTCCGAAGCTTAACAGAAACTATATTCAAGAGATCTCCACGAAGTAGCTGATTTTGCATATGAGTTTCTTGTTTGCATAAGAAAATTGAAAGAGTGGCACATTGAGGCAAGGGTTTAGAAGAAGTTGAACAAATGAAAAATGAAAAAAATGAAAAATATTTCTCCTCACTCGATGTTCTGTGTCATTTGCAATTATTACTCTGCTCTTCCGGTTTGGTGTGAAAAACAGTCAAAGTTATTGTAAACTGTGGTGTCTGTGGAGCAATGATAAGCATGTTTGCATGTTAAGCGGGAAGTTGGTGGTTCGAGTCCCAACAGCAAACAAAAAATTTACATCCACGCGATACTCGATACTTTCGCGAGGAATTGGTAAGTAGATTCATTGCCATGAAAAATGCTTTCTCGATTAGCTGTTCGACGGAAGTGTGCAGTTCCACTCCATTCCATAAAAGCGATGGTTGTGAGAAATGCACTTGAGGAAAATACTTATGTTGAACTATTACGAGGGAATTTCGGGGTTTGAGTCCTAACAATATCCTCTTTTGGCAGGTGTCGCCATTCGCAAGGGATTGGCAACACGTCCGAAAGATATTCCTCCATTGAAAGTTTTCATTAACCCAGAAAATCGTAGACCTTGCCCTACCCAGATTCTCTATAAAAGCGGCTTTTTCTCAACTTACAGCTTTTTTTCAGAGCTGAAATTCTCGACCAAATGTTAATTTATGCCAAAAGACAGAATATTTCAATTCAATTCAGTTTTTATTTTCTTCTTCTTAAACATAATAATATTTACAAATATGAAGTTACTATGAATTTACAACAAATAATTTACATATTCAGTTAAACAATATTATAATATACAATATAAGTTTTAAGATTTACAAGTGTACTTCAATATTAAAATGAGTTAAGAAAAAGGAAAGGTACGATCTGTTGCCTAAAGACAAGTGATGAAAGTACCATATGTTAATATGGTGTTAAATTCAATGATTGACTAACTGTCTCATATCACGAAATACTTTAAATAAAAAATACATCATCTGCTTAATCTATGCCTTGTTAAATTTTTCAAGGCTCACACGAGGGTAATCACTCCAACTTTGCAACAAGAAAATTAACTGAAACTTTTGCAAGGCAATAACTTTATAGTCATGTTTCAACTTTTTTAGAACTTTTTTTCACACAACATCGCATTAAATTGTGTTTAGTTTCATGAGAAATAAACTTCACCATAATCTTTCATTAATCCAATGATTAATTCTCTCACACTCTCTTTGTTCGCCTTGTTATGTTTATCTTTACACTCGTTTGTTTCACTTGGAGCAGAAGACATATTTGTAAGCTCAAGGCAATGGTATCTCTGTCTGCAGTAGAATGAAGTTAAAAGAAGTTGAAAAAAAAAATGGAAAAAGTAGACGACATACAGAGCAGCAAGAGCAAGTCTTCGAACTTCTATTCTATAAAAGGTGAGAAAATGATACCCTTTTGCTAATATCTTCCGGTCGTAGGACTTAAGTTCTTCATCTTTTTTTTTCTTCTTTCATTTCTCTCATTTTATAAAGAAGATTACCTGCTCAACGAGCGGAAATGAATGGAATTGATACCAAAATATATAGATGAGTATAAGTTGTGGCAGTTTAATGCATTTAGTTAGTGGTGTCATAAGACTTTAGTCAGAACTGCGGGTAACAACATCTTTGAAGGAGAAAATCACAAAGCAGAAAATTAAAAGTTATTATGGTTTGACGATTATGAATTTGAATACTTGGAGTCTTAAAGCGCATTCTTTAGTTGGATCTTGGATATTTTAAAACCAAATCCGACGTAATTAAAAATTGTGACAATTAAGCTGGCTAAGAACTACAAGGCCATTGAACCCTGAAATGACTGCAGTGATCATTGCTAACAGAGTTTTGGAATCACATTGAAAGTCTTGATACAAAAAGACCGATCTAAGTCTCTAGGGAAATTAAAAGCAAACGCACAGCAGGGAACTACTTGCAAGTGCTGCTGACTTCCTGTATCTCTTTTTTAGTCTGCACTTAAGTCATCGTTGCAGTTGCTGTTCATTAAGAGTTAGATGGTTAACTAAATGAGAAGCATGTTACATGTACTTTGTTGAAATCACTGGCTAAATTAATAAATTTCCCTGCAAATTTTAGAAGAAGCTGTCGATATTGGGTTTCTTGTCCACCTTTGACCTTTGACTTTTGTGTCATAATGGTAAGTATGTCTGTCTATTACGCGGGAGGTTTGTAGTTCTAATTCCAACAGAAACCAAAAATGTTTTTCTACCGGTATCGCCTTTTAGGGAGAATTGGCAGGTCCTCCGATAAAAAAAATTCATTGCCATGACTACCACTTCGGAACCGGGAGAAAATTGTTGGTCCTTAGCATTCCCCTACAAAGCAAGGTTGGGGGAAATGCGCGCCTGGCCTCGGGTCTCGCCGGTCTGTTACACCCTACACTACACCCTATTTATTTATACTATCGAAATTCCGAAGATAAACTGAATTCGTAAATTGAAGATACAAGATACGGTTCTCAAATCCTTGGTAAAGACAACGCTATTGGAGCGTTTCCATGATGACTTTCCAAACGTTACTGAACAAAAACGTCAGTGCGGTTTGATAGGTGCCAGGCGACGAGCTTTACGGTGAATCTCCCTATTCAAATATGTGGTATTCGTGGTGCAATCACTAGAGCGTTGGGCCACTCCTTTTGGGAGTGGAACAAAAATGGTTCGGAAAAATGTATTCGGCTTTGGTTCATCCCGATCTGTTGTGCTCAAGTATTTTATTTATTCCTTAACTTCTGTCAGACCTTCAAGGCTTCTTTTGGTTTTTACGAAACATTTTAAGCTTTTTATGGTGTTAAAAGAAATAGCTTCAATCAAAAAGAAAGTAGAGCGGATTAACAGGCTAAAACAATCGAAAAACTTGAATATTTGTTGTGAAATACGACATCTGTAGAAAAACAGCTAAATGTTTCTGGAATTTGAACTTGAATCTCCCACGTAACATTCAGACATTCGACGAATCTCGCCACGGGTTCTATAAAGCTTTTACTTAAGATCTTTACATCTTAATACTCTACATCTGTTTTTTATCTTCTGATGTACAACTGAAGATCAAATTGGCTCTCACCTAAACTGCAAAGGATTTACAGAAACTGAAAGACATGTAGTATCTTTGCTATCGATCTACCATTTAATATAAGACTACTTTTATTCTGCCCATCTAATCAGTGAACAAATAATGATTTGGTATCAACGCAAACGCTAACCCAAAACAACAAAACAGCTTGACCTGATCATTTAAAATATTTTGTAGGTGAACTGGGGTCGCCATGAATAATTTATGTCTGCATGTTCGGAATGAATAATTAATTTACCATGAGGTTACCATTTTTTCTTTCTTTTTTTTTATAACCGAATTTGTTCAATCGATAAATTACATTGATAACAATTTATACTGGTACTGACCTCACGTTTTACAAAACTCCCTGAGGTATTTACGTGTTCCAATCAATGATCTCACATCTCAACTCAATCAGATGACTAAAACACACTTTTATAGACAATCTCCGTTAAGTTCTTAATCTCCACCTTCTACTACTAATCTAACATTGATCGTTTTCGAGTTTTATATTTAAATCTGAATTATTTATTAAAATAGATATTCAATCTAAGATTTGGAGATACATATTTTAAACAAAGCCAACTAATTGAATTGATCAATTTATCACTGAAACAGCGTGTTGTGTGTTCAAAGTTTGATATTTGTGGCGGTTGGGCATAGCGTGAGAGCTTAATGAACTCGATTGGGCCAGGATGAATTTTTTTCTATTCTTTTATAAACAAAACAAAAAAGTTAAATTGAGAAAGAACTTCCAAGTATTTTAAGAAAACGATTCGCATGGTTCCAGTTTGGGAAATTTTAGAACAAGTTTCGATTTCGACAGAAAAGATTTATGACCGTGACTTGAGCAAGAAGCAGTTAGTTAGGAAAAATGTAACCCGGAGTGACTGCAGACACACAACAAAAGACCAAACACGAGATTGAGTCTCTTTATTTTCGAAAGATACAACTTTAAGAATTTTTTCCTTAATTTTAGTCCTTTTTTTGAAAAATCACTCCTTCCACCTTAATGCAAATGGAAATGGAGCGCTTTTCTCCAATAAAGTATTTGCCAAGGGAGTCAGATGTCTAAAAAGAGGAGTAACATCAGAGGAGGTGTTGAGTTAGATTGGCAAACAACGGACAATTTGTGTTAAAAAATTTACAATGGGTCCATATAAAAGGTATTATGTTAAACTCTAAGGTTTGCAGCACTGTGATTTATCCTTAGTTTGGGTTGCCATTTTTTTTTTTTTTTTTTTTGTATTATTCGAATGGAATATTCAACGAAATTGTCAGTATTAAGTGCTTAATGAGTTGGGCTACAGTCAATGGGGACCGTCATAGCGCGATTATCATGACTTTTCGTTCGCCGGGCCGCCACATATCACACAGCTCGTTTCAATATTAGTCTGTTAAAATCATCCCAAGGCTATTTTATACCAGAGTAGTAGTCTACACTAGGGAGCTGCAACGAATGTCTCATTCACTTATTCATTGCCTTACATACTATTCAGGCACCATTCATCTTAATCCAAAGCAATACACACACTGCACTCTCTTTTAGTCAACAAGACAGGATCTCACTCTCACTCTCTTAACTGAAACAATGGCAGGCAATGACAATATCTATATGCGTACGAGCTTGTGTGAATATGAATAGTGTCTAAAGCAACGAATCATCTACAGTGCAACGAATACTTCATAAGGCAACTTGAGCATTCGCTTTTTTTTAATGTTTGAGTTTGAATGGTCCATTCATTCATCATTCATGGGCAAAAGCAATGCGAAGGCTCGTATTCACGAGTGTTGTGTACTTTTCTACAAGCATCACACTTGTTTCATCATTGTGAGCGTGAGACTGTGTACGGCTTGTTTTTCGGGGGATGATTCGAAAGCGGAAGTGATTGCACTCATGCAGTTCTGTGGTCTACACCAACTTCAAGACTTGGAAGCCAACATTTGCGGGTTGTTGGCTATACACAACCCCAAATGATGCAAAAAGATCGAAAATTGGATCTAAAAATTGGGCAGCAATTGATCCATATGCCAGGTCATACGCCGCGCCGCTCCAGTTCATACTAAAAATGTCTAAAAATGCTAGAAATCGCATTCGAATAAAAATGGCATAATTGAATGGCTGTTCATACAATCATTTGAGTTTTATTTCGTACCTCCAAAAACATCTTAAATGTTCTGCCCCCTGGCGTAACTGTCTGTGCGGTTTGATTCAAAATAATACATTCAATTGTTTTCGCATTACTACTGTTCTCACTTCACGACCCTCTTACTTTCGCTTTCTCTCTCTCTTTCTAAGTGTTTTGAGCACATGAGTGTCTTGAATTTCAAAACCGTTGTAATCCAAGATTGAAAACTTAGAGGGAGAAAAGTATTTAGGGGCTCGGCTAGTTTTTCAAGCTCAAATGGTGGTGATTTTTTGAAGACGTGAAAAAAAACTATAGCTTAAAATATTCTGTAATCTTAGTAGTTTATTATACATATTCGTTTAAGTTGTTAGAAATTTTCGAGTTGAAATATTGAAATCCAAGAGAGATATGGACCATGTTTTGAATTCCTTGAAATTAGAAGACGTCAATTTGCCGCATTTTTTTTAATTTTTCTGGTACCTGTTACAAGAAGATAAAAAAATGGCTTTAAAGTAGACCCTTTTTCCCATGCAGCCATCTATAATTGGAGTTAGAAATTAGAAGCTGATAAAATGGCCGCAATTTAAAAAAAGGGCCGAAATTTCGAAAAAAAAAAATCCTTTTGATGGCTGCCAAATTTACAATTTTCATCCGATCCTAAAAGTTGTAGATGGCTGTATGTAAAAACATATGGAGAGTTTGCAGTTAAGATTTCAAGACGATTCTTTAATATTTGCGTAAGTTACAGTTGCGAAAAATTTGAAAAAAAACGCGTTTAAGGTTTTCAGAGCAGTTTTCGATTCAACTAACAGGAAGGGAGTACAAAGGCTCTAGATGTCCTTAAGCATTGAAAAATTTGAGACGCAGGCGATACCAGGAATTGTAAGACATTAACGACGAAGCAGCTGTTAGGCTACACCCACGTTGGGATGGGTGGAATTCGAGCCCCCGAGATGCTTCTCTTCTATACTCGGCCATTTCAAAAATATCCAATGTTTAAGGACATCATTTTTGAGATGTTTACCTATCGAAAAATAAAAAAAATCGATTTTTTGGAAATAAGAAACTAGCCGAGGCCCTTCAGGCCTTTTTTGCTAAGAATTGTATATTCTATAAACTATTGCCAGACCTTTTTAGAGCAAGATTCAACATTCCGAAGACATTTGCTTAGACTCCACTTTGACCCTTCAATCTTTGCTACATTTCCTCATTTCGACTACACTTCTTGACAAGATTTCCGTATTTCTTTTTTATATTGTTAAAATTTAATGCAGTTTACGTGTGTGATATTGGCTCACAGATTCTGCTTTGTTTCGATAAAAAAAATATAAACTCAAAGTCACACGGAGAAGATGTTAATCTTTTCAAATCTTTTTTTATCTTCACAACTCACCATTTTTCATGGTTGAATCTTGTCTAGAATTAAGTTTACATTCCATTGGCCGCCGCCGCTTTATAAATGCCCACCAAAAGCCTTGATAGCCATAATATCAAAGATCTGATCTGCAATTAATCTTAGAAACAGATTCTACATTGAATAACTCCAATTAATGCGTGTTATTGGTTCCATGAACTTCAAAATGCTTTCAATTTAACACGCAAAGGCAATGACTCCGAAAAAAAATTATTTTCGCAGATTCCTCAATGACTCTTCAGCACAAAAACTTACCTCTAACGATTTAAAAACAAACCATGCCACTACCTTGAACCAAGCACAGGTTACCAAATTAACTTTACTTCAATTACCACCAACTCTTCGCAATATGTACCCACGTACAACGCACATATAAACTCACACAACATCAAGATCTTATTTTTTATCTGCCAAAGTGTTTCAGTCTCAATGATTGAGAAACAAAACGAATCTCATTTCCGCATGCTAAACACAAAGTGCAAATAGGGCACTGTTATGCTTAAAACAACCAACACCAAACATCAATCATTATCACGGCGAGATTAATGTGGATGAATGGATAAATTTCGTATGAATCTATAAATTTTTTTTTGATGGTCTTCATCCGGATAATAGTATATCACGGTTCATTATTCCTATTCATCTTTTTAAAATTAAAAAAAAGAAGAAACGTTTTGATAAGTCTGCCGAGAGGGATGCCCCCACACCGACCATCGAATATCGATGAGTTGGAATGGAAGAAGTTCTGATTACGTAAACTTTTCATAAAACTTTAATTGCAAATTGGACGTTTCTTTCTGTTGAAGTATCCATTAACACTGTTTGAGCTCAAAAATCTTTACTCATTTGTTTTTGTATTATTGGCTTGCATGGAATTGATAGTAACTACAGAAAAGTAAAAAAGTAAAGAATGAACAACGTCCACAGATCGAACTAAAAGGATGAAAGAAAGCACACAATTATAAGAGATTTTCTTTCCGAATCGGATTATGAAATAATTACGTAGGAAAACTTTTTAATTGAATCAACAGCAAAAAAAGAAGAAGAAAAAAACTGCTGATGATGCAGGAGTAAGGTAAGAAATAAAAGAAATTTGATTGAACAACCATCGTTATAAGTAATGAGAGGGATTTTTCCGTAAAGGACTCTTACTTGACCATGGATTGTTGGTTTTTGGAAAATGTTTTCGAGTTTGTGGAGATAATTTGATGCAAAAATACGTACTTGGTATTTTTACGGAGCAATATCAAGTAAGCAATCATACTTTGGGTATGTTCTTCCATATTGATGTTTGCCCTTAATTGGAAGGAAAGCCAAGTTGCAGATGAGCAAATTCTTACAAACCATACACTTGATTACATACTGTCTTCTAAAAACCATTTATGTACAGACTTCTCAAATACCATAGAAGAAGTTGGTGCGGCAGACAAACCTTCTTCGCAAATAAATCTATGAGTTGCAGCACGGGTGACAAAGACCATTATGGCTGATACAAACAGGACTAATTTACATGACAGAAACTACATAGAAAAAATATCAAATGAAAATAGCGCGAGGTTTTGAGTGTGCAGACGGGTCGCCATTTAGCCTCTTAACAGCGCTCAATTCGATTGAATTACGATAGAAAAAATCGATGCTTTCGAGTGACAAGGCCGCTGTTCGAAGCACATGTTTTCGCACACCCTGCTATTACCAGATTCAAACAAAATCATATTTAAGGAAAGTTCACAAGCTGTATCGATGAGCCGAGTCTTCTCTGGTTCTTCGATGGCTTATACTTCAGTTAAAATTAATATAAATCTCACTCACAGGATGCCCCTAGCGTAATGGTTACCTGCTTGTGACGTCGGAGGTTTAAAGTTCAAATCCCAGAAACTTCAAGGAAATAAGAATGCTTTTCCATCATATCGGGATTTTTTCCAACAGTAATTTCATGTCATGAACAGCACCTTCTGCATTAGCCTTTCGGATTCGGTAAAAAATTGTAGGTCCCCTTCTATTTTCTCTCAAGGGTATGGTTGAGGTAAATGCGCTAGACTGTGGAACTCTCGGCTATGCTGCGCCAAGCTTTCTCAAAACGGTTACTTCTCTGAACATATTTAACATGATTGACATTTTCGAAGACTTGAAGACCTTCAACTAAATCGAAAGAAACTCTAAATTCCCTTTTTGCTTCATCAAGGCAAATATAACACATCCTAGATCGACGATTCAACACAAGCTGCGAACACCGAACAGCGCTTACCCCAAGCAAAATAACATAATTTTGACATTCCTTTGGGTACAGGGACTATAACCGATTGTGAGAACCTGATGTTACGTTTGTAGGTTCTGGAAGATGGTTACCTGTGTATGTGAGACTCCTGCTTCTTTCCCAATTCGCCTTTCAAACCATTCTATTTTTTTTATATTTTTTTTTACTATAATTTCGACTCTTGTTTTATTTATAATTTACGTCTAAAATCTTTGCTTGTCAAAAGAGGAAGAAAGAATCGCAAATGCCGGAAGTGGAATGGCGACCAAATATTCTATAAGATTTGTTTCGTAAACTATCTACCCTGACGAAACTTTTTTCGCGAATAGTGAATGGACGCATTCACAGCGATTGTTACTGCGTTTTACTTTCTAGCTTTCGACTTCGACTTTTTGTTGCCGTAATTTTAGGGCAATATATTTCAACTATGTTTTTTTTTTTTATTGTAGATCCGCCTTACAGGACGTAGATAAATGAAATTTTTTAAGGAGGAAGGAGACGGACACTAGTAGGTGATATGGTGGCTTTGGGCAACTAGTCGAAAAAGATTCAAAAATTCCGATTTGATGCCTTAACTTCATCAAAAATCATAAGAAAACGGATTTGTTTTGCCTTTCTAACAGGTTGTCACGATCTTTCTTATTCAGAGGGCTACAAACATCCGCCATAAAGCGTTCAGTAATTCCCATGTTGAAAAGGACATATTAACTCCTTTTGAATCTTTTGACTCTTCTATTATCGCTTCAGCGCATACAAATAGCAATACAATCTCAATAGCTCTAATCTGTTTTCCACTCTTTCTAGTATGTCAGTACAAAGTTTCTTAAAAACTCCTTCAAACAAAAATTGGTACTTGAAAGTCATAGGATCAAAACTTCTTTGGCTGCAATTTTGTTTTACTCTAGCTGCTGCTATCAATGGTGTTGTTTCAAACAATCAGACTATAAGAATACCTCTTCATCAGCATGTTATCTGGTGCGGTCTAAGTAGTCTTCATATTATTTGTTCCACTGAAAACTTTGAGAGTAACGTCAACCAGCTTTCATAAGTAATAAGGAAGTTATCAAAAATCCCTCCTTTTCAAGTTCAATAGCTTGATTATTGCTTCGATCAAAACTAGAATTGTAATATGACGCTGTTGTTACTACATTCGAAGCTTCACCTGCCACTTCACACTCACCTATCTTATCGGCATGTTGAAGAACTTACTTTTCACATGAAAATTTGAATTTAACTCTCCGATTGTTTACTTAGGTAATCGCTTTTACACATTGAGAAGTGATCAAATTTGGAAAACGCTTATCTTAGATTTTGTTTCTTCCGCTGAGTCATTTCTTAATAAAACTACCAGGTAATGGGTGTTCCATATCCATACACATACACATGTGATGACCAAGCATAGATAATAGCCAGTTAAAATCTCTGCTATTATGTAATTATGTATTGCGATATGAAGAGTAAAAAAAGAACTTGTAAAATAGAACAGCTTTTGATCCATAGCAGTAGTTCTTATAGGTTCAGCTAAACTTTAAGTTATCGTGGTATTTTATGGGGATCTATATTTTAGCGAAGAATTATGTTCTTTTATAAAGGGTCGCAACAAAAGTAGAGCAACTGGGACAGCAAACGATGCCATATTTCTTGCCACACTTTTTTGTTCAGTAAGGTTTGCCATTTCATAATGGAAAGATACGAGCCAACAACGAGTCGAAATTATTAAAAGTTCTACCAAAATTCGAAATCAGTGCCTCAACGTTGAGAGCGCTACGTCCAAATTAGGGTCGTCATAATCATCCTAGCAAATTAACAACAAAAATTTGAATCCACAGGCACAATACAAAATGTTCCCTTGCCAGTGAGACAGAGAAGTGCTCGTAGCCTTCAGCTGCAAAAAGCCCAAATGTGTCTCTCACAATAGTCGTTCTCAAACGTTTTGACACAAAATTAAAACTAGACATAGGAACAAGTCGTTGGAACTCGTCGTTTGGAATACAAAACGATCTGTTCCACGATCGCGTATCTTATTAAACGACTGTCGTCCAATGGTCTATCTCCTACTTTATTTTCAAAAGATTGTTTTCTCTACCTTTGTTTTTAGCAGTTGAATAACTACTTTAAAAGTATAAGAACTGTCTCATATTTGGGCAGTTATTCAGGTTTTTTAAGCACCTTTTCGATACGTACCATAGTCGATAGTCGTTTTATGAATTATGGCATCCGCGCCCAGCGGAGATGTTATCTTTTTCTAGCTCATTTTGTATTACAACAATGAGGTTTTTTGACCCGCTGCAGACTTTGTTTTAGTCATTTCCATACCCAAATGACTTCTTAAACTGAATCAATCTCGAAAACGATTTGGAGTTTCAGTGAAAGGTAGACTCTTTTAAAATCTACTTATGGCTGAGTTCTCGAAGCAATCGTTATCAGATCCACAAAAAGTTTAACAAGATCTCAAAATACAAAAATATTTTTCGCCAATTGAAGTCAGTTGCTATAGCTTCGTTTGAAAATCAATGGATTATCACCTCAGAATTTGAAATACGATATCACTTCTTATTGACACAGCGGTCTAATAAATGCTTAAAAACAATTTAATTTATTCATAACTGTGATCATTAAAAATGTTTCCAAAGACCCTCTCTCTGATAAGGCATTTGAATTTATTTAGCAAATCTTGAAACAAACCAGATATGTACGTAGTGTAGGTATGAATTTAGATCACAAGGTGTGACGGAATGACTGCAAAAAAAAAAAAAAAAGCAAAGTACCGTTTTTATTTTTCTTCTTATCTTATGACACACCATACCGACAAGTATCATTTCAATTTGTAACCACTTAAGCACATTTATTTTGTCTCTAAATACATACTTCAATCAATCACCACCCACTTCCTCCTGTCCCACTGCGCCATTGTGGTGGTGAGTTTACCCTCATATGGGTAAGAAATGTTGTTCCGCAATATATTTTTGTTTCTAACCACACGATTGATCTGGGTGGAGTGCTGTATGGATATGGAGCACCCTGGCCTACACTCCATCCAAACATAGAGAGATAGACTTGATAATATCGACCATAACATAGCTTTTTGCAAAGTTTTATTGTTATTTGCTGTGTGTGCAAAACAAATTGCTCAATGGTGTCTTTTTGTTTGAGCAAGCGCACGCCAAAGTAAAAAACAAAAAAACATTAACAAATAGCAAGTGATTCACACACAACCAAATGCGTGCCATTCGAGCACTTCTCAGAGGTCTGAGCTTGGACTTTTGACCCAAACAACAGTGAATACTGCTGCTGGTATTTGTCATCTGTTCAATTGTCAGTTGCAATCAAAACTTATTGCCAGCGACTTTAGCTATAACTGACTCATATATGTGAGCGCTACTCGGAAATGTTGATATTTTTCTAAGAAATTTTCGGGTGACAAAATTACATACACATGACGTGACGAACGACGGCGACGACACGCGTGGTCGGCAACCGACGCGACATGGCAAATGCCAGTGCCAGTATACGACATCGTGTGCTCACACAAATCTCTCACTCGGCTTGTCCAGAGCGGAATTAAATTGTTAAAATTCATTACAGTGGGCACACTTTACAACTAACTAACTACAACATACTGAGCTGCGCTGATTAATCTCCTCATGTGGTGGTGTTGATATTTTTGGGGGAATTCGAAGCTTGGGTGTCCAACATTATGGTCTCTCGTAAATTTCTTCGCGGTAATTGGTGATTGTGAGTGGGCCCCTTGGTTGTCTGGTTATCTACTCGATGGCAGACAAAATCACAGGAAGTTTTTTGGGGTCAATCTTTGAGTAGGATTTGTGAGTTCTGTGCTTGGGGTTAGGAAATTTAAGGGTCGTTAGCCTGGTTTGAAGTCTTGGTTGTACGATATAAATGCAAATAAGTCTTTCCTTTTTTGAAACTTGACAAATTCCATTGAAAGCCGGCTTCTCTTCTTGAACTGATCATTTTCTAATGAAGAAAGCCAATTCTTGAAAAGTAAGCCTCTTCCAATTAAGAAATCGATTACTTTACCTCTCTTTACCCTCTCCTTATGAAAAAGCCTCATCCTACGAAGTAGGGAGTAGTCTTTCCTTTCGGAGTAGCCCCTCCTTACGTAGAACGGTAGAACGTAGAAGTTTGTTTTTATAGAGTAGCTTCTCCCTACGGATTACTCTCTCCATGCGGATAACTCTCTCCATGCAGATAACTCTCTACATGCGGGTAACTCTCTACATGCGGATAACTTTCTCCATGTGGATAACTCTCTCCTTACGGAGGAGCTTCTAATAACTGAGTAGGACTTCCTTACGAAGCAGTCTCTCCTTACGTAGTTTGACTTCTATATAGACTAGGCTCTTCCTACGGAGTATTTTTTTCTTACGTAGAAGTCTCTTCTTGCATAGTAACCTCTTCCTACGGATTACTCTCTCCATGCGGATAACTCTCTCCAAGAGGACTACTCTCTCCATGCGGATAACTCTCTCCATGCGGATGACTCTCTCCATGCGGATAACTCTCTCCTTACGAAAGAGTTTCTCCTTACGGAGGAATTTCTCCTTACGGACGAGTTTCTCCTTACTGAGTAGGACTTCCTTAAGGTGTAGTCTCTTCTTACGTAGTTTGACTTCTATACGGACTAGGCTCTTCCTACGTAGTAGTCTTTTCTTACGTAGTAGTCTCTTCTTACAGAGTAGCCCCTTCCTACGGATTACTCTCTCCATGAGGATAACTCTACATGCAAATAACTCTCTCCATGCGGATAGCTCTCTCCATGCGGAAAACTATCTCCATGCGGATAACTCTCTCCATGCGGATAATTTTCTCCTTACTGAGGAGTTTATCCTTATTGAGTAGGACTTTCTTACGGAGTAGTCTCTCCTTACGTAGTTGGACTTCTTTACGGAGAAGCATCTCCTTGTGGAGTAGCCTCTCTTCCTTATGAAGTAGCGTCTTTCAGCGGAGTATTTTCATTTTATGGAGTAGACACATCTAAGGAAGTAAAGAGCCTTTCTTGTGAAGTAAGCCTTTTTTGTGAAGTAAGCCTCTCCAATAAAGAAGTCCTTCCTTATGAAGTAAAAAATTAAAAAAATCACCTTTATGTAGTGGGTCCTTCGTAACGGAGAAGCCTCTCACTAAGGTTTAGCCTACTCCCAATTAACAAAATCTTAACATTTCAAATAGGTATTCCAACAACAAACTCTTTACGTTCTGGAGCAAGTGTAAGACTCACTCTATTATCTAAACATCTACCTCAAACTAAAGCTTCTCCCTCAAAATAAAGCCTCTCCCTCAAACTAAAGCCTCTCCTTATATTTTGTGCCTCTCCATGTGTCGTAACTAATATTTGTTTTATGTTTTCTTGTCACTTTACAGATCTTGATAAGCCCATCACCCCACAAATCATGAAAATGGACAGCAACAGTATACAAATAGTTCCTCCACCTCTGATTGTGAACGATTACTTAACCCTCAGTTCACCACCAACCTATTCCCGCCTGCCGCCCGATGGTCATGAATTTCCACCAAACTTTTCCGAACCACTGATCATGCCAGCGGCTAATTTGTTAAAAGCCACCCTCCTTACATCAATGACAACAACAACCACAATGACGGGCACAAACACAAGCAGCACAGTTTATACAGAAAAGCTCATAACACGAACACAAACCTCCTCAACATCGTCATTGTCGTCGTCATCGACATCGCCACCAGTGCTTGAACAGGATCAGGATAAAAAATCAATCGGCAATGGAAATGATCAACGGCCACCATTGCCAAAATCCGGTCCACCACAAACAGTTCCTAGGAAAGTCTACAGACAGGATTTGGTTATCAGTGTTGATGATACACGGCCAGAGAAAGAGGAAAAGAAATACATTCACATTGACTCACTTCCGCCCAGTCCGCCTACGACTGCAAAGTCAGTTTTCGAGACTCGTGCACAAAAGACACCAACAACTCCACCCACACCACCAAGTGACTCATTGGAATACAAAAGACCATTTAGCACTGGTCGCAAGCTTAGTGACTGGCGAAAGGATGAAAAGTCGGAGAAGAGCGTCCGTGATAAGATTGCTATGTTCTCCAATGACGATCAGGAACGCAGCACAAACAGTTCGAGTTTCACGAGATCATCGGCCGGAAAGCCACTCAATCTAAGTACAGAAAATCTGTTGGATTCAGGAAGTCGATACAGCCAGCCACCTCCACTCACCAAACGAGCCATGAGTGTAGAGAACCTAAACGACGTCAGCCGTAACTACACACGCACAAATACACACAACCTGTCAGATTCTATGTTTTCCTTGAACACAATAAACAATGATTACAATCAAAACTATGCCTCCTTACCACGCCGCCATGTGCCTCATTTGGAGAGACGTATCAGTTTCTCAGGACAGCCATACGCCCCTGATGAGGCGACTCGCAAAGCGGCAATTACGAATATATTGGAGCAACGTCGTCGCTCAATGTCCAAGCTGCGAGGCCTGGTCATACCCGAGAGACCCCAGATCCCAATTTCCAACCTTGAACCAATCCTAGACTTGCCCGAGATTAAGAGTAGAGACAGTGAAAAGGTCAAATTGAATGGAACCGATTTATCTCTTCCACATACAGGTGCAACTCCTAAACCAGCAAAGCGAACTGAAGCAAACAACAGCAGTCCAGCGCTGAGACCACTAACCGTGACAACAGGCAATAACGCAGCAAATATTGTGGCGAACAATTACAAGAGCATTTTTAGCAACGGTAACCATCGCTTGTCCAGCAATGGACTCACACGAAAAGTTGAAAGTCCAGTGTTGCCACCGGTCAAGCCACCAAGGACATCGTTGTCGATAAGCAGACCAACACAACCCGAGGAAAGTGACAGTGATTCGGTGTTCAGTTCAAAAGTTTCTTCACCTCCAATGTCACCATGTGTCCCGGTGGTGCCAGAGAAATTTGCCCTGACGAGAACCCTCAGTTCGGAGACTAACACTTCAATTGCAAGCTCCACTGCTTCGACTCTCACTTCTGGGTCTGGATCACAAGCAAGTTGCAGCTCGGTAGGCAGCACTCCAACTGTTGATATGTCACGTAGGGTTCTGAAATCTGGCTCTGGCGACTCTGCTTCAAATCGCAAAAATGTCTTAGCATCCGCAAAGTGCCGCAGTGGTCGTGATGACTCGTCAGCACTTGTCCGCAACCGCCGCTATGAAGACGAGGACAGCACTGACGGCTATGACGAAGAAGAAGTTCGCCGGGCACCAAAATCAAAGCCCCGTTCTACGCTCATCGTGCCAAACAAGGTCATCCCCGTATCAGCACCGATCAACTACAAGCTGGTATCTTCCAAAGACGATAGTCTGGTAGACAAAGTAATCAATGTTGCGGCATACGTTGAAGTGACCTCAGATACTGATGACAGCAGTCGAAAATCAGACTCATCCCCATCAAAGGTCAGTGCCATTTTCATTGATGAAGAACGCAAGGCTAGCTTCAAGGCTGATCCAAATCAAAAAGCCACCACCAAGCGAAAGACTTCACCTCCTCCAACTGCGGCTCCAGTCTTAATGACATCTAAAAAGTCCTCAGACACAACTGATATGGCCAACTGGGTTAAGGTTGAAGCCGCTAAAGCAAAAGTTGAGATCATGAAAAAATCAGAAACTATCGGCAAATCTTCAGCCATTGAAACATCTAAGAGCACATCTCTTTCCTCGGCAGCCAAGAGCAAGAGCTCAACAGCTGAGATCCGTGAGAGGTTCGAACAACGCTCGTTGGCTCAAACACTGACTCACTCGTCACCACCAATCACAACGGCAACCTCTTTTGGTAAATCCCCCTCGCCGAAGGAGAAGACCAACTACCACGAACGATTTTCATCCCTTGATTCCATTGCTTCATCATCCTCGGGAGTGTCGTCCAGCACTCAAAACTTTACCTCATCCAACCAAGAGACACCAACTGAGTTTGGTAGCTTCTCATCTCTTGGCAGCAATCAGAGCTTGATCACTGCACAAGACATTCAACTGATCATTGAGGAAGCAGACCCTCCACTAAAGACTCCAGAAGCATTTATTGTAGTGCTTCAAAGAGAAACTCCAGAGAGTAGCATTGGCATTACCCTGGCTGGCGGTTCGGACTACGAAGCCAAGGAAATTACCGTAGGTTTTTCAATTTAAGTTTGTTTTTTGAAAATCACGTAGTGTTTTCTTTTAGATTCACAAAATTCTCACTAACACCCCAGCAGCTAAGGATGGACGTCTGAAGAAGGGTGACAGAATCCTGGCCGTCAATGGAATGAGCATGCGTGGCCTTACGCATAGGGAATCGATTTCTGTTCTCAAGGTGAGCTTTAAATTTTGCTTAGAGAGTCTGTCGATTTATTAACATTTTTTCTTTTTGATTCTAGACTCCACGTCCAGAAGTTGTATTGGTTGTCACTCGCTCTGAATCGGTTATAGTCAAACCGTTGTCAAAGAAAAGATCCTCACTGGGCTCATTGTCATCGCTTACAGAGAAACCATTGGTAGATAGTGCGGAACTTGAGAGGAAACGCAACTACCATAAAGCCTCACGATCGCTTGATCTTGATTTGGATATCGTGTCTAATGAAAGTCCAAGTCCAAAGCAAAGCACATCGACGAGTCCACAACCAATTGTTGGCAGCCCGGAGGTAACATCCACAACTAAGACTGTATCATCAGCATCATTGATTCGCACAAGAAGACAACAATCTCGTGGTGATGCGTCAAAATTGAGCACTAGTGAATTATTGGAACGTGCCGCTGAAACCAGGAATATGTTGGCAGCGGAAATTCGTTCGCAAGGTAGGTTTCAATTTTTTGAAATATGATTTGGGTGATTTCGTCTGTTTGAAGCTTTTCGGAATTCAATGCCGACGATCTTCGTTCAGCTTTCGCTTTCGATATCGTTTTTACGATATTCAAGTTGTGGCCAGCCATCAGTTTATTCCAAATATGCGATCGTTCTTGTCGCGTCGGTATGTCGGCTCTCATATATCGCTATGCAAAAATTAACTTGATAGCTGAAATTGTCGCTGTTGCAACAACAAAATCGTTTTGGTTTGGGAAGGCTTTAATATTTAACAGAACCGAGCATGTAGAAAAGAATAAATCTAATATTGAAACTGCAGGGACGAAAAATAACGTGACGGAAGAGCGTAAATGCAGTTTAGAAAGTTTGAAATTGATTACGACAGAAAACTCTTTACCAGTATTTAAAGAAGCATGGATTAATAGATGACGGGATAGCAAACATAATTATTTATTTTCAACTTCAACGAAACCTCAAATGAATCCGAAAATACATGCAACACCATAGATTCAATCTGTTTGCAGGCCCATAGAGTTCCTTGAATTCTGGAGTATTGCTATCTATTGAGGTGGATTTATTGAATAGACCTTTAATATTCATTTCATTTTCGCAATGATACAAGTAGTGCTGCAGACTTTTCTAGGATAGTTTAATGATGATATGACCTTGGGCAGCTTCTTTCTTACGCAAAAACGTTTTAAGTTCAGAAAACTTATATTGATTCTTGAAATTATTTAACTAAAACCATTTTGTTGCTGGGAGAGAACCGAGACCAGAAGTAATGACACTTAACATTTTTCAGTCACTTCTGTAGATGAATAAAAACGAAAACTCGTTAAATATAGTTTTCTATAGCAAGGACAAATAAAAAGCGCCCAAAATGGCATCCTTGTGGTACTCCAGTGACTATATAAAAATCGATGTTAAAAAAACTGAAAGCAACAAAATTGCAAGAACCGAACCTAGTCCGAGTTAATCTTTTTTAAATGCTCACTATCCATTAGTTCTATTGCTCATTTTATTCGTTTGATGTCGTCAGCGTCTGTACGGCTGCCGTTAATCGCAATAAAATCGCTTTCGCTTCGGGGGGCTTAGTTTTTGATTTGGAAAGCAAGCCCTTAAGTACCTATAGATTTGGGTGATTTCGGCCACTTAGAGTTGCTCAGAAATTTTCAAAGTGATTTCTTACAAATATGTGCTGACGTTTTTGTTAAGCTAATGTTTATAAGACATTCAAGTTGAGGGTAGCAAATTTTTTATATCTAATCGTCCAACTTGTGAAATTAAATAACCAACTTTTGCGCTTTGAGATTGGTAACTGTTTTTACCAATATTTTTGTAGGTCTGCAAGGTCCACAGTTTTCTTGAAATAAACTTCATTGCAACAAATTTGAATAAAGAAAATATCCAACGAAAGACTGAAAAAATGGAAGTGTATTGCGCAATTCTGTCACCAATCGCTTTTAAATGAAATTTTGGCAAAAGACATGTCTCATTGAAATGATTGTTTTTGGTCAATTATTTATGTGCAACTTCTTGCGAGTTGCAGTGATTAGATCTTAGCTAGACTAGCCTACCCTAGAATGAAGAATGAAAATCTAGTGTCTTGCAGACGTTTTTCATCTTAAATTTGAACCAAAGACGTTTTCGTTTCCATTCTTCCGGTCAGTGTACGGCTCCAAGAAAAAACTGTAACAGTGTAGCTTGCGTACTTTTCGCTAGACTTCTTGAACAGCTCATGAAACACTTTTTTGGCTAGTGACAACGCTTTGTTGGAACCAAAATAACGCCATGTTAATTTTTGGAAACATAAAATTAGTCAGTGTGGTTCGAAAACGCCTGCCGCAACGTCAACTCCTTCCACGTTTTGAAACAATTAAGTATACCACTGATGCCGCCAGCCAGAGTGTAAGCACATATTTCTATGTTTTGTTATTGGTTTTGAATCGAGAAGAGTAAAACTAATTCGAACTTGTTCAACAGAAATTTTGACTTTTTCATAGGCAGTCAGGTGGCCATTAAAGCTATCTCATACATTACCACAAAATCCAGGCTAGTAGACAGCTGTCGCAGTAACCTTAGACTGCTCAGCGAAACAAACATAGTCAGTTTAACCAGGGTTCTAGGACATCGTGACATACTCGGTAATGTAATGGCGGATAAGCTGGCTGAATTCGGGTCAGCACTCGAGTCCAGCGAAACGAACACCTCAGTTCTAAAGCCGCTTGAGCTAAAAAAAAAATAGAATCAAACATAATTTTGTTAAAACCGCCAATGATAGGTAATCATCTTTAGAAACATGCCGAGTCTCTAGAAACCTTTGGCCAGATATTTCCAAAAAAGAAAAACAGAATTTCTACTCCAGATAAGCAGACGTCGGCTCTCTCTGTTGATTGGCATTCTCACGGGCCACAACTCGTTGGGTACTCACATGATGAGAATGGGCATTAGCACATCCGACATATGTAGAAGATGCCAATATGAGGCAGAGGAAGATTCTTTCCACTTCATATGTAAGTGTCCTAGCTTGGCCCACTCTAGGAAAAAGGCCCTCGGAGAATACTTCTTCGACAAACTGGGCGACATCTCTAACCTCCCATTTAGCAACGTCCTGAAATTCACTCAGGGCTCCAAATGATTCAGTGGGAGCTCCCTACCCCAATAAGCCAATCACCAGCCCTCCTCATCCTCTGTTTTCCCGGGGAGCACAGTAGATCCTTGAGATCCGAGTGAGGTGCTGCCACTTAAGGCTGCACTCCCCATGCAACCTAACCTAACCTAACTAATTCGAAATCGATCAGTAACTGCACGAATTGATAGCAAATTTAACCGATTTCACGTTGATCTCAAAATGGGCGAAGTATTTTATGAACTACGCGAATAGATATCTTTTAGTAAACAAATTTCGACTATTCGGAAGCTCTCTCTGCCGTTTAAAAGTATTCATGCAGAGTTGCCAAACCTTATTGAACAGAAATATCAACAAAGTTTGACATCTGGAACTCATGCAGCATAAAAATACACCTTAACGTATTCAGCGTATTAGAACTCTCAAAGACGTCATGATTCATAGGACCCATAAGGTCCCAGATCTATTGTATTAATATATATAAATTACGTGTTACGATGTTTGTCCGCGATGGACTCCTAAACTACTTAACCGATTTTAATCAAATGTACACCGTGTACCGTTTGATCCAACTTAAAAGATAGGATAGCTTACATCTCAATTTATGTTACGTTAGCCACTGCAACGCGTGGTCGGGTCAGCTAGTGTTTTATAAAAATCTCGTAAGATCATTTAAAGAGCATTGAATCTGGACTTTTACAAGTATGCTTAGAGCGGATCTCTGTGAAAAGCAATGAAGTGGGATAAGTGTGATCCCTTTGATCACGAAAGTCGTAATGCTGTATTCAAACTTTGAAGACTTTTGTTTGTAGACACTTTTGTTCGGGATTTGAAGTCAGAGCAAAAAAGCGTGCACCAAAGAGAAGTCTGCCTAGACTTTATATATTAGCTCAGACTTCGCATGGAAAGAATATCGGAACTATTTGTCTGCATGAAAGTTTGAAAGACATTTGTGCAAACTTTCGTATTGACTTTAATGCAAATTTCAGAGTCTAGAGAAGTCTAACTTTTCAAATGGGAATTTTGAATTCTGCGCTAAAGTTCTGTTCGCCAACAGAAAACAAAAAACAATTTCCACTGGTATCGCCTTTCGCGAGGAATTAGCAAGTCCTCTGATAATAGATTCATTGCCTAGCGCTTTCTCGATTAACCATTTAAAATCGGCAGAAAATTGGAGGTCCCCTCCACTTCCTCACAAGTTGTGAGAAATGCACGGGGGGCTCTCCACTCTGTTATGCCACACTTTTTATTAATTTTTATCATAAGTTCCAATATTTTTGAGTAATTTTTAATTTTTTCTTATTTTTAGAAGAAAACACAACCACCGGTGCTAGGACTGTAGAAATAGTCAAAGACAGTTGCGGTCTTGGCTTTTCCATCGAAGGTGGCTTTGATTCGCCATTGGGCAATCGCCCACTAATTGTTAAGAAAATTTTCATGGGTAAGAGAAATAGAGAAGCTCAATAATTTCAACAGCAACTTTGACAGCTTTAAGAAATCGGATAGCAAAAGTCGTGTCAAACAGATTTAAAAATTCACAACGCATAGCCTCCACATTATTTTTGCGATGAAGAACCTCGCCGGAAAGATAACAGCATTTGAGCAGCGACTTCCTTTAGTGTCTTTGTCGGTGGTACTCTGCAAAGCCAATGGCTCCATAATGTTCGATTGCCTATCAAAGTTGCTGTTGAAGTTGCATTTAATCCAAATACAACAACTCAATTTACTCTCATCTCCATCAGGTGGTGCTGCACAAAAATCTGGATTAGTTAAAAATGGCAACGAGATTCTATTCATCAATGGTGCATCCACAGCCAAGATGACCCGTGTCGATGCATGGAATTACATGAAGCAGCTCCCAATGGGACCAGTCAAAATTGTTTTAGCTTGAAATACACTTACATAAATTTGTATTAATTTTTTAGTTTAAATTTATTTAAAATTTTCTTTTAATTTTAATTACAATTTGACATATGCTTTTAAAATCATAATTATTATTAATCAATTGTCATTATCATCATAAAAGATTATTTAGTTTGTAGTTGAATTTTGTTTTTATTTTATGGAACAAAGTAAGCAATTTATTTTACCCCACTTGTGTAAAATAAATTCAAATTAGAAAAATGAAACTCTTGCCATTAGGTTTCCTTGGCTTAGAATTGTCATTTATAAAATCGCTAGTATGTTTTGTTTTAATCCACACACAACAGAAAAAAAAATAAAAAAATCTGTTGAATATTTATTGGTTTGTGCAATTTTGTCAAAATTTATTTTGTTTTCATTTAATTTAATATTTATTTTTTGTTATTTTTCTTTTTTCTTTCAATCAATTTGTAAAATACTACTGATTTGGCATTAAAAGAAAGTTTTGTTCGCATTTACTCGTATGTTAAAATTATTATAAATATATCTACGAATACGAATAAGAATTTATGTTATTCAATTTGCAATTTTAGATGAGTAAGTAAAATTCGAGTTGTCTCAATGATAAATAGAGCTAAGTTTTAAAAGGAACGAGTGTAGAAAAAAAAAAGAATTCTGTTCGGGTTTGTTGTTGTAGACAGATTTTCTTGGGGTAGAAAATTGAAAAGACGTTAAAAACTTTGACTGTACTTATTTCAAACCCTGAACAAAATACACTTTTTTTTAGAGAAAAGAGAATCAAATGCAGAAAGCGTTTCGTTGAGTTTGTTCTGTTAATTTTTTTTTTTTTTATTAATATTTTTATGTATACGTTTAACGCATAGAGCTTTTGTCTGCGCCATAAAAATTAAATCACAAAATTTACTTTTTGTAAAATAAACATATATTTTGAATGTCTATGTATGCATTGATTAATTTTATGATTAAAGTATATTTTAAATAAAGATATAACCAATATTGTAGAATTGTTAAAAAAGAAGTTGTTTTATTTCTTTTGAGGCTGGATTCCGTAGCTTTTAAGACGACTTTTGTCTAAATTCAGGGAACTAAGAAAAAATTTCAAAGCATGTAAAGCTAAATCATTTAATTTAATAAAATAATTATCCTTAAATCGCTGAAAGCGGATTTACATGATACAATCTTTTGACAATACAGTCGCCGATAGACGATTGGACGACGACCGTATGCATTTACAGAAACTGATTTTATTTTTAAATCGTTCAAATACACTGCGTTACGAGATTTCAGTACTATCATTACTGTTAGCTGGAATAAATAGATAATAGATGTTTCTCAGTCATTTCTGATGAGAAAACTTTTCTTTTTGCCAATCTAACAACGTTTTTCATTGACGATAAGAGGTACTATCTTTGTGAAAAGATTTACTCCTTTTCCATTCTCCATGTTTCATTGGAAGGAAAAAAGAGTAAATCCGGATTTAATTTAAATACCAAAGATCGACTCCCATCTGTTAGGGAGTTCTACTATGAATTTACGCACACATGCAAAAAATTACAAAACATGATATGTACCATGAACTCTCCTATATCGACATCAGTTTAATCTCCAATACCAGGAAAAATCCTAGAAACATGTTTCATCGAAAGAAGAGGTTGTCGATTTGAGAGTAAATCTATCGAATTTCAATGGAAAAACAGTATAAAATGAACCCATTGCAGAGCAGTCGTTTCAGTTGAAAGTCTCCTGTAGTTGCCAGAGTTCGCTCGAATTGGAAGATGTTATTAGTTACATCATTGAAATGCAAAGTTGAAATATTATTTTATAGCAAACTAGGGTTGCTCAAAAAACATCGATTAATCGAAAACATCGATGTTTACTATTCGATGTATCGAATAAAACCGATGTTTCGCACCCTTTCGATGTTTACTGATACATCGATGTATTTTTATTCGATGCATCGAATGAAGCAAGCATTGAAAAGACTCACTCAAAGTACCAAGTCTACAATTAAACTTATTTCAAATGCTCTCTTCTTTTTAATTTATGTATCAGTGGGATGGTGTATTTCATTCGATCAATATTGAATAAAGCAAGCATCGTACAATGACCGAATCGATTTCAGTGTTCTGTTTCTGTTTAATTCATGTCATACATAACATGCTCTCTTCTTCTTTACTTTATATATCCAGAGATAGACTACACGATGTGCAGCTGCACACGCGAGGCGTACGCTATCAATGCTCGCGTTCGTCGCAGTTTCGAATCTTCGAAGTTTAATCCGTCAGTTTAAGAACGCAATTTAAGCTCTGTGTCAGATATAAAATGGTACTATGATTCACCTCTCGATTCTACATAGTTAGTGATAAAAGTAATTGGATACAGATTTTCCTAGTTTAAAAATAGGGAATTCGATTTCCAAGTATTTGTGTAAGGTAGTATGCAAACTAAATTCAATTCAATCAATTTTGATAAAAAAAAAAATTAAAATCATATACCCTCAAAAATATATTTTCGTGTCTTATTAATTCACTTTCAATTTCAATTTACAAAACAGAACATCCGAACATCAATAATAATCAATTTCAATTCAACAAGTACGCGGAAACTAGTAAAACAAAAACTAACCCAAGAATACCAAGTAAAGTCCGATTGTCATGTACGTTGTTTTCCTTGTTTTGACAGTGGAGATCTTTTTTTTAAGAATTTTCAGACTGTTTTTTTCCATCTGAAAATCTATGTTCGAAAATCGGAAAAATCTAACTGTCAGCTAAATGTCAGCTGAAACTTCTGACTTTTTTGACCAATCAGAGCGACGAAAACTGACAGTAGTTTTCGAAGTCCCGGTGCGAAGAACGCGAGCAATGTAAGGTTGCTCAAAAAACATCGATACATCGAAAACATCGATGATTTTATGCGATGCATCGACAAACATCGATGTAAGGTTACGATGTATCACATCGAATAAAACATCGATGTTTTTTTTCCATGAGCATCCCTATAGCAAACTAGCTGAGCCACCCGGCGTTGCTCGGGTCTGTAGTTTTTAGGTTCCGTTTCTGGTTCTTCGCTTCCGTGGGAATATGGGGATGAAATATAATATTTTTTAACTGTGGGATTATGAGGCATCCCAACGTCGAAAGAATTTTTTAAATCTGTTCAGTAGTTTCTAAAGTTTCCATTTGCGACACCGTTCCTGTGGGTATCTTCCGTTCTCGTGGAAATATGTGAATGAAATATAAGTCAATGTCACTGAGAGATAATGTAACATCCTTAAGTTGAAAGAAATTTTCAAATTTGTCTAGTAATTTTAATTTTAAATAAAGTTACTGATGGAGGAGGATAATGTAGTACCCCTAATGCTGAAAGAATTTTTGAAATCTCTGTTCCGCCAAAGACAATAAATAAGCAGATTTTTGAACTTATTTCGTTTTTTTTTATTAGAAAAATAAAAAAAAAGATTTAGTTGCTATATTAATTATTCATTATTGTCTCTGTATTTTAGTACATAGGTTGCCCTTCACTGGAGTACCTTGTGATACACGACAGTTTTTGTTTTATTGTAAGGCGCAAAAAGAAAAAATGCAGATGGTCTACCGACCCGTGAACATGCCACATATAATTGACCATGTGAAAAACATGGATATTCCAGATTCAAACCACAAACTTTTAATGATTGGCCTTGTGATTTGTTGATGGTCATGACAAATGCAAGACGGATCGGAAACTGAAGTCTTTTAAATTCAAACAACATATCGGTTGGGATCATCGGGATCCTTGGAATGAGAACTTCCTCACCTTTAAATTTGCCTTTCAGTATTGTCGCGTAAATTACATTTTCCATCAGTTTTCTAACCACCAAACGCGTACCGTTGCACAGTTTTGGTTGGTTTATGTTTCGAAGCATTACTACTACGGAGCCAACCTTTAGGCGCAAATTATGCGGTGGTAGGCCAGGCACATCCAAGGAGTTTAAAAATTCAATTGGATAGTTGGTGGCTTCATCTTCATTTGTGACGCAGTCAATAGATTTGAATGAACGCATTGTTCCAATGATCTTATTTAGAATTATGAAGTTCAGGTCATCTACATCTTTATTCTTAGCCGCTAAAATTGCTCGCTCACTCAACCATTCATTATTTTTGTAGTTTGAAATAATGTTTGGAAATACTTTGTTGATAAGTTCCTCTTTTGATGAGACAAAACTACAGAAATTGTTTGGAAATGATATCAATCCGCTCGATTCATCGACAGGTACTTGACCATTACCGATAGTCAGTAACTGCTCAGAGAAATCTTCAGCAGATGTATCATTAAGCAATGCAATTCTCATGTTTGTTGTCAGCTGCAGTTTCTTCACATAGCGCCACAGATTTGACGATTTGAGGCAAGCGTTTATTTTGTCGGCAGCGGTTCTTGGAATTACTGGCAGTGTTTGGCGGAAATCGCCAGACAGTAAAATCGTTGCTCCTCCAAAACATCTCGAGTCATTTCGTAAATCTTTTAATGTTCGGTTGAGTGCTTCTAATGCACGTTTATGCGTCATTGTACATTCGTCCCTGATGATGATTTTGATTCTGGTGTTTCACCACAAAGCAATGAATGCAATGGCTCAGGTGGCGGAGTCAACAATGGCAATTTCACTTTACCATTAAGGCAGCATAGTCCGGGCGTTTCTCCGGAAAACTTTAAAGCACAACAATACTCGCAAACAACGTGCATTTACCCAATGCAAACGCTAGGATGCAAGCTGTAATCATTGCTGCAATCGTATCGAAACGCTGCTCGATCCAAACCAGCACTTGATAAATATGCTGTTCTGCGTCGCAAATTATCTATTTGTTGAGCTCTGTTGTTCGCTCGACGATTTTGCATTGCCAACCGAGCCGTTTCACAGGCTGCCTCCCTTTGCTCTTGTGATTGAGAAGCACGAAATCGAGCCATACTTACGCGGTGCTGTTCACGTGCCATTTCTTCAATCCTTTCATTTGTAGTGTTTCGTTTCCTTCTTGCATTACGGCTTTGCAGAGAAAGATTCGATCTTCTTTGTGGCGGCATATTTAATCAAACTTCACCTCTTTTCAATTACCTAAAAATTTAATTAAAATATTTCAAAACTCAAATTTTCAACCATTCAATTATAGACAAAATTACTTACTTGCTCGAGATGCGCGTTTTGTTATTTAAACTCTGATGCTTTTTTAGCTTACCACCTTTTTCACTTTATCAAATAGGTAATGGCTTTTTTTAATAGATTTTATTTAATTTATTTAATATTGATGTCGTACAAAAATCAAATTTATTTCTTACAATAAGTAAATTTTTTTTTTTTTTTAAAGAACAGTGTTTTGTATATAACGAAAACTAACGCATTGCATTAATGTCGTTCCCATAGAAATATAGGGATAAAAAGTATCCTATGTATGTCTGTCTCCTGGTCCTAAGCTCCCTCCCCACCAATTTTCAGACAAATCGGTTGAGCCGTTCTTGAGTTATGGATGGTGTAACTAACACGACTTTCTTTTATATATATAGACTAGCTGAGCCGCCCGGCTTTGCTCGGGTCTGTAGTTTTAAGGTTCCCATTCTCGGTTTTCCTCTTCCGTGGGAATTTGGGGATGAAATATGTATAATCATTCTTACTGTGGGACTATGTGGCATCCTAATGCTGAAAGAATTTTTGAAATCTGTCCAGTAGTTCCTAAGTTTCCGTTCCCAAGCCATTCCTGTTGGAATCTTCCGTTCCAGCGAAAATATGTGAATGAAATATAAATCTATTTCACTGAGGGATAATGTCACATCCTAGAATTGAAAGAATTTTCGAGATCGGTCAAGTAACTTTAATGTTCCCGTTCTCGGTTCCTGTTTCTGGTCCTGTTGGATTTTAGTGATGAAAAATATAGCCTAAGTTACTGACAAAAGGTGTAGGGGGACTATGAAGCACCCCTAATGTTGAAGAATTTTTGAAATCTATCCAGTAGTTTCCAAGTTTCCGTTCCCAACCCCGTTCCTGCAGGAAACTTCTGTTCCCATGGAAATATGTGAATGAAATATAAGTCTATGTCACTGAAAGATGATGTACCATCCAGAGTTGTAAGAATTTTTGAAATCGGTCCACAGGTTTCTAAGTTTCCATTTCCAACCCTCGTTCCCGAAGGAATCTTCCATTCCCGTGGAAATATGTGAATGAAATATAGGTCTATGTCCCTGAGGGATAATATAATATCTTAAAATTGAAAGAATTTTCGAAATCGATCAAGTAACTTTAAGGTTCCCGTTCTCGTTCCCGTTTCTGTTCCCGCCGTGGGATAATAGGGATGAAATACACGCCAAGATACTGAAGTATTATGTGGCATCCCAGTGCTGAAAGAATTTTTGAAATCTGTCCAGTATTTTGTAAGTTTCCGTTCCCAACCCCGTTCCTGTTGGAATCTTCCGTTCCCATGGAAATATGTGAATGAAATGTAAATCTATCTCACTGAGGGATAATACAACATCCTAGAGTTGAAAAAATTTTTGAATTCGGCCAAGTAACTTTATGGTTCCCGTTCTCTTTCCCGTTTCTGTTCCTGTGGGATTATAGGGATGAAATATAGTCTAAGTTACTGATGAAGGGAGATAATGTAGCATCCCTAGTGCTGACAAAAAATTTGAAATCTGTGGAGTAGTTTCTAATTTTCCATTCCCCACCACGTTCCTGTGGGAATATGGGGATCAAACCTTGACAGGAACCATCCCTCGACTAAACTATATCTACCCTGAAAGTTTCATAAAAATCTGTTGGGTGGTTTAGGAGTTTACCCCGGACATACATACATACATACATACATACATCCTATTTTATATATATAGATTTATTATCCCAAATAAGGATTCAATTTCAAGACATTATATTTTTTTAACTGCAACACTGCAAGTTCGGCGATTAAAAATCCTGGCATTTCAATCACAGAAGTTAGAAAAATAAAGGCTTAAAATTTACGAGAGTGGATTTTTCGAACTGCAAGTAGTATGATTGAAAAATTGTATTACGAGGGTGGGCCAATAAGTCCTTGACTTTTTTTTTTAATGTATAAGAAGTTATTTTATAAAAAAGTTATTTTGTTTTTAAACGTATTTTCAAAAGGAAATAATTCACGGACTTATTGACCCACCCTCGTATTTTAAGTTTTGATTTCAATGAGCAAAACAATGCCATATAACCCTTGTGCAAATTCTCCCAAAACCATGAGAATTTTATTTAAAACGACTGTAATAAGGCGGTGTTAGACGAACCAGCACGAACTTACCGGACCTTTTATTGACTCAATTTTTTAAAAATGCGGTATCAAATGAAAGAACACGAGCCTACAGCCTTCTTTGGGTGCATATAGACACTTTCGTTAAATTAAGGGATCTTACGAAGGTAAACTACAGAGAGAGAAATTCTAAAGGTGTGTGTCCATTTGGGAATAAAAACACTGAGAGAAGATTTCAACCATCTCTCGAGTGCAGTTTACACAGCCTTGAGTGTAGGTAACGGAGAGTTTTCAGAACAGTTTTCATACACTGATAGTGCAATCTTTGATTTGCTGAGCATTTTCAGTTCAAGGCACTGATGACTTTTCGGGACGATCTGTTCATCGTTTATTAAACATCTTTTTTTAAGTACAGTTCCAGGACAATATACCAAATGCAACCTTATGGACTGTTAGAATACAAATGATATTTTCACCGCTTCATACTTCCAACTATTTGGACCAATTTACCAAGTGAACACGCATATGAAAGTACTCCCAGGAAATGATCTCTCAAAACTGTACAGTGTACACATACACATTATCTCGTGACAATAAAGCCTCGAAAAACGAACTCATAAATGGACAAACACCCGTGGGAAACTTTCAAGAGTTTGCTAGCGAAAAAACTCTCAATGGAGATTTTAAAAAACCTTCGTTAAACAGCTTCAATTTGAGACATCAGTTATACGGTAATTAGACCAGACTTGAGTAGCACATTCAAGGTAAGCCCTAACAAATTAGAAACAAGGGTTTGGAAAATTTTCTGAACAGCCATCGTTTCAGTAAATCAAGGACAGGAAGAGTTTGCACTCGCAATAAAAATTTTAAAGTGAGGTCGGAAATTTAGCTCCTTGTCACAAATTACCCCACCAATAGGGACAGGCAGAAGTAATAATTTTGAAGACTTGAAGGTAAGCGATCGTCATGGATTGACATTTGTTAACATTAAGCTTCAGAAAATTTTACATCAACAAGTAAGAAAAGTATTTTGGTCTTGTTATATTGAATAATATGAAGTAGATGAGGTAGCTATTATAATTTTTATATCGTGAGCCTTATGAGCAATGCATCGTCATTGATGGCAAGTATACATAGGAATGGACCAAGATGGCTACCCTGGTGAACTGTAGACAAAGCGAATATTGAATGAGATAAGGCTTACTTTTAGAGACAACCTGTACACGTGGTTCTCGAGATATGCAGCCTTATTAACGTAACAGATCGGAACGAAATTCATTCCGATTTGTACGAAATGTAAGATAGTTGTATTATGGTAACGTTTCCGATTGCTTATTCGGACATATCTCCGAAAAGAACGAAACAATGCGATGAAAATGTCAAACTCACTGCAACGCATCTAGAATTCATGCTATGCATGGCGATTTCTTGGTTTTCTGTTCTATCCGATGTCTCCGACAGCAAAGTAGTCGCAGAAGGGTTGTTTTATGTCACCTACACGCGTCAGTGCTTCCTTTACGAAACAGATACCATAAACAAAATAAATGTTTCGATCGGAACTTCTCTACGACCGTATGTTTCTCCGATCTGTTACGATGATAGGGCTGATGATTTAATCGAATGGATAAGTAGTGGTGGGAGATCAAAAGCTTTAGAAAAACAGTTATTTTTTTCTTCTGATGGTGATGAATGATGAATGATGATTCGAATTAAGATTGTATGGATTATCTCTGTTTGGTGGTATTGTAATATCATAACTAATGTATTTTATAGTCATGTTCATTAGTAATACTATTTCTTTTCCATCTAATGGAATTATTAGTATACAGTACCATACACACGTCTCATAATCAATCTCAAATTTAGATTTCTATCTATTATATTAAATGTATGTTCTAATTATACATATTCAATTTGACAATTTTTTTTATTCTCTATTCTATTACCACTTATTGCATTATATTTCGTTCTACTTTTTTTTAATTCTACTGTTAATTTCTAATCTTATAAAATGTGTGTGTAACCTCGGATTTTGTTGTCCGGGGACGTACCCGTTTTGAACGTGAACATTTTGCATATCATTATTTCTTTTAAGTATGTATGCCCCTCTTTTGTTGAATGGATAAGCTATGTTGGCTTAAATTAGTTCTATTGACGTTCTGAAATGTATTACTGTGATTTGAGTTATTATTATTGTTTCTGCTAAAATGACTTCCGTTGTAACATCTACCCTTATTTTAGTGCATGACCCATGACATTATTAGATCGGTTAGGTTCTGCATCTACTGCCATTTGGATTACATCTGAAAGCTTAGCTGGTCTCGTGGCTATTACTAACGATCTGTTTGTTTCTGCAATTTTTAAAATTTGTCATTATCCTATCTCATCGTTTAATATTACTATTACTTCTCTTTGCTCATCTTCCTGTTCATAATTTCAATACATTTAAAGAGGATAGTAATGCTCCTATGCGTGAAGCGAACACCGAGACTGTATGGATTCCCTGATGACTATGACTACGTAATCTTGATGCAGTTTTGCTTAACTTTTATGAGCTTTTTAATACTCTCTTTAATTCGTCTTATTTCTAGGTCTATTTTCAGTCTGCATCTGCATCTTATTTTTGACTTTTTTGAAAGAGTTGTAGCAAAAATGAATTGTATCAGTATCGCCTTTTGTGTTTCATCTCTGAGAGTGGTATGATAGAATTCAATTAAACCTAAGAAATAGAAATTAGTAAAAATAATTTCTTTCCCCTTCAAATATATGCAAAACCTTTGTAGTAGTAACTAAATCGAAATTTGCCATTCCTTTGGTGTTGAATATTTACGGATCTCTTCAACAAATTCATTCTATTTCAGTCTTAGTTCTTATAAATCTCTAACGTCAGCTGTCTTTACTATCTGTGTCCACGCCATGTTTATTTGTTTGTCAGTTTTTTGTTTGTATTTTTCACTGTACTTTCTTTTTGGTGCTTTTTCAAGCTTTCTAACAATTTTTCTATAAAGTCCATGAAAGTTCATTTTAAAAATCATTTTAAAATTTTTTTTTCTTTGTAATTGTAATTATATCGAATTCATAATGCCATTGATTCAAATTGGACATTGTTAGTCGTAGTAAATTTTATCTCTAAGAAATCTTGTTGCAGTGCTTAATCAATTAAAACCGGTCGATAATTAGAGATTTTGCCATTTCAACTCTTTATGAATATTAAAAAAATTAAAGATTCTTTCCAAAGAGAGGTGGAAAATGCTTACATGAAGCTTAAAAGAAATCGAAGTTTTTCCCACATAGAATCCAATCATAAGTCTTAAAACTAAAATTTTTACTAAATGCAATTGAAAGTCAAGCATACTCTTCACTATTCGAGCTCATCCGTAGAAAAAGTCTAGGGCAATAGACTGCTTCTTTCAATTTGCTCATGATTCGGAAGTTATTGAATGCCTTACAGGAGGACAATTAACTTGATGACACAATTTTTCGAGTTAAAGAGCGATTGTGTCTGACATTACTGATACCTCGGGAGTCACAACTTTCCAATCAATACTAAAATTTTGATGTGGTTCTTAGTAAATCACAAAGTTGTGACTAGCGACTTTGATCTCTGGCAATGCCCGGACTGTCTCATGGAATATATGTTTCCTTAAATTTACAAAGGCCTTTTAATTGTAGACTAAGTTCTGTGGAAAAAATGAAGTGTGCACCGAGTCACTACTTCTATGCAAATGTTGGTTCAAGAACATTACTTAACGGAACCGGATTAGCTTAAGGAAATGTTAATTTTAAAGTGTTATACTTTTACTCCTGAGAGTATGCTTCATTTAGATGTTGAATCTGTTGTATGTCCTAAGGTATGCTATGCCCACCCTATCTCAACAACTCGTTTCTTAAGACTTGCATACTCTTAGGACTCAAATAATTTTATCTATAACAGGGTGACTCATACTTTTTATAACTATTTATGTTAGAAAAAATATTTTGTGTTTTGACTTACTCATTAACTTTTGAATTCCACCACATTAGCATAGAGAAAAAATGGGCACGAACTTACGATTGTGTTCTAAATACGATATCAAAATCTTAGGGCTGAGTAAAAGGTTTTGGTGTTCGCTCTTTTTAATATATTTGGTGGTACAGGGTTGCCAACTATACATTAATTAGGAAAATTTTATTAAATCACGAAAAATTTAAAAAAAAAATTCAATTAAATATTCCAAAAGTCTCAAGCGAAAATCTAAAAACGCCATTCTTTTGCAATTTCTAATACATATAAACGCTAAAAATTTTATCAAAATCGTTGCACCAGTTTTAAAAATAACGGTTTTTTATTTTACATTTTTAAAAAAAAAAAGTTTTGTAAAATTCAAGTATGCAAAATTTAAGATCTTAGCAAAAGTTAATTTGACAAAAAATTTGAGAAAAATCTAAGTTATAGTTTTGAAGTTATTTCAAAAAATCTAAATTTTTTTAAATTTTTTTTAAAAATTCCAAAAATTTAAATTTTTCAAATCTTGTTATGCAGTTTTCCTTAGACAACTTAAAACTTCTAAAATACGAAATTTCGTAAACATCGTGCAAGCCATTAACGAGAAAGTCGGTTTTGAAAAAAACGGTACTATTGGAGGTACCGTTTTTAGCCTTTTTCCAAAAATTTTTTTTACATCATAAGAAAGACAATTTAAAATTAATCTCTCACACAAAATTTTATCGAAATCGTTGGAGCCGTTTTCGAAAAAAATAAGTATTATCATATCGGTTGTATGGCAAGTACCGTTATTTCAAGACCTAGAGACTCAATTCCAAAAACCCCTCTGTAGGCTGTTCTACAGACTCTAACTGCAAATTTTGAAGAAAATCGGTCTGTTAGTTCAGGCTGTAGATCCATATACAGACAGACAGACAGACAGACAGACAGACAGACAGACAGACAGACAGACAGACAGAATTGCAGGACCCACTTTTTTCGTATTCTCTATCATCGTAATGTCATAATTAATTGTTATCTCAAAATTTTTTTTCTGCACGATTGCAAGACTTGCCTTATAGTACCTATAATCGCAAGTAAAAAAGAAAGGGACGTTGAGGTGACATTTCATAAGTTTTTTGGTAATATGCCTACATTAGAAGAGGTAGAAATCTATTCATTTCCATTCATAAGTAGGTACATGCTTGTATTTTCATATCTTTTTCGAACCACTGCTTAACAACTCCACTCACACAAACCAATTACAGTTATTGAACAAAAGTAGCTATGCTTTGCTACGGGGCCACATTGAAAATAATCCCAGTCTGTGATAGATATGAATCTCTTCTTCCTGTGACAATAGGTAAACGACCTGAGAAATTCGAATTCAAGAATATAAAACACAAGCTTTGCCATGTCCTAGGTGAAATATATATGTCTCAACACCATACTCAAAAACCATCCAAAAAGCATCTCTATAACACTACCTCTACCTATTCATTTCCAGAACTCTCATTCACTTTCGCAGATGATAGATATACATAAGAGCAAAACTATCCTGACTCATGCTACTTTTGTTATGAGTCTCTGACTAAACTCTGGATGAACTCAACCGAGATTTCAATAGCACTAAATATTCTTTTGTGTTTGGGATTTTCATTTCCTTTCACTTTAGCTGTTCAGCTCAGCGCTTTCCTGTGTTCCATTTCATTTCAAGTTTATTAGTCTAAAAGCATAGGAAGTTAATTTGTTACCATCCATTTCATTTTCGAACGTCCTCTTTCCGAACTCATAGCTGGAGCTGGAGGTAGTCTCTTCATATACTCATACTCCCAGTCCCAGTGTGTGGATTTTCATTTCGAACTTTTGAATCAATGTCGGCCAAATGAAAATTGAAAATGCACAAGTGCACATTGGTTGGCTTAGGTATGTGTTAGTAGTTGGTAAATACTCGGAGTATAGTCAAGTAAGTACAGGATGGGGTATAATTCTGCTTTCAATGCAAGTACAACAAATGGAACATATAAAAAACTGTAGGTAATATTTTTTTTTTTTTTTTTTGTAAGTTGAATGAATTCCATATTGGAATTGAAAAACTTTATAGAAATATAGTGTACGAGGGAGTTAAATGAAAGTTATTGAGTGTTTTGGATAAGGGGGAGCTCTGAATTCTGCATTGAATTGAAAGTACAGTCGACTCTCGTTAATTCAAACTTGCGATAGTTCGAACCTCTCGATAATTCAAAGTTATCACGAGTTCCCTACAAAATCTCTTGATATTTCGAACTAAATCAGTACATTTTTATACACTTGGTAATTCGAACGAAAAAATCATTGCTATATAATAAAACGACGTGGTAATTCGAACTCATCGGCGTCCAACACTCGACAAATCGAAGTTGCAGAGAGAAAGAGGTCCGGTTTCTTAAAAGAAAATCTTCCAATGCTTATGGATTATGAAGAATCAGCAGTAGAACCATTAGTAGGACATCAGCGGTGTGAGTTTTTCTGACTTCAGGTGGATGACGATGTTGCTGTCTCAGGTGCACTAACCGAAGGCGAAATCTTAACTGCGACAGATACAAATGAAAAAAGCAACGGTGAAGATGAGGACGATACATCAGAACCCTTAACAGAGGAGTCAGTTAAGGAAGCACGATCATCATTCGATACCTTACAACGCTTCTGTCTACAAAACGAAAGTGATAAAAACTCATTTCAGGCACTTTTTCTCTTAAAAAAAGTTATTGAGCAGTCTGAGCAACAGCAATGTGTTTTGAAGCAAACGAGTATTACAGAGTTCTTTCAAAAACATTAATTAGCTCACATTATGAATAAGTTTATTTATGTTTACGAATGTACATGTACCCTCCAATTTTTATTTTTTTTTCATAGCCATAGAATAGCAGTTAATAAATAATATGTAATTTAATGATCAATACCTTGTAATTCGAAGTTTTATTTATTTTCTCTCACAAATTTCGAACCATTTGTTATTTCGAACATTCGATAATTCGAAGTATTTTAAGAGTCCCTCCAGTTTCGAATTATCGAGAGTCGACTGTATTACGATTGATAACGAACAAATAGTGTACTCGTATTTTCATACTTTCCTTGCAATCGGTTTTGAAAAGATAAAACGCTCAAGTAGGTATAGTTCTCTTTCGTTTACAAATTCTGAGTTATAAAATGAACTTGTAAAATTGAAAGGAAAATCAAAAAGACTTTTGAACTGCATAACTAATTGAATTTATTAGATTGAAATATTTTAAATTGAATTCTGACATCTGAGCTATGACATTATACAGAAGCCATTGTTGAAATGCCATAACATCGCCAAAAAGTCACTGTTTGGCTCGCTCAATGGCCAGAGGGTCATTGGCCCATATTTCTTGAAAAAGGAAGCCGACCATAATGTTACTGTCAGAACAAAATAAAATATAACTCTTCGAATTGAAACTACAAATAATCTAAAGATATGGTTTATTGTGTAGCAAGAACAAATTAATAAATTACAAACTCTATATCGAACCGCATGTGAGCAGTACTGCACTAGTAGTTTCCAATCACTTTCTCCATCTAGAAAGCTTGAGCTTCACAGTCGTGGAATATATGGGAACATTGGACATACTGCCAGAAGATGGAAGATGTTTCTTTATTTTTATTTATTTTATTTTATTGTTTTATTGTTAAGTTTGCATTTTAAGATACAATATCTTATAATCTAATACAAACATTGATTTGAAAATTAATCATAGACTACAATTGAAATTTGAAATTTGTTCAGAGCTATTATTATTTGAAGTTAAAAATTTTAATTATATAATTATTCATTCATTTTAATTTTAAAATTGATTTCACGAAATAGCTAAAGAGAAAATTCAATATTATTTTTCATTGATTTATCATTTACAATTTAATTGGCTTTAATAAATATATATATACAGTGATTTTAGAGTAAATTTAAAAGCATTTAAAGGCATTTATATTCTGCAGGTGTTATTGTAATGAAAGGTGTCTCTTTAGATCATTTTTAAATGACTTCATTGTTCTAGCAACCCTTATATTGCGCGGAAGATTATTCCATAGCCGTGTTGCATGGACGAAGAATTGTCGTTCGGACGTTAAGCAAGTAAAACGAAAAGGTAAGATTTGTTGGGATCGAATTGATGAGGACATTTGTATCTTGGAAAATATATAAGAAGGCAGATGAGTGTGCATAGTCTGAAACAGTAAAATTAGTGTTCTATACCGAATTAAGTTATCGAACGTCATACCATATATAGATTTGGCGAACGAAGAAACATGATCGAATCTTTTGAGACCATATATGTATCTTGCAATACTATTAAAGGCCACATTGAGTTTTCTTCGTGTTGCTTGGTCAGGATTGCAAAAAATTTCACATCCATACAAAAGTATAGGTACCATCATTGATTTAGCTAACATTAGCCTTGTTTTGAGTGGTGTATAGTAGTGTGTTGGCCACAGTCTGCGGAGTACTCCATATACTTTTCCAACAGCTATATTTACGTGCGTCTCCCATGTAAGTGACCGATTGAACATTACTCCTAAATTTTTTGCGGTCTCGACATACTCTATTGTAGCACCATCTAATTTCAATTGTGGAAGTTGTGAAGAGTCAAGAGGTTTCTTTGAGATAACAAGACACTTTGACTTGGCTGGGTTCAGAAAAAGACCGTTGTACTTGGCGAAATTTGAAATGTTTTGTAGGTCACGGTTAATATCGATGATACAGCTGTTAACTTGTCCAGCGGAACAGCTTTTGTACATTTGGACGTCATCAGCATACATGTGAACAGTTGACACAGAAGTAGTTTGGGGAAGTTCGTTAATATACAGGGAAAATAAAAGAGGACCAAGAATGGAGCCCTGTGGAACACCTCTTGTTGTGGGGAGAAAATCAGATTGGTGGTTCCCAAGCATAACGGCTTGTTTTCTACCAATTAAGTAAGAATTTATTAATTTAACTGCTGAGTTGGAAAAATTATACAGGCTAGCTAACTTGCCACAAAGATTGAAATGGTCAACCGTGTCGAAGGCTTTAGAAAAATCTAAAAGTACCAAGAAAGTTATATTTCTGCTGTCTAAAGCTAGTCTGACGTTTTCAATAACGTTAATGAGAGCTGTAGCGCAACTATGCTTTTCTCTAAAGCCAGATTGTTTTGGCGATAAAAGGTTTTTCCTACGAAGATACAAATTTATTTGTTTTTGAATGATTTTTTCAAAAACCTTAGACAAAAAAGGAAGTATTGAAATCGGTCTAAATTCTTTACTACCTTGACCTTTTTCAACAGGTATTATTTTAGCTAACTTCCATTGAACAGGAAAAACTCCAGTTGTGAGAATAGTGTTGAAAATATGCGTAATATACGGTAAAAGTATTGGTAGTATTGCCTTAATAAAAACTGGATGCATTTCATCAATACCTACAGCTTTCGACTTGATCGCCAGAAAACTTTCTACAACATCTGTACTATCAACCCTTATAAAACTGAACGCATTTAGATTATTGTTATGGGTATATTGGGATGAAGTTGTTTGAAGAGAAGGAAATGGCAGATCAACAAATTTTTTATTTAATTCATCCACATTTAGATCTTCAGGGAAAGTAGATTTTTTCTTATTTCCTATAAAAAGCTCGCGAAGATTTTTCCAAACTTCTCGGCTTCCCAGAGATGAACTTAGTTTCCCAGAAAGAATTGATGTTTTTAAACATCGGATTTTACTTACGACAGTGTTTCGTAACGTTCGATAATTTTGTCGAAATATCTCCAATCTATATTTTTTCCAATTATTGTATTCACGATCACGTTGCTGCATTAACTGATGAATTTCATGAGTAAACCAAGGCCTATGCTCATGTTTACGTGTACATATACGAACAGGAACGTGGGCATTAAATAATGATAGAGTTTGGGCATTAATAAAGTCAATTTGATCGTTAGGGCACGGCAAATAATAAATTTGGTTCCAATCAATGGAGCGTAAATTTTGTTCAAGAATATCGTATTCAATATGTTTGAAGTCCCTGTATTTAAAAGTTGTGTCTTCATTCTGAAAATGGAATTCAAAAGCCATATAAATTAGATCATGTCTTGAAAAACCTGGTGCAGATAGCTGATTCTGAAACAAAACTTTACGTAAATCACTCACGAAACAGACATCTAGGAGCGTGCTTGAAAATTCAGTAAAGTGAGTTGCAACAGTTGTATTCAGAGGGAATAGGTCAAAAGTTCTCATTCCATCAACTAAACAACTTTCCAACAAGAGATTACTGTTAAAATCACCACATATTAAAATCTGTGATGATAGAGCAGATATTTCTTCCATAAATTTAAAGAAAGGCCCAAGACTAATATATTTATTAGGTCGGTATACTGTTCCTAATAGAAGCTTGTTTTCACCATGCCCTATATCTACAAAAACATATTCAATTTCACTACCCGTTTCAGAAATATATCTAAGTTTGCATGGAATATTTTCACGCACATACACTGCAACACCACCTCCATTGCGACCATGTCTATCCGATCGATAAACCTTATATCCTTCCAGTTTACACATAGCGTCATTGTGGATATTTTTGAACCACGTTTCGGATATACAAATCACATCAACTTTCCTACCACCAAACACAAACCTGAACTCATCAATTTTAGGTAGCAGACTTTGTGCATTCAAATGACATATTTTTAAACCACTACTTTGATTTGCCAAGACATTAACCATCGAACGCAAAACTCCGTCACCGGACGTGGGGCTCATTGTACGAAAATTTAAATTATTCATAACAAAGAAAACAGAAAATAAATGCTTTTAAAAAGAAAAATAATAAAAAAGAGTGATAAATAATAAAGCCAAAAATAAAAAAATAAAAGAGGAAAAATTTAAAGAATAAAAATGAAATAATTATTTTAAAAAGAAATTTAGTACAGTTTGAGAAGCTATTTATATTTAAGTAATTGTTTCTGTTGGCCTGGCAATTCCATAAAGATCTTCATTGTTCCTTATCTCTATTGTTTCTCCATCTGGTTGGCATTTAATGTAGACAGTTCCTCGAATTGTAAACACCGATGACAGTTTTTTAGCCTTCTTCAACTGCAGTGCCCTTTGCAGCAACAAATGATTTTTTTTCGTCAAACATTCGCGCAAGAAAATTGGATTATCTCGTTCGAATTGTGATAATCCCACGTCGCGAAGATAAATTTGTTTGTTGTTCGACTCACTGCGGTATTTAGAAATGGCCTTTAACACGAAGTTCTTATCGAAAGGAGTTGAAAACTTTACAAGAATAGTTGAATTGTTGCTGTTATTGTTGTTTTGTGCGCGAGTGCGAAAGATAGCCAGAAGTGTGGGTGGCTTAATGTTGATAACATGGCACAGGTGATTGAAATATGATTTTAAATTTTCATCTTTGACGAAAGGGATGCCATAAAGAACAGCATCAGCGGCAACGTTTCTATTATTTTGTATTTCTTGAGCAGTTTCTATCTGTTGCATTTTTGTTGTGACCTCGGCGAGTTCGTTCTTAACGTCATCGAGTTCCGTGGTTGTGGTTCTTAAAGATTTTTTAGTGTGAAAGAGTTCATTTTTTACATCCTTCATCGATGCACCAAGTTTGTTTACGACGGTTTTTATCTCGTCCAATTCTAGGTGTGTAGTGGAATTTGCGCTTTCAAGCAGTGTTATGCGTTTGCTAATGTCAACCATCGTGTCATTCATTTCGCTTATTTTGGTTTCAATGTTTTTTGTTACATTTTCCGCAGATTCTTTGATTTGTGTTGTAAGTAAAGAAATTATGGACTTACTTTGGTTTGCGATGATATCGTGTATTTTCTTTATTGTCGTGTTGTCGTCGTCTTTGACAGAGCCAGAAGTTATTTGGGAGAGCATCTTCGGAGTTTGTGGTGAGTTTTTGGCTGTTGCAAGAGATGCACAATTTTTTACCCCTTTATTGCTTCCAGACATATTATGTTAGTGTTCGAGCTAACGTTTTTAAAGCTTTCGTTTAAAACACACAATTTAAGAGAAAAGCAAACTGTCTTTCGAGAATTTTCACACAGAAAATTTTTAATTTAATTTTAAATAGAAATGATCAGTGTGGATTATTTCACTTCACTTTTAGATATCTAGCGAGATTTATAGCTCAGAAATATTTGACACAACTTTAGATGGAGTATATAAATGTTTATTGGTTGAAAAACTTAAATGAAAACAGCCGCCAAGGAAACACGTCTACTCTGTAGCTATGACACACATACTCTTGTTTTTTTTTTTTTTTTTAATTGCATAATGTACATTTCAGGCTAAGGTGAGTTCTATGCGGCCAGTAATATTTCCGTACCTGCTTTAAATATGAGACAAGTCTCCTTTACAGAACATTCATTCCAAAAATATTTGGCTTATTCCAAACTGTGATTCAATCTTCTGTATATCGATTGATCTTGAAACAGACTCTCCAGCCCGTAGCCCGATCAAGAAATGACCGGAATATGTGCCCATCGAGACAAAAAATGCCATAAAAAGCAGAATTCAATGAATTGAATACCATTCACGGAGAGGCTAAGAGAAAAGTCGTGTGCTGACGCTAGTCTTTAAAAGGCGTGTACCGAAACCTTAAAGATGCTAATAGAACACTTTTCTGCATATTGCCGTTAGATTTTGGCATCGCTTTAAGAAAGTAGCCTGCATTCACTTTTAATGTACATTACATGTATGGCATAGTTAAGGTTTTTTGCAGTTGGACAAAAAAATTGGAAAAAATTTATTTGTATGCTCTGGACATCGTCTAGCTCCTTGTATCATGGAGCCTGATTTGTGACTTCTCTTCTCTGAATTGCAGGATGTTCATGTGGACGAATTTCTGTTCGAACAAGACTTCGCGGGGGCTACACGCCATACAACCAACGAAACAATAAATTTGTTAAAAAAAAACTTTGAGTGAAAAAATTGTCTCGTGTCGTGGCTCGTGGGCCAGTAGCGTGGCCTCCAAGGTCGTGCGATCTTACACCGTTGGACTATTTTTTGTAAAGTTATGTGAATTCGCTTGTCTACGCAGATAATTCCGAGACGATTGACGCCTTGGAAGAAAATTTTCGGTGCAATACTGCGTCAGATAGCCCGAAATACTACCAAAGTGGTCGAAAGTTGGGCCTCACGGCTGGAATTCATTCGAGCCACTGGTAACGGCTGTAACTTGCCCGAAATCATTTTTAAAACGCAAGCCCTTATCTTTGTAATAAAGTTAAACTCTTCGCCATAACTTTAAATTATGTGTATTTTATTTCTACTTAAAAACCAAACGCTTGAAAAAACACACTTTAAAATGAAATGAAATCGCCTATGAACTTGCGAGGCAAGGATCTCCGACAGCTTTTTCGGGACCTGATCTGTCGCTTGGAATCCCAGAGTCCTCAGTGAGAACTTTAACAACGATTGGATCTGTTAAGAGCATAAACGTAGATGGCATCTACTGGATGCAGACAGACCAAACGAATGCTCTCCAATGTTGATAAGATGACTCCAACATTTTGCTATTACTTTTCAGAAAAGAATGTAGAAAGATTATTGGCTTACTGGCAACGGGGCTATTCTCTTTTGCCAAACACTTAAACGTGTTAGGATTGAGTGACACCACACTCGGAGAATCTTGTGGAGAAGATCAGGAGCACTTCCTCTGTGAATGTCCTGCTTTTTGTCGCTCGAGGTTACAGATACTCGGCGCAGACATGGTGAGAGCAGGTAAATTAAACTCCTTATAGTGGCAGCGTCTTTTGCCAAACATCTCAAAAGTTATAACAAAAAGAAGGTTGCTATCAATGAAGCGATATTTTGGTCTGAGTGCTCAAGATGATATTTTAAAAACTTCCAACAGAGAAATGCTCTTTTCTTGGGGGTCTCTTCGTTCACCGGTACATTCTACTCAACATCTAAAAATAACACTCGTTAACATTAGTCAAGGGTTACCTGCAGTAAGCAGTTGGAGACATTAGTTGGAGTCTGCACCGTAGGCAAAACACATCCATCGCTCTCTTTTAAACAATTTTGTTGCTATAAGTATCTTGATCGTTGGAGATTCAAAACTTTCGCCTGAATGAACGAATACAGACCATTGTATTTAAAAACAAGTTTATAAATACAATGATCCAGATCCGTTCCATTTCATTCCGCTCCAGAGTAGAAAATGACGAAATTCCCTCGGCCCAACCAACCCAAGTCACAAAGTCCCAGAAAGCTATTTTTGGATAGAGAGGATCCATCATTTTTTGCGAAAACCATTAAATTATAGCGGTGGACCCTGAAACCTATATAAAGAGTCATATCCTTGCTAACTTAAAGCACTTTACGTTGGGCACTTGGCCTTTACACAAGTTTATTGTTGTCAGTAACTTGCTGGTGATTTTACTGGGTGAAATGGTCTACAGAATCTTTCTGGTTCCTTACCACCGCTCACTGGCTCAATGACGGGGTAGGCAGGGTACTCACTTGGGTTGCTTTTCCAAGACGCCTGGAAGTACACCACATGCTGATGGAATAGGGTTGCTTTGTACTCTACCAGCAATTTGAAGAAGCAATAAAAGGAGAGGTAGCATCCAACTAAAGGTCTTACTTGCTGAGGTAATATTAAATATTACGGTAAATTTTACCGTAACAAGTTTTTGATATGAATTACCCACTTTTTAAAACACAAGTTGTTTGAAATGCTGAAATCTTATCCAAATACTTCTTTCCAATTTATTTGCAACGTTTTTTCACTTCACTCTACGTATTCACACTTCCTTTCAAAAACTCTTTTCTGGTTGAGATTAACGATTTTGGGTTTGTCGAATCAAAAAAAAAAAAAACAAAATATTAAAAATAATTCTCAAAAAAAAGTTAGCTTAAAAGTCGACGAATTCACATGTCACCAAAAAATTTGTCTCCAAAAAAAAAGAGTATATAAAACGAGAATGGAAACATGTCTACCCCGCCATACTAACATTTTTAGTATATATTGAACCCCCTCAAATAATATCGAGCCCTTCCCGCAAAATCATCGTGAGTGACATTTTATACAAAATGGTTTTTTTTTTTTTCATTTTTAGTTTCACATTATAAATATTTTACGACAAGTTACAGCGAAAATAAATTTTATCTTGAGCCATTGACCTTTGGTATTTTTCGTTTGAATTCTTATGATACAAATTTAAAAAAAACTTCTTCCTGTAAAACTTTTTTTTGTCGCTTACGATAAAATGGCGGGAAAGGCTCGATATATCAAAAGCTATTTTATCCAATTTATTTAAATGCTTAAGACTTCTACCAAAAATTACAGTTAAACATTTTGAAACTAAAATTCGTAAATGTGTATCCGATAAATATTAAAGAATATGATGTTTGAAAATTTCACATATTTTGTAGACGAACAATTTTAATAAAACCCAGCTACTGAAAAACTATTCAGAAAAGAAAACAAGTTGGTATGGAATTATCGACCATAAGATCCAAGTAACGTCATTTGTTTTAGGTTTTTTTTCCCCTTGTCCTGATGGTATCAACTAACGGTACTTGGTCTATACTGAGCCTTTAAGCCATATTGCCATACCCAAACCCATAAGGCCAAAGAGTGCTGAGTATTCTGATGGATGGGTGGGTCTGTTGTTGGGAACTTATTCCTATAGCTTGTGGCATTTGGCATTCCATTATCTGAATTGGAAACAAAGTCCTGAGGGAAGATTTCCTCATTAGTTTAAATTTCTCATAGCTGGACCATCCCTTTTCATAGCATCCGTCAAAACTTTAAGGTTCAATTTGAAGAGCTTTGGACCAATTTTCAATGAAACTTTTATAAGTAGATATACATACACCACACCATAACCCTTAATCCTGTTGAACCACAAAAAAGAAAAATGAAAAATTTTAAAGACCACCACTAAACCAGCGTTTGTATCGCACTTCCGTTTCTCAAAGCACTTTTTCAATTAATTATTTGCTGTAATGCGGTTGCCTGAGAATGCCCCACAAAATAATAAAAATGAAAACTACAATGTAAATACTAAAAACCCTGTTGTGCCATTAATTTACAACGAAGCAGCAGGACCATAGAACTTGCCTGCTATTTTACACCAAAAGAGGATTGGCCAACGAAAATAAAAAAAAATTAACACAAAATCCCTTTGTGTTGTTCCCTGCGCTCGCTTAAACCATTTTATGGTGTGGTTTTTCGTTGCAAGGATTTGTATCTTCTTCTCATTTCATTTTTTGTGTTGGTAAGATTTTTTCCTTTTTTTTAAGGATATCTAGTGAGTTTAAAAAGAATTATGCTTTCAACAGTTTTGTGGACAAGTTTTTGTGCATTAACCCTTTGGGATTGGGATAAGAGAGAGCAAAGATAATGCCAATGCCAAAGGGAAAACGAAAATGACGACAGTTCAATGGGGAAGTTCGGCTTCAGATACTTACTCGTTCGTCGTCCCATTCTGATTATCGACTAATTATAGAAAGTTTTCCTTTTAAGAAGAGAGTTTGATTAGGTGAAAGAGTAAGTTGTTGGTATGAAAATAGAACTTTTCCTTTTTGTTAAACAAAACGAATCAAGTCGAGTGGATTTACCAACTAAAAGTGATTCTAAATGGACTCGAAGAGGGAAAAGTTTTACAGAGATTAAGAGTTTTTCACTTTGTCTTCCTGTTCTTCTTCATCCATTTTGAATGGGTGATGCCGGGTAATTAATTCGAAAAAGGATTTTTGTACTTAACTGCACTTAAGTTAAGTTAGCGGCAATTAGCAGATACCATATTATAAAGCTCATGATGATTATGGACTCAGATACCCATGCAATCGGAAGCTATTATGTTGGATGGCTTAATTGGTCCATTTGGAAGCCTTTTACGTCCTTGTGCGCATTCATCCTCGTCTTTGAATATATTTTGAAGTTTCTGCCCACAATTCACTTGTTTTCAGCCCAATTATATTAAAGCTGACTTTTTGCAAGACGAATAGATCAGCATTTGATTGAAACTTCAATGAATGGACTTTCGAACGATGTTTGGTTGTTTATGGACTTCAAACAGAGTTGTATCTACCTTTCAGTGGCAGATGTTATTTTTTTTATCGTTTCAACGATATGCTTCAGCTAGTTTCTTCAGTTTCACGCGCTCTTTAGGCGATAATTCAATCGACATAAATTTAGCTGAAATGGAAAAATTCACTGGTTTTGAAACGTGGAAGGATGAGCTTGAGCATGAGCATTTCGATTTCTGCTATGGTGGTTCACTGACTATACATGTGGTCTGATAACAATTGTTGTGCAGTGAGTGTGGTTTTATTCACGAGTCAAATAATTGAAAAACTGATTTGCCTCGAAGTCTGATTAAGCTTGATTCCGGTTAAAATCAATTTGGGTAGGTATATATGTTGTGTTGATGAATCCATTGGTTTAATTTGAAAACAGCTTACACGATTAAATGATTTGAACTAATTCTTAATCGTCTCATTTGCAATTTCGTATCATTTACTTACGACGAGAATTTTAAGGGTTTTTAACATTTGAAGAAATTTGAATTTGTTCAAAAACTTTCTAATAAGTAGTGAGCGAGTCGATTCAAGGAATGAGTGCTTTTCGTACAGTTAGGTTATATTAATTTTGATAAAAGTAACAGCTGAGAGTGAGCGTGATTAGCCAAATTTGGTCGCAACATCTTTTACACATCATAGCATAATAATTCACAAACAAGTACAAATCAAAAACATTTTGTGAACCGAATGTCTACTTCCCTGGGCATCCGTTTGATAGCAGAATGCATAACTAAAGCTGAGTTTTGGATCAGGCAGTAAAAAAATGTGCAGTCCCACCCTTATGGGAGAGCTTTTGAAACACCATTAAAGTGCACGCCATTTCCTTATAAGAACCTCTCTAAAAAGATCTGTAAAAGCCACTGCATAACAAAAATATAGTAAGTTCTTTTCTTTATAGAATAAATTTATTTGCTTAGATTGAAATTCTTGGTAGCTGACGGTCGGTTATTGAAAACTCATGTGTTCTTATGGAGAAAGCAATTATAAATAAATAAATAAATAAATAGGGTGGCGCAACAGAGCCTTGTGAGGGAATGGAGGGGACCTACAATTTTCTCCTGGTTCCGAACGGCTAATTGAGAAAGCGTTTTCATGGCAATGAATTTACGAAAGGAGGACTAGCGAATTCGTCGAAAGGCGATACCCGTGGAAAAACATTTTCGCCTCTGCTAGGACTCGAACCTAGAACCTCTGGGTTAGCAGGTGGACATGCAAACCATCACGCCACGGGTACCACAACGCAATTACTTTTTGAAAATATGTAAGTGTTCTGATACTTGCTAATAAAGAGGTTACTATAAATCAAGTTATCTAATAGTGCTGATTAAAAATTTTGAGATAACAATGAAACATGACAATACGATGATAGTGAATACGAAAAGGATTTTTCTCGACGACTTAAACGATTTCGATAACATTTTGGGTGAGAAATTAGTTTTTGTTTGTCTTTCTAATTATGTGAGAACAAAATATATGAAACATCTGAGAACGGTAACTTCCGTACCGTTTTTTTCAATATATACCAACTTTCTCGTAAATAGCTGCCCCGATTTCAACGAAGCTTTGTATTTAAGAAGTTTTAAATTGTTTATAAGAGATTGCTTATCAACATTTGAGAACTTTAAACTCTTAGACATTTTAATTAATATTTTTTTTTATTTTTGTTTTTAAGTACGAACTGTATCTTTGATTTTTTAATAAACTTTTTTTATCGAAACTATTTTTGGCAAGAAACTTATAGCATTATTGTTTGATTTAAGCTTTTTTTAAATTAGTTAATTTAAAAAAAAACTTCTACTACTGCATAAGAGGAGGCAGATTGACCCCCTCAGGTTTTTTCTTTTTCCAACTTATCCCACGGTGTTTTTGTCGCATCTTATGCAAAACATCCGGTATATTGTTATGGCTATGGATTCCGAGGGGTATCAGCCCACCATCGCAAGTTCGTGCAGTTTAGTCGTGCCCATTTCTTTATTTAAAGAGTTACCTATGTTTTTTTTATGCTGCTTTGGTTTGCTTCTTTGTTACGTCTTCAAATTATTCAAATGATTTAAGTGCTGAAAAGAAAGAAAATTTATATTTTAATTGGTTAGATACCAATTAAAAAAAAACCGAGTCTAAACAAACGAACGGCAACCCTACATATTCCTCTAAGAATTCAGTCAGTTCAAAGTGCCTTACTATGACAGCCCTGTCAAAGCTGGAATTTTAAAAGTACTTATTGGTATCTTAACATAGCGACTCTGAGGTAAACATCCTTATCATTCTTGTGCTACATATTTTTGCTGGACAAAGTTTAACTTTGAGATATGCGGAGGGCGTGGTGTCAGAAATACCTGGATGAAGGCAAAATGCTTTGAATCTTTTGAATTCCAAAGCCAAATATCATCTCACTATGTCTCTGATAACAAATATACCAAAAGGATATTTATTATTTCTTTTCGCATATTTCTGGCGTTTTCTCAGCCCTAACTAGAGTACTGATTGTTTTCAAGGCATGCGTCTGGAGCTATGGATGGTTTGCGTGACCACAATACTACGCCAATTGACTTCACCAAAACGTGAAATGACGCGATTTCTCAGTTCTCACTATTACCTAGTCTTGTTGTGTAACTTGTTGTCCCGTTTTGTTGAGACCACATAGTCTAAGAGTTAACGTTATAAGTAACCAATTGCTCGCAAAAATGAATTGATTATTTGACTTTCGTAATTTCGGATCCTAAGCCATAGCCGCATAGGCCGTAGGACATCAGCACTGATTCCTTTTAAAGTCAGATTCGATTTCAGCGACCATAATCATAGCATAATGCACAAAAAGTGGCTACTTTTGTATGAAGTTTAAATAATTTTAACGTGTTTTCACTTTCGAAAAATTAAAAAAAAAAATTGTCTAATCTTGTTGAACATTCATGTTCCTAAAATTTTTAGTAGATCTGAGCAAAATACTTTAAGTCTTTGTCTTACTAGTTTCATGTCCTCGAATTTTAACGGCGAGCAAACAGGCAAACAAATATGTACCTACAAAGCTTATTCACTGTTATTGTTTGTTATCAGTTTGTAGTGATACGTTCGATCATGCGCTTGTTATTTTATAATTTTCTGAAAAAAAATTGCACTTGAAAAATTCCGAGATTAAGTTAAGTTTCTAGAGAAAAGTGACAAAGAAAAGGGTTAAATCCAAATAAAATAATTTTTTCTCAAAACTACTTTTCAAAGTCGGTGTTCACTGCCTTTTGAAAAGCACTTGACTGCCTTATTTGAATTTTAGCATAGATTTTCTAGATATAAAATACATTTCCCCTACGTTTAGTTTATAGTTTTTTTTTTTTCTACATTAGGGGTATTTTCTACTAAAACAATTAAAATGCAGAATTTTTGGTCGAAAATAATAGTTTTCCCTTGAGATGACTACCAATAGTTGATAAATGAAAGAAGAATTTTTCAGAGAACGTTAAGGTTAAGATGTGATAAATCATTATGGTTTTTCATTTCCGATAATTTCCGGCCAAGTTACAGTGAATACCGCAAAATTTTATTTCAATGCCAAGCGAAGATGGTAGGGTACCAGCAATAGACCATATTTTATCCCTACATTCCCACTGCAACGTGACATAATCCTCAAACTTTCCAGGCTGTTTTCGAGAATCCTTTAAATATTAAGATACTTAATTATCCATATGTAACATAGACTTTTTTTCATTCTCACATTTCTTCAGGAAATTGAACGGGAGACTAAAAGCTTTCAGATAATCTTCAGATAAGCTCAGCAGGTGTTTCTGATCTACGATCATAGACTACCCTACTTTAAAGTTTGGTCGTTCACAATAAGTTATTTTCGTCTACGAATTTTTTTTTTTTTTTTGTAACAATTAGAAGACTACGTTTGTCAATTATTATGAATATTAAAAGTAATATGTGGTGCAGTGCATTAAGGCCCGCGGCAATAAGACCCGTGGGTCTTAATTCCTCTTTGTTTTGGAAGTTAGGCCCACGGAGGCTATTTTCATGATGAAATGGCAGTAAGAGCCGCGGGTCATAGTTCCTTTTTCTGCGAACTCAAATATCATTTCGTAATGGAAAGCAGTCTCACCGTTTACACTTTAACTTATTTCCAATACGAATAAACTGGCACAGGGACGTAACTCGACTAGACATAAGTTCATGCTCTGATTGTGGAATATGACATATCAAAGAGGAATACACGTCCATAAGAAGTATCTATGGAACCATGAATCATATAGTATATGTTTAGTGCGGTCAGTTCGCGCGAATTTCTTAAGTTCAACCACAAGTCCTTATTACCCGGAGGCGTATTTTGTTCACTTTGCTTTTTACTCACGGATAAAATAATGAAGCTGAAAGTGAAGCGGAAAAAATTTTCGCGCGAATTTTCATTTTTACCCACACATCCATACTCCCTTGAGAAAATAAAAGTTTCACACGAACAGACCAGGAGAAAGTATCTAAGAGCAAAACAAACATCAAGAAAGTAGATTTAGTTATTATAAGCGCATAAGAAAGTGGACTGAGTTTCCATCATCCTATGTCACGAAGTGGGAGACAACGTGAGCTATGAATTCATATCCATTGACAGCTGATATAAGTGCCCAAATTTTGGAGCTTTGTTTTTTGGTACCTCAAAATGTTTTTCCTTCAAATAAAAAAAAAAACTAGAATACATTTAGCGCATCCACTATGTTCTTAATCCTATCTAAGAAGGAAAACTAATTCTGAGATCCCATGTGCATCAGACTCATATAAATGCTGCTTCAAAATGCCAAAAAAAAAAACACATGGGCCTAAATTCTTTTCTTTGGTGGGTCTTATTGCCTCTTCACAGTGGAAACAAAGCCCGTGGGTGTTTTTTCAACTTTTTTGAGCAATAAGTCCCACGGGTCTTTTTGCCGCGCATCGGAATATGTTTCTCTTTAAATTGAACACTACATATTTGGATATTAAAATCGTATTGTAGATTTTTTTTACAAAAACAAAATGGTCTACAGTCGTAAGCCAACTAGTGTTTCATTTACTTACGCGGCCGCTGTAGGGTTAAAGCGGACAAGTCCTCTTTTTGGTCTATAAGTTTTGTGTAATTTTTTTTTTAATTTAGCCAATTTATTCTCGGTTTTCAAGATTTTTTATTTTGATTTTGCTCGCAAGTCAAATCTAATTTTCTTTGTTTCGTGGCGAACAAAGCTTTTCAACAATAATTGTTTTCTTTAAATTGACATTTCTTGAATCTACAGCGACGAAACTCTTGAGTTTTCTATTCCACTTTGTTTCGCATCGAAGGTCATTCAATTCACCTTTTCCGTTCTTTCATGAGCGCAATCATTTCAAGAAAAGACTTTCTTATTTTCTTACTTATAGTCAAATTCATGTTGATGTCCTCTTTTCATTGAGGAATGATCTATAGCCACCCTATAGTCTAAGAGCCCGTGAACCCCAGACCATCATTATTTTATAAAAGCTGAAAGTTTGTCAGCGCATGCTCCCAGCATAGGTAAAGACAATGGGCCATTATGAAGTTTGGGTTATAGTGGCTTCGGCAGGTATAAATGGTTCTAAAGGTGTGTAAAATACCGTTCTACTTACGTCAAATAACAAAATGTGATGTGAAATGTGACTGTAGAACAATTTTTTCTTAGAATATGACCAAGAATCATATCCCAAAGTATGTAAAACGAATGACGGGACACCCTGTATAAAAAGTTAGGAAAATCTTTTTGCAAGAGCTTGCATTTTGCCGAGGTACCCGTGGCGCAATGGTTAGCATGTCCACCTGCTAACCCAGAGGTTCGAGGTTCGAATCCCAGCAGAGGCAAAATGCAAAAATGTTTTTCCACGGGTATCGCCTTTCGCGAGGAATTGGCAAGTCCTCCGTTAGTAAATTCATTGCCATGAAAAGCGCATTCTCAATTAGCCGTTCGGAACCGGCGAAAAATTGTAGGTCCCCTCCATTCCCTCACAAGGCATGGTTGTGAGAAATGCGCTAGGCCCAGGGGCTCCTCGCTCTGTTGCGCCACCCTATTTATTTTTTTATTTTATTTGCATTTTTCCGAAAGGGAAAATTGAGAACTTTTCAAATTTTAAAAAGAACGGAAGAGTATCAAAAAGCTTTCATTAAATTCGGTAAAAACGAATTATTTGAAAATGCTAATGAACATCAAAACACTTTTGATATTATTCAACAGTTTATATACGAGGTATACAATGTCGGTACAATAAATGATGTTGATGCAGCACGGCTTCAACTATTCATTAATACGTATCAGGTCTCAGATATTAATGAAGCGTTTAGCCGCAAAAATTACGGAATTTTGATGCTAGCAGTCTGCCACCATGTAAATCTGAGCTGCTACAACAATTTCTGCGGGCCAACTATGTGTCTAGCATTTGGAACAATGCAAACCAGCAAATTCCAACAATTTAGGTATCAACCCGAGAATAATGGTTGGGTTCTCAAAATAAATAATCAGTACCATTTTAAAATTTAAATTGTCCGAAGGTGATCAGTTGCCAAATTTCGTCAAAGATTCACTAAAAACTGTCTCAGGTATAAATACTACTACAAACCATTATACTATATTTTTTCAATACTGTCAATCTTCATTTTTACAGAAACTGACGAAGAAGAAGACCACGATATCGAATTAAGTTATAGTGATGAAGAAAGTGATGATGATAATGAATAAAATAATGTAGTTTCTTATATAGTGTATAACAATATCTAATATCATCAATTTATTTTTTATAATTATGATATTTGGTTTTTTTTTGACAGAATAAATTGAAATTTTTAGTACTTCAAGGTAGTTGTAGCATCGAATGTCTTTTCTTAGGATTTTTTTTAAATTTTAAACAGATTACTAGTTAAATAAATGGTAGCCTAAAAGTTTATTTGCATAAGTCATTCTAATCACGAGTCTCTTTTTAAGATATACAATATGCTTGTCTGGCAAGGGGTTGGAACTATCAAAAATGTCTGGCTGATGAGAAAACATCATCAGCCTATTACCCAAGTATTATATATAAAAACACCGAAAGAAAAACCTTGGTAAAATCAAACATGAAGCTTGTTTGTTTTTGCGTCAAGCACGAACATCCTTAAATTGAACAAGCTGGCATTTTCATTTTATTTATTTAAATGCTACAATTTTCATTGCTCAAATCAACAACGTCATTTTCAATTTCACTGTTAACCAACAACGGTTGTGATACTAGAAACATACATGTCCATGATACTTTAACAACGTTTGTGTTTCGTCAACAATTCTGAATTGTTGGTAAAATATGAACATTGTTGATCAAGTATGTTCGTGAGAAATCAGCCACGTTTTTATTTGCTCAATAGATTTAATGCAAAATTTCTATGATAAATGCCTGAATTGAAGTTTGACCTATACATTTGATAGGTCAAACTTCAATTCAGGCATTTATCATAGAAATTTTACATTAAAACTGTTGAGCAAATAAAAACGTGGCTGAATTCTCACGAACATACTTCATCAACAATAAAGAATAATTAATTATCCCTTAAGAAAAAATGGTCACGAAACTTATCATATTGAATTGAAGTTCCGTTATGCGACTTCACGTTTTCTGTGGGCTTAAGTATAAAAAATATTGGAATTCAAAATGTTACTGATACTTTAACTATTCTTTATTGATTAAGGAAGTATGAACATTGTTGATCAAACATATTGGTGATAGTTCAACAGTGTGTTTGGTATTTCAATCACAAACGTGATGGTTTTTGTAATTTAAGCCGTAATTGCTAGTTAAATATGTTTGTTGTTGATCAAGTATGAAATCAACAATCACGTTGTTGGTTAAAAATTAGAAAATATTCACATCAACTACGAACGTACTTAATTTAAACATTTTTATGATACTTACCTGAAAAAAAATTGATCACGGCAGCATACTTGATTTGAAAATGCGTTCTTATTTGAATTCATCACGAAACTTGGTTAATTTCACAACTTTAGATGAATTTTTGATTAACAATGAAACATGTTTAAATCAACCAAGGTTTTTTCTTTCGGTGAACCAGCTTTTATACTATAACGTAAGTAGAATTTTAATTTGACAAACATTAAGGGTGTCTGACAAGGGGTTGCCACTATGTTAGAGTAAGTTCGGGTAATGTGGAGTAGGCGGGTAATGTGGGTCACTTCAATTCTCCTTTGAGTGAGAGAGTAAGAGATCCGCTATTGTTGGTACATGTTGGTTCTCTTAACCAGACAGCAATATCTTTTATACCAACCTGCTTATGAGCACTAGATTTTGCGCAGTGCAGTGTTTTATGTTTTGGAGTGTGGTCGTTCTTAATTTTTATTGGCAGTAAAAAGTTTATATCTATTTAAGCTAAGCTTTAATTCGGCAAAGTGTTTCTTTTTCGGCATTCTCATTTTGTATTTCTTGATTTAAAAGGTGAGTTTAAATGTTTCGCTGGAATTTTATAAAAATAGCAAAGTTTTACTTATGAAACGTGCTTTTCGGCTATTGTGGAGTACCCTCAATCGGGTAAAGTGGAGTAGTACTCCACATTTGCCATCTGTCTTGGGTGAGGTCTAATTTCTTACGTTAATTTATAGATTCATAAAAAAATGCCAAAAAAGGGGATACAAGTAAGGAAATGGAACCCCGAAAATATGGAAAGAGCTCTACTTGCCATTCAAAAAGGAGAAATGGGTGTTAAACTGGCGGCGAAAACATATAGTGTGCCCAAAACAACGCTGCAACGTATGGCGCGAAGTCGTAAGAGCATAAATGACCTTTTATCGACTCCCTTGGGTCGCAAACCAACTTTTAATAAAAATCTGGAAAACGAGCTTGTCGAATACTTACACGAAATGGAAAACCGTTATTGGGGACTAACCAGAAGCGACATTCGAAGCTTGGCTTTCTAAATGGCCCAAAGAAATAATATTCCAAACAAGTTTACGCTACTCCATAAGACAGCCGGTAAAGACTGGCTGTATGGATTTTTGAAAAGGCACAAAAGCGAGTTGAGCTTTTGGATCCCTACGGGAACTTCCATCGACAGAGCTAAAGGCTTCAATCGGCAAAATGTAAACCAGTTTTTAGACATTTTGGAAGAATTATTCGAAAAATATAACTTCCAACCATCCAGGATTTGGAATGTGGATGAAACTGGCTTAACCATTGTGCAAAACAAGCAGCCACAGGTTTTAACCAGGAAAGGGAAACGTCAAATTGGAGCTCTGACCTCGGCTGAACGTGGTTCACTGGTATTAGTAGTAAAGTGCATGAGCGCTGGTGGCAGCTTTATTCCACCTTATTTCATATTTCCGCGGAAAAGAAACAACCCGCTTTTCATGAATAACGCTCCTGCTGACTCCGAGGCGACTTTTCGTATTTCGGGGTGGATTCAATTGCCCATTTTTACAGAGTGGTTCCGTCATTTTTTGGAGTTTTCCAAACCCTCTGAACAGCAGCAAGTTCTTTTAATCCTAGATGGTCACTATAGCCACACTAGGAACTTAGAAGTTATTGACCTAGCAAGACAGAATTTCGTGATAATTATTTCCTTACCACCACACTGCACACATAAGATGCAACCGTTGGATAGAACATTTATGGGTCCTCTCAAAAAATATTACAATTAAGAAATAAGACGTTTTATTCGAGAAGCTGGAAGGAAAGTCGCTTTGGGTGATATAGCTCAGTTGTTTAATAATGCGTATCTAAAGGTACAAACAGGACAAGTGGCAGTGAGTGGATTTAAATGCTGCGGAATTTTTCCTTTCAATAGAAACATTTTTTCTGATTCTGACTTTCTACCATGTGAGACTGAGCCTGAGCCTGAGGCTGTTCATGATCCTGACCTCACCCATTACCAGAAGACATTACCTGAAGCTGAGACAACAAATCTTAGCAAATCGAGCTTGATTCCTGAAGCCATAGAAATGCGAAATATTGTGGCAGAAATAAATAGTCAAAGCGAGTCAAATTCGATTTTGAGCCGGGCTAAACCCCATTTTTCGCCGTGGGATATTTCCCCTCCTCCGAAATTGAAAAAGGTTGAGCCCAGAAATAAGGGGAGAAAAACCCAAGCCGCAGTTCTAACAATATCACCGTATAAGAATCAGTTAGAAGAAAGTCTTAATAAATCCCCGAGAGCTGTTAAAATCAACAAAAGAAACCAGCCAAGGGTTACGCAACCAGCAAAAAAAGCGGAGTGCTATTTTTATATGCAGCTCATGTGACGAATTGTTTGCAGATTATAACAAAGATTAAAGTTGATGCAATACCATTATTTATTTTGTTATTTAGGGATAAAGCTTATGTTTCTGTTTCTTAAAACTATTTTATATTTCAAATTATGAAGTCAAATGAAGTTCCTTTTATGTTTGAAAAATACCATTTTCACTAATTTTTTTGTTATGTTTTTTGTTTCTGGTTTTGTTAACTTTGAAGAAACTTGAAGTCTACAAAGGCTTAGTATTTACTTTTATTATTTTGTTTTATAAGTTTTTAATAAAAAGAAAATATCAAACCGAAAAACATTTAATTTTGCTTTGATCAGTCTTTTTTTTCTGGTTATGTGGAGTACTACTCTACATTTACCACCCTGATGGGACCACATTACCCGACATTTTTTCAATAGGGTGGTTTTTCAATTTTTGGAAACTTTAGATAATATGTACGTTATTTTAGAAAAATTGTTCCGAAAGTTAAGTGAAACTTGTTGCTAACGTTCTAAAGAATGATTAAAAGTTTTAACCATCTCAATAACAGCTATATTTTTGGACATATTCCTGACAACAATTAAGGTGTCCACATTACCCGAACTTACTCTAAGTGTCTGGCAATGAATGACATGATTTTTAATAATATTCTGAAGGTAATACCAAAAAATCACATTTTATTATTTGACGTAAGTACAACGGTGTTTTACACACCTTTAGAACCGTTTACCTGCCAAAGCCACTATAACCCAAACTTCATAATGGCCCATTGTCTTTACTTATGCTGGGAGCATGCGTTGACAAACTTTCAGCTTTTATAAAAGAACGATGGTCTGGGGTTCACGGGCTCTTGCTCTACTAGTTTTATCCAGTTTTGTATGCAAGTCAAACTCTTACAACGATAAAAGTTAGTGCTCGTCAAACAAAACTAATTTGAAAACTTTAATCAAAATGAGTTTTCTATCTGGTTTAACAAAGAGAAGGGATTTTGAACACGAAAACTTTGCATCGATCCGACACTCGCGCACCCCATGAACAGAAAGCCAAAATCCAGCCAAAATCCAGCCAAAATAAGGTGCAGCCAAAGTTGTTATTATCCCTTTAGGAACATAAATGGATTTAAACTCGCGTTTATCCCGGGTATTCAATCTCCCAGTTTTATATAGACTCCACCCATGGAGTTTTAAGTGACATTAGAACCAACTTATTTCACTCTACACAGGGCAACAAAAACAGGAACGGCCCTTTGTCCATTATACTACAAGGGAAGCGTATTAAAGTGAACCAGTTATTTGCTGTATCAAACCATCATTTAATTATAATACAAACTCTTGCAACTGAGTATGTATTAATTGATGCATCAAAAAAAAATCCCGGTTATCCAAAGGGCAAACACAGCGAGGATAAATATTGGGACAGTTTTTCGCGCACTTCCAAAGTGGAACTTGCCATCAACTGTTTAATTAAATTCAAAAGTTGCCAAATAACCCATTTCACATAAATCTTTGCTAAAAATATATATGTCGATTTGCTTAGTCCACATCTTTAAATGACATCAAATATTATTACCAAAAAAAGGAGAGCAAGTTAAAATTCCAGAAACAAATGTTCATTTACAGAACGACTTTTCCAACCCCATGGAGTGTAACATCAACTGCAGGTGCGGTAAACAAGCCAACATAATGAGGCGACGCGACGTGGCGGACGGAAAGGACGACCGACCACGACACGACGGACGTGCAGAATTTTATTGCAATTGGAGCAACAGGAAAATGAGTACCTACATTTTATCCGATGGTTATACCTACGTAGGTTACTTGTTACTTATTTTTACTCAAATGTAAGCTTCAGCACTACTTTCATAAATCAATTTTGAATCATGAACGACCATTTAATTAACTTGTGTGACATTCAACGGAGCAAAATCGACAGTTTTATTGGCTATTCCACTCCTTATAGCTGCGCGTGTATTTTTCGACCTGAAGAAATGTTTTTGAGGAAGAAGCAAGAGCTCTTTGCCGGAACACTGCGAAATGATTAATGTTCTGAGGAGAATATTCGTCTGATCTGGCTCATAAAATAAGAAATTAAAGGCTACACCAATGGAATAGATGTTGTGATGATTTTTCTTCATCCAAAATGGGTGGTCAGTTTTTTGTCGCAATCAATAAATTTGATTAGATGAATTAAGACAAACATGCGATGGCAGTGTGTCACTTTGATTTCGTTTGATTTATGAAGAGTAATTAGGTGGTGTAAATGAACAAAACATGGATTTCCACATGAAACATTTGATAGAGTTAGGCATTGCGGGGACGTGGAAAAAGGACGGTTGCAGTTGGGGACAAAAAGGTCTTAGTTCTAATCGTATTTTTTTGTTTCCGGCACTGCGGTTATTGTGATTTTGAAGAGATCACAACTGTCCCACTCACCTGCTTTACACTCTACGCAAATCGGACCATTGTATCATATCGGTAGATTTTACGTGTTCCGTCATTGTTAAAAAAGATAAAGTCTCTAAAAGAAGTGTGTGGCAATATGAGAAAGCCAATTGGGACGGCCTGAATAATTTGTTTCAAAATTTAACTTACCTTGGCATACTTCGACCATAGATCTCCATACAAAAGCGAATGTTGAATCGATTTTTGAAAGAATTCGCAAGCTTTCAAATAATTTTAATTGCAGCTGTGAGATTTCTCTGAATCCTCTCATTAGCCAGCTCAATACATAATCTTTGATAAAAAATTTATAACATTTGTTGCGCTTACTTATTGTTTTTTGCTGTTGTTATTGTTTTATGTATTTCTTTTATATTTTGCTTACTTTGTTGCTCTATTTATTATTTATCTATTTATTTACTAATTGTAATCTTATTTTTTGTCATTTATTTATTTTTTCCACTTATTCACATATTGTTTATTTATTTATTTATTTATTTATTTATTTATTTATTTATATATTATTTGTTTATTTATTTATTTATTTAATTATTTATTTATTAATTTATTTATTTTTTAACTTATTTATTCAGTTGTTGATTTCTTATATTATTTATTTATATAAATGTATTTGTTTACTTTTTGTTTTTTTGTTTTTGTTTTTTTTATTTATTTATTTTAGTTGATATTTTCCATGGTCATTGTTTTTCGATTTGTGTAATGTCAGGTCCTAAATTTTCAAACACTATGTACACTATTCAGCTATTATTTAGCGTTTAATTATATTTGTTAAGTCGAACAAACATTTTATTTATTTATTATTTTTTTTTACTATTTCTTTTTTTTATCTTTTGTATGAAGGTTTTTTTTTCGTATTTTCCTTCGATAGCTTCTTTGAATCATACCTATAATAATTATTTTTACTCTAAAAGATAATGTTTCAGTTGTAAGATAAATAATATCACATCTCTGAATTGTAAAATGTGCGGTCACAGACTTTTTTGAAAATATTATTGCGAAATAAAATATATATCTATCTATCTGTGCTTTCTCGACGGAAACATTGACGCATCAGCTGATATGATATCTAACGGAATTCTCAACGGCATGATAAATTTTGTTCCTCACAGAACAAAAAGTATCATCCCCAAAGAGAATTTGTGTTTTGATTGAAGCTGTAAAGAGACGATTAGGGATAGAGGAAGTAGTTTTCGAAAATTTTAAGACAACCCTACAGTAGAAAACCGAAATTTAATCAAACGGGCCAGAAATATCTGTAATGCTCAGATACAAAGGACTAAGTGTTTACATGACCAAAAAGTAAGGCAAAAAATACTATTGTGTTCAAAAGGAAGTAAAAACTTTTGGTCTTTTGTGAAGAACATTAAGAACTCGACCACGTCATCGGTCCCAACGCTCGTCTTCAATGACTCACCGTATGTCAGCTCCATCTACAAAGCCAATTTGCTGGCAGCTCAATTTGCTGCCAACTCGACACTTCCTCATAGCATATTGGCTCCACCTGAGCTCGAGTCTGCATATTCTTTGATGAAGCAGATATTTTTTCGAACTCACTCGGTTGCGAAAGTCCTTAAAGATCTCAACATACATAAATCCGCTGGTCCAGATGGTATCCCCGCCGTTATTCTGAAGAGGTTATCTTCTACGCTGGCAGAACCTCTGCGTAAAATTTTCCATCTTTCCTATTCTGCTGGTATTTTTCCGAGCAGATGGAGAACTGCATTTGTCCAGCCGGTCCCTAAAAAAGGCGAATCTTCCTCCCCTTCCAATTCCCGTCCAATTGCACTAACGTCCCTTCTTTCCAAGGTCATGGAAACGTTGATAAACCGTCAACTTATGAAATATCTTGAAGAACGAAAGCTTCTAATGACCGACAGTACGGCTTTCGTAGCAAAAGGTCCACTGGTGATTTGATGGCTTATCTCACCGAAAAGTGGAACTAATCTTTACATTGTTTTGGAGAAAGTAAGATTATTGCCCTTGAAATTTCTAAATCATTTGATAGAGTTTGGCATCAGGCTCTTTTATCGAAAATGCGTGCTTTTGGTATCGATGAGTCTCTTCTTCGTTGGATTAGAAACTGCCTTTTCGACCGTTCAGTACAAGTTGTATTGGATGGCTTCAAGTCTGATAAATGCTGGTGTTCCCCAGGGCTCCGTTTTGTCTCCGACTCTCTTCCTCATTTTTATAAATGATCTCTTGTCTGAAACTTCTAATTCGCTTGACTGTTTTGCCGACGACTCGACCCTCAGATTTTCATATTCGTTTCCAAATTCACGTCCCTGTTCTTCGGATGTGGAATTGGAACGGTTGCGTATGATAAGCTCATTGAATTCTGACCTTGACAGCATTGTTACATGGTGTCTTAAAAACCAAGTAGAATTCAATGCTGCGAAAACTCAATGCTGTCTCTTGTCGTTGAAGCTTATCATTCCCTCATTGCCATTATCCATGAATGGTATCTGCATCGAAGAAAACGAAAAGCTGTCAGTGCTTGGTATGTGTGTAAACGATGATCTTCGTTGGAATGACCACATATTTGAAGTCGCTAAAAACGCTGCTAAATGCATAGGTTTCTTGAGACGTTGCAGGAAATTCTTCACCCCCTCTGATCTGGCTACCATTTAAAAGGCCTTCATCCGCCCAAAACTGGAGTATAACTCCCATATCTGGTCAGGTGCTCCTCAAACATCTTTGCGCCTATTTGATAGAGTACAAAATAGTCAATAGAGCGTTAAGATTGATAGGTGATAGTTCAATTGTAGAATCGATCTCTTGAACATCGTCGAAACGTTACCTGTCTCACTCTCTCTCTCTTTTATCGCTTTTTTCACAAACAGTGCTCTAGTGAAATAGCCAGTTGCATTCCTCCCATGAAACAATTTAGCCGCAATAACCGCCTCGCTAGGAATGCTCATCAGGTTTACCTTAAGCCCAACTTCGGACGTACAGTCAAGTATAGAGATTCTTATCTTAGTCGCACAACCCAAACGTGGAATGCTCTACCTGGCCCTGTTTCTCCTCTGCATTATGATTCACAAAAGTTCAAAAGCAACGTGCATTGATGTCTCCTTTAAAATCCTCTCCTATTTTAGTTAATGCTCGCACTGTGTTTTATCACATTATAAGGGTAGTCATAACCCCTTTGATGTGCGTGTCAGTTATAAAAAAAAAAATAAAAAAAAAATAATAAAAAAAACAAGTGATCAGCCTATGGGGAACGCAACGCAATATTGACACCATAAAGCTTCTTCAAGTTTCCCAGTCTTGGATAGCTCCATCTGTCTTTGACCTAAAACAGTCCAATCGAAACCTTTTTTAAGGTTTCCTATTTTGTTGGGAGGCAATAACGCTTCAGACATGAAAGTCCCCCGTTGTGGCCTGTGGCCTACTCTTTTATAACTTAACATACGTCAAATCAAGCCCACATGCTCCTTAGCGATACAAAGTAAGACAAATGCAATAGATTCTTACTTTTACGACCACCTAATACTCATTATACCCCGATCGCACTACTTATGCCATTCATGTGGTGTAGAGTGGACCTTTGCTTCCATAACTTCCACCCGAATGCGGGCAACCGGCTTTAAGTTATTCACATAAACCTGCCGCTGCTGTTGGCTATTTTCAAATGAAAATAAAGTGAATTATTACAACAGCGTATACCGTAAAGAGGAGCATATTTTCTGGGTTGGTTCAATGTAGAACATCAGGTAGTCTACGCAAGAAGACAGCGGTAATGTGCCATTTGGAGAGAAATGCCTAGGAATTCATGATGTTGGCTTGCTTGGAAGTTGCATAATATCGTTGCCAAAGAATATAAACGTGGTAACATGGTTTTTGCGATGGTCTACAGGAATTGAGTACCCCGCTGCTCGGAGCAATTTGTGAAAGCCACTGTATCTGCCGTTATGAGTGACTTTAAATCGTCTTCATTATAAACTGTTGACAAGGACGACCTATTACTATGGGTGGCCACATGAAGACAGTCCCAGCTCACAGCCTTATCTGGAGAGACGTTGAATCGTAACGAGAAAACTAATTGTATGCATGTAACCAATAGTGGCAGAAAAATGAAGTATAGTATTAGAGCTCAGGAGGAGGTGCGCGTGCTTCTCTGACTTTGATCTTGTTCAACTGCCGAAATCATAACATTTCCGCGGTTGATTCCTTCCAAACAACGTCCTTGATTCACTCTCATTTCTCCTCCACCCAACATCTGTAATTAAATTTCATTTACATTGGCCCTTAATAACAATAAACAAGTAAAAAACACGAGCCAGCACAAAATCACTTTTATGAGAAATGCATCAGTAAGTTCGTATGAGCCAAATCACTTTTGATTTGACAGACAATCATTAAAAGATAAAAGAAACCGACAGACAGAGTCATTTGGCGGTTCTCGTCAAACAAAATTCATCAATCGCGTGTCAGTGAACTATCAAAGTCAACTCATTTGCGGCAGTGCGAAACACAACCCAATGCTAATTCTGCCATCAAGTGTTTGCTTAATGTCGCAAAGCGATTTATGTTAAGCTTAAATACTCAAATGATGAAAAGCCAGCTTTATGGCTTCCCATCCTTACGATACCGCATGATTAACATTGACACCCGCGTATATGAACACAAATGCTCTTAATCCATAAACCAAAAGAGCAAGGTATTTAAATTAGGTGGAATGTGTGAATTTATGTTGTCAAACTCAGGTGAGGCTTCAGCCGTCATCATCAAAATATGAAAAATGGAAGAAATGGATGAAAGGGAAGTGCGTGTAAGTTAGATTAAATAAATTTTCTTAGAAGAGAGAAAGTTGCCAAAGTTCTACCCTCAGGTTCAGTGTGAAACAACAAATGAGGGTTTCCTTAATCAAAATTCAGAAATATGGGCTCCGTTTATACGCTGGTGTACCCCCAATCAGGATATTCATTTAATTAACATTTTGTCGGGTCTTACCATGAAATGCTTCCGGTTTATGTCAAAGTTATACAACTTTTGGTAGGTATCTTATAGGTGTGTACGTTCGCTTTCTGGTGAAAGTAATTTGTTTCAAATTAATTTGTTCTTTTTTTCGTTAGTGTCCTGCTTGCAAATTAAGTGATTCGTAGTTCGTTCTTTTCGTGATTAAATAAGTTTAGTGAATGACAAGTTACTACCAAATTGAAAGCATACAGGGCTTTTGATAGGAGGGGACTTTTGGAGTTATATTTCGCAAGGATTTTTTTGTGTCTTTTTATTTTGCGTCACATGCGGCGTGGCACTAAATTTTTCAAAAAACAAACAAAAATATTATTAAACAAAGGATAGCCACAAGGTTCTGTTGACTTCCATTTGTACAAGAGAATTCGAATTATGTTTAAGATTCTTTTGACCAAGTTCATGTTCTAAGCTTTTTGTTAGTAAAATATTAATTTTGTTTAATGTTGCAAGTAGCATTTTGGCTATCATCGTAGAAACAATTCACGAAATTTTGGGTTGTTTGAAGCAATGTGAAAGGACTTGCAAATAAGTACAACAATATTCCATATGGAAGATCACAAGGGAGTAGGGAGTTCCAGATTTTAGAGATTTTTTTTAACCCTTTTATATCATAAGAAACCCCCGACCTCATTCCGAAAAATCTGTTTGTACTTTTGTCGGTGCATGGCAACTTACCACACTTCGAAAGGAAACCAGCCCAGTTTCTGACCAGTTCAAGGTTTTCTTTGAAATACCTCAGTTCAAGTTCAAAGTTTTCTTTGAATTACCTCAAACTCTGTATTTTAGAAAAAACTTCTATTTTTAGATGAAATGGAATAAAAGCACCCTAATGACCACAAACTGCTCAGGTTCCGAAAGCATTGTGGTGGCATTCTTGTAAAACTGTTGTTTCGAATGTAATTCCAACAGCTGTTCGTTACGAACGAAAGCCTACATCATAGCCAAAGAAGTTACTGAGTTGTTAAGAACCTCGATATCATTCAGTTCAGATCTCCCCAATGCTTTGAATATTATTGCGCGTTTATGAACACATCGCGCTAACAATTTGACACATATTTGCTTTCAACCTGACATCTATATCTTTTCTCTCTCTCAACAGTCGATTTGTATTTTTTATGGCCTTGACGCTCATTGGGCCTTCACGAAATTCGTAAGAACCTTACAACAACATTCAGAGGGTATGGGACTTGGGCAGTCGATAGCAAAAAAAAAAAATAGGCATTCGGAATGATGTGGGCATGGTTCGGGTAAATCAACACCTAAACTGATCCACAACTTAGAGATTCCAATGGAAAATGATTGTGATTCTTTGGAAGGCTTGCTAAAACACCATCACCGTTAAGATGAAATTATTGGAAAATATTGCTATTATGGCAATGCTGCAACAAATTTTATATCAACGTGAAAAAGTAATCGTTTCGACAATTCCTTCTCGACTTCAATAAAACTGTCGCAACCGTATCAAAGATCGAAAATTGCAAAGTAAATGCTAAAAAACTATCGTTATAGCGATAATTCTGTCGCAGTGGTCTCCCTTTAGAACGAGGACTTCATCAATGCTGTGAGCCATATGACGGGACATTGACAAGGCAAAATAACCTTTGGGATTCACCAATGAAACCGAAACAACGCAGTAGATTTAGCCTGCTTTAAAGATCTCTTATAATAGTCCTCTGCTTTCTTGAAGTTCTTGTCTTACTCATTCATTTAAAATCACAACAGCGTCTTCCAAGCCAAGATCTTGGCAGTTACATTGATCAATCAATCAGGATTCCACCCTGTGAAATTTAACAGATCATTGGTAACAAAATAATGCGACAATCCAATGAAAGATGGGAATGCCTAGATTCCTGTGTTATCTCAGGAAACTATGGCTGAAATACGATAAGAACTGATCTGAAAAGCTACTATCATTGAATAAACTTTCATTACGAATGCTTATCAGTATCATAACTTTACACAACCTACTAGGTTGCCACAAAAAGAAAATGGGTCTTTGCAACAATAAGATTTCAATGAACTAGAAGAATTATCAGACACTTCAAAAGAAGCAGCGTGTTAAACTTCATTAAGGCCACAAAATGGTTAAAAACTGACCACACATAAACTCATAGGTTTCTAGGACGTTACAATACTCCAGGGTATTACAATGGATGTACATCTAAGTGTGACGGTAATAAGATCAACCATCACTACCATCAGCTTATTCTACCTAACTTAACCTACTCATTCGAAGGTCAAGAAACTGACTTCAAGGTACAGCAATTATTCTTTGCTAACGGTGATCGATTATATTTGAAAAGTTCATAGCGAGCCTTTGACGCAATGGTAAACTAATTGTTTATAATTCTTATAGCAACGAGACTTCCGAGAAGTAAGCAAATACAGTTGCGGTTAAAGTAAAAGTTAAGTAATCTGACAGCGTATCCGAGGGAGGATCACTAATATGCGACTGATAAGTGACAGAGCTGTGTTCTCAAAGAGACCACGATGCCCGTTATGTCAAAAAAGAAAGAAGAAGGAGAAGAGAAAGAATGAAGATGTAGCTGAGTTTACAAAACTAGCACAAAGTATTTCGAGCTCTTAACTGCAAAATTTCACCTTAAAAAAAAAAAAAAAAAAAAAAACAGACAGAATTAGTTGATATTTTAATGTTTAAATGAGGAATGTGTAGAAAGTAACTGAGTAACTGAGCCTTCGGAAACACATCCAAAACCCGTCTGAAGAGTGTCGGAAGCCCATCCAAAACGAAACCCTTGGAAACCTTTAAAAACCAATCGGAAACCCGTTAAACATAGCAGCATTTAAAAGAAAGAAAGCGCTCAAAAATTTTTGCCTGTTAGGTGAGTGCCACGAACTAAGCAAATTCTGAAAAATGAGAAATCTGTGAAAATTATTAGTGAAACCAATAACCAAATAGTAGAAAAATGATTCCTTTAATATCTCACCGATGACATTTCGCCTTTTAAGGATTTACAATTTTATCCCGATCCCAAACGGCTTAGTTATAAACCTCTGTTCGAGGGACCTCAAAACTGTTCGCAAAAGGAAAAAGCAGTGGTTTTTTTTAATTCTTGGGTTTATGTCTCGAAATCTTCTTCCAAGAGAAACCTCATCAATCATTTTTTTTAAATTTCCGACCTCTACAAGTTTCTACTTATTCCAAATTAGGACTTTACTACCATTGGATCTTTAGAGCCTGGGACTTTATCTGAACGAGATTTTCAAGGCCAGCGGTGCACTTTCATTGCGCAAGCCAAATTTCACAAGGTCACAAACGCCATTTTCCAAAATATTGAGTTAGAGAACAATACTTGGGCAAACTTTCTTAAACTATTATGCGGCCCTTGAGGCAAAGCCTAGGGAATAAAATTTTGAAGGCGTTCGGAAATAACCATTTTCAACGTCCTAGCAACATATAAACTGCCAGTCATCAAATTAACTATATGCTTATTTAAAAAGTTCTAAAAACACGCTTTATAAATTTCGAATAATGTTTAAGTTTTATTTCATTTTCATGAACATTTTAATAAAGTTTGATAATTTTTAGTGCATTAGAAACCTCTTTTCTGCTGACAGATCTTTTCATGATTTTTGTACATTAAGGGGAGGGGGAGGGTGTTAGGATTTTTTTTTTTTTTTGATTTTCCTGACCGAAAGTAAATTCAGGTAGAAAAAGCCATAAAAATATATTTTATATTTTATGTAATTTGGAAACAATTATTTTTTTTTGTCACTTTCTTAGTTCATAAACTTTAGACGCGTTTTTCTCAAAACTTCTTTTCAAAGTCCGTGTTCACTATCATTTCAAAACTACCTGCTTGATTCATTTCAAACTTTGAACACATTTTTGACATATAAAATACCACCAACAACTTTTAGTAAAAATTTTTTTTTTGCATTAAGGGTGTTTTCTACCCCCAATATGGCGGAATTTTTTGGGGAAAACAACAGTTTACACTTTAAATGGCCGCCAAAAATAAATTTTCAAATGAAAAGAGAAATTGTCAGAAAACGTTGAGGGGAAGATTTGATCATAATTTGACTGAATTTTTTTTTGGTTTTTTATTTTCAAATGCGGTGAACGCCGCAAATTGTTTTTTTCTCACGACGTTCTGGGGAAAGCTCTGTTACCAGCTTATGCTTCAATATTTCTGCATGAAAAAATGACTTTAAACCCTAACCCCCCTTTAAAACTTCATAAAGATTACTTAAAGTCGACTTAACAAAAGGCATTACTGAATTTGGTACAAAACGGTACACTGAGATATTAGGTAATAAGTATTAGAATAAACCCCAATTTAGTTAGGAATACAATATGTAGATATAGAAGATTTTCAATCCCCAAAAATTCTAAGAACAGAAAAGTACGAAGGGTCCTTCGTGATCATAAATTAAAACATCATAATATTCAAGTTGTTACACTTTCGCCCCAAACACAGTCATACTGCTTTCCAAGAGCTCTCACCTTAAAGCAATAAATCCTCAGTGCTTAAGCTGCTGCCCTTTTTAAATAATTAAATTCTCTTTCGAACAACAATATGTCATGCTTACCAAAACACACACCCAGTCATTTTACTGGAATTATGCAATTACACCCAGAGAACACTACCTTCGTCGTGTTGAATTCAAAAAAGAGGAAACTAAGTTATTTCACTCAGCTAAAATAGTTTTGTGTTTAAAGAGCCTTCGTGTAACTATGTAAGTGCATATACTGTAAAATAGAGTCCTAGAAGGTTTTTGTTTGCATCAATGGCTAAGCGAAGTTCATTTAGCCTGCTTTTAGTTGCAAGTGCTTTCTGGTTTATGGATTACCCCTTTCAGTTGTTAGTTTTTGTGAAACAGGTGAGGATTTTCCATAAGTTTTTCATAATAATTAACACCCCGATGAAGTTTGGTTGCACACAAGTAGGTTGGTTCAAGTACCTACTCAGATAAAGTTTTTTTTTTTCTAATTTTGTGGGCTAACGCTGCGATGAGTTAATTGAAGTAATTGAAGTGTTGGCTTAAAGTGGATAAGAAAGGTTCTTTTCATTAACTTATCTGCCCAAGGTCTACAAAGGGGATAAACATTTTTCAAATCAGTGTTAGCTTTTAGATTTGTGCGTATTTATTTAAGTGCCTGAGTGTGTAGTGTGCGTGAGATTTGTGTGCGTGTAATGTAGAATTGTACTCCTTTAACTTTTAGAAGGGCGATAACTTAGGAATGGTAGTTCTGAAGAAATAAAGTATAAGAACATTTTTGAATGTAATTTTTTGTAATTTGATAAAACTTAGCGTTTTCAGAAGATTCAAAAAATCCGAAAATATTGACTATGACTTTGAATAACTTTTCAAGAATCCAGGGAACAAAGGGGTTTGTGGTACTTTTTTCTACTAGGGAATCCAAGACCTCTATACAGAAACTTTATTCTGTCAGATTTTTTGATATTTGAATTGGCTACTTTGTCCGCACTATACCGACAGCCGTCAATTTACTGTCACCCTTTTTGTGTAATACGTTTTATGGAGCAGTGACGAAGGTGAGATGCCCAGATGGAGCCACAGATCAATTCAAAGAAAAAATCTGACGGCTACCCAGCAAGCTTTATCTTCGGTGATACTCCTCTAAAGAAAACTTACGATATTTGCAATGCCTTTGAAAATCATTTTGCAGCTCATTTTGTGATATGACCGCAGCAATCTATGAAAATTACTTTAGGTATTGACGCAAGTTTATTTCAATAATAATATCCCAGTACATAGCGACACAATTTTCAAATATTTATCCCTTCTGCAGGATGACTGTTCGTCCGGTCCCGATGGAATCAAACCAACTCCATTAATGAAATACCGTTCCGAAATATTATCACCACTTCAACATCTGTTACAGCTATCAATCAAATCAGGTGTATTCCCAGGTCTATGGAAAACGTCCTCAGTTTATAGAAAGGGTGAAAAGATTGAAATCAAAAACTACGGACCTATATTCACACTCTCTTGCATCCCAAAGCTCTTTGAGCGACTTTTTTCTTACAGCCTCTGATTTTTTACAAAAAATGTTATTTGCAGCCAGCAGCATGGATTTATACAAAGAAGATCAACGGTAACTAACATTCTTTCCTTTCATCACAAATGTTTCAACACTCTTGAAAATTAGTTTGAGCTTGACTGCATTTTTACTGATTTCTCCAAAGCATTCGATCAGCTCAATACCTTTGGTTTTCCTACAATATTTATCGTATGGATTAACTCTTTTCTCGAAAATAGAACGTACCAAGTAAAATTTCGTAACAGTTTATAGAATCATTTCAATGATCGGTCGGGTTAACCACAAGGCAGTCTCCTTGGGCGTTTACATTTCATCATCGCAATCAGTGACGTTGTTTCTAGCATTTCATATAATGGAATTACCATTTCCGCGGACGATATAAAAATTTTCAAACTCATTCAAAACACTTCTCTGATCACTAATGATCCTTATGTAACACTATCTTTGTATAACTGTGCTTAGTTCGCCCCATCTCCATTGCGCCTCTCAAGTCTGACTCCTCTATATGAGATGCATAATCATCGTATTGAGGCAATATAATAAAATTTTATAGGTATGCTTTGCTTTGAAAGGTCTTGCGTGGGATAATTCTATGAATCTACCTCCCTATACGAACATTCTATTCAGCTTTTGCATATGGAAACCCTCACTCAAATACGTATCTTCAATGAACTAATATTTCTCCATCAGCTTATGACTGGCTTTATCGATGCACCTTACTTGCTTTCGTCCGTAGGTTTCCACTACCGCGGAGGATCTCACCACTTGCGTTATTTAGAGTTGATTAATTGCCCCATCATAGAACAAATTACGACGCGCATGAGCCACTAAACTCAACAAAAAAACGCGGAATGTAATTCCTTTTCTAAGACTTTCATTGACTTGAAGACAGCAGTTTTTTTTAAGACTCAAAAATTTAATTCCCAAGTAAAGCAGGCATGCTCACTGTACTGTAATTTATTTAAAGCAAAATACAAGGAAGAAAGATTTGTTTGTTGTTTGTTTGTTTGTATTCAATAGGCTCCAAAACTACTGGGTCGATTTGAATGTAATTCAGAACAGAGATAGTATAGAGCCACAAAAGTAGGAAAGGCCGTTACACCATCCTGATATTCCTTTGGAATCGGAAACAGGAACGTAAACCAGAACTTAAAGTTTGTATTTAATTGGCAGGCTCTAAAGCAACTGAGACGAATTGTATAGTATTTATAGCAAAGACCGTCTAGCGTCTGAGAGATGATCTAGTCTGTATTTCATCCCCGTATTCGAACGGGAAAGGGATGGTAACGGGAATATTACCAGAAAATTAGAAAATACTGGACCGATTTCAGAAATTCTTTCATCAGTAGAGTGCTTCATTATCAGCGAGTTACATTAACTATATTTGCTTCCCATATTCCGAGAGTAGCGTGGACTTTCTTTCATTCCCATATTTCCCGGGCAACATAAATAGGAGCTAAGAAAATACCATAAAATCTTTCACCGTTACAGTTCTGCATTACTCCGAAATAGCATAGACTATACATCATACGATATTCCCACAGGAACGGGAAGTCGAAAAACCAATGAATCGATTTCAAGTCTTCTTTACCTCCACAATATGATGTTGTCCCCGCGTAACATGATTCCTTCAAAGTTAGAATGCTTCAGGATTCCACAGGAACATAGATTTCATTTCATCTCAATATTTCAGCGTTGATACTATACACTAGATCACCGTAGGACCCATCAAGCTAAGCCGTGCTGATCAGCTGGAACAACATAAATAATGGCACAACAAAGCGGAAAGACCCGGAATCTTAAATCATTGCCAATTCCGAGAAGCTTGTCAAAAAAGCTCTTTTCGTGGCGGTGCAATTACCATCAGAAGCTGATATCCGTGGAAATATTTTTTAATATTGGTTGGGACTCGAACCACAAACCCCCACGTAACAGACAGACATGCCAACTTTAAAGCAAACTTAAGTTTTTGCTTTTAAAATTTAAACTCAATCGAAATAAAATTCAGATATTGAGTACTTTTGTTGGTTTATATGGTAAACTGGGGCACATTCATTATCGGGGCACATTCGTCAAAGCTATTTTCGACTGGATGCTTGCTGAATAAAGAAATAAAAATTGCGTTGAATGCATCCGTTACTGAACTCACGAACACATTCCTAGTTTGACATTAGTAGTCTCGCATTCAAGAAAGTTGTGTGCAGTTTTGTGTTTTCCCACTCTCCGTTGCTATTTTGGATATTTGGTAAGTAGTGATTTTCTAAGTGAAAAAACTGCCATAAGGAATGCAGATTTCATTCATTACCAAGTATTATACGTTAGGAAGTCAAATATAATAAAGGGAAAAGTCTGTTTCCAAAACTGCTAAGCACATGTGAAAAATTAAGCAATTTTGTGACGTCGGGGAAGATTCGGCATATGGCTTTGGGGCAGTTTGAGCAGGTGACGAATGAACCCCGAAATAAAGTTTTGATTTTAGTCTTTCTAGTTTTAGTGTAAATATGGTTTGAAGTTATGAAAGGAAAATCAATAGAAACTCCATTAACGAAAATTTCATGAAGAAGACAGTTGCGGATGTCATAATGCAAAATGAAACTATTTCGTCTGCAGCAAGAAAATACATGATAAAACGTCAGACCTTGCAATCAAGGCTTGAAACGGGACCCTTGAGAAGACCCATCGGACTCCGAAAGTGCAGTGAAATTTCAATCGAAGTATACCTCCAAACAAGTCTTCACTAGAGTTCAAGAGGAAGAACTCGTTTCTTATGTTAAGGCTTTTCATTACTTTGGGTTGACTTACAATTCGTTTCGAAAGCTGGCGTATGAATATGCGCTGAAGAACATATCTATATGGATATATCTAAGGATGCTTCGGAAGATTGGCTATAACCTATATATGTATATGAAGAGAAATGAAACCAGAAAACATAAGTATTGCTCGTGTAAAGGCAATTTTAGTTTTAAAACAAGTCACACTAAATGTTTTTCTTTTCTTCTAAATGAGTTATATATTAATATCAATATGGAAGTCATTTTGGATATTAAAAAATGTTGTATGGAGCAATGACAAGTTGGAATTTTTTTTTGAATATTGAACAAAAACAGTGGACATTGACCAAAATAAAATAAATAGGGTGGCGCAACAGAGCGAAGAGCCCCTGGGCCTAGCGCATTGCTCACAACCATGCCTTGTGAGGGAATGGAGGGGACCTACAATTTTTCGCCGGTTCCGAACGGCTAATTGAGAATGCGCTTTTCATGGCAATGAATTTACTAACGGAGGACTTGCCAATTCCTCGCGAAAGGCGATACCCGTGGAAAAACATTTTTGCATTTTGCCTCTGCTGGGATTCGAACCTCGAACCTCTGGGTTAGCAGGTGGACATGCTAACCATTACGCCACGGGTACCACAATGACCAAAATAGATGAACAAAAATGACACCTAAAAGAGTTAGAAATGTGTCATATTGAACAAAGCTGTTTTCCATAACTTGAAAAACTAAAAGAGATATGTTGAACAAAATAGTTTGCGCCAATCGGAAAAGCACCCCCAAATTATGAAGACTGCATACCGAACTGAATTTTGTGAAAAATGGCCCATTGAACAAGATAGTACTCAGCCGACGATATGTATATGAAATGGATAGTTAACTCTTCATGTTTTCTTTGACGTTTTTAGGATGCTGAATGATCCCCGTTGAATGACGAAGCTGCCCCGTGCCGGGGCACTTTCATCAAATAGAAGTGAGTTTTTAAAATGGTTAGAGTTCCAGTACGGTGAATAATATGAAGAATATTTCTTCCAAGAATTAATTACCACTATTAAAACTACCTGTAGAACAAAAAACAAGTTCTGTTGAAGGTTTTAAAAACGGCAAAATGGGCCTATGAAAAAAAAGTAACGAATGTGCCCCAGTTTACCATATAGTTTTTCTCGCTGTTTTGTTCATGTAATGGCTTTTTCGCAGGCGTTATGTTTTGTTTGGTTTTGAAGCTTATTCCTGATAGGTGCTGATTCTCATTTTAAGGCTTCGTTCTGTTTTCAAGTTTTGGCATAACTAAGCTAACTTTACTATGGCCAGGTAGATCCTAGTTCATTTCTCTCAAATAAAAAGAAAAATAAAAACTATTCTATTTAAGATACCTATTATATATATTATATTATATATATAAGATACTATTATATATAAGATACCTATGCCAAAATCAATATTATTTCTTTTTAATTTCAAAGCGAAATAATTGAGCGGGTATGTTCCAAATAAACTTTTGAGTTTTTGAATCTCCTAATGGACTTTCTGACCAGATTTTGGGAAAATATCACAGTAAAACCAATCAGGATAACAACAAGAGCTCCAAATTTTGCTCCTACTCCAAGTCCTCAAAAACATTTGTAACCATTACTCCCATTTAGGTTCTCCTTTCAACACACACTTCTCCCTTCTTAGCAGGAAAAACGTTTTGTCAAAAGTCACCCACAACAACCTCACGTCTAGACGGCACTTTTAGCAAAAAGAAGACTGTAATGTTCTTATAACATATTCAATGTTTTCGGTTGGCAACGAGTTATGGCCTACTTTCCTGTTTACCAAGGTGATAAGTGAAACCGTATCGACATGAGTATTGTCATGTTTCACAACCATTTCTCATTCTCTGGATTAAAAAGAAGTCAAGACAAAGCAATAACCTTCATTCCAGCAAAAAACTCAATCTCTTTTATCCATGAAACCACAATAAAACCGAACTGCGAATTTATGTAGGACGTTCCTTCGGAAGTAAGACAAAAATATGTGAGTACCTCCCAACATGGCCTGAAGGATGAAATATTTAGAATATAACTTCGACATAAGGATGAAATAGAACGCAAGCTTTCCGTCATAAGTGATGTTCGTTTTGATAACCCCTCCCCGGGGGGCACACCTATTGTCGCTATTGTCGCCAAAGAAAAAGAAAACCCAGCACACGATAAAATTTTTGTTTCCAAAAACTTTGTTGAATATGATTTGTTCTGTTCGGTTGTGTGCACACTTTTGTGGAATTCGAAATAGCGAAAAGAAAAGTTTCTTAATGCCCCACAGGGGTTGAGGGTTTCCATTTTATTCATATTTTCCTGTGCTAACAACAGGATGATGGCTGAATCATTTCCAACTGTTAGGGCTTTAGGGCAGGAATAAATAAAAGTTGCCGTTGTCTACTCTTGTATCGCATTCTTATTCTAGTTAGGTAAGCTCCAAAGGAACAACTCAGGATAAGGAGTTCTTTTTTGTTCCTTCGTTCGTTCTTTTTCTTTCTGTTTTCGTTATTTAACCAACGAGACATCTTACGCAACCAGCTAGAGCTGCCAGCAGGTAAGTAGAGTTGGTATGGGTGTATTGCCTTATCGTAGGACGTATCCTGTTGTTCCAGTTGTGCCCGTGGGTATTCCCATTCAGTGGTTCAATTTGTGATTTAAATAATGTTTGCACTTCTCTCCGTGGGGAAAAACTTTAAATGAATGGATGCACTTTTCAAATAGACTTTCCGTACTTAAATAATGTAAGACGTTTGAATTGTCATCTTTTGCTGAAGATTTTAATTGCGACTTAGGTCCACATTTTCCTACTTCAACCATAGCCAAGGACTAAGTAGTTACCGGAAGGGAAGGAAAGTAACAATAACAACCCCCATCTAAAGTACTATTAAATTAAGACATTGTGATTCATCCCTCCTGGTCCACCCATCGAAAAAGTCGAGACTAAATTCACAAGAGATTCTGGGCGTTCAAGTTAAGTTTAACAAGTTTCTTTGTCGGGAACTGCAACACCCACTAGGAAAATTGTTTTCAAAGTAATTCCAAAACAATAACTCGTGCAACGAAAACGAACAAAGAGCTATACACAATTGCAGCCAATTTTAATTAAAATTATTCTACCCCAGAGGATATCATTAGCTTCGAAGAGGAAGCATTTTGCCATGTTTTTTTTTTTGCTCAACGTTTTCCTTTGTGGAAATTTACAACAAAGTGGAACGTCGAAGGATGATTGTGCGTTACATTTAAAGAGGATTCTCTTGTTTCTGTTTCGGTTGCATTTCCTGAGTTCTACTGTAAAGGATGAACATGGTTTAAAGGAGGTTGGACGCGACGCGCGCTGACGGAAGTAACGAAATTAAAATTAAATAAATTAAATTAGAAAGGTAGCATTGATCTAAGATCTTGTATATATGTAACTACTATCTTCACAGATGAAAGGACTGAGAGAAAACAGTTCTTTTGGAAAACCGGTTTGGAAAGAATTTAAATTGTTAAGATCTTCCAACTTAAACAATGTGAAACATCGAAGAGCTAGATAAGGATTGATTTCTTACTCCCTTATTAGTATGTGGTTTGAGGTGCTAAATGTCGTAATACAGTGGTGGTACAGTATAACGAACGTATACTGTACAGGATCAGTTTAATCGAAATTTAATTGTATCGAAGCGTTTTTGTCATACAAGCTTTTAGATAATTGCGGTTTACATTTTTGGATATTCACCCTTTTAATGATCGTCGACGAAAAGACCCATTTTCCGCCTCCAAATAGAGTTCTACTTGGCTGTCTGTTTAGCCTTTTAATGTTTATGTGTTCGTTTGATCATATTGAGTCTACTTTATTTCTCTGGCTCTTGATGATAGCCCAAGCATGATATGTCTTCAATTTGGTAACTTTGGCCTTAAAGTCGAGCAAAGCACTTGTCTTTTTCAACATGTACCTAAATCTATTGAGTGGGTTCTGTCTTATTGCTCGTTTCAATATCTTTTGACTTAGGCTTGCCGCCAATCAATAGGTATACGTCCACCATGTGAATCTTAGCAAGCTTTGGCAAGGGTACTGTTTTCGGACTTCGGATTCGGATTTACTTCTTTTTTTCTATTGGATATTTTTAAAATACCAGCTGGAGCACTCAGACCTACCTACCGGTCTATTGTAGGTACTACCAGTTAGCAACCTTCTATTTGTTATAGCTTTCCAGATGTCCGGAGAAAAGCCAAAAGACACTGCCATTATAAGGAGCTTAAGTTACCAGCTCTCACCATGACTGCGCAGAGTATCTGTAACCTCGTGCGAGATAAAGCAGGATATTCACAGAGGAAGCACTCTGCGCTGTCCTCATCTTCTCCACAAGATGCTCCAGGTTAAGGGTTAAGCCTCACGCCCAAGTTTAGGTGTTTGTTAAAATATAAGTGCCCCGTGGCAACGCCAGTAAGCTTTCTACAGTCTTTTCTGCTACCGGATAGCAAAAATGTTGTAGTCTTCTTATTTGCGTTGGAGATCATACGTTTGGTCTGTCTGCATCCAAAGGAGGCATGCCATCTACGGTTGTACTCTTCACAGATCCAATCGGTGATTGAAGCACTTACTGAGGACGCTGATGGCAGACCTAACGATGGTTCAGGTCCTGAGAAAGCTGTCTGAGATCCTTGCCTAGCAAGCTCATCGGCGATTTCATTTCCAGTTATGCCGTTATGGACTGGAACCCAAATGATACTCAAGGACTTAATCTTCCGACCGCATTCAGAGAGCTCTTGCATTCCTGGATCAATTTCGAAGTAGTTAGATTGTTGAGAATGGCCTTAAGCACAACTTGTCTGTCGCTGCATACACAGATATTTCTCCTCGTCCATCCATTGTTCGTGATGTGGCTTAAAGGCATTAGGATATCATACGCCTCCGCTTGGAAATGAAGAATGGAGTGAGTTTGAAGTTAGTAAATGGAAACCCTAAATTTTTAAGAACCGTACTAATTTTTGCTTGAAATGTTGTCAGTTGACATGAATCGACAATACACGGCTCATAGTAGGAAATTGAATTCGTGTAAGCAAAAAGGGCTATACGGTATACGCCCCTATAGTGATTATGTAGTCATACTTTCTTAAGCGTTATAATTTATTATTCTTTCTTAGATTGAATCATCAAAACGCATGCTGATTCACTTTTTTTTTTTTTAATTCCTTGTCCCCTTTTAAAAACGTATAGATTCACTTTTTTATGATGAAGGCAAACCTTGACGAGTTTGATCTAATAAATATGTTTACACACTTTCCGATTGATGTCCGCTCAGTATACAATCGAATTGGAAACCAGTCCGGTTTTTGGTCGAAAATGACCAGGATAACATGAACATCCTCTAAGGAGTCACGATATACGATATATGTATATGTATTTCCACAAAAATCCCTCTACTTTTGCATGGGCGTAGCCAGGTAGGGGCAGGTAGGGGCAAATGCCCCAACCTAAGCCAAATGTCAAAAAAAAAAAAATTCTGCGTTTTTTAAGAAAAAATTAATCTTTGTCCTCGAGGACATTTGGAGAAAATGCTGAAACAACGAGGACTTTTCAAAGAGTATCGTAAAAAACGAGGACAATTTGGGCAAAAAACGGAAAAAAGGAGTATCAATGAAAATTAAAAAAAAAAAAAATGAGAACAATTCGCAAAATTGCCGAAAAACGAGGACTTTTAAATGAGATTTCTCTTAAAAAACTAGGACAATTTCTGGAAATAAGGGAAAAAAAAGGAGAATCAATGAAAATTAAAAAAAAAAAAAAAAAATTAGGACAATTCACAAAATTGCCGGAAAACGAGGACTTTTAAATGAGATTTCTCTAACATCTAGAAATATTACACGAGTATATTTGGGCATTTATATTTATAATTCTTCGAATCAAAATATTCTCCAGAAATTCTGAATCATCTGAATGCGGCATTTTGAATGCTATTAAAGAACAAAGGCAAATATCCTACTCTATTTTTAGAAACCAAAAAAATGATACTTTTAAAGTATTCTTCAATATTCTTGTCAATAAATATGTCCTACTTTTTTTCAAAAAAATTTACTCGTTTTTCATTGATTTTTGAGAAATTGTCCCCGAAAAAAGACATAAAAAAATTCCTGGCTACGCCCATGTACTTTTGATAGCATATCGAAGGATTAACTAAGCCACTCACTTTTTTGGCTATGATGTCAGAATTTTTATTTAGATAAGTTTCAGTTTCTGAATCCATCGGCAGACGAGACAGAAATTTCTTTTGGCTCCCGTTACATCCTCTCTTAAGCTTTGGTTTGGAAACTGGTGTATATTGTGCAAATTTGTAAGTCGTTTGCTAGGTTTTGAGCATACATAATTTTTCCTTAAAAAGCATAAAAAACATCCTCGTTGCCACCAATAGAAACTTACTTTTTTCGATTTTTCCGTCTCACTATAAATGGGTAATAAAGGTAAATTTTATAACAGTTGATCACTTTGTTGTATGCACCCGTAATGGTAAGCATGTCTGCCTTTTAAGCATTAGGTTCGTGCCTCGAGTCTCAAAGGAAAACAAAAATTGTTTTTCCACGGCTATCAGCTTTCGCGAGGAATTGTAAAACCACCCCCCCCCCCCCCCCCCCCCCCCCCCCCCCACAATAGCAAATACATTACCACGAAAAAAGCTTTCTCAATCTATACAGTTCTAAATCAGCAGAAAATTATAGGTCCCCTCCATTCCCTCACTAGAAATAGAATGCTCTTATCCCCGGGGCTTACCCCTGTGCTGCGCTACACTATTTATGTATGTATGACAGGGAGGTACACAAAAACTTTAGAATAATTTGAGAAAGTTTTTTGTTAAAAAAATTGGTTTGAGCCTTTGCTAAATGCTTAGCACGTTTCCACAAAAAGACATCCGGATACGTCTATTGAATGGCTGATTCATTTTTAAATCTGCATTCAAGTTATGCTCTTAAGCAATTTTAATTAATCCACTTACTGTTTGCCTACTAATAGCCCCATATCAACTAGTAATGATACTCCACTGATAGCCTACCACCATACGGTACCATAGGATCCCACACATTAACACTGACCATGTTCTATAATTCTGATTTCAAAACAAATTCGTAGTAGTTGGGGCGCATGTACCTCTTTTTTTAAATTGTCTAGTTCGTCAGACTGTTCTACATATAAAACAACTAAACTGATTGTTTTTAAAAGAACTGAAAAATCCTACCTCCAATTTAGCTCCCCGTCATAATGAAATTGAATCCACTTGCTTTGTGTAGGTAGTAGGTACCTATCTACTATCAAATTCCGAGCAAATTAACTTAAGTCTATAATCGCATGCATCTCACTTCGTTCGCGAGCTTAAAGAAAATCAAGTTATGGCCCGATTCGCAAGAGTAACCCATTTAGCGATGATTTAAATTCAATTTCCTGCTCGTTCATTGGAATAACTCCCGTGCTGGGCGTAAAAAGAATTTTTTTATTCTTGAAACGGGGGAATTCATAATAAAACTGAAACAGTTGGAGGTGGTTTTGATGGTACGGTATACTCTTGTTGTTTTCACTGCTGGGAGCATGAGATTTTTATGAGCAAATAGAATTTTTTGGCGTGTGTATGCATTACAAATATTTAATGAGCCGAAGGCTGAGGCCGGATTGAATAAATGAAAATAAAATTTAAAATTAAATATACTGATGGTAAAAAAAAAACAGCTTAATTGTTTTGCTAAAAAAAAACGCTTGGAGGATAAGCGTTTATTTCTCATTTTGTGAGTTTTCGTTCTACCTAACACCATTTCACGGTCTTATCGACATTATTATAATAGATTCATATCGGCGTACTCGAAAGGACGATTTGAGTGATGCAAATACGTGAGAGTTGTTATCCCTTCGAAGTCACCATATCCGTGAAACCGTACATAGTACAATGTAAACCAGTGATTTTTTTCATGGTGGCAGTGGTCTTTCACCGTTAAAGAAGGTAGTATTTAAAAAATATTTTTACGCTTCTGCGATTAGATCATCGAACTTCCGCGCCATAGGCAGACATGCTAAAGAGAAGTTGTTTCCTTGTGTTTACTCCATCGAAAAAGCCAATTTGATGGGAGCTCAATTCGGTGCTAACTCGACACTTCCAGATAGAATACTGGTCAGTTTGAGCCGAAGCAGATATTTTTTCGAGCTCGCTCATGTCTCAATATACTAATATAGATAAATCCGATTGCCCAGATGGTATTCCCGCCGTTTTTCTGAAGAAGGGTTCTTCTACGCGGTCAAAACCATTGCATAAGCTTTTCCATTTTTCCTATTCTTCTGGAATGGAAAACTGAATCTGTCCACCGTTCCTATAAAGGTGAATCTTCCTCACCTTTAAATAAACTTTCAAATTCACTAACGTCCCTTCTTTCCAATATCATGGAAACTTTGATAAACCACAACTCATGAAATATCTTGAAGATCGAGAGCTTCTTAATGAACGACATTGATGGCATATCTCCTCGAAAAGTGGAATCAATCTTTATACTTTTTGGAAGAAAGAAAGACAGTTGCGTTTGACATCAAGTTCTCTTATAGAAAATGCTTGTTTTTGGTATCAATAAGTCTCTTCTTCGTTGTTTTATAAAGTACCTTTCCAACCGATCGATATACATAAGTTGTATTGAATGGTTTCAAATCAATGAGTATCACACACTTTATAAACGCTGGAGTGCCCCAGGGCTCCGTTTTGTCCACGACAATTTTTCATAAACGATCTCTTGTCGTTCGTTCTTCGACTTTCCTCAAGTACAGACGTGTTCGTTTATCGCTCCGCCTTTAAAAATTAATATTGTCGCTTTCCCTATTCTTGAAATTTGCCTATACCCATTCTTTTGCCTTTACCCAATTTAAAAATAATAATCAATTACTGAATCACCATGCCTTTCTGCAACGTTTGCAATTCGGAAGTCAACATCGATCGTGTCTCGTGCGGTGGTTTATGCGGAAAAGTGTTTCACCCGGGTTGTATTGGGGTCAGCAAAAGATTGTTAAGTAATATTGTTGACATAACTTCGCGGTCGGAATGGAATAACAGACTGAAGAAAATGGAAGCTGTTAACAACTCGTGGTTTCTGCTCACAAACGCCCCAAAATCAACCAAAGTTAAATGGGTTCGCTCTCTCTTCAAGTCTCGTTATTCGATCAACTTAACTTAAGTGTATCTCAATGACGGCAAGGCGGATTAAGGGGCTCAGCTAGTTTCTCATTTTCAAAAAATCGATTTTTTTTTCATTTTTCGATAGGTAAATATCTCAAAAATGATGTCCTAAAATATTGGAATGATATCTTGGATATTTTTGAAATGACAGAGTATAGAAGAGAAGCATCTCGGGCGCTTGAACTCCTGCTCTGAAAACTTTAAATGCGTTTTTCTCAAAACTATATTTTTCAAATTTGCCGCAGCGGTAACTCACGCAAATATTGACGAATCGTCTTGAAATTTTAACTGCATACTCTCCATATGTTTTTACATACAGCCATCTACAACTTTTACGATCGGATGAAAATTGTAATTTTGGCAGCCATCGAAAGACGATTTTTTTGGCGAAATTTGGACTTTTTTTTAAATTTCTGGCATTTTGTCAGTTTTCAATTCTTCACTATAATTATAGATGGCTGTATGGGAAAAAGGATCTACTTTAACGCCATGTTTTTATTTTCTTGTTACAGGTACCAGAAAAATTCATAAAAATGCGGCAAATTGACGTCTTCTAATTTCAAGAAGTTCAAGAAATGGTCCGTATCTCTCTTGGATTTCAATATTTTAACTCGAAATTTCGCGACAATTTACATGAATATATGAATAATAAACTCCTAAAATTACAGAACATTTGAAATTATAGTTTTTTTTTACACGCCTTCAAAAAATAACCTCCATTTGAGCTCGAGAAACTAGCCGAGCCCCTTAAAATTTGTATTCCAACTAAATACTCTTGGATGTTTGACTGTTCCGGAAATGGGATCCAATTGGATGATATCCTGCTTTCACCTTTAATTGACTCTTCAACTATAGAACCACAGATAAAATCAATTATTAATAATTTTAATCACCAACCTAAACCCTTTATCCCGAAAATAACACCAAACCCCAACCAGGCTCCTTATATCCCCAATAAAAATTCAAATCCCAATTGGACTTTTAAAACAAAAATTTTCTGGCCCAATAACGAACTCGTTGCTAAGACCTCCAGTTTCTCCTAAGTTGATTTTAAACCGCCCCCACCATTTCCAAAACAGCCATGTCCCTTCTAAACCTCAGCAAAGGGTCTCTTTTAATTTAACTCCCACAGCTCACTATACCTCTTTACCGTCTAATCAATCCCCCTCAACACCCTCTTCTATGGATAAATCACCCTTCCCATCCTTCGATCTTACTTCAGGTGCAAAATACCCTAATTTTATAAGCTCCCATATACTTAATCCTAGCAAACCCGAACCACCTTCCAGTTCAACTACCAGTTTTGACCCTCTTTTGCCTCCCTTAGTAAAACTTACCCAGCAATCTATTGATTCCACATTATATCTTGTCTGCATTATCTTATCATTTAAACTTTTTATCATTTAAACTTTTTCCTGACGACTCAACACTCAGCGTTTCATATTCGTTTCCAAATTCACGTCCTTGCTCTTCGGCTGCTGATTTGGAACGGTTGCGTATGACTAGCTCATTGATGATTTTCGATGGACCGACCAAATATTTTAAGTCGTTAAAAATGCTGCAACCATTAATGAAGTCATATCCTTCCTAAGTTAAAATATTGCTCTAATATTTGGTCAGGTGCTCCTCAAATATCCTCGCACGGAGATGGTAAAACTGTAGGACCAATTGACTACCTTGAAATTTGTCTAAACATAACCAGCCTCACTCTCATTCGTCGATCCTTTTACAAACTGTGTTGTAGTAGAACAGGAAGTTTCAGTAATCATCTGAACCAATTTAGACGCCTTGCTAGAATGCTCGCTCAGCAGTTTTACCTTGAGACCAAATTCGGAGGAACAGTCAAGTAGGAAGATCTAAACCTTTCAATCCGAATGAGTAGGGCCTTACCAGACCCCGTGCCGCACCTCCTTTACAATTTGCTTTATTTAAGATCAATGAGCATCGGTATCATCCTTTAATCCTTTCGTTTTTGTCTAATGCTCACACTGAGGCTCATCATAATCCTTTGATGTGCGCTTAAATTATAAAAAAAACCGCACCACATCACAAACCGGTGATATAATAGCAAACAAAATGTGTTTCCAACGGGACTTGAATTTTTTATAAGCTTAATCCTAACTAATATTATAAATGTGAAAGTCACTCTGTCTGTCCGGATTTCTATGTTACCGTTACCGTCTCCTGCCCAAACAACAGAACTGATTTAAATGAAATTTTGTACAGAGATAGTCTAGAACCTAAGGAAGGACATAGGCTGTACATTTTATCCCTATATTCCCCCAGGAACGGGAACGTATACGGGAACTTAGAAACTACAACACCGATTTCAAAAATTTTTCCACCGATAGAATGCTTCACTATCACACAGTAACATACATTTTAATTCATCCACATACTCCTACGGGAACGGGAGTCCTTACTAATACAATAAGTGTGAAAGAAGCTCTGTCTGTCCGTCGTTCTATGTTACCATCTCCCGCGCAAAATATCAAACCGATTTGAATAAAATTTTGTGCAAAGATTGTTCTGAACTTAAGGAGGGACATAGGTTGCATTTCATTCGAATATTCCCATGGGAACCGGTCCTTACTATTATTATAAATGCAAAAGTAGCTCTGTTTGCTTACCTTTCTATGTTACCATCTCCCGCTCAAACTAATGAACAGATTAAAATTAATTTTTGTACAAAGATTGTTCAGAACCTGAGGAAGGACAAAGGCTTTATATTTCATCCCTATATTCCCACGGGAACGGGAACGGATACGGGAACTTAGAAACTACAACACCGATTTCAAAAATTTTTCCATCGTTAGAATGCTACACTATCCCTGAGTAACATAAACTTTAATTCATCCACATATTCCTACGGGAACGGGAGTCCTTACTAATATTATAAGTGTGAAAGTAGCTCTGTCTGTCCGTCGTTCTATGGTACCATTTCCCGCCCAAACTAATAAACCGATTTAAATGAAAATTTTTTTTACAAAGATTGTTCAGAACCTGAGGAAGGACATAGGCTATATATTTTTTTCCTATATTCCCACGGGAGCAGGAACGTATACAGGAACTTTGACACTACAGCACTGATTTAAAAAACTCTTCCACTGTTGGAACGCTCCATAATCCCCGAGTAACATTAACTTTTACTCATCCCCATATTCCTTAAGGGAACGGTCACCATGTTTCTACGGGAACGGGAGTCTTTACTAAAATTATAAGTACATACGAAGTTAAATCTGTCTATCTATTTCTCTTTGTTACCATTAACCACCCAAACTATTGAACCTATTTATATGAATTTTGGTACAGAGACAGTCTAGAACCTGAGGATGGACATATATGCTAAGCAATATGTTTTATTCGCGTATTCCCATGGGAACGGGAACTTGAAAATTTAAAAAAATGTCCACTGTTAGAATCCTACACTATTCCCGAGTAATATAAACTATAAGTCATCCTCCGGAAACGGCCCTCATATTCCTACGGGAATGGAAGACTTTAGTAACATTATAAATCCGAAATTAACTCTGTCTGTCTGTTTTTCTTTGTTTATATTTGCCGCCCAAACTATTGAACCGATTTATATGAAATTTGGTACAGAGATAGTCTAGAACCCGAAAATGGGCATCCTTACTAATAGTAATATGTATTACAAATCCAAAACGTTTGGATTCCCCGTTTTCCTTTAATTCCCACTGATTGGTCATTATAAATAAGGCTCAGGCGCCATATACTTACATAAAATAATATAACAATGGTTTACTAAAACGCATGAATGTGTCTTATTTGCAAAATAAGTAGCCTAAAAAATTAAGAATGCTGCCGAAAGTCACTATTCCACGCGGACGAAGTCGCGGGTACAGCTAGTTATTCATAAAATATTAAAAACTCCTCATTAAGAAAACATGATATCAGTAGAAAAATTTCAAGTCACTTGGTTTTTTCCTTAAAATCTGTTTGAAAAAACCGACAGGAGGAGCAACTTATCAAATTTTATAAAAAAAACTCATTTTTACTACAGATTTACCGACAAAGAATAAAAAAAAAAAAAACAATTGTTCGGTTATTGCTGCGTCAATAAAATGCAGCGTTATAATCACATAAAACCCAATCACTCATGGCTTCACACTATAGACGTCTAAACTCTTTCTCTAGGAATCCAACAAATCCAAGCTTAAGTGAAATCCGCTTCCCAATCAAAGAATAAGGTAATTAATCATTTATTGCAGATGCACGGGTTAGACCTGTTCAATTAGACACGAGTATCAGCTTAACTTGCACTCACAGTTGAGTTCTTTTATAGGTGCCATAGAACCTAACACTCCCGTCCCGATAATTGTTCAGTAGCATTTTGCGATGGGAGAAAGCAATTATCTCTGATTTTCTTTTATCCTCTTTGGCAACACACCTGATTGGGATGCGTGATGTTATTGTTGTCTGTGGCGGCACATCTAATGGATTTAAAGCGCAAATTGTACTCAATGGAATTGAATTAAAAAAAAGAAAAGAAAAATTAATAAAGTGAAACCATTGTATTGTGTGGAGAAACCTCACATCACATTCGTATGAACTCCTTTCATCGATCGATACAAGTGGAAAATTGAACTTCACTTTCTGTCGAGAATGAAAGTCAAACTTGAAGTCTCATGCAAACAGAAAAAATGAATTCTCGGTTTTTTCATCGAATGAGAAATCATCAGTCAATGTGGAGAAGCGTCACTGTAAGCGAAGCCAATGATGGTGACAATCTGGCGAAAATTCTGCAGAATTGGAAAAACTGATTTTGAAATCAACCGTCGACAAATTCAACTATGAACAATATTCCTTCGTTGTCCTTTATTTACATAAAATTTCACTCGCTCCTTAAAACCCTCAAGACCTTTAACTCTTCTCCATGTCAATGAAGATGATGATATTTTCGAATCTGTATTGTGTTATCTTCTTGAATTTATGACTTTACATCGACGACGTCGACGTCCTTCGCCATTGTTTGTTTGAAAATTGTTCAAGATCTCGAAATAATGGAAACCCCGATGGCTTTCAATAAATTCAAATTGAAATCAAACTAAATAATTTATGAGAAAAGTTATTTGCTTGAATGAAAGGTTGATGGACGTCGTTATTGAATCGAAAGTTACAAAATCAATGGATGGAAAGTCAGTGTGTTGGTTATTTATGGAATGAAATACCTATACTCATTTACAAAACTTTTTGATATCACTTGACGTATGAGTTCAGGAAAAGTTTTTACGGAACAGATTTATCCCTTCATCTCTAGTCAATGACCTTTTACCATAAAAAAAAGGAAAAAGAAAAGGGCCAAATTAACAGTCGCTCTGTGAGGTAGGAAGAAAGTTTTTGACTTATGGAAGTTTACAGGTTAAAAGCTGTCGCAGAAACTTTTTTGTGTTCTGGGAAAATTCTTTGTTCATATTTTCCTCAATCAAGCGCATCATTGGTTTCCACGAAAAGTTGTCAGCTATATTTGAGATTTTATGATTTCTGTGAGTTTTTGTTTTTGTTGCGAACGTGAAGTTGACACTTTTTGGAACTTCACTAATAAAATATTTTTTGGAAGAACTAAAAATTTGATTATGTGAATGAAAAGTTCTTACTTGTGTGGGTGTTTGCGGGTGTATTTGAGTCAGCTGGTTTCAGCTCTCACTCTTATGGATATTGTGAACTGAATTGCAATGGATTGTAAATATACTCTTGGAGAATCGGTCTTTTTTGTACTTCAAAATTGCTATTGCGAAGCAATTCTGTTCAGTTAAGAAAAGGGAAAAGGAAGCTGATGAATAGGAAAAAAAGCAAGTGAACGAAGGAGAAAAAGAAGAGAGAAAAAAATAAGTAGAAAGCTTCAGAGACGAAGGCGCATTGAACCCAAAAAGGAATAAAACACATTCAGCCTTATTTATTAGATTTCACTCGTTTCAACCTCGGATTAATTAATACTGGTTGTAGCACTCAAACCTCCCTTACGACACGTCGAGCGAATTTATAAAACATTTTCCAACCCGTATTAGTCACGCTTTGCTTACGTCAAATTTTTCATAAAAAAATGACCCATCTGTAGATCGGGTCTATGAAATAACTCCCACGAAATAAGTCCCACTTTTAAAAACGAAATAAGTCCCACCAAAAATTGCTATTTTGAAAGTGGGAGTTATTTCGTTTCAAAAGTGGGACTTATTTCGTCAATTGGTGGGACTTATTTCGTTACGCGTTTTTATTTTAAGTGGGACTTATTTCGTTTTGAGTGGGAATAAATTCGTTTTGTAAAGTGGGAGTTATTTCATACCCCTAAATTTATATTTTTTCTTATGCAAAAAGTTATGGTTGTCCCTTTTACGAAATGTCCAATATTTCGTAAAAGGGACAATCATAATTTTTTGTCCTTATCTCTCATGGCTCTTCTTGCTTGTATACGATTTTTCTTTATTATTCCTCTGCTTTGATTATTCATATTATTCGACGTGTGTTTTTTTCGAAGAGCCAAATACTTCTTATTTGAAATCGCATTAAACAATGAAAAAGTGGGACTCATTTCGTTTATGAAAGTGGGACTTATTTCGTGGGAGTTATTTCATAGACCCCTGTAGATCTACTATTAACGTAAACGAATCCCAGCTGATTTCATTGTGCACGTTAAAGAAATCAAGTTTTTCAGAAAATCTAACTTTTATTCGGACTCTAATTGGCCAGAATTTCAGCTTGATACATGATTTATGACCAAGTTAGATTATCTGGAAAACTAAACTGCGTTGAACCCGAGCATTATGATTTTCTCTTTTTTTTGTGGTTGGGGGAAATTTTTCTAAAATGGATATTTAACATAAAAGAAAAAGGTCTGAAAAATGGGATGGTCCTCAAAAGTTAAGTCAGTGTATTTAGTTCCCGCAATTCTAAAGATAAAAATAAATACATTAGTTTTCATTTCTGCATAAATACTCCTATGAACTAGTTTTAGCTTACTCCTCCTCTAAAACTGGTGCATTCTTTTTATAAATAAGGTTTGCAGTATTAAAGGCGTATTAAATTGGGAGGAACTTTACTCCGCCGGTAATACGAGTTTATAAATAAGGCTGATTGACTGCTTAGAAAGCATGGACATGGATAACCCTACTCTGGAATACATTACAAGGCCCCTAGTGCATAGCCTACGTATTCCAAACCATTTACACCGTGAAAACAGTTTGTTATTGTTTTTTTTTCAAGCCTGCAGTTATTTGAGTAGAATTAAAAAAAATTAAAAAAAAAAGTTACAGAAGGTCAAGAAGATCAATTGACCCCGACTCCATATTGGTCTCATCAGTTCAGACGCAAGCTTTGTTCGAATTGTACCGACGCTCATTCAATACATCAGCTCAAGCAATGCACTTAGACAAGAGCAACTTTTTACAATCCCTTGTACTCTGCAGCTTTCTAAAAGATTTCCCTTAACACATGCGCTGCAAAAATATTCACTTATGAATTGGACATTTTGAAAGTCCCTATAGGTTCTGCGGAAGTTCTTAGGGCTCTCAATTATTCTCTTTTGAAAAAAAATCATTTTTATTAACTTCTATTTCAATGGAAAACTCAATTCCGTCACTGATAGACTCCCAGTATTAGAAAACCATAAAGAGATAACAATTAAACATGACATTGCGATGATAAAGAATGCGAAAAATGGGCACGACTGGGTCGCACGGACTTGCGATCGTTTGTTAAGTAAAATACCAAAATCTTAAGACTAAGTAAAAGGTTTAAGTATTCGTTCAAAATATTTTTGGTGGCACAGGGCTGCCAACTAAACATTAATTATGAAAATGGAATTAAATCACGCAAAGTATTTGAAAAAATTAAATTCAATATTCCAAAAGTTTCAAGCGAAAATTTAAAAACACCATTCTTTTGCAATTGCTTATACATATAAGATCTTGCTAAAAGATCTATTGATGAAAAATTTGAAATAAATTACGGATACCGTTTTGAAAACATTCGAAAAAACAAATTTTTTTTTTTTAAATTAATGAAAATTCAAAAAAACTAGATTTTTCAAATGTAGATATGCAATCTTTCTTAAGCAACATAGGACTTTCAAATATGAAATTTCGTCAAAATCGTGTTAGCCATTAACTAGAAAGTCGGTTTTCAAAAAAAAAATAGGTATTGTCATATCGGTTGTATTGCAGGATGCAGGTACCGTTATTTCAAGACGCATTTCCGAAAAATCCCCCGGTAGTCTACTTCAGAGAACATAACTGCAAATTTTGAAGAAAATAGTTCAATCGAATCAGGCTGTAGGGCCATATACATACAGACAGACAGACAGACAGACATAGACACAGTTGATATCTCAAAATTTTTTTTTCTGCACGATTGCAAGACTTGGCTTATAGGTTAAAGTACCTATAATCGGAAGTAAAAAAGTGGCTCCTACAATTCTGTTTGTCTGTCTGTCTAATGAACACGCACATTAACAACTTAAGGTCATGAGGCACTCTTTAAAAAGAATAATGATATGAAGAAGGCAATCCTCTTCGATCTCGCTTATATAAAAACTTTCGACCAATTTGTAAATTCCAAGAACAGATCTGACAATCATTTGGTATACTTCGCCTACGTGATGCTCTTCTAAAATACTACCAATGTATTTGATATTGCCTTCGCAGATTAATTTTACAGTTCCATAGTTAGGTATATCTTGCTAAAAATCAGTGTTAAAAATTACTCTCCGTACAATACTTGTCATTAATTCAAGATGACTCATCTTCTTTGAGTCAACATGACTTCTCTTCGGGTTTCCACGGTCAAAAAAATGCTGTTCTATAATTGAATACTCACTTCCGTATCTCTTTCAACTCTCAATGAGCTCAGTTGTAATTTTAAATCTTAACGAAAAAATGTTTTTACTTACTTACTAAGGTGGGCATTACAGTTCGTGGTGAACCTGGGCCTCAACCAACATCCTTCTAAAACGACTTCGATTTCGGGCGAGCTCTCTCCAGTTGTGCACTCTAAGTCGGTTGAGGTCTTCATCCACTTAATTGCGCCACCAAAGACGAGGTCTTCCCCTTCCGCGATTTCCCTGCAATGTGCTTTCGAAAACCCGTCGAGCCGGAGCGTGTGGGTCCATCCGCTCTACATGGCCCAACCATCGTAGCCTCGTGATGCATACTCTTCTGGCTATGCCCATGTCGCTGTACAGCTCATACAGCTCGTTGTTGTATCTTCTTCTCCACACAATGTCTTCGCATACAGGACCAAAGATCATTCGGAGAATTTTTTTTCGAAACTACCAAGGATTTCCACATCCGCTTTCGATAAGGTCCATGCTTCCGCGCTTTTAAGCAGAACTGGGATGATCAATTGAAAAAATATTCAACGACCCGAATTGTTATAAAACGAGTGAAAGGGTGGAACTTAATTATTTTAGAATCACGTCCCAGCTCTCATATATCCCTCAGCTCTTGAAACACGTTGCTTGTGAGAATCCGTCATTTTATGCAAAGAATATTATTGTCAATAAGCAGCATGGCTTTAACCATGGAGCATCGAAAGTTACAAATCTTTCTTCTTTTTTTAAAATGTTTATTATTATTGTTTTGAAGATAGATAGACCTCTCTAGGTTTGTGCTTCTCTCTGTAAAACAAGACTTATTAAGTCGAATCTTGTAAGCTCTTCGAATCTATTAAATGTCAGGAAAGAGTCACCTTTCTTTTCAGTTCGTAACGCGATCTTACAATATCTTTGTGAGGATATTTCAAATTCCTTACAAAGGCATCAGATAACTTTGCAACACTGGTCTTAATCTCAACACTCTTTAAATGCTACACTTACTATGAAGCTTTTCATTAACAAAAAGGCAATCTTGCAAGGCTGTTTGTTTGGTGTTTGGTCATTTGCTATTGTATTCCAAAGCCATTTGTTAAATGATTTAACTTCAATATTGGAAGACCTCGAATTCAGTGATCATATAGACCTTCATGTTTGGAAAGCAAACTCTATGAAAAGTCTCATAAGGGAGGACTAGGAAAATCAGTCCAATAGCCCTCAATAGCTCATGTAACTGATATGTTCCACTTATCTTAGAAATGCCTCTCAAGTTCAGTCTCCTCCATATAAAAAGGCATTTCCAGGGAGTACAACTGAAATCTAATCGTTTTTGTCTGAAGGATCGTAGCTGGGATCTGCCTCTATATGAACATATTGTAACGTGCGCTTAGTTCGCAAAAATAAAACTCTACCTTTCAATTTAATTCTACCACTTTATTCAGTATCTACTTTCGATATACACTTTATTTGAACTCAACTCGACTTTTGGACTAACACTTGTATTTACTCTTAACTTTATCACTCTATAAACAAAACTGACTTCTGGTTGCCTCGGGCGGGCTATTTATATCGAATGACACGCCATCTAGAACTCTCCAGTAACTTCTACATTGTCTCCACATTTGCTGTCTACTCTCTGTCTGTCTGTCTCTCTACACTCACACACACTGGCTTACAAGCAACGCCTGTCATTTATACCATTCCATTAAAGTGTTGCCAGTTGTGTTTTCGGTTGAACGTTTTTCGATTAGGAAATTGGTATAAAATGTTGGGTTCACGTTACAATATTCTCAGCTTTTGAAGTCATTAGCCCCTGTCTGTCTAATACAGTAGACGCTCGATATAGTGAAGTAATAAAAACCAGCCACTTTCACTATTTGGAGATTGTTCACTATTTCGAGCGGGAGGCTAGAAACGCTTTCCAAGTTAAATTTGATCAAATTGCACATTTTGTTCAGTCTGAAGATAATTATATTAATTTAATCTATAAACAAACACTTTAATCAAGTTGACTGCTGAAAACAAAAACAATTCTTAATACATCATCACTATATACAAAGTATAAAACATGGTTGTTTTTTCTGTCCCTATGTCCCTATGCATTCTTAAATTTTTAAAACTACGCAACGGATTTTGATGCGCTTTTTTTTCAATGAATAGAGTGATTCAAGAAGAAGGTTTACATGTATAAAACATACATTTTATAGCAGAGAAAAGCCGAGAAATTTAAAGATTTGAAATGCGATGTGGTAACAACATATTTTTCTGCGCTTGCATTGCAAACGCTGGCTAAACCTTACGAGATTGAACAAATTTATGTACTACGGAATTGTATATCTTAAAAAGATGAATAAAAAGTTCACTGCAGCATGTGCTTATCTCCTAAGGATAACCCACAGTAACCATTTTTATCTTTTACATAGTACAAAATAAATATGTGTTATTTACCAAGCTATTTTAAACGATACAGTATCATTCCTTATCCAATTTAATACATTACAGTACCTATGTGATTTAAATGAATATTTTCGAAGATATTACAGACTTAAAAATTGCGGGACGTAGCGTTTGCTTTTTTGTTATTTTATACCCGTGTGAAGCCATAGCGGACACCGCTGTGTTGTTAGTTCACAGTTTTTCTGTAGTGTATTTAGTATCAACACTGTACCCGTGCGAAGCCGGGACGAGTCGCTAGTACTCATTTAAAATAATATAAAACAAAAACATCATCAACATTAACTCATAAAAAACGAAAAATTTACATTAATGTACATAAATATAACACGTACAAATTATCATCTTTTTTCACTATAACAACAAATTTTTTGGAAAGTAGTTTGTTAATTTTGTCTGCTGTTGTACAAAAGTAAGAACACAGCAAGAACTTGTGTTCTACTGAGTCAAGTGACAACTTTCCTTTGTGATTCAGTGTGAGATGTACATGAATGTACAGTAGAATTTGTTCAAATGCAGTCGACATACTGTAGACGCAATGCAGCTGCAAAATTCTTGTTCAAACCTGAGAAAAAGTATTTGTTCACTATTTCGAGATCTTTATTGTTCACTATTTAGAGTAGTGCATGTAAAATTGTGGGTGTTCACTATACTGGATAGTTCACTCTTGCGAGATTCACTATATCGAGCGTCTACTGTAAAGCACTCAATTAAAGGCCAAAAGCTAGTGTGTCTCTTATCGAAGCTGGCTCTTTTTTAGGCTTATTTCTTCTCGAATACTCCATCAAAGACAAGATAGCTCTTTGGGCTGAATCTATCAACACACCTTTATTCATGAAATTTATTCAAATTTTAAAAATCAAATAAAATCTTTTTGCCGTTTAAACTAAAATTAATATTGTTTCCATATTTCTAAATCAAATATACGACTAATCACTTCCCAACAACACTTATCAAACATGTGTGTTTTTATTAAACCAACGTACATACTTCATTGGCAATTCAGCCTCAATTCACATAATATTTTCGCACATTTGTATGGCACAATATAGAAGAGGTCACTGCCAAGCAAAGTAGTAGTCAAGTATCTCGGCATCTGGCTAGATCAATATCTATATTTTAACAAACATATGGATGCGGCTCTGGCCAGGGCTAGAGGAGCTTTTGCTCTGACAAGGCGACTGTTTCACAGCAGTCAACTTGATAGCAGAGTGAAGGTGATTTGCTACATGGCCCTCATAAGGCCAATGATTGTCTATGGGTGCCCCGTGTGGTTCAATGTTACAGCCTCTCAAATGGAAAAGATTCGGGTGTTTGAGAGACAGTGTCTGCGTACCTGTCTTGGATTGCACAGAACACCAGAGTCGGAGTACAGAAAATATTATCCTAATGAGGTCCTTTACAACGGGGCTCAAATAAACAGGATCGACAACTTCATCATAAAACTGACTCGTGGTCACACTGCAAGAGCGATGATCTCGACCAATGGCCTGATTTTTGGGGCTTATTACCCCAACTTAGAATATATGGAGAGAACACGTTTCAGTGGATTTGTCCCACCGGAGGCTTTCCTCTATTTTGACATGATAGGTTTGATACAGGACAGATCGGCGGTTCCGTTGATCTACCACGTCTGCCGTAAGTCCGTGGAACGACGGCTCCTTTATGGCCGGGACGTTGCCGCAGTAGGCGGAGAAGCTGAAGAGCTCCTCCGGTTCAGTAGGGCGGTATCAGATCGCGATCGACGGGACGTTGTTAAAACGTCAGAAAAGTTCTGGTGGTTGTCTGAGCAACAGACAGAAAATGATACCGATAGCGAGTCGCCAATGGCTGGCTTGCACAGGCTTAGTGTGTAAGACTTAGGGTATAGGGGGTAGACATAGTGGCAAGCAAAAAAATTAGAAAACCCAAAAAAAAAAAAAAAAATTATAAAAACTAATGCTGCGTCGAAAATCAAAAAAAAAAAATTGTAAAAAATTAAAATAAAAAAAAAATTTAAAAACACTGTGCGTCCCAAAATCCAAAAAAAAATAGAAAAAATACAAAATCCCAAAAAAAAAATTGTAAAACACAAAAAACAAAAAAAAAAAAAAAAAAAAAAAAACAAAAAAAAAAGCTACTATGGCTGCTCTAGTTTTAAGTAGTTTTAATTAGTTTTAAGTAGTTTTAATTAGTTTTAAGTAGTTTTAAGAAGAACAAAAACATGATCGACGAAACTAAGTTTTTTAAATTTTCTTAGTTCTTAGTATTAGCTCTAGTTGAATTATATATATGGTATCTTTAGGCCGAAAGGCATTAGAAATAAGTTATTGTGTAATTTAGAGTACCCGCCTAGGGTCAGTAAGTTAATTAAGTTATTATGTAAGCTAGTTTAAACATTTTTGTTAGCATGTAAGTAGTTATAAGAAAGAACAATAAAAAATGAATTTAAAACTGAACTGATATAGAAGAGGCATTTCATTGTCCAAATTCGCCATGCATTTTCCTGTTTAATTTATTTAAGCACATTGAATGGCTACTATGAGGCTCAGCTTAGGTCAGGTGACCAAAAACACCAGCCAATTCATAAACTGCAGTTTAATTAAATCATGCATGTTGCGCAAAGTTTAGCCTTTGCTTAGTGGTGTTGTGCACAATGGTGATGATTTTAGTGAAATTGGGTTAAAAGTTTCTGTTGTTATTAGTGCTCTATTTTCATTTGATAAATATCTGAGTTTGGCCTTGTGAACATTGTTCCCGAAAATTTGGTAAAACAAGGTTTTCTGATCCAATGACGTGGTAAGTGGATTACCATTTATAATGGTCAACAGTTAATGGGGATAAGCGATTCATCGTTATTTCGGATGCCAGAATATGGGCGCTTTTGTCGAACAGGCCTTCACAATTTCACCCTTAGTTTCTCTCATAAAAGCCACCCTTAGCCATATGATGCGTTCTTTGGGTCGATTGGTCAAAACAATAACAATATCAAAGTCAAGGAGGGTGCACTGTTTCTTATTAACTGCTTTGCTATAAAAATGAATGACTCATATACTTGGGGGTGAAATCTTTGGAGGTGGAAAGCGGAATATCAATTCCCCTATAGGTCCATAAGTGAACTTATTTGATTAGGCCTTTGGCATGAAAGAAATCATGAAGAACTTCCCTTTGCCAGGATGTGACTATGATGTGATGAGAGGGTAGTTGATTGTGCATTGTAGAAATTCCTAGGCCATAAGGGGGCAGAGTTTACTATGCGGACATACAACACAAGAACTCCATCTGTTTGCACGTGATCCCAAGTAAACAAGAGCATTTTCCTGCTGATGAACTATTGAACTGGGAAATGAGTGGTTGGAGTAATATTTTCTTATTTGAAGGCATCCGTGAGGAGAAATGGGGGAAATTTACTCATTTATCGTGTGCGTTGTTAGTGTGTGAAAACCAACAAAAGTTAGTTTTCAATTTGTTCACAAGTGTTGTAGATGTTAGATTTGATTTCATTGTTGGGAAACGATATTTTTGTTGATGAGTATTTTCTTTGGAAGTTGGATAGTTTAATTTTGGGGATGACTTTGTCTTGCGATATCCAATGAGAGGGGAATACAATTCTATCAATTCCTCACGTATCTTCTTTCGATAATGAGGAGATGGAAAAGATACTTTCTGGAATAATAAATGTAATTTATGAGGTAAACAATCTCTGTTGAGAAATCGGAGCATAAATTTGAGAATGTAAATTGATGAACTCAGCTGAAGTGCTATTGAAACAAAACTAGAGCCGTAATTGTGAAGTATACTGAATAGCCGCCCTATATGATAATGGTCAAAAATAAGTATTTACAAGGAAGAGAAACTATTTAATTGCATTGAAAAGGACGAATTTTGTGAGTATTAGGGTTTTGTAAGAAATAAGATCTCAATCGAGTTCAGAAGGATGTCCAGCTCTGTACTGAAGTGGAATAGAAAAAAAAAACCATGTCAGCTTAGTAATCCGAAAAGACATCAAGATGCTAGAGATACTCAAAAGGCCAGCGTTGATATGCATTAGTAACCGCATGCGTACCATAAAAACAGTTTCCCTAACCACCGCTTTAGAACTACCCCAATCCAACTTCCCTGAGATTTCGTATTCAAGTCCGAAGAGTCATGAGTCTCAATTATTTACAGTTTGGAGACGCCAAAAACCTTCAATTTGTGCTTTTTTGTAACTATTCCCGCGCACAACTTTAAAATCAAATTCACCATATTCATCCTTTCTAGGGAAGACTGAATTTTTTTTTATAATTTAAGCGCAAATCAAGGCATTAGAAATACCCTTATAATGTTGTAAAACACAGTGTGAGTATATAGGAAAATAGGAGGTGATTTAAAAGAAGACACCGATAGACATTGCTTTTAAGCCTTTTTGAATCGTATTGTAGGGGAAAAACAGAGCCAGGTAGAGTATAAGCATTCCACATTCGGGTGGTGCGACTAAAAAGTGAATCTCTATACTTGACTGTACGTCCGAAGTTGGGCTCAAGGTAAAACTGATGAGCATTCCCATCGAGGCGGGTGTTGCGGCTAAATTGTTTCAAGGGAGGAATGCAACTGGCTATTTCACTAGAGCACTGTTTGTGAAAAAAGCGATAACAGAGACAGGTGACGTTTCGGCGATGTTCAAGAGAATCAATCGATTCTACAATTTAACTATCACCCACCAATCTTAACGATCTATTTTGTACCCTTACAAGTAGGTGCAAAGCTGTTTGAGCAGCACCTGACCAGATATGGGAGTTATACTCCAGTTTTGGGCGGATGAAGGCCTTATTAATTTTAGCAAGATCAGAAAGGGTGAAGAACTTCCTGCATCGTCTTAAGAAACCAAAGCATTTAGCAGCGTTTTTGGCAACTTCAAATATGTGGTCATTCCAACGAAGATCATTGTTTACACACATACCAAGTACCTACTGACAGCTTTTCGGTTTCTTGGATACAGGTACCATTCATGAATAATGGCAAAGAGGGGATGTTTAGCTATAACGACAAATGACAACATTGAGTTTTCGAAGCATTGAATTCTATTGGTTCCTACTACCCCATATAACAGTGCTACAAGGTCAGAAACGCAACAATCTCACTTTCTCCAAAACAATGTAAAGATTGGTTCCACTTTTCGGTGAGATATGCCATCAAATCACCGGTGGACCGTTTGCCACGAAAGCCGTACTGACGGTCATTAAGAAGCTTTCGATCTTCAAGATATTTCATAAGTTGACGGTTTATCAACGTTTTCATGACCTTGGAAAGAAGGGACGTAAGTGCAATTGGACGGTAATTGGAAGGGGGAGAATTTGCCTTCTTAGGGACCGCTGGACAAATGCAGTTTTCGATCTGCTCGGAAAAATCCCAGCAGAATAGGAAAGATGGAAAAGTTTACGCAGTGGTTTTGCCAGCGTAGAAGAACACCTCTTCAGAATAACGGCGCGGCGGGGATACCATCTGGACCAGCGGATTTATGGATATTGAGGTCTTTGAGGACTCTCGCTACCGAGCGGAAAAATATCTGCTTCATTGCAGACTTTACTCTCTCAAGCTCAGGTGGAGCAAAAATGCTATGAGGAAGTGTCGAGTTGGCAGCAAACTGAGCAGCCAGGAAATTGGCTTTGTCGATAAAGCTAACATATGGAGAGCCATTGAAGACGAGCGTTGGGACCGATGACGTGGTCGAATTCTTAAAGTTTCATCACAAAAGACTTTTTGGTCATGTAAAAACTTAGCCTTTTGTATCTGAGCGATTCGATATTGATTCGATTTTCTACTGTAGGGTTATCTTTGAATTTCCGAAAACTACTTTTCTATCATTAATCGCCTCTTTACAGCTTGAATCAAACCACGAATTCACTTTGATTAGGTAGGTAGGTACCTTTCATTCTGTTCGAAGAAAGACCATTCCAAACCAGTTTCAAATTCTGTGGGTTGACTAAAAGCCAAATAATTTCGAATTGTAGGCTAGTATGGGATATACGTTTATGTATAGGGTAGATAGGTAAAATAGGGTAGAATGGAATAAGGAGAATGTTAATAAAAGAGGCAAACAAAAAGGAACAATAAATTGGAAAGGCTGACACGCTGACAGTAGGAAAAAAAAGTTAAGATGCAAGATGTTAAGCAAACTAAAAGAAGGAAAACAGGAAGAGGATGCTGGACAACAGAAAAAAGAAAGGAAAGGAAAAGGTCTAAGGAGAGAGAGTGAGAGATTGTGCCTAGCACTCAATTTTTGAAGTTTGAAGAAGGTATGAGTATGAACATCATCGTGATATCGTATTTGATTGTTTTTTAAATTCTCTTATTTTAACAACTGTATAATTTTCCTTAAGAGCTGTAGGGGAGTGAGTCAGCCTTCTTTCAAATTTATGCTCTAAATTCGAATCACGAATTGCTCGTCCTACAAGCAAAAACATTTCCAGAGCAAAATATGTCACCTTTTCTTTCTGGATGGGTAGACTATTTTTTAAAAAGTGTTATAAATTTCATATTGTTCCAATGTGCTCTTTTCTGTTACCAGATACTTCATCTTTGGCAACTGAAAGTGGTTCTACTAATTCAAAGTGTCACTAAGTTTTCTCACAAATAAATTCAATTCTCCCATCGTTACCCAAAATGAAACTCATATCGTTTGGTTAAACATCTTGGATTTGCAAACCATTCATTCTGTAACCTACCTATAACAACCCACTCGATACAATGTCACATTTAATTAAAATAAAATGTACTTCTATCTTTGAGGCAGTTATAGTTGTTCATGTTGCCTGATAAGAACTAACCTAACCTAACCAGGCACATGCACCACCAACGCATTATACAAATCCGCTTGTATTCATCTAAAATTTATGAATGCATTTTGCGATTTTGCACGCGCCTCATTACAGAGCCACCACGAGCACAAGAATCTTAACCACAAATCATGCAACACAACGATGTATACAAAGCCAAACTTAGACATCGAAGTGGTTTCTTGAACTGTGCATTGGATGATCACGAATGTTGTTTTGAAATATTTCAAGAGTTCCAATTGCATATGGATGCTTCTCATACCATGTGGTTTCACGATTTTTCATGGGATAATGACAAAGCGGTGAAGTAAGGTTTTGACTACTGACATTTCGCAAGACTTGTCTCACGAGGCCAGAGGAATATAATGGAATGGTAACTATGATTACGAAATGAAGATGCTTCGCTGGAAAGGTTATCGTTAGACGAACGCAGGACGGCTTTCAAAGAAAATGTGTACCACCATAAATCGCGGTGACTTTTGACACTTATGGTTTCAATGCTCAAGCCTTCCAAATGTCAACCATTGAAACTAGAGCTGTATATTGTCACTTTAAAAGTTTTATTTGATTTCAATTCTGTAGTAGTTCTTCTTCGGTTGTAACCCCAGAAATATCCAATTGTTTTTCCTCAGATTTGAACATTCGCCAGTAGTAAGCAAGTCTTCAGCGAGTAATTACTCAAAGCAATTCTAACTTAACGGTACGGAGTCAGCAAATATTTGAAGGATATTCAACTCCTCATCAAGATGTGGTTGAAATATATGTGGATATGTCTGACTGTCATAGCTTTTTAACGATTTTAGAAGATTTTTTTGAACAAGGAGATACTTACAATTGGTATACAGAGTGGTTTGCAAAAGAAGCGACAAAAATCAGGTCTTGAAAAGAAAATAATCGTGTCTGCAAGGATCCTCCGTTTAGGCGGGAGTGGCAACTTTATGAAAAATTGACTAAACTTTTAAAATATTTATATAAAAGCAACTAAGCCCATGTACAACCACATTCTAAAGTGATTTTGAGAGCTAGTACCTTGTTCTTTAATTAAGAATATAACATCAAGTTATTTTAATGAATGGATTTCGAAAAAAAAACAATTTCTTTTCTTTGGATCATTTTTTATTTTTTATTTTGCCATATTAAGAGTCACTTTTTTATAAAGTGTTCAATGCTCTTATTAATTTTGAGTAAAATACAGACCAGCCACGCCCAAGGTGGTGGATAGACTCTGCCTCAGCGTAAAATGTCATTGCTTCATTGTATCACGGGTCCAGGTTTCTTTCTTCTTCTTCTGTGCTTTTTATTAAGGGGTTTGGATGGTTGGCCAGGTTTTTCAAGAGACGTCTTCCAGATTGCGATCTGTACTTCTCTATGGGATGATCCTAGCAGTTTCCTAGAGTTTTCTATTGCTGACGGTTTTTCTTCGTAGTGCAAAACCTTCCTCTTGAATACAGCCAACTTTTGAATCCCATTCTTGGATATTGTGGACGAGACGAGAAAGCAGTACTTTTTGACAGGTCGTATTAGCTGCTTGTTCAGCATTTATTTCGTTTTTGACTTAGTCCACTTCTTTCGCGCATCATGGAATGAACGCAATGGAAAGCATAGTTAGTTTTCCTTTCAACTTTAGTTGCGTGTGGGTTGAAACCCATCAGTTCGTTGAAGTGTGCTCTTGAATACTTGGCCTGCTTCTTTGTCCTGAGCTGAGTTCCATCAGGAGGTTTTATGCAGATGTTATGGCAGTTTGTAGCTAATCTCGATTGTCTCCCTCTTTGAGTGTCTTCGTGTAAAAATTAGCTCGGACTTTAAAAAAAAATGTATAAATTATAAAAAAGGTGGCGCGACAGAGCACGTTCCGGGGCCTAGTCCATTTTTCACTGCCATGGCCTTTGTCAGGAAATGGAGGGAGCTACAATTTTTTGCCGGTTCCAAACGGCGAACCGATGAAGCACTTTTCATGGCAATTCATTTACTATAAGAGGACTTGCTAATTCCTCGCTAAAGGCGATACCCGTGAGAAAACACTTTTGGCTTCTGTTGGGATTTGTTATAGGTACAAAACCTGGCGGTTGACATGTAAACCACCACGCCACGGGTACCAGTCGGATTTCTGAGTTAATTAGGTTCTCCATATTGTTTGTAATACTCGATGAGCTTCTTTATTTAGTCTTCACCCCTACGAGCTACGATCACAGGTGACAGTGAGCGCGCATAGGTCGAAAAGTCTTCTGCATGGAGATGGTTGGTAGCATTTTCTGTTTGAAGTTGTTCCGAGGTGAAGATCCTATATACAAGGAAGGTCCTAGCTTCGATCTTTGAGCGAACCCCCGCTCGAATGGGTTTGGTGACATAAGCCCTGTTCACACTGTACAATTGGTTGGACAGACTTCGTTCGATGGAAGTTGGATGTAGCTTTCGTTCACACTTATCAATCTTGTAGTCCAACTTTAAGTCACATACCCTTCCATTCCGTAAAACTTATAGGTTTTTTAAGAACTTTTGAAAACCATCCAACAAGTTGGACAAGCGGTCGTATGAAGGGTTCACACTATCAAGCATTGGTCGTTCAAACCTAGGTCTGTCCAACTAATTGTACAGTGTGAACAGGGCTATAGTTAGTGTTGACTACTAGAACGCAGAATAATCTGAAATGAAGAAAATAAATAAAGTTTTTATTGTTGCTCCCGTGTATCCAGACACTATCGAATGCTTTCTCAACGTCCAAGAAACGTCCAACTGTCAACTGTTGTTGAGCTAAAGAGTTCCATTTGTAGCTTCAGGAGTGGATAAAAAGTGCAGTGCTTTTTCCCGAATCTAAATTGCATATTCGATAATGTCGTTGCAGAATGTCTTTAGCCTTCGGAGAACCATATTCTCCCGGATTTTGCGGCCGATATGGTGAGAAGAGAAACTGCAAAGACCTCTTTTTAACGATTTAGTGATTTTGCTGTTTTAATTTCACGAATAGCATCACAAGAAATGTCAGTGAATGTCGAAACGTTTGAAATTGGTTCAGCGCTTTTTAAAATCCCAGCTAACTTCGTCATGATGATTTTTGGATGTCGTAAGGTGTCGCATTGTTGTTGACGGTTGCTTGGAAAAGTTTTACTATTATAATTTTTAGAAAGCGCTCCAAAATCAATACAACTTGAAAAAAGATGACTTTTGTATGTACCAGAAGGTTTACGAAACTTTTTCCTTTAAAAAAGATAGCTAAGAACTATCAATTAGAATTAGACGATGTGAAAAGTAGCTGAACGTCCTCATTATTAATTTTTCTTTCGCGTGTTCTATCAGTTAACAGTGCTACAATAATTAATTTAAAAGATTGTTACAAATGTAACAAAAACCATTATATAGCCATAACACATGCAATTAATTGGAGGGCCTTTTAAAGGAACGCTCGAGTCGTAGCGATGGTCCAAGCAATTATAACATACACTTTTGATTGTGCATGCTAACCAATCCGAATTCTGTAACCGCATTTAACAAGTGTTGGAGTATAGGTAAATAACGATCTCAAGAGAACAAGTATATGCATTGATGTGAGTGTAACCGCCAGAACTGAATTTCAATGTTCAACATCAGCGCCACCTTTGCTTTGCTTTATTATAACCGAATTCTTGGCTGAAAATCACTCGACCATCCCAATGAGCATTGTGTTTAGAGGGCATAGATGCATGCTGGGGTGTGTTGGGGATGCACTTTTGTGCAGAGCTAATGATTTTGTGGGTCTTTAATGGTGATGTTGATTAATTGACTTGGGCATTGTGTTTCAAGGAATGAGAAGGAAACCACCAGAATGAGGGGTACTTCAAACTTAAACCGATCTCCGCCTCGTTTTAATGAGATAATTACATCTTATGTCCAGTCCATGCAACAGGAAAAAAAAACGTTACAAAAGTGAAACTCCTCTTACGCAAAAGCGACGGCTTCAGCTTAATTGGTTCTTGTGGAGTACACAGTGCAGTCGCGATTGTATGACATTCTGGAGTGATCACGTAAAATTGTATTTTTTGAGTGTTATAAAGTGGACGTAGCTAATGAAGTACCCTTGTACTAAGCTCCAAGTTTAGATATTCCCCAACATACGTAACGTAACGCAATATACGTATTGTGTCTGACAATCGTATATCGGCTTCGTCTGCGACCCCGCAAGAGAGATTTGTGTTCGCTTTTTTGTTGCTTTTACTGTTAAATTTTAGTCACATTACGTTGTCTTGTACACAAACCCACGTAACATTAGGATTCCTGTGTAATCACTAAACTCTTGGGCCGCAATAGGAGAAGAAGAAATAAAAGAAGAGGAAGAAAAAGAAGAAGAAGAAGAAGAAGAAGAGGAAAAAGTAGAAGGAGAAAAGTAGAAGGAGAAAAGTAGCGGCATAGAAAGAAAAGAAGAAAAGGAAGGAAACAATATGAAAGATTTTAAAACAAACTGCTTTATTTCACTTCCAATGACGTAATGACCCTTTATCTAGGGAATATCATGGATGGATGGAAATTCGAAGCCTTTACTGAATTACCGGTAATAATGACACAATGCCGTAATGAACGCGTCACAAAGGGCAACTGTTCTCATCAATCTAAAGCATCAAATCCGGGTCCTCCTGTAGTTTCTTATTCGATCAAAAGTTGTTATCTGTCGTATCGTCCGGTCAAGCTCCTCAAACGAATTCAATTTTCTTCTAAAAGCCATCAACGTCTCTGCCCGCCCACAAAAATCAAGAACTTTTTATTTTTCTACATAATATAATGAGGCAACATGTAAAATGCACACACCAACAACGCCTTTAGAGGTAATTCGAGAAAAAGTTCCTATCCCGGAGGCATCCAACGCCATACAAAATGAAAAAAAGATTCTGGAGCGAATCGTCTTTGTATAATGTGATACCATTACGAACGAAGTCGCAGCTCAAAGTTGATACACACGATGCGAGGCGAAGTAAACCATCAGATATAATAACCACTCATTCAGGGCTCTCCTTGTCCTCATGCCAAGCAAAGTCGGATCATAACCACTTATGGACACAATAATTAGATAAAGAAGTAAGAAGAAGAAAAAAATGTTAAGAAGCGGCTTTGAAGAAGCCAGGAGCGACGAATGCAACAAAATTACATCATTACATGGTTGAGCTAGCACCAAGGAGTGCGCACTCACTATTCGCGGCAAAAGCACACACACCAGGTAAAACAGTATGTTGATGGTTGGTAAGACCAACTATCGTACCTAGTTTTTCTTGTGAAATGTTATAAAAAGCAATTACTTTATGGAAGCATGTGCTGTTAAGTCTACTTCGCTATCGTTGCACCAAAAAAGGATACAGCGGCTGATAGTGAATTAGATGATGTCAGAACACATCAGATTCTCCTTCACTCTCAAGTGGGAAATAAGAAAATTTCTTCATCATCAAAATGACTGCATTCGAAAGGAAAGTGTATGGGAAGTGAGCTCTGCAACAAACTTGCGAGATCCGAGATGACTTGCTGGAAAATTGTTCTTTGTGTGTTTCATGGTGGTGGGCTTAATATATCTTGACAATGGTTTAAGATAAGGTAAGTGCTTGCAAAGGAAGGTTTTAAATAATTGGGTGATGTTATGTTGAAGCGAATAAGTGTAAAGAGCTGGTGGTATATTAAAATGTCTTTTGAAAGTAAGCTCATAACATCTTTGGGATTACTTTGTTAACCGTATGCGAATAGGTTGAAAATACTTTGAGTGTTAAGGTCCTTTACGAGTGACATTATTACTGAAACTAGATTTCCAAACATAATATATGAGGTATTTTTTTGATAAAGGGGTCTTCTCTCTACTTCTTCCTTTCTAAAAAATACACCATTATTGATGTTGTTATCTCAAGTTGCTTTACTATCGATCATAGATCTCAGATATTTAAACTTTTAATACTTTAGCATCACATTTCCATTCACACAAAAATCTGGAGGAGGCATATCTGGATCAGAAATTAGGTAACTGGCTCAGTTCTTTTTGGACAAATACACTAAGTGCTTTTCAAAAGTCAAAGGATCCCCACTTATTATGACTCCATCGTCAGAAAGGAATAGTGAGGTAGTTTGGTGTTCTATGCTTATTCTTTCAGTAGGTAGTCTGTAACCTGTTCGTGGTTTTCCAGCTGGGATAGAACTTAACTTAACTTCACAAAGGTCAGAAACTTTATTTTTTCGAAAGTTTTCGTTAATTTTATTTAGCAGAGATTGCAGTTGGTAAGGATTTTAACGTTGATGAATGACGGACAAAGATGACTGCACTTAAACCTAGTCAGTTAGACAGAGGACTCTGCGGCTATACGTTTGTTATAGGTCGGTAATGTGGTTTCTTCAAAGTGTGGCTTCTTTCGGACAAAATTTTATATATAAAGAAACAAACAGAAACAAATTGACTATCAAAACTAGTATTTATAGTGCCCTAAGTGGCACGACCAACGGTAGACAGAAATTCATTATTCTTTGACAATAAAGATGACAGGTCTTAGAAACGGCACATGATGGCCCATGAAACAACAGGCGCACAAAGCCCAGGTAGGTAGGATAAATAGACTATGAGGCCTTCGGTGGGCTGACTGGTTGCGGCGCAAGGTATAAGGAACAGCATTTGAATGGAACTGAAACAACAGACGTCCCATTTATAGTTCTTTCTGATATGAAGTCTTGAGGAGCACTAAATACCGTCTTTTTATAGTGGTTATGGTGTCCATATGATAGGATCTGAATTTGAGCTCTGGACGGCTTTTCTTCGGCTGCGGCTGGTAGCTATTTTGTGGTTTCCACTTTAATAAGAGCAGAGGACACAAGACGCTTCCTTGGTGTACACCTATACAGTGATTTGGAATGCTTTGGTCACTCCAGGTGGATCCAAACTTCGTCGCTATTCCTTCATACAAATCGTTGATCATCTGTTAATAATCTTCTGAAATTGGTCGTTGTCCAAGGGCTGCACTCATAACATTAGATGTCGCGGTTGCCTGTCGAATGTTTTTTCGAAGTCAACCATCGTAACATACAAATCTTCTAAGAAATCGGAAATTTTTTCATTAGGATCCTAATTCTTTGAATTTCATCTGTTGCTGAGTTCCCACAGCCACAAACCCGCTCTAGTTACTACAGTTTCATAATTTTTCTCAGTGTTATATCCAATACCCGATCAACGATCTTTAAAGCGTGGGCATGATCTTAATTCAATGGCAGCTGTTGCTACTTCTTGTATCACCCTCTCTTTTGTGCATGGGCAAAAGGTAACTCTCCCTCCATTGCTAGGGGGCTAGGGCAGGCTATCACTCCTCATAAGCTTACAAATGAGAATAGCTAAATCTGATATCTGCCAAATTCTTTAATAAAACTTATATTAAACTTAACCGAGCCAGTTAGCTATGAAGTTTTTGGAATTTTTAACCTTCTCAGTTTGGTTCAACTTCTGGAAAGGGCTCTCTAGAAGAAGCTTTTCGTTCAATAGGAAATCACAATACTAAATCGCCATCTGTGTAGAATTTTTTCGTCATCCTCAAGAAGCTATGCTTTGAGCATCGTCAATGAGACTTCGACCAACAAATCTACTACACATTTCTCTTTCTTCAAATGGTTTTTTTAAGATCCCTCATCCAATTTGTTTCTGTAGTAAGTCATGACTAAAATAGCATCAGCAACCGGGATAGAAATCTTTTCCAGCTTCCGATACATGCTCTTTGCTAGCAGTTGGTGGTAATTTTTTCTGTGCTGTCTGTATTTTGGATTGTGTTACCCAGATATCTTTGAATATTTATAAAAAAATTGCTAACTTTTTTCCATTGACCAAATTGCAAATTGCATCAATTAATTCTCTTCGAACCTCTTTTTTTCATATCGTCCACTACCTCCATGGATAAAAAATGTCAGAATAAGACGCTGTTAGTATGTGACAGCTTCACCTAGTTCATAAATTGGGCTATCAGCTTGTTTGGATTTTGTTTACTTAACTGTTGTAATCGATAAGGTATCGGTCTTGTTTGATCCACATACTTCGGCTATCCTTACCAGATGTGTGCAAGGAACAAATAACTTTATGGTAGTTCTCAATTCTCATAAACCTCATTTGTTCACCCAACATGTCAGTTTAAATTTACGGGCACAAACAAAAACTCTTCTTTTGGGTAACCTTAAGTACATAGTGAAAATCTTTTTCCCAACAGAAGCAAAAATGTATTTTTCGCGGGTATCACCTTCCGCGAGGAATTGGTAAGTCCTCCGTTGGTATTCATTGCCATGAAAAGCGTTTTCTCGATTAGCCGTTCGGAACCGACAGAAAATTGTAGGTCCCTTCCATTCCTTCACAAGGCATGGTTGTGAAAAATGCGCTAGGCCCAGGGGCTCCTCGCTCTGTTGCCCCACCCTATTTATTTTTTAGGTGCCCCTGAGCCTAGTGCATTTGTGAGGGAATGGAGGGGGCCTACAACTTTTAAACTTCCTCCAGTTTTTTGTGTTATTTTCTTTGAATCCGTGTTGCTCTGACAAGATCATTTCTACGCGTTTCAAGATCAATTGTATCATCGAATAGAAGTGCCTGGCGGGGTAGTCGCATAAATATTTGCAAGTATTTCCACAACGTGTGCTGAAAGCTGAAACTTTTTGTATATTTCGTGAAGCTTTTGAACTTTGAATCTTTGACACCCGTATTCTCCATTTGTTGAATTTGATCAGGTGGTCTTCAGTCGTGCTAGTCATGGGATCAGTATGCGCACTTGGGGGAAGTTTCCAGGTGCTCCAAGTTTAGAATGACTTACTTTGATGTTAATCGTCTAGGCTCTAGACGTAATCTTGGTGTTGGTTCTTTTGAGATATTCCTACCCACCTTTGTACAGCTGTCCCGTCACGTTCAGAATTTAAACAAAGGGATAACCAGAGATGTGATGTTTTCCCAAGTACTTCGTTTTCGTTAATCACAATATCTTAAATGGATATCTTAGAAGACCAAAACTAGGCTGTATTTTTCTCACAGTCTTGGACTATGACTTTCAACCTTCACCATGAATACCTCTCGTTTTCCTATCCGCAATTTGAATTGCCAATCACGCCAAGAGAACGTAATAAGCAAGACCATTGTTTAAACCTATAGCTGGCGAGAAGTACAATCCTAATTTAATTAAAACTACCACTATCGCTATCACAATCTTTGAAGGCGTGAACGGCTGTCAATGCGAAAAGCCCCATTCTTTAGATGAATATTAACACATTAATTACAGCCAATTACCAGAAATGCTAATGTAAAAAGTTCCACCTCACCATGTGGTGTATAAAGTATAAGTCAATAAAATGTTTTGGTCTACCAACTCCCAATCCACAACTCAAACTCCAACGTAATAAACTAATTTATTTGCGGTCAATCCAAACAACGATTTATTAAAAATCGTGACTATTAAATTGGACAAATGTGTCTCGTCTCAAAGATAACATTTTATACAAATCGTGAACGGACATATTACAAAATCGTGGTTTTCAATCATTTGCCCATAAATGCGAACAGCAACTCATGCACAACCAAAGCAAATTCATTTTTCAAAGTGTGGATTGTTTTTCTAAACACTTCACCAATTAGCTAAAAAAGCCGATTAAAGGCCAACAAACTCTACATGGCCGCAAGCGTTTAAAAGAAGACGTCGTTGTTAAGAAGTCAACTAATTAAATTATGAACACCTTTTCCTTTCCCTCACACACTAATTAATTCATCCATTCATCATAAAAACACACTGTTGCGCTGCTACAGTTCCATAACTTATCTTTGGATAGTAGAACGCTAAATTAGCACAACTTTCGTTTTCGCATTGCATAAATCGTATTGTGTGTGTTTATCCGTGGCATGTGTGTATGATGCCAAAGCCGAACAATGAAGCGTGGCATGAAAAGATTGAAAGCTTTATGGGTCACGCATGGATGATTTTTCTGTTTTAGTTATGAATATGAAAGTGCATACGATAGATACAATGGCAGAAACGGTTGGCTTTTGTTAAACCAACACTCTGTCGTCTGTCTGTGGCATCCAATGAGTGGAGACAGTATGAATAAATGTCTCTTGCAACAGGGCAACGGATTTTGTTTGGCTTCGTTTGTAGTGGACTGACTCCTTGAATGCTTGAATTTTGAATGAATAAAATTTTGCCATCTCCTTCAATGGAATCGTAGTTGAGCTCCTCTTTGCCTGGACCTGAACTGTGATGAAGATGCGACGTTTTATTGTTTGTTTGTTGTTGTTGTTTTTTTGTCGTTGTGTTTATTTATGTGCAGAACTGCAGATGCATAGAGCGAGATTCAATGAAAAGGGAAAACCATAAAAATGGGGTTATTGTGTTGAATGCAACTGATTCGCATGATGACTTGCTGATATGACATCTGTTTGAGTGAACATTTTCCATTGTCGAAGAATTATGAAGCCATAAGAGGATTTCAGAAGTCTGAACTTAAGTGCACATAAGGAAAGTATTGTAAATTGCATTGCACTTAGTTTTATATCAAAAAATTTAAATAAATGAAATTAAAGATAATTCATACTTTAATAATAAAGGACTAATGGACTTTCGATTTGGCTTAAGGGTAGGTATGTCGTATGTGTACCTTTTATACATTACGGAATTTCTCAATAATAAATTCAATTTGTGGCTAAAGGAGGGTTATTTAAATTTAGTGTGTTTCAATCACAGTTTAGCTTTAACTTCGGCTTGACTGTTCAATTATGGGGAGCCAGTATATCCCATGTCCTATATGTATAGTTTCTGATTTCGTAATAAACTGTCCTAATATACCTACTTTTAAAAAGAATTTGTTCATTTCTCACAAATGCAAGGCTCAGTGGCAGAAAAAAATTGGAGTTTCGTCATTTTTTTTGAAGGGTTCATTCCGCATTTCTAGTAGAGATTCGATTACCTATTAGAAGAAGAAATAGATCGCCACCTTGTGGTAGGCCCTTCTTTACAATTGTTGTAACACATTGTCCACACTCCGCTTCAACAACCACTGTTATATTCATAAAAAAGACTAATGATTCGTCCAAACCATGTTTAAAGGTGAGTAATTAGTTATGCTAATTTAAGGAGTTTTAATGTTTGATGTCAATTGTCAACCTATGTTGATATTCCTATTGCAGCTATTGAAAGATCATATTTTTCATCACACACAATAACTGTCTACGATCAAGTCAATACATACTACAGTGAAATCTCCCTTTGCGGACACCTCCTTTAGGCGGACACCTCCCTTAGACGGACAAATTTTTTTGCACGGAAATCGCTCCATATAAGTTTCATTGTTTTCAGTTTCCTTTAGACGGACACTCCCTTGGACGGACGCGGACAGAAATTTCACGTATGATAGACAAAATATTTTCTCTTAGACGTACACCAAAGCAGGATTGAACATGGCATCTGGCTGATAACTTTGGTAGCGGTATTTTTTTTAAGTTGCAGTTTACAGCGAGCATCAAATTCTTTGAAAAATAAGTGATTTTGTTTGGACGTGAAAAATTTTCCATTTTTTTGATTTTAGTTTATTTGCGCTCAGGCAGTTTTAAATTCTTTTAATTATTTTTACCTATGTAGATTTTATAGAAACATGTTTTCAGGATGCCACCAAAAAAGAGAACTTTGATTTTAAAGGGAAAAGTATACGTAATTAGCTTAAGTCAAAAATATAAAAAAAGGCATTCTAATAAAAGCAACAGAATTTAAAATAGGAAAAACCCTAGTTGGTGATCTACTGAAAAAAAGAATGAGCTTTTGAGAGAATGGCGGTCAAACTATACAATGCAACTCATCCTAAAAGACGATTTATTTCGTCAAGCGGCCTTGATAAAAATGTTTTCGATTGGTTCAATGCAACTTGAAACAAAGGGTTTCAGATAAAGTGCAATTCGATAACAGGCAACAGAAGTTGCAATACGCTTAGGAATCATTATCAATCAATCATGATTTTGAAGCATCAGGTACATATTTCTTTTTTTAAATTGGTGTTTTTGTTTGATTTCCTTTAAACGGACAACTCCCTTAGGCGGACAAAAACTTCTGCACCATGGCTGTCCGCCCAAGGGAGATTTCACTGTATTAGCATTTTTTTGTAACATTGAATTGATATTACATTTAATTAACACACACTTTGTTAGGTTAGGTTAGGTAAGGTTGAAATGGTTGTCAGGAAAACCAACTGACACACTTAGACCAGTATTTGGTCCGTTGTGATACCATAAGAATTAAGTGAGGAAGAACCCCACTTAACAAAACCATTTGGAGTTTTTTATGAAGCGAAAGAGATGAAGGATATCTGGGTTCGCCAGACCGTTTAGATCATCGAGGAAATATTTTCCAAGTGCAGAGTGCAGGACATGAGCAGAGGAGGTGTGGAATAGTTTCTTCCTCCTCCTCATCTAAGCAACTTCTACAGAAGTCATTTGAGGGAACACCAAGTCCAAGTCTGCCTATCAGACAATGTCCTGTAATGACATTGATTACGGAGCTAAAGTGCAATCTGGTTATGGATAGCAAATGCCTTGTGCGTTTTGGATCAAGTCCTGGCCATAGCTGTTTTGTTGCCACACACGTGGTGATACTGTTCCACCAATGATTTGTTCTATCCACTGCCTCTTGCTTTAGCATAAGTTTACATGTAGCGATTGGTATACCGATATTCAACCAGCTGGTTGATATCGGTAGAACGGTTCCTTTTCTGGCGAGTTCATAGGCCTTACAGTTGCCCGCGATATCTCTGTGCTCCGGCACCCAAATAAGGTGAATATTGAACTGTTCAGCCATCTCCTTAAGAGACAGGCGACAGTTAAGGGCGGTTACTGAGTTCGTGGAAACGGCGCCGAGTGATTTGAGGGCTGCCTGACTGTCTGAGAAAATCCGAATATTCGCTGAGGATATCACGTTTTCTTTTAGCCATGATAGGACCTCTTTGATCGCCAGAATTTCCGCTTGGAACACGCTACAATGGTTTGGGAGGCGGAAAGAGAGACTTACGTTAAGTCGTTTTGAGTACACCCCGCATCCAACCCCTTCCTCGGTTTTTGACCCATCTGTATAGAAATGAATTGAATCATCTCTCAAAAATTCATCGTCTTCCCAGGTCGTTCTCGTCGGGATTGAGACATGGAACTTATTATCAAAAACCAATTGGGGGATGGTGTAGTCAGAGTGGCAAGGGATTGATCTGAATGTATTCACACACTTTGTTGGTTCAGAGCGTTTCTGATTTCATAAAAGCAATGTTGATCTCTACTCGAATACGCGGAACAGAACGGGACCGATGGCTCAGGACGAAGAGCATCTTTCGACAAAGTGTGCATAAAAGATAACATCCAAGTTAGATGAAGATTGATTACTTTTAGCTTCAAAGAAAGTAAGCAAGACCGGGGCTAGTAGACTAGAAATTTCCTTATCTTTAAAAAAAAGATGTTGACTTTCTTTTGAACTTATTGCCGATTAGTGTACTTGCCCCTTGGGCCAACTAGCCCCGGTTACCCCTACAGATATGTGGTTGGGGATAACTGAAGCTGAAATACTGCGTATGTATTGGAAATTGTTTAGTTTTTTTTTTTCAATGCAAATGCCACCTATAGTTACTCTGATCGAAAGAGAAGTACAGCAACATTAAATTGTACTCAGTTCTTTATTTTTCATTTAGACAATGATGACAAGATCAAACTTTTATCTAAGTTTGCGTTAAAATTTCACGTCCGAAGAGCAAGAAAAAAATATGAAAATCTAATGGTACTGTCACGTCTGTTAACGGCAAACTAAATAAATGAATAATTTGAAGCCTGATAGAAAAGATTATTATTGATGCATATGAGGAAGGGCGTCAAAATTCAAATGGAGCCCACCTGCCTGCATTTATTTCATTAGTTTCCTACTTTATAATTCCAATACGATTTTAAATGAACGAACGAAAGGTGAAAGGTTAACATTGATGAATAAAATGGTAGAAAGCGAAAGCAAAAGACTTACTAAAAAAAATTTTTTTCAGTGTCTGTCTGTTAAGTGCGTTCAAGCCCAACAATATTACCCTCTCTAAAGCAATGTAAAGATTTCTGTTTATTCCTTCTTCGGAGTAGCATTAAATTAAATCATTTGATGATAAACTGCCATGAAGGAGCATTCAGTGATTGAAGTTTTGGACTGAATGCATCAGCAATTTTACGACCTTGAAAGAAAAGAAGTTCAAGTACAATCACTTGATTGGAAAGTAAAAAAGATCTATCATAAAGGGTCCGCCAAATAACTTTCTTTTTTTTTTTTTGAAAATGCTATTAAAAAACTACAGAATATTTTTTCAAATTTCTTTTTATATTTTAAAGTACAATCCTTCATGTTAGTAATGGAAAATAATTTCTTTCAAATGGCTGCCTCTTCTGGCCATTTACTACACGACCGGTTCAATTTTTAAGCATTTTATCGATTGTGTGCAGCTGTATTTGAACAATGGCTTCACGAACACGAATATTGTCCTTTAAGGCGTCAACCGTCTCTGGCTTGTGGCGTAACACTTATCTTTTACGGCACCCTCCAAATAATAGTCCAACGGTGTCAAAGCACAGCTCCGAGGTGGCCAAACGGCATCAGCTTTGCGGCTGATAATGCGATCTTCAAAAATAGGGAGCAAAACATCGAGCAAAACATTCGGCTGTGTGGCACGTAGCGCCGGCCGTCCTGTTGAAACCTAATGTTGCCAATATTCTCCTCTTCAATTTTTGTAAACAAAAATTTGTCCAACATGGTCCGATAACGATCGCCATTGACTGTAACGGCCACTCCTTGCTCATTTTCGAAGAATGCCTCTGGACCAAAATTCGCACAAAACAGTGACTCTTTTTGGGTGTATCGGCTTTTCAATGTAGGTACGCGTGGGGGTTTTCTGTGTCCCAAATGCAAAAATTTTTGTTGTTTACATACCTGCTAAGATCAAAATGAGCTTTATCTGAAAAGATGATTTTTTTTGGCAAAATTGGCAAAGTAATATCGCAATATTTCCCAGCGTTGTTCAAGCGTATACACAACCATATTAGTCTAGCAGAAGGATAAAACTAATTATCTGTCAAATCAGACATGAGCTAAGTCTTACCATTCACGAAATAAGCACTAGTTAAAAAAACAAACGTTAGGGAAATAGAATTTCCCCAATAGCGTAAAGTCTTCAGCTAAATATGTGGATAAAATATTTTCTTTGGAATTGGAAAAAACTGTAGGTTAAAATTACCCTCATTTGTTTAAATTTAATTTATTATTTATTTAATAATAATTTTGAATTTACGATTTTGAAAGTAAACCAAACCACAGTCATATTGGAAAAATATTTATGTCTGAGCATATTTCTACAGCTGAATTTATTGATTTAGCTATTTCAAAAATGCTTGGATTTGGGAAAGCTTCAAAGCAATCAGTGCAGATCAATGAAGCCAGCTATTAGGTTCTTGAGAAACAGTTTGTGTTTGTGAAAACATACATTAAGCCAAAAGTAGTTACCCGAAACACAATCTTATTTGCTTTACATTGATTTTCTAACACCACAGAATCAATTTTAAAGAGTTTTAAAGGATTAACACATCTTGGTCTCACTTGACAAGATCTGCTTGGTATAGAAGAGATGAAAGAACTTGGACAGTGTTCTTAACAGAGTAGAAGAACATCTGTTCTTGGTTCCTAGCCGAAAGAAAATAACAAAAGCAAACGAAGAATCGTTCAGTGGAATAACTTTATTTCCCAAGTATCGGAAGATTCTCGATATTTTCTGCAATCGCAGAATACGAGTAATAGCTGACTGCCTCGAAATAAGGGTAGCTTAATCTAGGTAACTCATAAAGGGAGTGTTACTGCAGACGAGCATGTTTACTGAAGATTCTTGCAATGACCTTAAGACCTGGAATTGCGGCTATCCGAACTCAACGCCCAACCTTAGAGCGATGAAAAACCATAAATCCGTAGACCTTTAATTTGCCAAGGCACCTTCTCTTTCTCAAGTTTATTGACTTGTGGGGCTTGTTTTTATTTTCCACATTTTCCTTGAGTGTTGAATATCTTGGCTTCCTCACAACACAGTTTTAATATTTGTGACCTACCTAAGAGTTAGTCTAAAGCTGTATTTATTCCTCAATGCAATTTGGAAAGTGAATTTGGATGTCGAACACAACAATCAACTACAGAAAAAGAAATGCTCCTTGTGCCAGGCGAAACAATTCCAAAAAAAAAAAAAATTATTCCCTGCAAGGCCCCACACAAACAAACACAGTTACATCAATCAAACATTAAACACTAACGTTTACTAAAAAATTAAAATCCTACCCCCACACTCTCTAGGTTCTTTCCTACAAAAACACCTGTATGAACAGAATTTTTAATAATTGTCCCATTTACCACAAAACCAATTAAATGTTATTTGAATTCCCTCAAGGGAACCACCATGGGCTCTTATTTCAAACATTTGTATGGTAGACTCAATAAATTAGACACCTCTTCACACGATCGCATGAACATCAAAAACATCCACGGAAGCAAAACTTATGTCGTTCCATTAGTTTCGAAATAGTAAATGGGAGAATTTTTCAATTATCCTGCTGAGCTGAGATTACTAGCAGTCTCTTGTTGCTGCTGCTGTTGCTGTTGCTGTTGCGTCTAGGTTTCAAGACTTATCTCCAGCAGATAGAATACCGTCTTACACGAACCAACTGACATACGTATACGATTAAACTTCCGTTCAAATAATTTTTTTTTTAAGTTTTTCTTACCAACTATCTAAAGCGCTTTGTATGCAACCATGTAATACCGCCTGCTGGAATTTATTATCTTTTAGAATCTTAACACACAGACAAACTTTTTGTGTTTTTTTTTTTTTTTTTATTGTAGGTGAAAAACGAAAGACACCACAAGTGGTTGGAGTTGTGGTAATTCTTGTTGTAATTCGATCCACACAAGTGGCGGGAAGCCTGCTGAAAAATGATAAAATTTTTAATTGCATGGCCCAGCGATGGCTGTGGCTGTGTGTTGGAGAGATTAATATTCGAATGCGAAAAAAGAGGCGATGTTGATTTTATGGCGAAGTCATCAATTCATTTGGAGCATCATGGTGTGGTGGCTTGGCATTGCCAGTCACCACAGCACCGAGACTCATGACTGGAAGAAGTTTAATGTGCAAAATTTCTTAGAAAAGAAATAAATTAATTGATCTTTTTCCATCGGTCTCCTCTTGTGTCCTGATTATTTAAAGAACAAATCTAATCGAGAATGGGTTATTCAAATTGAGCCATTAAAAGCGTATTGATCGGGCGGCCTGGTTGTTGACTTAGCTATAAGCATTGCAAACTAGTATATGTTTTTTGAATAAGTAATTTTGAGGAAGAGCGATAGTAAGAGTTTCTTGGAAATATAGTTGGTACTTTTTGTAAACTTATACTGAGAATTTATAAAGTTTTTTTTGCAAATTAAATAGATTCATATTCGTTCAAAGTCTCCACCAGCAAAATTCGTTTACGTATTTTGTTTTCAATGTTGTTTTTTTAGAGGCATACAAAGTTAAATTAAATTGAATCCTATTCACTTGAAACACAAATATGTATTGCCTTTTTGTTTGACAATCAGTTCTGAATATGGTGCAATCTTGAAGTCCGATTGGCAATTTTTTTTTTGCAGCATTTGGGGGCAGTATGCAGCCAAATTTTTTTAACAAATCGTCAGTTGCTTATCGATGCGACTTAAGGAACCCCCTCAAAAAATTTCAAAAAGAACGGCCGTGGCGTAGCAGGTCTCTCAACAACAGCTTGAAGATTATGCCTTTCCTCCAAGTGCAGCAATTTTGCTTGTTGACCTCGGCCATATAAAATGAACTAGATTGCTGAAAAGAACTTGAAATATAACATTATAAGGTTATTCTCTTTTTCGATCTGAGCGTATGAAATTTCTGTTGCCGTCAGACTTTTTGACGCAAACGAAACTGGCCTACCTTCCTGAAGTAAGCAACAGCCTAATCCTAATCCTAATTCTTCGATGCGTCTGTCTGTAAAATAATGGGTAAATCAGGCTCATATGAACGTAAAGTACTAGCATTTACAATGGTATTTTTAATATCTGTAAGTGCTTTATCATGTGCCGATGACCAGCAAAACATATTTTCCTTCTTAAGTAACTCTCTCATAGGAGCTGATAATTCAGCTAAATTCGGAATTAATTAGCGTAAATAGTTAATCGTTAGTAATATTTTTGTAGCGCATTTTAATTAGAAGGAGTTTGAATATGCCTTATAGTGTCAACTCGTTGCGGATCTGGCGATATTCCATCTGATGAAAAGATGTGCCCTAAATAATTTACCTTCTCGACCCTATATAGAACTTTATTTTCATTAAATTTAAAGTCTAATATAGTAAAAAACTTCATGCCTTGCTATTTAAAAATAAAATCTTCAATTTTGGGTATCAAATGATGTTCTTGTTTCAAACTTCCTTCAAAGCCTTTGGATCTAAGCAGATTCGATGAGACTTGTCACCCTTTTCCACTATTACCATATTATGTGTCCACTCCGAAGGAATTTCGACCTTTGTAATTACATTTTTCTCTTCCATTTTCAAAGTCGTATCATAAACCTTTGACCTAATACTAAATGGAATTCTAGGGGGCGGCTTTTAAATTATGTAGGGTGAAGGTGAAAACTACCTTTACAAGCACGTCGACCTGAAAGATCTTTTGTGCTGTTCCCTTAGGTTTAAAAACACGTAGTGTATAGGTTAGCTCATTCGAAGCTGAGGTCATGTAAGAACCTAAGAATCTTTGAGGTAGAGGTGTTTGTGATATCAATGGGACAGGGGAACCCTTTATTGAATATTTTTAGCCTGGATCTAGCTAAGGCAGGGCATTCACATAAAATGTGTTCAGCTGTTTCTATGTCTTCAAGACAGAGATGACAGGTGTCATCTTGGCTGATGCCCATGTTTTTAAGATGATACTTGAGAGAGCAGTGTCCCGTGAAGAAGTCCGTAAGTAACTTTGCGTCACGTTTGCTCATGTCAAGAATTTCTTTCATACGTTTGTGGGATAAGTCAATGAATAGTTTTGACTGACGATGGCCATTTGAGTTGTTCCAGGTGCTGATCATGTTCTGTCGTTCTCAGGGAGACCACAGTAGGGTTCAGGGCCTTTGAATTGGGACTGAGAGCCAAGTCGGTCAGCCTCTTCGTTACCCGGTAAGCCTTCATGACCAGGCACCCATGAAAGAGTTATTTTATTGTGAGTAGCTAATTGAACTATACATGTCAGGCAGTTCCAAACTAGTTTGGATTCGATTTTTGTAGAGGACAGAGCCTTTAGTGCTGCCTGACTGTCAGAACAGATTAGGATACCTGGGGTGGCTTACTAACCGGACATGTTGAACTATCTAACTCCAATGAACATTTGTCAGGAAATCGGCCCTGACAAACGAAAACATCTTTATTCTTTTAATAAAATCTCGTAGCACCGAATTTCTTGCTTCAACTGAATTGACGCGGCTTATAATTTAAATTTTATACACGATTCCAGACCTAAAAGTGGTTTTGAATTCCTATCTACAATAACAAAATCGAGATCAAAATTGTTTGACATAAACATCGTTTAAGGCTTGCTGTTCCTAGAGAACACAATTTAAACCCACCATAAGCTTCCAATTTTCGATTAAATGCTTTTAAGTTTGATAAATCTTTAAATAAAGTGAAAATATTTTTTGGAAGAATATTAACTTGTGCACCACTGACTAAAATTTAAATTCAATTGGCACGTTTTCAATACAAAGCACTTCTGTTCAGAACTCTGATTTATTTGCATTGATTGATCCATTCACGTGATCAATATTTAATGTATCATCACTGTCTTCAACATTTTCACAAGCAATATCATTTACCTGACGATTTTTAGTTTTGCATGCAGATGAATAGTGGTTTCGTTTACCACAGCTATTACATATCTTCCCAAACGCTGGACATTTTATTGGTACAAATTTATTGGAATGTGAATTCTGAAATTTTTTAAAACCATTATTTTGACTAGCATGCATAGATTTATTATTATTTAGATTTGTTTGTTTGACTGCATAAACTTCCGATTTAAACTCTCCTGATGTTCTTTGCATAACTTTACTTTGTTCCATTGTTGTCTCTGCGACTCGGCATGTTTCAATTGCTTTCTCTAGTGTGAGGTTCTCAATTTTTAGCAGCTTAGTTTGGGTGTTCTGGCTGTTGATCCCAATCACAATTCTATCTCTCAGCATTTCATTCTTTTGACAGTCAAAGCCACAGTTCTCCACCATTGTCGCTAATTCTTTGTAAAAATGATCAAATGGTTCGCCCTCTTTTTGTGCCCATGGGGTATTGATCAAAAGAACGTTGTAGGCAAAGTAACGATTTATTAATCATCCAATTCAAGCTTAACCTAATACATACATAATTCACTATGACATAATGTACTTATAAAGAAATAGAGAGTATTCATCAGCCATTCTTACTTAATACAACTTTTTCTGTACCCATACTAATGCAAATGTATAAGAAAAGTTATCAGTGCCCTTTATATGGGTCTATTTAACCTGTCAGTCATATAAAAAGGTCACTGTGGCGAATACGCAACTTTTTTCTATAATTCTGTAACTGATAAACAGAAAAGTGTGATTTTCCTTATCAGATTTTCTACCATTCATTAAATGTATTTCTAACTTGTAGACTTGAAATTCTTATCATCGTTGAAATATCTTCATCAATTTTAAGTACTCAATTCGTTATTTTGCGTACCCAATTATTTCAAATCACATTTCCTACGATAACTGATTAAGGAATATAATTGACACTTCGACAACTACTAAAATCTTTGGGAATTGTTAAGAGACGGGATGTGGAATTTTTGCTGGACTAGATATATTATCTGACTCATTTTGAATTTCAGATCAAGTCACTATTTTAATATATGTATGTGTATGTATATTCTTTTGATTCTTACTTGTCTCTGCTTTAAAACCAAAACTATGATGATTGACACCTTCCCATAGGATTAGTTTTATCATGAGTCAAATTCTCAATCAAACCAAAAAATAAATAAAAAGACGCACAACAGAGCTCGACATAGCCTTACAAATTTCTCTTTCTTGATGATGAGAAAACTAAGAAACTTGAAGGATGAATCCTTTTTATTTTACGACAAATGCTTTATGAAAGAAGGCTCCATAAATTTGTATCAAATACTTCCGCTTTATGCAGGGTTTCTACACAAGATAGTTAAGGACAAAACAAACCAGATAACATCACATCTGGAAAAGCAAGTAGGAGTAAAATTAGCCGTCATAGCTTGAAAAAAATTTTTAGACTTCAAGGGCTACACCAAATTTTTGGCTTATTCCAACGTTTGTACTTTCAAAAATACCATATGAAAGTGGCATGATCGTACCTTTAATAGTTTTTGAATAGCATAATTCTAAAGAGCAACTGCTCACAGGTACAAACCGACGGCGACGATCGACCTCAAATTGAAACTGAGTATTCTTGAATACAATCTCTAAACAATGGCCAACGATCTTTTTGATTGGTTAAAAAATTGTTAATTTGGCATTGAAAACACGACAATTTTTTTAACCCTAAAACCACACTGATTTTCAGAAATATGTCATTTTGTTAATTTTTGATATTTTTCAAGCATCGTGGGTCAATGTATAGGTAATACTTTTAACTTTAATAACCTCTTTGCGTTTTGTGATTATGCTACTTATTTGGTCGGAATCATGACAGCAGTTAAGGAACTCTTTTTTTTGGCACCTCAGAGAACTAGATTGAAGTTCAATAAGTTTTCTTGATTCCAGTTTTTAATTCAAATCAGTAGGCGCATTTTATTTTACTGTTCAATAAATCAGCAAAGTGCCACTAAAAAAGCCTATAACCTTTTAGGCGTCCTCCGGCCAGCATCCACCATTCAATTCGATAGAATAAAATTTTTCTTCGAGCAAATCAAAGCCGGCACAACAGAATGGTTTGGCTTAAATCAGAAAGCCGGAAATAGAATGGCGAAAACTTTATAGAAATTGTCCTTCGTCGAATGCCTTGACAAAACTTTTGCTCAGAATAGTTAATGAACGCATTCATTGCAAATTTGCTGCGTTCTCATTTCTAGCTTCATTTCATTTTTAAATTATCGCAAATGCAAATCCACTACAAGCCTCCAATTATAGTCACTAAATTGCTCGATTACGCGAGTTAAACAATATACTTCAGTAACGTTTTGCTTGATACTACCAGCCCGCAATAAAATCAACAAAGTACAAGCAGACACATTTCTAGAAAACTATCTCCTGACGTTCCAACTTCTTCCACATAAACAATCAATCTACATTTAGAAGTGAGAACAATATAAATTCTTTCTGGCTCTTATTCCCATGATTTGCAATATATCCGAAATGAATTAAACCAGACACACTTTCATTGCAAAAATCAATTAGAACAACACTATAGGAAGTAGTTTCAAATACAAAAGCCTAAGGACATCACCATCAATAAAGCACTTAAAAGTTCAAGTCTTACAAGGTTTCCTCTTTTGTTAACTTAATTGTTTCTGAAGCTTTGCTTTACTCAAATCCCTCTTCGTTCTCGCAACAGCTACCTATACCTGCATTTTTAAGAATCGCCTGAAAAGAACTTTGACTACAGCATGGGCACAATAGTGAAGAACTCCCTTGTGTCTCATAAATATTCTGGAATTTTAAAACCTAAGCTAACTCAATTGCCCAAGCACCCGGTCTTCTGCTACTTCCTTGGATACCTCTAAGCTGCTACGTGCTTCCTGCATCCAAACCTTTGCGGCACTTAAAGAGCTTTGACTCTAGTATAGCATCCCTTTAACAATATGATTTGCTTTTTCCTTCACTGCGTTCCACAAGCACACAGTTGACTTACACAACTCCTTACACCAGGTACTTAGTCAACTTTTGCACAAGAACCTAACGAGTATAAATAACAACAACCATGCATGTTATACCAGACCTAAAACTGTTGTTCCAAGTGGTGTTTGGTAATTGGCATTGGCCAACCTGCAATACACAATGAACCAACCCACACTTGGTTACCTAGTAACACTTTGTAACCCGAATTGCATTTTGAACAGCATCTAGGCTAAGGTATATGCTCTCAAGGACTGTGCTCTTCTATAGCACTTGCTCCTTATTCCAAAAGTGTGTGTTTGTGTGCGGTGTGTGAGTGTGGTGTGTTTGTGCTAAGCACTTACTCGTCTACGTGATGTAATTAGAGAACAAATTTGCTTCGGTCGTGTTGACACTCAATGTTCAGCATATACTTTACACGTGACGTTGGACTTCATTGAATGTCATGTTCCACGCTCTTGCAAAATGTTGTAATCCTTAAAGGAGTCATTGTGAGATTACATGCAGAACAATCCTGCAAACTGACGACTAAAGGCGAAAGATAAATCATTCCACTGCTAGGCGATCATAAATTTTCAGTTATTTGCACTTTTTCAGTAGCCAGACTGGAGACTGCAATAAGGCAACGGCACCATCATTATCTTGCTTGCTTCGTTGTATCCATGGCTCGGTTCTGAAGGTTTAACTGCGTTGCAGCAGAAGATCGGAGGTGTCGGATAAAGCACCTCCGCACACTTTTTACGACTTTGAAATTAAATTTATACACACATCTGCAAGAGAACTTAATTTGACTTATATTCAGTAAGCCGATGAAATATTCTGGACATGACACTATTTTTTCAGTGCGGAGCTTCGTTCTTCGAATCAAAAAAAGAACCTTTACTATGAATCACGCGCATCTTTAAAGCAGTATAGTTCCATGAACTCGCTTTATGGATTAAAGCACTGCCACAGAAGACTTTTTTTCTTTAAATCAAACGGAAGCTTAAAAAATTAGGTATCAATGTCAACTCCTTGTTCTGACATAAAAGATGCTGTTTATTCAATAAAACACAAATTGATAAATTTACTAGGCCAATTTGCACTCCACATGAAAGTCTTGAAGTTTTTTCTTTTCTTTTTGAAACTGGTCAGAGTTTAATGTCATTCAACGCAGCTAGTTGCATCGTGCACACATTCAAACACATCCATAGCAACTCGTAACAATCTGTTTGTTGCTCAAGGAAAATCGTGTGCTCTATAATCAGCATTTCAAATGGATCATGGTCATGGTAGTGGAACAAAGTGCCTACACATGGGTCTGTAGCAATGTCCGATGTAGGCACCACAGCAGTTACCTTTAGGCGTTAGCCTTCAAAGAACTGTCCAATATAGTTGTTGAGTCCACCTTCCACCTTCCACTACCACCACAGCCATCATCATCAACATCAGGCAAGTAGTCTGTCCGTCGTCAACTCGAACCACTGCCCAGGCTTCTAGTCTTACAATCGTCTATTGTTAAAGACTATCTATTGTGGAAGGCTGCTAGAGGGACCCTTCCGCATGCTGTGCTGCAACACAATGTCATGGTGCATGCTGCTGTGGTTACTAGTCGGCGGCGGCGGTTTGTTTTTTTGTTGTTCTCTTGTTGCAACTGCATCTCGATTTGAATATTTACTGGGGACGGGCAAAACACTCGCCACGCTTTTTCAGACGTTGCCTTTTTGGGCATTCGTATATTATGGCCTAAGGGGGAGTAGCTGTTGCTGTTTACGCTCACACGAGCATCTTATGGCATTTTACTTCACATTTCTAAATTCATGCCAAGGGAAAAGCATTTTAATGGACATGAAAGTCGTGCCTGAGAGACACTTCTGTGTCTCTACTACACACAACCGTTCTGGGTGGGGGTACTGACCCTGCAATACAACGTGGCATATACAGGGTGCTTAGGGCCAATATTCATCAAAACGGTTATTCTGTTTTGTTTCAATCGAACAATAGCTATGAGTTAGATTCTCAAAGACTGAAACGACGTTCTCTTTTGACATTTTCGGAGCACAATTACTTTTTTCTTCAACCTATCGACAACATTGAAACCACAACGTCTCTTCATCAAACACCCTGTAGAAGGCTAAATGTATCTATTGCCATCGTAATGTTCGTGACGATTACCTCACGGATATACTTGAAAAGCTATACGTAATACCCACCTTGTCCCTGTTGCTTCAATTGGGTTCTTTATCATGCCATGAATGCATTGCATTTTCCAATCGCCTAAGGTAATCTCACAGGACCGAACGACCGACCTATGAAAAGGCAAACTATTGACATAAAACCTCGACCTTTTCATAGTTGGGAGGATTCGATCGGTTTTTCTTTTCCTTCTTCTCGATTGCTGCAACTCAGAGAAGAGTTTTTCTTTTGGGATGCATTGTGCAATGATTAACTAGTGATGAGGATGATGTCGACGATACTGAAGTGCGGTGCTGTGAAAATGTATACTTTTTTTGTTATTTTCCCTGGATGTAACCTTATGTGGCGGAGTATTCTTGAGCGGAGGCCTTTTTGATGTGAATTGTCGATGCAAAAAATTTGTGGGGGCACAATCCCATAAAGAAAAAAAGAGCTTTGAGGGCTGTATGTGGGGATCGGTTTCTAACAATGCGGATGGAAAGATAAAGTGAGAGATTAATCATCGTGAAGAACATTTAATTTGAGAGGTTGAGTTAGCACACTATGAAAGAAAAGTTAGATTTTCAAAGTTTATATAGGACCGGATGACATTTTAAGGCAGGTTCACCTCCTTGTAGAATCTCTGGGTGAATAAATACCTACGAGACGAGTCAAGAGAGATTCTTTTTTCTAAGAACTATTAGAAATTTAATCGGTCCTTCCTTTACAAAGGCTGATTTCGTAAGAAGCGCAAGTTCCAGTGGAAATCATAAAATTAAAATTGGAGTAGTAAAAAGTGTTGAGAGTCTCATAAAACTCGTAAGTCGTAATGCTTTATTTGTAGTGCTATCTTAAGGTTGTTCGCAGAAATATTAAAAATTATGAGAATTAAAAGTAGGTGCTCCTCAGAATGATAATAAATCAGTCTCGCTACATATTTTCGCATAGAACTCTGACACAGAAGCTACCACACTTAGTAGATAAAACCTTAAGTTGATGTTAATGGCGCAATTTGGATGAAACATGAGGTGTTCGTCTTGTAAAATATTCTCGAAAGAGTGTGATGAATATTTTTATGTTTGTCGTTATTCATCTACGCTCACCTAGAACTTTTTTTTAAAACTAAAATGAGTCAAATAAGTGAAGTCATTGCAGTTTCCATAGAAACTATTTTTGGTTTGATAATTTTTTTTTTTTTTATATACCTAATTAACGCGCACATCAAGGGGTTATGACTACCCTTATAATGTTATAAAAACACAGTGCGAGCATTTAGGAAAATAGGAGAGGATTTGAAAGGAGACACCGATGTACTTTGCATTTGAATCTTTGTAAATCGTAATGTAAGGGAAAAACAGGGTACACAAGCGGGTGGTGCAACTAAGATCTAAGAAGAATCTCTATACTTGACTGTACGTCCCAAGTTGGGTTCAAGGTAAAACGAATGAGCATTCCTAACGAGGCGGGCGTTGCGGCTAAAATGTTTCAAGGAAGGAGTGCAGCTGGCTGTTTCACTAGAGCACTGTTTGTGAAAAAAGCGATAAAACAGAGTGAGACAGGTAACGTTTCGACGATGTCCAAGAGAATCAATCGATTCTACGATTAGTTAGTTTAGTTATTAAAAAGTTTATTCATTCATTTAAATCTTAAAACTAGTACAGCAATAAAGATGTTTAAGTGAATAAATAAAGGCTATCATTCTTTAACATAAAGTTAGTGTTGAATGATGCTTTCTTGAATTAATTGTATATTGATAATAACTGATGTGGGGTGACAATCAGGACATATTTAATTAAGAAACAATAAATAAGTTAAAAATTTTTAAAGGGTCTTACAATGATAAAAACTACTGAGAGTAAAATGATAAATGTTTAATTGAAAATTGAGAAGAGAGAAAAAAAATAAATATAAAATACAGCAGAATGATAGACTTGTTCTAGTTTACAGCATTAGGATTTATATATTAACAATAGTTTTCGATAGAGATTAAGTCAACAGTGAATAACCAGTCTTTTACTTTTTTTAGAAATGAGCTTATATTTGGAGTTGTTCTGATAGGCAGAGGCAGTTTGTTAAATATTTTTGGTGCTGCGGCGGTGTAAAAGTGAGAGAAATGAGCTTTGTGAACTGAGGGAACATTGACAAGGTGCATATTATTTATTCTTAGGTTGTATAATTGCGAGGTTCTACTAGGAATATTACCACTTTGCTTGAAGAATTCTTTTAGTATTTTAAAAATATATAAATGTCTCATAGGTAGAATTCGTAATTCCTTGTATAAAGGCCAACTGTGCGTGTATCGACTTTTGTTACAAATAATTCGAATAAGATGCTTTTGAGCAATTAGTAAAGGTCTAAAAGTATTTGCATAGGAACCACCCCAGCTAGATAACCCATATTGCAGTTTAGAGTGCGCAAGTCCATAATATATTGAAGTCAAAATCTTTTTCGAACAGAATGGTTTCAAAAGGTACATTTTTCTCGTAATTGCCATCATATGATTTTTAATATTGTTGGTATGGTCTTTCCAATTAAGGTTTGAATCAATTGTAACACCGAGATACTTATAGCTCATCACAGAATCTATTTTAAAACAGGAACTTGAACAACGACCGTTGTGTTCGAAATTTGATTTACCACAATCATGAACTGGAAAGCTAAATTGTTTACAGCTGGAAGCATGGAAAAGTAAATTGTAGTTATAAGAACAATGACCAGATGTTTTAAAGGTCATAAATCTAGTTTTTTCACTAATAATTAACTTATGGTTTGAGAACCAAGTTCTTAAAAGTTCGAGGTCTTCTTCTATTAGAAGAACACAATTATGGTCAGAATTAGACTGATAAGTAAATGATATATCATCTGCAAAAGCAGTTGACATACCGTTCAAACGTAGTTTAAAAATAGAGTTTATATATACTAGGAAAAATAAGGGGCCGAGAACAGATCCCTGTGGTACCCCACTTTTTAAAAAACGAGTGCCACTGTGTGTACCATTTATATTAACTTTTTGCACTCTTGCCTTTAAATATGTCTTCAACCATTGAAAAATAACTCCTCTAAAACCTGAATTATACATTTTCATTAGTAATAAATCATGATCAACCATGTCAAAAGCTTTGGTCATGTCAATGAAAAGAGACATAGTCGATTTATTATTATTTAAGCTGCCATAGAGCTGACTACAAAGCCTGAGAATTGCATCTTCGGTTGACTTCCCAGAGCGGAATCCGAATTGGTTTTCGCTAAAAAATTTGGTTTTCGTAAGGAAGGAGGTAATTCTTTTGATCATGATTTTTTCAAAAACCTTTGAAAAAGTGGGTAGAATAGAAATCGGCCTGTAATTAGTCATGTTTTTTTTATCTCCCTTTTTGAAAATTGGGATTACTTCGGCACATTTAAATTGCTCAGGAAAACACCCTTTTTCGACACTTAAGTTAAATATATAACTCAGAATATCAGATACATAAAATGCAATTTTTTTAAGGAAGTTACTAGATATTCCATCTGAGGTGCACGAGTTTTTACTTTTGAGCGATAATATTACTTTATAAGTTTCGAACGAGGTGATGGGATTAAAGACAAAGCTGTTAGATTGTATAGTTTCCGCGTACTGTAAATTTTCATTAAAGCAATTACAATCACCAACGGGATTCGTAGATGGTTTCAATGTTTCCGATATTTCAGTAAAATATTCATTGAACTTGTTCGATATAGAACTTAAATCGGTTAGGGGAACATCATTTACTACGATAGTTTCAATCACGTTAGCCTTTTTTGTTTTCCCTAGAATGCAGTCAACTGCTCTCCATTCTTCTTTAACATTACCTCTCGCTTTTTCTACCAAATTAAAATAATACTTTTCGCGAGTTAATTCTATTTTTGAGTTAACTGCCTTACAGAGTGAAAGGTAATACTCTAGTTTTTTATTGTGTGGATGTTTTTTTTAACTTTAAACTGACTTTGTTTTTATTTCGAATCTGCTTAAGGAGACGATCATTCATCCATGGCTTTAGATGTGTTTTTAATTTAGAATTTCTTACGGACACAGAAGTACAAGACTGTATGTGGTTTTGCAAAATTGCGATAAAAATACCAAATGATTTAGAAGGATCTTCTTCCGAATAAACCTGATCCCAAAATTCATACTTCAAAATATTCTGCAATAAGACGTAGTCGGTGTTAAAATGCTCATTTGTTTGTGTTTTTGAATTTGAGTTCAAAGCAATATGTGGTTCTTTCACTAGAACAATCATTTTGTGATCAGTAATTTTCATGTCAAGAACACTGCCATAAAAATTTGATTTATTACATACTTTAAAGCGGGTGAAAATGTGGTCTATGCAAGTACTAGAAGAACTTGTTACGCGGGTCGGCTCATTGACATTGATTGAACTATCACCTTAATTAGTCTTAACGCTCTATTTTGCACCCTATCAAGTAGGCGCAAAGATGTTTGAGAAGCACCTGAAAAAATATAGGAGTTATACTCCAGTTTTGGGTGGATGAAGGCCTTATAAATTGTAGCCAGATCAGAAGGGGTGAAGAACTTCTTGCATCACCTTGACAATGATGTCAAGGTCAGAATTCAATGAGCTTATCATACGCAACCGTTCCAGTTCCACATCCGAAGAGCAGGGACGTGCATTTGGAAACGAATATGAAAAGCTGAGGGTCGAGTCGTCAGCAAAACAGTTGAGAGGATTAGAAGTTTCAGACAAGAGATCATTTATGAAAATGAGGAAGAGAGTCGGAGACAAAGCGGAGCCCTGGGGCACACCAGCATTTATAAAGTGGGTATCAGACTTGAAACCATCCAATACAACTTGTATTGAACGCTCGGAAAGGTAATTTCTAATCCAACGAAGAAGAGACTCATCGTTGCCAAAAGCACGCATTTTCGATAAAAGAGCCTGATGCCAAACTCTATTAAAAGCTTTACAAATATCAAGCGCAATAATCTTACTTTCTCCAAAACAATGTAAAGATTGGTTCCACTTTTCGGTGAGATAAGCCATCAAATCACCAGTGGACCGTTTGCTTCGAAAGACGTACTGACGGTCATTAAGAAGCTTTCGTTCTTCAAGATATTTCATGATTTGACGGTTTATCAACGTTTCCATGACCTTGGAAAGAAGGGACGTAAGTGCAATTGGACGGGAATTGGAAGGGGAGGAAGATTCAACTTTTTTAGGGACAGGCTGGACAAATGCTGTTTTACATCTGCTCGGAAGAATCCCAGCAGAATAGGAAAGATGGAAAAGTTTACGTTAGTTTAAAAGTTTAGTGGTTTTTCAACGTAGAAGAACACCTCTTGAGAATAACGGCGGAGATACCATCTGAACCAGCGGATTTGTGTATATTGAGATCATTGAGGACTCTCGCAACCGAGCGAGTTCGAAAAAATGTCTGCTTCATGGCAGAATCTGCTGTCCCAAGCTCAGGTGGGGCCAATGTGCTATAAGGAAGTGTCGAGTTGGCAGCAAATTGGCTTTATCGATGGAGCTGACATACGGAGAGTCATTGAAAACGAGCGTTGGGACCGATGACGTGTTCGTGTTCTTGATGTTCTTCACAAAAGACCAAAAGTTTTTGCTTCCTTTTGGACACAACAGTATTTTTTGCCTTACTTTTTGGTCATGCAAAAGCTTGGAATTTTGTATTTGAGCATTACAGATATTTCTGGCTCGTTTGAACAAATTTCGGTTTTCTACTGTTTGCTTTGAAGCAAAATCAACCAATCCGAAGCTTTCTGTCGAGAAGTATTTTATTTAAGACTGTTGTATTTAAAACATGAGAATCGTTAACCAGAAGAAAAATCAAAGTAAAGAAGACTTTATAACTGACCAAAAGGAGCGTATGAAGCTCTTCGATAATGTCAGCTTTATAAAAACTATGGGACAAAATCTGCTTTCAACATCTGAAAGGAGCACAAGGAGCCTGCGTCTACTTTCTGATTCCTGTGTTTCACAGAACAAGAAACGATACTGATGGTTAAATTGTGTTCTTTTTTGGAAAGCAGTATTATTAAGAAAATCAGCTCTATTTTCTCCAAACAGAAGTCGCAGCTATGCAGATTGACGATCTCCGCCCTTGATTAAAGCAAAATCATTCATATTGGCGTTTGTGGAAAGCAAACACTATTATTAACTTAAGCAGAAAAAAATAGGTACTTTTAGTTTCCGCATTTCTTAAAATTATCAGAAATCCTTCAAGACGATGTTTTTCTACCATATGGTCCATATGTCACTCACTTGGACGCACTACATAAAGATTTTATCAACAGGTTTGAGGATCTTTTGAACTTGCTAATTTTTGATTGGAAAAAAAATCCGTACAGTAAGAAAGCCATGGAAGAAACCAATGTGACAGTTGGTCACCATCAAAACTGACGGAGAGCTTAAGCAAAGTTCAACGAAGGCTTTCAGAAGTTCTGGATGCAATACAGCATTGAAACTCAATACACTGCATTGTGAAACATTTCTGATAAATTTTCATTGCTTTTCCATCGTCATTTTTGGTGCAAAAGGGCTTCACTGTGGATGCAACTTAACAATATTAAGATCTAGTTAGATTGGCAGAAACTCGCCAAATTCATCCATCGTATTAATTTTTCAAATTGTGAATTTATTGTTTGATTTTGAGGAGCAAAAAGTTAAGATTACTCACTTAACCAACTCCAAATTTTCAAAATTAAAGCATTTTCATATTGATAATAAACCAAATTCTAAAAAGAACTGTAAATTTTGAAGAAATTCTTTTAAGTGGTTCCATATACTGTCAGACTGATAGACACACAGAGTTGGAGAATCTACTTTTTTCATATTCTCTATTATCGTATTGTCATGTTTTATTGCTATCTCAAAAAAATTTATTTCTGCCAAAACTTGCCTGTACCTAGTAGGTACCTATAAAAGCAATTAAAAAACTATTGAGACAGGATTTTTAAGGAAATTTATTTATGGGGGTCTAGGGTATCACGGCATCAATTTATTTCGAAAAAAGGTTCTCTTGCTCAAAATAGTTTGGGAATCCCTAGCCTACACAATATTAACAAGATTTTATAGTTTAAAAGTCGAAGGTTTCTTTTTTTAATTTAATTTTAATTATTTAATTTTTTATAGATTACAAATCTTTGATTTTTTAAAATGCAGTGCCTTCCAGCTTAAATGATGCACCAAGTTTCTTTGCTGAGAAGCAACAAAAAAAAAAAAACATAGAAATTATGGTAAATAAAATTAAAAAAAAAAAATGTAATCTTATTAACAGGGTTTATTTAAACATTGAATCGAAAGAAAAAGAAAATTCATATTATTATAACTTGAAAAGTGATCAATTCATTTTTTTTGTTAAAAAACAATGTCGCAGCTAATGAATTAATATTTAGTTAGAATAGCTTGTTTTTGTTTTTTAGTGAAATCAAGGATACAAATATTTGCAGTTAGGTCTGCCCGATTTTATATTCAGAGAGACACTAACAAAAAGAGTTATGTTAAAAAACATAATTCAAAGCCGATATTATGGCTCATTTCAAATGACTACTGATCTTATTGAGCATTTATCACAATTAAACTAGAGGTACAAATCTTGAATAAAAGGACTCAAATATTTTTCTTCACCTTGGTTTGACTTTCTTGACATCCCTTTCGGGTTTCAAATCGGAGCTGCTTTTGAATAAAGCCGCTATGCTTATAAACTGCAATATGGTACAATCTGTCCCAGAATCTACAACGCAGACTGTTGATGCAAACGGACCACTAGAGAAAAACGTTAGTACCACGAGCCGATAGATGAGGTAGGTATAGGTATATTAAACAAATCGTCACAAGCTTCACGTTAATTATTTGACTGCAAGCAACTACACGCAATCGTGAGTTATTTGTTTTTCCGCCCACTTCCATTCTAGCCTGCATCCGAAATGCACCGTCTCAGCCTCTGCCTATTGGTCACTCATATAAATACGTAATTATGCTCAAAGACTAAGCAACTTGCTTTTTTTTAATAAATAAATTAAAATTATTACTAAAAAAAATTGTAAGAAATAAAGGTTTTGTGACGAATAGAATCAATTACATCAATATTTTGTTTTTCTTATAACGTTATTAACTAGATGGTTGTGACCATACCGTTGGAACATAGACCATTGTTATGGCATTTGAAGCTTCTGAGAAGCTGGTGCCTGTTTACCAAGCGGTTTTTTCTGCATAATATTGTCAAAAAAGTGAAAAAAAAATTATGTCACTTGACTTTCATGGCGATCAAGATAAAAAAAAACATCATCAAATTTTCAGTCTTTAACATCATAGTTTTTATTTTTATATTTATTCATATAGTATGTTTAGTGGTTCGCTTCTTAAATAATATTATTAATTACATTTTGTTTTATTTTAAATTTCTTAAATTTAATCATTTCATAAAGATATTTTACAAAACAACAAAATCATCTTCAAATACATAAAACAATAATTACAAAATCAGTGTTTTCCCATTTGTTCTTGTAAATATTTAAAAATCTTATGAAAAGACAACAAATTGCTAAATTTATTTCTCTTCACTTTAGTAAGTTACAATGTTGGACAATATTAAATAAAAATTTGGCAACATCTTACAACTACAATAATTTGATTTTGTGTATTTATTTATACAATTTGCTGTCATTTGAACACGAATAATCATTTATCATTTTATTTTGTATTTTTTCTTTCGTTATACATAATATCAATCTAGCAGTAGGTGTGTGTGTGTGTCACTGTTTTGATTTTCTACATGTGCAATAGATACATCTTAAAATTTATTTACAGAAAAGCAATTAGTTTTTATGTATTTAACGTGGTGTTTGAAAATCAATAAATTCGTGCCTCAGTCTCAACAAAACAAAACATTAAAATTAAATAATAATGATAGGGCTTTTATTATTGTTTGTTGGTTTATTGTTGAATTGGCTTGAATGGGTTTTTGCTTTATTTTCTATTTTTTTAATGACAGAAGATATGATACCTCAACCGACTTCCAATGGCGATAAAAATAAGACAATAATTCCATTTGTTGAGATTTTTAACGACCAACACGCAAGGAGGCGTACCATCATCTAGAACAACTTTAACATGGCTATACACAAAAACATTACCCGACTCAGCTAGGGTAATAAAATTGCCCATTTAGTGAATGGAACCGCCCACTTCACATCGGGAGCAGAGTGAGCTAGGTGTACACACTTTTATGGCTCATGTTGGATTTTGATTTATTTTTTATTTTTATTTTTTGTTGTTATTGAAGGAATATGAGGTTCCAACAGCGCCAATATGAGGTTCTTTCTACTGGTTTAATTTTTTTTTATATAATAATAAAATAAAATTTGGTGCACATTATGTGCTGCTACTCATAAAAAAACGGTAACAGTAGAAAAGTGGTTAAAAATGAAGTGGAGACAAGTGTACTGTGTACGTGTGGTTGGGGTGGTGCGTCGTCATCGTATATCGACACAACGGTGGCAGCATAATGTTTACGAGTTGAGTGATTTTTCTCCTTTTTTTAATATTTAATATAATGTCTTTTTACAGATTAACTTTAATGACTACAACGTCATTGTTGAAATAATAATTAACCTAAGAGACATTTCAAATTATGTATAAATTTGTATAAAAGAAAGTGTTTGTGATATTTTAATGGGCAGTTAAGCTTTAAGAGCTTTTATTGTACCTGAGGGTAAAAGAAAATTCATAGGCCAATGGATTGCTTAAGGGAGACTTGATTGAAAAATTCATGGAAAATTGCTTGTACTTTAAGGGAGTAAGGGACGCATTTTTTGGACAAGTCAAACTTTATGTTCTACTACTTGATTTTAGGTGGTGAGACGTCGATTTAATTCAATCAGGAATCGTTCTTCTTATCTCATCACGTTTGTGTCTGTTAATTTTGTACAAAACTGTTAAATACTTTTCCCTCCTACAATTTGATTAAAAAATACTTTGTTTGAAAGCCACTGCTAGTTGGATTCTGAAGCTGGTTTTTGGACAATAAGTCATTTAACCAGAGAATACCATCGAGACGCATTTCGGACTCTCACTTATACTGTTCATTCTTGTTCAACTTCAATTGTACAAGTGCAGATGCCTGAATTGATATTTTTATCCAGCTCGTAGGACCATTTTTCAAAGATTTCAGTTCTGCGTCCATTACATTAGTTCTGCAGGAGGATTACGTTAGATTTGAAGCATCTAATTTGTATTATCAAGGTGATCGAAAGAAGTGCTTTGGCAACAGGCTTTAGAGATGAGAGTCAGGTTGGGTGAAACAACAGAGTTTGGGCGGCCTCTGATCCGAACGCATTTTAGGGGCCTAAAAGTTTTGATCGATTCCAAATCGAGCGACAATGCCACGATGACTGGATCTACACCTTACGGCAAGTTTGAAATTTACATGCGTTTATCTATACAAAGAAATTGTTTCGTGTGGGATTGCACACGTTGAATTAATTTTGGTATACATTTTCTTATTAACAGTTAAGGGGGCACCTTAATTAGGGGGACCAACAAAAAATGTTTTTGTTTTTTTTTTGTATGAAGTTATTAAATTCCCCGTAGAATATGATGGCGGCACTAAAATTTAAATATTGAAAGCCTATCATACGTTTCAAGGTCGATACAGTGAATACTCTTTTTTAATGCTCGACCGAGCTGTTGGAAATAATAGAAAAGTTACTCATATGATCAATTTCAAGAGGCTCCAGGACATTTAATTAAGCACAAGTGTTCTTTGATATGTCTCGTGAGAGTACTTTATGCGTCTTAACAGTATGAAACTGGGATGTTGTCGGTATTGAGACAAAAGAAGGGGCGCTGAAGCTCTGTCGAATGACACCAATCGGTACAATATACAATAAAACAGTATTGCCGAACCGCATGTGCTGATTAGTGCCGTTCGGCATAATATGGACGCAACTTTAAGCGTGGAAAATTATTTGGTCAAGCGCGGAAAATTATTTGGTTAGACTTCAACTTTTTCCTGGGTATTTTTCCTGTCTGAGTAGTTGTGGAAACTAGAACAACTCTACGTTCGTATTGCGAATAACATAACGAGAGGCAAAACAGCGAAACCCAAAACAACGATAGCCACCAAATAGACCGAAGAATTACGAGAATGGATCCATGAAAATGTCATATCGACAGCAAAATGACCGCCAAAAGCAGGGTTCATATTCCGAATTACGAAGCTTAAGCCAAAAACCCAACCAAAAACAAAGATTATAAGTTGTTAATCAGACATGGACTGATTATAAGTGGCGAAAATGGGACCATGAAAAGTCATAACGATAGCAAAAACGACCCGCAAAAAGCAGTCGAAAATGACAGCAAGTATTCCGAAAATAGTGGGAACGTAAAGAATAGTTTACGTTATAGCTACTTCGAGATAAAGTCTTACGATACTCGCAGTCACTTACGGCTTCTTTCGACGGCCGTTTTGTTGTCTTTCTAAATTTTCATGAATCAGCGCTCATAGTTCAAAATCGGTCTATGCGCATGCGGTTATCGTTGTCTTAGGTTTCGTTTTTTTGCCTCGTGTTTCGTAATCTGTATTCCGAAACTTGAACGCAAACATGAAATCTTCATATAAGACCGTAAAATGCAGTCGTAACGTAACAGCAACGTAACAATAACATCACGTTATATTTACGTCTCGCTGTCATTTTCGACTACTTTTTTTGGTCGTTTTGTTATCTTTTTGCGTAGTTCAAAATCAGTATATGGCATCGCTATCGCTGTTTTGGATTAATTTTTTTTGCCTCGAGTCTCGTAATTCGTACTACGTCCTTTCATACTTTGCTCATACTTCTTCAAAAAGATGTGATTGGATCACAAACGAGATACGAGGCTTTTACTTATTTAAAAAGATGTCATTGGGTTCAATGTAACTTTGCCTGCCTGAAAACAGCCAACATCAACTTACCTACAAAGTCACATCATCATTAAAAGCTTCAAGTTCACGACTAAAAACACAATTTGTATGGCACTTCCAGGCCAAAAGGTTCGATTTGCTCAAAGCCCAAAAAAGATCAAAAAACTTAAATTAGTGAACCAAAAACAATCGTACGTCGTTTTGCTAGAATTTAACAAAGTGCAAGAAAATAACACAAACACTTTAATCAAAAATTTAAAAATTAAACCAAATCTTAACTATGCTTCAGATTAAAATGAACTTTCTTAAAAACAAATAAATTCTAAAAACTATTTATTTCGTATCATATTAGGGCACATGTAAAGCTTTACAACTACGCAATTTATTTTCTTACCAAGTAGGATGTGGTATTATGTTTTTTCTTTACTTTTTTTTTTTGTGTTTTAAGATAAAATTTACTTTGCTCGTTTTTAATGAAACAACATCTGAGCACCATGCACTCGTCCACATTCACACAAAACATTTACACAATCAATTATAACAAGTTGCACTCAGATTTAGAGGAAGTTCGTTTTGAAATTACAATCTAAGAATACGCTTAACTGATGAAAGTATATTTTTGTTTTTTTTTTATCAAATAATAAGAAAATTTTGGTTTCGTCACATAGCTCCATGTTCGATTGCAGGAGCTACACTACACGTCATATCAGCAATTCAACAACTGCTACATTATAATTTATATATCCATCGCTTAAAGTACGCAAGCCTTAAACTCGGGGCTAAACATACGCCTGGGCTCTAGACCGTGGTTCTTTTCCCTGTAGTCTCTCAACAAAATTCCTCCAACTGACCATTGTCTTGCCCGAATATAGCCAAACGCTTGATGTCACACCGACCAACATCGAGCATAGATACTTGACCATGTAAATTTGAAAAATGGGACGAGCCTCTTCAGCGCTATTCCGAACAAGTGGGCAGGGTATGGAGAAAACCTTACACATGTCACGATTCCATTGAATCATCCAATCGTCAAAGTTGTAGTATTCATAGAATAGGCAGCCTAAGAAGCCAAGTGCCGGGAGGATGAACAATCCGCTAAAGAACCCGATGCGAAGCATTAATCGTTCCAGTTTATCAGTACGTTTGCCATCAGTCTTCATTACGGTACGTATGCGGAAGAGCGAAACAAAACCAGCGAGGAGAAATAGCGCTCCGATGGACAGATAAATACAAAGTGGTAGGATTAGAAAAACTCCTAACGAATGCGTGTCCAGTTGTCCGACGAAGCAAACCCCAGAGAGGATGTCACCTGAAATGAAACGAAATAAAGGAAAATGATTAGTTTTACTAGTTGATGGTAGGGAATTCGAAGTGGTTTTTAGTTTGATGGTTTATTTTTATCACGGATTCCATGCTAAGGAATCTTTAAAGCGTTCTTTTGATAAGATCGCCATAAATTGCAGTCCCTAACTTTAAAGTGTTATGAGTATGTTCAATAAATTGAGCTTTTTATAGAACCGTTCACGTTTTCAATTAAAGGTAGAGACGAACTTAATTTGTGGAAAATAACAACGGTTACAAAGAAAAGCAAATCACATAATACACCTCCTCTAAGAGGATAAATGAGAGAAATCCGCCATACCTCAATGGCGTCGTCTTCAATGAAGACGTGATCAACAAAATTACACAAGAAAATCAACTTTTCAATTTCTCCATCCCAAAGGCAACAAGCTAAATTAAATTGAATGGTTTAGATGAGATGTTCTATATTTCTTATATTTCCTTGAATATTATTTGATTTTCCTCGGATCATTAATTTCCTGACTATAGCAATTTGGCAGGCATCAATGTTGGTTTTTACGATTACGTACACCATAAAGATTACGATAACAGCCGGATTGAGTCTGTACTTAAGAAAATAACATTATTGTTGGTTTAAATTTCATTAAATTCATGACTGAAAAAAGAACGCTGAATGTTCGCGGAAAGAAAACAAAAACGAAACTGTTGTAATTTAAAAGTTGAAAAAGTTTATGCCTAATGACTTTCACCAAACACACATTAAGAACCCTCAAAACACAAAACATTTTCGACTGGCAGAAGCAGAAAGTTCCTTGGAGAAGTCCTTCTTCTTAACTCTACACAACTATTCCTCCTTTCAGTGTGGAAAAATTTAATTACTTTGCCTAATACTCGAGAGCTTTTTGTATTCCATTGTTCGGTTTTAATGTGCTTTTTGTGAGGGTGATTTACAGTAAACGCAGAAATAAAATACATCTTAAATGGCGAGAGCATGTACAAAATGGTAGGACACCTTTGTCGCACACAGAGTACTTAACGACTTAAAAAGGGTAAACTTATTGTGCTGGGAAATAAATTTCGCAAGGCAGGCGGGTCGGTTCGGTGATGGGTAAGGAGACTGGTGCAGGAGTAACGCTTTTTCTTTTCATTTTTTTTTTCTTTCTTGATGAGAATTGTGACTTGAGAAGGGCGTATTTTGTTACCAAGGAATCTCTTAGACGGCTTCTTGGGAATATTTTTCGTTTCGTTTCTTTTGTTAACACTTTGGACTGCCGGAAAGCCTGGAGGACAAAGGTTGAGTAGCGGAATTCCAGTAAATTGACCGAAGGATAATATGAAGTGATACAAGATTAAGTCTATATAATGACTCTTGCGGTTTGTTCTTCTTCGGATTGTGACAGATGAGTTTTATAAAAGTCTTGTAAATTGATTCCTCACTTCGATGAACTTGTTGTAAAGCGAATAAAAACAGCAACAGGGTGCCTTTTATTATTAAGCTTATGGGGTATTTACATGAACGCACTGAAAGTCCTCAAATCTCCTGCTAAAATGCAAAGGAGTATCGTGGTTTGGAAGGGATCACAGCTCTCCGACTTATCTGTGGACCAAATATGTAACTGGGTGGTGATTTCTAAGACGTGTGGTTTTGAAGAAGAAATGAAATCCGTATAATTCAATGTTATGGCCATAAACAAAAAGATAAGGGTTTGTGACTATGTTTTCTATAAGATTTCCTGCAACTGTGCGCAGTGGATGGGCGTGTTCTATTCGGAAAGGTTCTGACTGGTGTCAACTTGACACCGCGGCGCCCAGATGTTGCAACTTATAATTATAATAGACGTCAATTGTGCTTATTACACCTCCACGCTGTATCCACTGGGCAATGGGATGCTTTGTCCGGAGCTGACCTGCTAAACTAGTAAGTGCGAGTGTTTACAAAGGAATGCGGAACAAAAGAATTGTGAGCGATAGACACTATAATTGCTCTGCGAACAATGACTGACTGCACGAATTTCAGTGGTCTACGAGAGCTTTTGCGTAAATGTCCCAGCGGGTGAATTCGAATGACAGAATCAACGGTGAACTTCAGCAGTAAAAAAAGCAGAAACCCTTGAAGGAGCTACTCCAACATATTTGGTTTAAAGGTCTTTCAGGATCTCTCAATACTAGGATAGGGTATTGAAGTATAGATGAGATGGTGGCGGATGAGCTCCTAGTGAGCCAACGGCAGCACTCACACCCCTGCAGCAGGGTACTGAAACTCGATAATCCAGCCCTTTATGTCCGAAGAGATCTGAAAAGGACCTGATCCTCCAGGTTGGGGTTATGCGTGGGGTAAACTACCCAACCACGTAAGAAACATCCGGTTTCGAAACAACCAACAGCCTGTAGCGATAATGATTTCAAAGTTGACGAACCAAGCAAACGTTAAAAAGACAATTTCATCCGGATCTACACGTGGAACGCAAGATCTCTTAACGGATTACGTGCAGCTGAACTTTTCAAGGCAGCTGGAGAGCAGTTGGAAAGGAGCATGCACCAGCTGATTTGCATGATATGGTCGGAAGAAAGTGTGCCCGATGAATGGAACCTCAGTATCGTATGCCCGATCCTAAAGAAGGGAGACCCCACAATTGCGCCAATTAAAGAGGGATAAGGCTCCTTGACATCGTCTATAAGATCTTCTCTGCTGTTTATCAATGTGGTTTAAGATCAGAGAAGTCTACAGTAGACCAAATTTATATCGATTTCAAAGTCGCGTATGACAGAAATTCCAGAGACGAGCTGTGCAGAGCTATATCTACGCATCCCTTAAACTCGTACGACTATGTTGGATTCGCTGCTTCGTCAAGGTCGGTAGAGAATTCACCGAGAGCATTGATGTTGAAAAAGGCTTAAGGCAAGGCGACACACTGTCATGCAATTTCTTTAACATCATACTTGAAAAGATTGTACAAAATTCAAACGTCAACACCAGAGGAACAATCTTTCAAAAGTCTGCACAATTACTCGCCTACGTAGACGATATTGACGTAATGGGAAGAAAAAAGCGTGATGGCAAAAATGTTTTATGGTTAATGAGGGCAAAACGAAGTATATGTTGTCATCACACAAGGACACAGAACATCGAAGAATTGGATAAAACGTCACAATAGAAAGACATAATTTGGAGGTAGTACAGAACTTCGTCTACCTAGAATCCGCTATAGACACGTAAAACAACATTAGTGCGGAGATCAAACGGAGAATAAGTCTTGCCAACCGCTGCTTCTTTGGGTTAAGAAAGCAATTAAGAAAAAAAAACCCTCTCCAGAAAAACCAAGGTAACCTTGATCATCCCAGTCCTGTTTATGGCGCGTTTCGTTTGGTCGTTTCCAAAGAAAAATTCTCCGAATGGTCTTTGGTCCCGTATGCGAAGACAATGTGTTGAAAAGAAGATACAACAACGAGCTGTATGAGCTGTACCGCGACATGGGCATAGCCAGAAGGGTACGCATCGCGAGGCAACGATGGTTGGGCTATGTAGAGCGGATGGACCCAAACGCTTCGACTCGACGGGTTTTCGAAAGCAAATTGCAGGGAAATCGCCGAAAAGGAAGACCTCGTCTCAGGTGGCGTAATCAAGTGGATGAAGACCTCAACCGACTTAGAGTGCAAAACTAAAGAGAGCTCGCCCGAAATCGAAGTCGTTACAGAAGGATGTTTGTTTGAGGCTCAGGTTCATCCCGAACTGTAATGCCCACCTAAGTAAGTAAGTAACTGGGCGCAGCCGCTCGCTCAAATAAACTCCAACCGAGAGTTAAACTCACGTCAGATCGGATCTAGATCGGATCTAGATATAGAATTGAAGTATAAAATATAGGTACACATTCTGTTTAGTTGAACATTACAATATTTGTAGACAAGCAACACAATTCCACAAAAAACAGTCCATAGGTGTTGAATGTCTCCATTGCAGGTTTCACAGGTTTCAAATTCGAAATAGTGTAAAACTGTTCTTTTACAGAATTTTCGTGTTTAGACAAGTCCGAGAAAAAAAATTTCAAATCAAAAAACAACCACTCTTTACAATAAAAGTGTTCGAATACCCAGAATTCCTTCCTCGTTGTTCTTAAGGATGCAGCAATAATATTTGAACTTAAACGAAACTCAGTCGTTTTTGTCGAAAGCAGTTGGAAGAATCCAAATTTGATTTTACTTTCATTCATTTTTGCATCTAAAGATAGAACTAAAATGATATTCAAATGATTCGAAAGTAGAATAGAGCCACACAGTTGTTCGCCTGCTTCAGTGATCCATCCGTGGGGTGCACCGAAACTTCTACTGTAAGCAAGTTACTTAAACTTAAACTCGATTGCGATTTAAGAGGCCAATCTTCCCCCACTCCAAGAAGGCAGATACACACATATATATAACAATATCTTTCAATCAAATGCCTGGTAATCTCTGCTCATAACCACAACTTTGTGCCTTTGCCCAAAAGTCAAATAATTCAGAAATATATTCCCCAACGTGTGGGCCTTGTGTACAAAATAAGTTCAACCGCAATTTATTAGCTTGTCATTGTCACATACGTTTTCTGAAATGGGTCGTGGGTTGAACCGCACAGACGACCGAACCGATTCCCTATTCTTATTCCACTCTTCACAATACACATACCCATATTTCCTTTTGTAGTTTATTGTCATATTATTCGGTTTGAATGTATCTTACCTACTTAGGGATTTGTCTGTCGTGTGTTACATGCATATCATTTCATAATAAAAAAAAGAAATAGAAACAGAGAAAAAAAGTTAACTTCCATATGTGGGAGTTCATAGCACACGGGACCAAAGTACCAATGCAGAGTATTTTATGTGCTACAACCCAGAGAGTCACATGAATCTATAATAGAAGCATGAAGCATTATCTGATCTCAAAAAAAAAAAAAAAAAACATCTATGAATATAAATAAAAGTGTCACATACGATGGGTGTTGCTCTGTTGCACCTACGCATTTAGTCCGCTGCCGTGCGAAGTGGTACAACTTCAAATTGTCACCTCGTTGTGGTTGTACTTTTTAAGATTTCGTATGCATAAATGAATTTGCATATAATTTCCAGAGTACAATTTGCTTGACAATGGGTTTTCTTGGGTCCTTGGGAGTATGGGATATGAGTTTTTGGTCTGAACATGACTTAGCTTTGAGAAATGCGTTTTTGCTGCAGTTGTAATGAGATATCGTTTCAGGTAACTTTTTTGCAGAGCAACATAATGTGAAATAGTTTTTACTTCGGCTTATGGTATGTTTTTTTTTTGTTTTTTTTACAAAAAGTAAGTAAAAAATATATTTTTACGAATAAAATGAAAATAAAATGATAATGTAATAAGGCAAAGGTTGGCATGTGCCTGACTGTTGAGTGCGAATTCTAGGTTCGAAAAAAAAAAAAAATATTAAAACAGACATCAAAAGTCTGTCAAATATTTCGACTACAGCAATTCTGTTCCCTGCTGTTAGTAAATTTCAAGTAGTTATGCATTAAGTCATCACCTCATTTAACGCATCTTGGTAGCGATTTGATTAAACATTTGCTAAGTTGATTAGATTCAGACAAAATTTTATTTTTTTTTGGTAACTCAACATAGTTGGTACATATGCTGTAGTAATGTTCACTAGTCAGTTTAGAGACATTTGAATTGTAGAACGAAGTTTCAGAAAAAGATTCTTTGAAATTATATCTGTAAAAGCCGAAAAAAGCGAAAAATGAAATTGCTTTGCAATCACAAAGAAAAAATAGAAAGAAGTTCACAGAATTGTAAGTTGAATAACAAGGACACAATAAAAAAGGGAAAAGATTGGGTCGTAAGAACCTGCGATTGTGTGCTTAGTAGAATATTGAAATCTTAAGGCTGATCGCGAGGTTTAAGTATATCGTTCTTCATAATAAATTTGGTGTTACAGAGCTGCCAACTACACATTAACTATGGTTTTTGAATCAAATCACATAAGATATTGAAAAAAAAAAATTAAAAATTTTAAAAACTTTTCCTAACAAACCTTAAATAAAACACTTGACTTCTACGCACGTTATAAATTAAGCTTTTTAATTTAAAGTTTAATACACGACTAACTTATTGGATCATTTCAACTCATTTATATATAGCATTTCTTATGTAAAGGATATTAGAATTGAACGAAAGTATATATGTAAATACATTAATAAGCTTTATGTCAAAGTTTCATTCAAAGAATTTTCAGTACGTGTGTAAGTAAATATTTTCATAAGTGTGTTTTAATTTTAAGCAAATTTAAATATCCCAAAGATATCAAGCAAAAATTAAAAAAGCCATTCTTTTGCAGTTGCTAATACGTACATACAAACGCTGAAAATTTAATCAAAACCGTTGGACCAGTTAAGAAAACTGTTTTTTATTTTTCGCTTTTTTTAAACATGTTTCTTAAAAGTAAAGTATGCGAAGTATGCAAAAAAAAGATCTTGTCAGAAATTGTTTTGTCAAAAAATTTGAAATAAATGAAAGATATGGTTTTGAAGGTATTTCAAATAGCCAAATTTTTTTTTTGAATTTGTAAAAATTTCAAAAATTAAAATTTTTTAAACTTTGATAACTTTTTTTAAGCAACCCACGACTAAAAATACAAAATTTCGTCAAAATCGTGTAAGAAAAACGGTTCTATGGGAGGTACCGTTTTTAGACATTTTCTAAAAAAAAATTTTATATCATAAGAAGGCCAATCCAAAATGAATCCTTCACACAAAATTTTATCGAAATCGATGAAGTCATTTTCCAGAAAAATAAGTATTATCATATCGGTTGTAAGGCAGGTACCGTTATTTCAAGACCTAGAGACCCAATTCTAAAAACCAATCTGAATTTGGAAGAATTGGCTGTAGATTCGGACAGACAAACAGACAGACATAAAGGCAGAATTGAAGAATTGTTTTAATTAAAGTTTTTAGTTTACACTACTGCAAATCTTGCAATTTCCAAAAATCGAAAGTAAAAAATTGTTTTAATATGAATTTCTAAAGGCGGCGGGACATTATTTGAGAGTAAGATGGCGCAAGAAAGCTGTAGAGACACGGGGTCGAACGCAAAATTAAATTAAATTTTATGGAGATTCTGAAGGACTGAGTTAGAAAGTGCTTTCAATGGCAGTGTGTTATTTACCATCAGAGTTCTTGCAAATTCCCTGCGAAAGTTGATACCCGTTAGAAACATTATTTTGTTTTTTTTTTCTTGGTTTCGAACCACGAAAAGGCAGACATGCTAACTATTACGCTATGGTCACCGAATAAAAAAACGGTACCAATCAATCGACAGATGAAAATACATACACAAAATAAATTGGATGGCACAACAGAGCTGGAGCCCCGGGTTCTTTCGCGTTTCTCTCAACCATAGCTTGTGAATTATGAAAGGGCCCAACATTTTTTTGCGGATTCCGAGCAGCAAAATGCAAAAGCGCTTTTCATGACAGCGAAATAACAACAATCGGGAGACTTGCCCTTTCTTCCACAAAGACGATACTCGAGGAAAAATAATTTTATTTTTCTCATGGGGTTCGAACTCAAATGCAACAGGCAGATGGCAGACATGACAACCAGTAAACGGACACAAGCATACTGGAGTATTATATGGCCTAGGTTGCCACAATGTTGAGCAATTGTCGTCAATGACCGGGTGTCGGTTTAACAGATATTATCCGAAGCCAAAAACTCTAATCGAACAGGCAACCTCAATATCTTCCAAAATACCATCAATATTGAAAACAGTGTATCGTAGATTTTATATGATGGTAGCTTTACCTAACAGTCTCGTCCTTTTTGAAGACTTCCTTTTGGAAGAAAGAGACTGTTATTATATTTTGGCTCGGATATTTCTAAATAAAATGTGCTCACCCAGTATTTCAGGCAGTATGTTCGTGTGTCTTAAAAATCTTGAACAGAATAATTACAACTGACAGGCTTGGATCGTGTAACTTTAAAGGCGACTGTAGTTGAAAGTCTATACATAGGACAAAAAAAAAAGTTTGAATATCCGAAAAAGTTGTCCTTTATTATCCTTCAATCGCTGAAAGTGAAGGGACATGACACAATCTTCTGACCGCTGTGTGGTCGACGATACGATTTCATAAAACAAAAAATTTATGATAGGATCTTTCACAAATGAATAAATTGTAAAATAAGAATAGATGCCATTCTAAAATGGATGGTCTACTTATTAGGAACACAAAAAAGAAACTACCAAGTGTTATCTGAACTTCTAAGGAAACTTTGGCGAATTCGGACCTTAGACCTGACTTTACTTAAACTGGAAGTATTGTTTACATACAAAAAGCTTTAGCAGAAGCTGTCCCAGGCTGCTCATTAAGCGTAAGCAATTCTGTTTTTCTATGCATTCGGTTTACAGAGGTCCCAGCATTTTAAATGATTATTCAGGTGTTCCACATGGAAGTCAGTTTGGTCCTGTTCTACTTATTTTTTTTTTTAAATATCCATAAACAACGTCATATTGAGATCGAAATCTAAATATTTGTTGATTAAGACAGATTTTGGTATGGAAATAAATGCGAAACCGATTGAAATCGACTGTTGAATATTTAAAAAACACCAACTGTCATCTTTCATTGAATTTTCATAACTAAAAACATTGATAGTCCTCTCTTTCACACTCCTTAAAACATTTTCTTTAAAACTTTAAAACTTATTTTCAATTAGTAGTTTGCAATGCGAGCTGAACAAACTCTACACTTATTGCTGTACAAAACAAACTAATTGTCTTAACAAACCATTGAAGCATTCTATGGGAAGAACATCTAAAGCAAACAACAAACATTCAATGAAAATTCCATAGCAGATTCAAACCAGACCACTTCAATTACTCCAGGGCAAAGAAGAAAGAACCACAAACAACTGCAAACTTTACACAGCAACGCAAGAACAAAAATAAATAAAAGCATAAACCTATCTTGGCCATTCACATATACTCGTATACTACAAAACAAAAAGACCAGAGCCTTCTCCTTTTAAAAAAAAGGAAAAACATACCAATCCAACCTCAGTCTTGTATCAACATTAGAAAACAACATTTAATTTCATGTCCAACGAACCAAGAACACAGCAGCTTACGCTATAGCACTTCACAGTCCACAGTTTATATTGCACAAGAGCAAATGAAATTCCAGGCACACACTTAAGAATACCACAAGTGGTTCTGGTTATGCAGCGCGCACCGATGCTTGTTATATTCTCTCAAAAAGGGCCTATAGTGCGTTTATCCATTGTTCCCTTTTTGGCCGAAAACTCTTTGGATATTGAATGCAAATTTTCACTTCTGCTTCTCGTCTTCTGCCTTAAACAATAACAAGCCTCCCGCCTTCCACAAACATCATGAGGGAATTTTGCATGAAACACGACTTCGTGCAGAAGAAAAGAATAAAAAAAAAAAAATGTATAAAGATGGCGTGGACTCAACAGCCAAACCTTAAGTGCTTTAGCCACCAGAACACGTCGTCATCACCATTCACCATCATCATCCTGATCGTCGTCGTCGTCGTCGTCGTCGTCGTGGTATAGTCGTCATAGTCAGTACCTACAAACCTCTTTTACCTCACTGCGGTATTCGCTGTGGCCTTTTGTATTCAAAGTAGTTGAGAGAACAATTGTTAAGCGCAAGTTGATGGTGCTGGCTGAGAACTAACTTGGCCTAAAGATTTATCGCAGGGCTGCAGCATGCCAAGAGACACAAGCGAAGGCTCACTAAAATGTTGGCCTTGTCTCTGTTTGTTAGAGCGTCTTAAAGACGCTTCTAAGTCTAAGGTTTCGTTTAACATATTTGCTCCTGTGAGGAAAAACAAACAAAAAAAAAGTTACTGGGCCTTCAAACCACCTAATGCGCCTCTGAGCTGCTATGCGGAGGAGCTTCTCCTATGTGGAGAGGGTTAACGAACGCAAAACTTCGGCAATGCATGTTGCATAGATACCTACTCTGCTGTAGATTCTTGCAATCGCTATCCGACTATCGTTCATTCCGAAATGGTATACCACACCACCGACTTTGCCTTGAATCCCCATAAATGGAAACAGCCAAAGATGCGGGAGGCCGACGAGGGACGACGACGCGCCGCGCGCCTCCAACATTTCGACGTTTATCGCATAGAAAACTTAAGCCACATGCTGCGAACAACAAACCACTAGACTTTTGTTTGTTCGGTACGAGATGGATGCCTCCTCGAAAGGAGCTCTCTGTGGCCTTTTAGGGTTTGGGTGATCATTTGGTTTGTTGGGTTGTGGTGGTAATTCCAAACAGAACACACATTCAACAATGGCAAAGGTGAAACCGAGTCTATTCACATATATATCTTATTTTTCTCAACTCCATCTTCCTTATTTCGTATAGCTTGGCTCTCTGTGGTTTGTCGTTTTCACATCAACTCGTAGAAGCTGTAATTGAAAGACTGATCTTAGTTATGGTTTTGCAGATGAATGCTATGCAATGATGACTGTTTGGGTTTTATCGGTGGTTAAGATATTTAAGTTGTGCGGTTGCTCACTATATACACACTCAATAGCACGAAACATTCGACAAAAAATACACGGAATTTGCAAGATGAGGCTCAGAGATACCCTAAAGGCAATCACATGACCCACATGGAAAAAGTAACAAATACGAAAAAAAAAACAAAGACTCCAACCAAATAGTTGAAGATGATTTGCGTACTTAAAACGGATTTTAATGACAGCGTAAGACCAGGTCTTTTACGATGGAGACGAAAATTGCCATCATCTTGTTGATTGGTGGGCTCTTATGCAACGTCAAGATGAATATAGTTTTCTGTAGAAACATTTGTATGCGGTTTACCAAAATATGTACACAAAAAACGAAAAAAAAGTATGGCTGAGATGTTTGAATGATGTCTTCCCTGTCTGAAAAAGGTGCCTTTGAGGTTGTGTTTCGTAATCGAATATGCCAACGACGCACGGACGTCTTGATGTGAAACAATATCTCCAAACGAAATGGAATGGTGGATTTAAAATTGAACGACCGCCCTTCTATCATTGATAGTGTGGAAAAACTAGAAACTCTCAGTATGTGCTTGAAGGCTTTCTATCTACAACTCTTAACTCAACTTCTCTATAGCAATCCCTTTTAGAAAAGACTGGGAGAACACCTTCATCATTTTGGTAAATCATGGTATCCAGACCGCTCAAAAAGGAGAGCTGGCACAGGTTTATTTTCTCACACAGCTAAGCTGCCCTAAGAACAATGAGCTCACCTGCCGTGAGGTTCGAACTAGTTGAGGAGACAATCGTATTACCCTCTGAACTTCTCATTTCATTTCGTTCCTTATTGTATTCCAGCTAACAAAAGTCATGAGATAACGAGATTGTAGAAATGTAGACACTCTTGCGAAAGACGGTGCTTCTAAGCCCTTCGTCGACTTCGAACCAAAAATCACTTTAAAAACACAGCCAAATACATTCCAATTGAAAAATCCAACAAAGCTTGGCGTAGTTCCTCTGATCAAACTTGTTTGTAATTTTTGATTCCAGAATACACCCGAAAATAATCAAAACTTCTATAAAACATACCGTGGACCCTACTATTAACCGGCGATTTGCCACTAAATGAAGCTGGCAGGAGATTCGAACTGCACACTTTGCCTCGAAAGCGAAGAATCATCCTTTGCACATCATTACGGAATGTCTAGTCCTTCTCCGCTTTAGGAAGTGCAAACTTGTATAAGTCATTAGCTTGCGAAATTTCCAGACATCTGAAGAAACTTTCACTCAAAGACTAACTACAAATTTAAGCCAAATTTTATCCCCAGAATCCATTCATACGAGAAATTAAAATCTTGTAGTTATCAAAATAAAAAAAAAGTAATTTGAGTAGGTACTGAGCCCGGGATGGACAAAGGTCTAACGAGTAAAACCAATTGCGTGAAGAATACGGGGAACCTTCGAATCTCTGCCGGTTTGTTGCAGGGATTCGAACATCGACCTTCCGCGTGAGTGTTCAACTTTAAACATTAAAATTGGTAAGCTTGTCGACAGTGAAATGCAGTCTTCACAAAGCTACGCATGTCACGAGAATGTTCAGCTCAAACCTTCCCTTATCCAATGAAGATGCAGTAGGTAGTAGTAACAAAATTATTTTCAGCTCTTTAATATCATCGAGTTCCAATAATTTCGAAATAACGATACTCTTATGCCAACCAAAAAGAAACAAAAGAGCATCTCGGTGGGTACACGTCACTTCAAAGAAGAAGTGCTATTGGTTCAGGACCATGAAGTTTTGGATCGACCAATGGTGGTTCCGTTCGACAAGTAAAAATTTTGGGGGCAGAAGATGTCTTATCCGCGTTTTAAAAACTAGTCACAGCACTGCGTTTTTAAATCGCAATTGATCTTACTTGACAAAAGATAAGATCTGCGCATGTTTCAGTTCCTCTAAAAGCTAAAAAGTGTCGACAAGGATATGTCTCCTAGCTAAAGCCTTTGTGCCGCACTTTCGCGTTATGGTTCCTCCAATTCATGATCAATCGGATCAAAGAAAGTCTGAAAGTATTGTTGACGACCGTCGCGTCGTGTCGTCAGCTTCCCTGCCTTCTAGGCTGTTCTATCAAAAAGCAAAAACCACTACTTTGCAACACATAGTGTTTAAAAAATAGCCACTTGTCAAAGTCTCGCAAAACGGCCAGTCTGCCTTGGTTTTGCTGATTTCATGTTGGGGAACCACTCACGTTTTTTCCAGGATTGATGTTGTTATTTCCATAGCTTTAACTTTATTATCCCTTCAACCTTACCATATGTGTCTAGAAAGCCAGGCATGAATGGTGCAGCTTTCATTTTTGGAGCAGTTCACATATGGTTCACTGATTTTCTCTCTTCATAGAGCTCCAGCGCATGATCAAAAAGTCCATAAATTGACAGAACTTCGGAACATCTAACCCATTTTACATTTGGGTAGTCTATGTAGCTGGTTCGATAGCACCGTTGCTCCTTTGACGGATAAAACATCTTTGTGTTTGTGAAAAAATGAATAGAAGAAACTGACTGACAAACTCTTACTCGAGGTGGTTAACCTCCTTTAAAAGATTCCATATCCCACTTTCGCGGACAAGATCTGCAAAAATACCTCGCCTCTTCCGAAAACCATGCTCAAAGAAAGTGGTTATTGCTCATGTCCATATCAGGCTTAGAGCCTCAAATTTTTTATCAATGCAACGCGAGATTTCCAGGTGGTGAATACACCACCAAATTTTGACAATTTTGAGAATCGGATATCTAAACGCGATTTCGCCTACTCGCAAGAAGGTCTCAAGGTTGTGTTATTCCAATGCATCTGTCAATGGGGTGTCGATTACGTGGTCGTTCAGCATCATTTTTAATTATAAATTAACCAATAATAGAAAAGTTTTGTTTTTTTGTCCTGGAGTTGTAATTTTTTTTAAATAGAAGGTTAAGGCAACATCTAACTGATGCGCCCATTGTCGTTTCTGGGCGAAACGCAGGCTTGGAGTTGAGGTTGATCTCCACGATCATTCAACATGCCTTACACAAATTTATTTCTTTTTAGGTTTTTGTGTTCTTAAATCATTTTTAAATGTCGAAACCACAATTTGGTCGATAGATATTCACTGTTTTTGCCTGTTGGTATAGTATTCTCATAACAAATGTTCGTTACGCATTGCTGTTAAAAAAATAAATTCAAAACACCAACTTTAGTAGTAACAAATTAACCAATCATCCACCACTTTGGCTTCTTACGAGTCTACTCTGATGTGATAATGTTAGGCTCATGAGTAAGTTCATTATTTTCATTCACTCATTTCAATTCATGAATAATTTTATTTCAATAGACAATCGGTGGGTTCAAAAAATACGGCTTTTGTCGTTCGTATTCAGCGCCAATACATTAAATTTAGTACCTTTGCTTCATCGCTAGAATAGATATAGGTGGTGGGTTGAGCTTATATAACTCTGGGCACTATGTTGTCTACTCGAAACTTATTGCGCCTCATTGATAAAACTAGGCCATTGTCACAAAGCCACAAACTAGATTTACTTGTTCGTTCGCATTCGTATGTGGGAGACGAATTATCAACATTTGTAGGGTTTCACAACCCACACAACGACACTGTTTATATGAACGAGTTACCCTTAGAATTTAAATCAGAATTAGATGCTCCAGGAGCAGTAAACAAAAAAAGTATAGGTGCTAACGGAAACAAAACCAAATGCACACCAATTGTATGGCTTAAATAATTGATCACTATGAAGTGAAATAGTTTACTAAAAAATGCACGATTAACATTGTAGACGTATCAACACATTTGCAACAGTGTCAAGAATTTTTTAATTACAGCAAATTGAAATCAAAATTTCAATTTGTGCCTGACAGTTGCAAAACTTGAGCGACGGACGTACCTCGAATTAATATAGAAGCAGTTACGCTATACATGACACCATGAGATCCAAAATGGTTCCCGTGGTGTCTCTTTTCTCAATAAATTTCTAATGGTCCTTGCTTAAGTTATAAATTCCATTGATTTAATTGTATGGCTTGATTTCATAATTTCCTTTCAAAACTTGCAGATTAGGTGGAGAGATGGAGACTATTTTTTACTTTAATCAACTCAGTTCACTTGGAGTTTTCTCAGTATCCTGATTGCGTATAGGTAGGTACTCCTTTCACTGGCGTGGAATTCAATACTTCGATTTTGCAGTTGTTGCACATAACTTAGCAAAAAAATGTGACCGAACGACATCTGAATGGTCTAAAAATATGTTCAATTCATACACACGTAATTCTGTCATCGGTTCAGCAACACAAAACAAAAAAACCCTACAAGTTCTTGTTGCCTTCCAGCAACCATACGCAGGTGTTGCACGAAATAACAAGCTATACTTTAGAATAAATGTGATGAAGAATGAATCGGGAAATTGTATATCCCCAACAGAAATCAGGGCTAAAAAAGGAGATGAAATAATAAAATCTCTGGTAACAATAGTTGGACTTTACATTCACACGCAAAGATAAACGACGAAGGATATAAATAAGACCGACCATCAGCTTAGCACACAATAAAAAGTAAAACAAAAAAGCATTGATTTGATCTGGTTTGACTGTACCTATTTAAGGTACTAAATCCGATCCTCAGGAGTACCTGTATACACACCTATCTTGATCAAGTATCGCATCACTATACTCTCCGACCACACCACTTGGCGGCACAGCAGTATCCTGGACACAGCTGGTAGCCGCACACAAATGTCATCAACCGGTCACAATTTTCGATTGGCAGGAACACCATTGCAACTTATCTGGCATTCAGCTGCAGCTCCAGCTCTATATATCCACTAACTTCGAAGAGATCCTCATCAGTTGCAAGTTTAGCTAAGCGCAAGAACCGTGCAAATGACTCTCAAGACCAACGTTCCAGATATCATTTCAAGTCGTTATTGTGGCACCCCACATAGTCAGGCTTACTGATGGAACTAGTTCCTGCCACGAGTCTTGTGGTCCATGGAACACAAATAAAATCTGTGGCCGGTTTTACGCGCCAGTTATTCACGATTCAACGCAATTTTTGTTTTTCTGATTGCGTTTTATTTGCTCTTGCGTGTGTGTGTGTACTGCCAATCAGGACTTTCGATCTTTGCGCACCAGGATTAGTTTACGATCTCGATTTCTTATTTATTCTATTGGGGATTTCTATAAACTGGTTAGTGGAAGTGGCGCAGTGGATGATAAATGGATGACTGCATTAATCGTAATGATCACAATTATTTTTTTCCACACAAAGATGGATCAGGAGGGCTTTGTTTGACGTTGTTCGTGATGAATGAGACAACCAAATGAAGAGTTTACATAATTAATTCGATGGCGACGTGCTTAGGAATGGGCAAGGTGTTGTTTTTTTTATTAAGGGTCATAACTCATAGCATCGGGCGTATGAGAAAAAGCAGGTTCACTCACACACACAGAAAATACTCTGAGGCGGCTTGTGAAACTGTCACTTTCGGATGAGTCGACAATTTGTTACGAGTAAAGTACCAGCATAACTCCAACATGCCTATCTATTTGACAACATTTGTTTACTGCTAACCAACCCTGAAATCTGCTAAGTAAATTTAAATGACTTACCCAGTTTACTTACTTAGACACTCCTGACAAGCTACAAGTTAAGACTTAGGTACAGCTCCACAATGCCTTCATGTATGTAAGTTTCCATTCGCTTAGACAGATGTCACTTGTAGCACGTAATACGGACTATACGATGTCATTTGGTTTTACTCTAATTACCCCACATAACTTGCCACAAAAATGCGATAAATTTAAAACAATCGATAAGAAGCTCTTTCAGTGCTGTCGCTGTCACACCAAGCCAAAATGTATTGTTTTGATCTCTTATCAGTGGCGTGTCGTAAAAGAGTGTTTGTTTTTTGTTTGTTTTTTGTTGAATACAACAAACTTCAAACAAGGCGGCCTTTCCTTTTGTTGCAGCACAAAGTTTCGTGTAAACTGTCGTTAGAAATTATTCCACAAAATGAACAAACTATACAGTCATTCTACAAAACAAAAGAGGGGGAGGAAAGTCATAAAATCAAGGCCGTAAAATATTCTCCGGGTAGAGTGGCTTGTTCCATTAACTGCTTACACTTTGGCAAAACACATATTAACACAAAATGTTAGAAACATTTTAATTGAATAATCACATCAGGTGGCAACCATTTGACATTAAAGCTTCCTTTCAGCTGCTTATGATGTCCGTGTTCTTAATGGTCTCATGAGGCTTTAAATTATCATCCTCAAATTCAGTTAAGCCTGCTTCCTCGTTGAGGACATTAAATTTTCATATGTGAAAATATTAAGACATGAGTTGGCGTTGTCTTTTGACAAATGAAATAATGTTTCCATTAGAATGAGCCGGTGTGTGTGTGTGTGTAAGGGACATATAAGAATGGCCATAGAATAAGTGAAGAGAAGTTACAATGCTTGTTAGACATCATTAATCACGGGGTGGTTTAATGAATTTCAAAGTAGTAATCGTCTGGTTTTTATTGCAAAAGGATGCTTTTAGTTTGTGTATTTCTGTTGTTTTAAGACTTAAAGCTGATTTAGAGTTTACAGGAAAACTATCGGTTGGAATGTGTGGTGTGTCACAAAACAATGCTTTTCGCATCAAAATTTACTTTTTATGACATGAGTAAGGCAACCAAGAATGTAGGTAAGTGGTGTAATGAATTTGAAATTCCATAACAAGCCTCAGAACGAATTAATTAATACAATTTACTTGTTGCTGTATGTTTTTCCTTAATAGAAAACAAGGCACAGGTAGGATAAAAATCCCTATCCGTTGTGTTTTTTAGAGATATGTACTCTAAAATAAAACAAATCAAAGTTAATTATAATAACAACTGTATCAATTGCCTTATAACTGAAATGATTTCATAAAGATAATTCTGTGCCTGGAATATGAACAATGCTGGTGGCTCGGATAAACATGGCTGTTCTAAATCTTCGAACGGATTTAAAACGAAAACCGAAATTGAATTCGTACGGATTTAAAAAAACGTTTGTACTTACATATTTTAACCATAGAAACGTTCTAGAATAAGTAAATAAATAGGGTGGCGCAACAGAGCGAGGGCCTACGAAAAACATTTTTGCCTCAGTTGGGTTTCGAACCATGAACCTCTGGGTCAACAGGCAGACATGTTTAACATCACACCACAGGTACCACGATCTAGAAACTAAATTTTTATGTTCATTGGAGTTGTAACTTTCAATTTCTTTTATATTTTTTTTTTTTATTTTTTCAAGTATCATAAAATGTATGGGTTTTTGAGGGCACTTATTAATGTGTTTTTTTTTATTATTGTTTTGTTCATCTGTAAAAAAAAATTAAGAAACTCTATATTTAACAGGCACCGAATCGAACCGAACCTCAAGTCAAAACTTTGCTGGGGGAAGAAAATTTTAACACCATTTAAAATTGAAAATCTGGCAACTGTAAGCCTAAAGGAGCCGAATTTAAATACAGTTTTAAAGATTATTATTTTTACAAAAAATTAAGTTCAAAATTAGGTCTCTACCATCAGTTTTGACGGAGAAATCGCTCCTAACACAGGTCAGGATGGTAAACAGGGTGTAGGATACCAAAGTTAGCCTTTTTTTAAATTGATTATAACGCTTTTGAAATTTTATTAATTTTCCATTGATTAACATTTTAGTTAATGTTCATTCGCTAGGTTTCTGAGAAATCAAGTCTCAATATTAAGATTTTGAAAAAAAAGACTTTAAATAAAAAGAAAAATAGAGTCACCTTTTTTAAATAATCAATGCTTTTATTGGTTCTAAGTCAAACAGAAAAACCGAACCCAAAAGTCATATTTAGTTTCTGAGCAATTGAAATAAATTCAAAACACTTTTTCCCAGAAAATCAATTTTGTTGGTTTGTGAACTTTGAGACTTGTTTACTCAAAAACTATTCACGAAATCAGCTAAGACTAAAATTATAATTAAAGACCAAAGTATTTCTTTTCCAAAATACTATACCGACTATAAAATGGTTTATTCCATTTTAAATAATTTTTTTTTTGAAAATTAAGTCAATTTTTTATAAAAATTTCTCCTCCCACCTAAACAGAGGTTGATATCCTCCCCTTCTCATACGATTTTTTCTTATCTTTACCAAACGTACATAATGTCCTGAGCTGTAGACTCTGTATATGCAGTGTGTCCGGTAATTCGTGTTTCATAATGCATACTTTGGAATTTGATTCAGAAAAAAAATTTTCTAGAGTAAAGTCCACCTCTTAGACGATTTAAAAAAAGGCCAACTTTTATGTACCCTGATCTTTTTATGTTTAATTCGATTTGTCTGTCAATCCTAATTGTAGAGACCTAATTTTGGACTTTATTATTAGTAGGAATGCTAATCTTTATAGGTTTTTGAGTTCACTTGTTAATAAGTTTTTTTAATAACTTATGCATCAGAAAAAAATTGAGAAACTTTATTTTTATCAGGCATTTTATGAAAAAAGAAAATGACCTCAGAGTCAAAATTTTTTTCGGGAAAGAAATTTTGAAAATTTGGCAGCCCTAAAAAATGATCCCGATTTAAATATTCAATTTTAAGGACTACAATTTTTATTAGAAATAAAGTCCAAAATTAGGTCTCTACAACTAGTATAGATAGACAAATCGAGTTTAGCACAGATCAGGGTACACTAAAGTTAGCCTTTTTATAAATCATCTAAAATCGACGTCAAAGTTAAGAAGTGGACTTTACTGCAGAACAGTTTTTTTTCTAAGAATCACACCCCAAAGAAAAATGTAACTAATCCTGCGTCTGGTTGGCCCTAGACATAAAATATATAAAACCGGGAGATTTACCGAGACTTATTGCACCGAGATGGAATAAGGAAAAGAAACATGTCCTATGTCTTTTTTCTATACCGTTTTTGTTCTAATTTCATATAAATTCGCTAAGTAGTTTTGGAACCTTTTCAATACAAACACAAAATTATTTTTTTACGTTCCCGTCCCCGTTCCTGTTATGGAGATGAAACATAGTCTTTATTACTCAGGGGCAATGAAGCAGTCTAGCGGTAAAAGCATTTTTGGAATCAGTCCAGTATTTTCCAACTTCCCGGTTATGTTCCAGTTCCCGTTTCCGAGGAAATGTGGAAAGGTAATATAGCCTATGTAATTTCTCAGGTTCTAGACCATTTTTCTCAAAGTTTCATTGAAGTCGACGCACTGGTTTAGGAGCCTATTATTATATGTACTAAAATACGTTAACGAGATGTAAGTGATTGTTTCACCAAACAGATCTAGTTAACGTTCACATTCCCGTTCCCGTTCCCGTTCCCATCGGAGTTTGGGAAAAAACATCATTCTTACGGTGAAATTTTGAAATAGGTCAAGCAGTTCCTAAGTTCCCATGTATGCTCCCGTGTTTGCTCCCGTGTTTACTCCCGTTCCCATTCAAGGGGGAATATTGGCATGAAGCATACCTATTAAAAAAAAAAACCTGATCACAAAAAAAAAAAGATCTAAGCATACAGACAGATAGTGAAAAGCGACTTTGTTTTTTACTATGTAATGATAATGAAGTTCAAAACATACCTACTGTCATCGTCAGCTATTTCTGTGCCCAGATTTAGAATAATGATGACAACATAAATACGATAATGGATACCTACGTTTAATAATTATAATACGACGATAAAAGAGAAACCAGTTTAATTTTCCTGTTTAATTAACTGTCGCCGCACCACCATCGTGCAAACTCTTATTACCTAGACCAGAAAAGAAAATTCAACCCATAGACCTCCATCAATATGCACCAACTTAATAACTACCGGCTGACTCTGCCCTCATTTAACTCTGTTAATCGCCAATATTTGAAAAATAACATTTATTAACCAAGACTACTTGCCACTGCAACACCTCAATTCTAATCAACATAATAAGCAATCGGCCCCAAGCCAATTACCTATAACTACATACTTTAAGTCACATTTTCTCTATCTTTCACTAAAATGGGAACATTCCATTGAGAGACAATTTCCATTCTATTACCCTGGCACAATAACACATTGAGGACATTAGAATACAACAGAATAAAAAAAAAGCAACAGTCTCCAGGTTATTGATTTCCCGCATTGCAAAAAGTTTGAGTTTCTCAAAGTTTTGCTCTCGATTTCCTTTCAAGTTCTTCTTTGCCGATTTTTATTTTTATTTTTTTATTTTTGTATACATTTTTAAATTGAAAAGTAACCAACAAAAGACTAGCACACATTCAGAACACCAATTTGATGATAATATACCCACTGCATCCCAAACGAAATGATGAGCAAAAAATGGAATAAAATGCAAAAAAAAAGTAACTTTTTTTTTTTAATATCTGTCTTGAATGATGGAAAGGAAACCAACCAACTTCAGGAACTGAACTTAATTCAAGAAAGTATCTTAAACCAACTGCCACATTATTCTGCGGCAACAAAGACGACGAAGACGACGACCGACGGCGACGGAGACGACGCTCGATGACAACCGGTTTGAGGTGCTGCTTGAGTGAAGCCGAATCGAGATGGAAGACGATACAACAGGAACAAAAAAAAAACTACAGAAAAAACAACGTAATAAGATAAAATAAGTAAAATAACAGCCTTCAAGTGCATAAAGAAAAATGGGACACTGAGAAAAATAAACGCGTTTAAACAGAACTAACAAAGAAAAAATTCAAAACTTTGGCTCTAGGGTTTCTGAAGAGATGGAAAATTAATTCGTAGAGAAGCACTCGATTTTGAGACAGGTTGGAAAAAAAAGTTGCGGTCTTGATGATAGACCCGCTAGCCGATCGCATTTGCAAGAGTGTCAATGGACATGAACAGGTTTGCATCATAGAAAGAAAGGCCTCCGGGTAGCCCAAATAAAAGTCATGTTGTATCTTAACCTCCGTTTAAAATTTAACTTCAAATCAGCAGTGTAAGCTTAACCTTCGCTTAAGTTGCATCGGGTTTAGAGAGACAGTTGAGCTACGATTCACTATAACCTTAATTTACATAACAAAAATGAGGTAGCATGATTCTAATATGTTTAAACTGCACTCTTTGTTGCATATATGGGGTAGAGTTCTGCCAATTTTCAATTTAACCAACCCAATCAATGTAATTTAAACTACGAATGTGAGTTTAACAATTAGCCCTTATAGCCGCCCAATTTACAAGCTCAAATTTTACTTTTGGCTTAAGCTTCAGTTCAATGATGAATAATTCGACTTCATGATAATCGCTTAAAATTCGAATTAATTTTAATTCGAATGAAAGTTTTCCGCCGTTTAAGCTTCAAATCAGTTTTTAAACTTTACTTTACGTAGCCTGTGTTAATTTTCAGTGAATTCGACTCAAACTATGAAAAGCAATGAAATGTATGCAATAAAAAAGCAACATACCTAGATGCCAATTTACATTCATGACAAAAAAATAAACTTCGCCTAATTGAAAAGTCGTGCCCGTGGTTAGCATGTCGTGACTGGTACGAAGAAGTTAAAGAAGGAAATCGTTTTAAAAAAGAAATGGCTTTTCCTGGGGAATTTTCATGGCCTCCGAGAGTAATAACACTGCCAAGAAAAGCGCTTTCTCACGTAGTAGTTAGGAATCGGCAAAAATAAGTAGGTAGTAAGTAGTAAGTAGTAAGTAGTAAGGAATTCATTTATTGACATTTTGAGTTTGTTACATTTACATAGATTTTTATGAATTTATAAGCTTTGGCTTAGCCGTCAGCTCGACTGGCATCATTAAAATATTTTATATTAAAAAAGCAAAGAAAAAAAATAGCATTAAAAACTAAACTGAATTTGTTTTGTATATTTTTGTATTTTTGTATTTTTGTATTTTTGTATCATTATCACGCATATTCAGTTACAAGCAGCATTCTAAATTTATAGGCTTCCTTCAAAAACAAGGCAAGCTCTTTCCAGTACGCTCCGTTTAAGATGATCTTTGTCTCCTCCATTGAAAGAACAGCTTTTCCAAAGTAACGCAGTCTATAAGGTTTGTAAATTGGGCAAATGCTTAGTAGATGGAAGCAGTCTTCTTTGGCTTTCATGTTACATATAGTGCAGAACTGATTAAAATTCCCGTTGTAGGGGCTTCCGTTGAGACTTAAAACCTCACATCTTGCTTTGAATATCAAGGAGATTTCCTTACAGCTGAATGTATCTGTAAAATAATTTGTATCACAGAGATTGTGCTCTAATTGGGCGTAAAGTATTCTGCTTAACGACTGAAAGGCCTCTTCAACCATTAGATTTCGAGTACTGTCTTCTTGCATTTGTATAATTTTATAAAATTTATCCTTCAAAATTTGGGGCAGGTTTGGGTCGATAACTTCTCCATATGCAGTACCAAGGTTTTGCCACGTTTCCATCCACCAATCTTTATTTCTTATCTCATATAGTAGCAGCTTTTTGGACAAACGGGATTCAGGGTATTTCAAAACTTTAATGATGTAATCGGCTTGAAGCTTCAGAGTGTAGGTAAATAATTTTGGTAGCCCTGTTTCCAGGTATATGGCGTAGTTCGGAGTATTTATCGGAAGATAAAACAGTTTTTTAATAAAATTTCGTTGTAATTTTTCAACTTCTTCATACTCTCTTAACCCCCAAACTTGGGCAGCGTAGCAAAGCGAAGATTTTATAACAGAATCAAAGATTTTGTATTTGACAGAGAGATTTATATGTGGATTTAAAAATACATTTCTCCATGTTAAATTGATGAGACCTTGTGATGCATTACATTTTTCTGTGAGGTGTTTCCTAAAATCCAAAGTTGAGTTGAGTTTAATTCCAAGATGTTTGTATTCTTTCGCTACATCCAAACGAGTTCCATTAAAGTCCAAATATTTCTCACTTCACGCTGATTTGATCTTGAGAAAACCAGAACTTTTGACTTTTCAGTATTGATAGCGAGACCCCATTTTTCACAATATGCCGCAAGACGATTTATCATTAACTGTAAATTTTCTGTTGACTCTGACAATATAACAAGGTCATCGGCATAGAGCAATACATTTACGATGACGCCTGCAATTTGGATACCTCCGGGAAGATGTTTAACAATGTCATTTATAAAAAGAGAGAACAAGAGGGCACTGAGAAGACACCCTTGCTTAACACCAGTATCTGTTCCAAACCATTGCGAAAAAACTGCTCCATCCCATACTGTTGCCTTTGTGTCCGTATACATGTTGCGTATTACTCGAAGAAATCGTGTAGAAACACCCAGTTCAGAAAGCTTATACAGCATTGCATTCCGATTCACCAGATCAAACGCAGCTTTGAAATCTACAAAAAATGCGTAGATTTTCTTGTTTCTTGCTTGATATGCTTTAACTATTGATGTCAGGGAGAAAATTTGATCAATAGTAGAATAGTTTTTTCTAAACCCTGCTTGAAATTCAGAAAGGATGTTATTTTCGTCCACCCACTTTTCTAGTCTGCAAACCAGTACTCCACAGAATATTTTCGCTATAACATTCATGAAAGAAATGTTACGGTAGTTTTCAACGATGTTCGAATCACCCTTTTTATGAATAGGAAATATAACGGATGTTTTGAAAGATGCTGGAACTTCCGCACTCACAAATTGTTAAAAAAAGATGCAGAGGCATTTTTAAAAAATTCATAGGGTATCCCATCTTCTCCCGGTGCTTTCCCATCTTTTGCTTTTCGAAGAACTGTTTGTATTTCATCCACAGATATTGTGCAATCTAGTATAGCATCACATATAAATGGTTCGGCATACGAAAAAGAGAGGTGAGTTTTATTTTGTAGTAGGTTCATGAAATAAATAGCGAGGTCATTTGCAGATAATCCAGAACCTATAATATGTTTTGAACCATTTATTTCTCTTGCTATTCTCCAGAATTCTTTTGTGTTTTTTGTCAGTAGGTCCCTAAATTTTTCTGGGAGAAATGCGCTAGGTTCCAGGTCCTACCAAGTTCTGTTGTGGAAACAACTTTACTCATTTAATGAGTGGCCAGCACGGCGCGGTGTTGCAAGGGTCTAACTTATTCAAAGCATTGGACCGAATTACCGCACACGTTATCGAGCAATACGTGACTGAATTAAGTTAGTTTGGTATTCCAACTCAGGTGATCTCGCAATCCAGTACCATAGCTTGACATTCTCTCAGTACTAAACGACTGCAAATTCCTCTAACACTTGGATTGATATCTTGTGATTAAGCACTTATTTGGGAAGAAAAATGCCACTCATTCACTCGATAACTGATGGGGTAATTCGACCCCTCATTACATAAAAATATTCGGCAGCACCCGCTGAGCTAGTCTGAAGATTGCCTGAAAGTTTTAAGTTTGCCGTTCCCGTTTCCGTAAGAAGCGCTATCTCGATTAGCCGTTCGGAACCGGCAGATAATTGTAGGTCCTCTACATTCTCTTACAAGGCATAGTTGTGAGAAATGCGCTAGGCCTGGCAGATCACAGCTCACTGCTCTGTTGTGCCACTCTATGTATGTTTCCCTAGAAGTCCAATGATTTCAAAAGCTTCTCTGGCTTTTGGGATGGAGACAACCACGACAAATCAAAAACTATAAAAATCGGCCCAGCCATTCTCGAGCTATAAGTTCGAACCAACTCGATTTGGAGCAACTTCAACATAAAATTTCAGTTTTAGTTGAGGCCAAGTTGAAAATAAGTTCAAAATTTCACAGTGTTACTGACCATAAGTTATGAAAAAACGGACAACAGAACCAGATAAGTGTGATACCCGGCGCTGGGCTCATATTGAGATCATAATGCTCATTAGGACGAAAAGAAAGAAGAAGATGGAATAAATGGCAGTGAATGTGTTCAACTATAAGAAAAGTTGCAAAAGACATTAAATTTGATAATAGTCCCCGTGGTGGTACCCGTGGTGTGATGGATAGCATGTACGCCTGTTAATCCAAAGGTTCGTGGTTCGAATCCCAACAAAGGCAAAAATGTTTTTTCCACGGGTATCGCCTTTCGCGAGGAATTCGCAAGTCCTCCGTTAGTATTATTCATTGCCATGAAAAGCGCTTTCTCGATTAGCCGTTTGGAGCCGGCAGAAAATTGTAGGTCCCCTCCATTCCCTTACAAGGCATGGTTGTGAGAAATACGCTAGACCCTGGGGCTCCTCGCTCTGTTGCGCCACCCTATTTATTTATTTTTAGTCTTTCAAAAGACTCCACAAAAATCTAACGAAGACTCCACCAAAGTCTTGTTGCGGTATATTTTACCACAACAAGTTATACCTTTACTTTTCTTCCTCTTCCCATTTTCACCCCTCCTTTTGTTGTGGCTTCAAAGTGCTGGCAGAGTACAAAGCAACCCTAGTCCATCAGCTAGCGGTGTACTTCAAAGCATTTTGGAAAAGCAACCCAAATAGGTACCCCTTCATTGAGCCAGTGGACGGCTGGAGACTCAAGCAGCAGCGATAGTAAGAACCAGGGAGGTTCTGGAGAAAATCCATCGAAACAGCAGCAGGTTACTAACAACCTAATACTCGTACAATAAGGTAGAGATTAGCTACCCACCTTTAACACACTGATATATATCAGTGATCTTCGGATTTGAATGGCATTTGAAGCCTTTTTCAATATAAACGGCCAAGAGCCCAACGTAATGGCTGAGCGCCCACCGTAAAGGCCGAGTGCCCAACCTAAAGTGCTTCACCTTGAAAAGAAATGACTCTTTACAGAATTATCCCCATTCCCCCAAATCTGCGCGAAGGTTCACCGAAGTAGTTTAGTAGTTTTCGCGAAAAATGACGAATCCTCGTTAACTGAATCCTAGCTTAAATAGTTTTCTTGCACAGTGTAACTTGGGTCGGTTGGGCCGAGGGAATTTGTTTAAAGAAATAGTTTTTCAATTTTCTATTCTGGAATGGATTGAAATGGAACAGGTCTGGATTCGTTCATTCGGGCAAGTTGTTGCGAATCTCTAACGACCAAGAGGTTCACAACGAAATTGTTTAGAAGAGAGCGATGGATGCGTTTCGCCTACGGCGCAGACTCCAGCGAATTTGCTGAGAGTATTGCAGATACCCCGTGACGAACCTCCACGACTCTGATTGGTTGAAGTGAGTGGAATTTGCTGAATGCGCCGATGAACGAAGAGACCGCCAAGAAGATGGCACTTCTTGGTTGACCTCTGAAAAGGACATAGTGCCAAAGAGTTTTAGAAAATTGAAAAAGTGTCGGAAAATTTTACAAATCGAGTGATTTTGTTAGTTGCAAGTAGTGCAAATTGAAATTGTGTTTTTGTTGGCAGAAAGGCCAAAATAACTACAATTGTTTACGGTGGCAGGAAAGCTCCAATCAGGCAGGAGTTCAGGAGAGTTAGTGCCAGAACGGGCAAGAGAACTCAGGCAGGATTCGTCAAAAGAAAGCTAAGTATTATTATACCTTAGTGTTTTTAATTTCCTATAAAAGTGGAAAAGTGTTAGTTATACGTTTGATTTGGTTTTGACTATTGAGTCATATTGTTGTTTCGGTAACCCTTCGCCTTTCGTAATTAATCCTGAGATTGCAGGACGCGCGACCTCCATTTAACCTTTTTGTCTGTTCGGGAAAATTCCCAAAGAGTCGTTTCTTTGCGGGTGCATTGTGCACATACTTTATTGTTTGCATTTTAATCTGGGTAAAACCCATCTTCGATCCTTAAATATCATACCATTTAACTTGTTAACTGGCTCTTTGCCATTTTACATACTTTACATACTTTTTACATACTTTGTACACCAATTTGTTTACGAAAAGATTTCAGGTTTTATACCTATACTTGTAAAGGTTTCCTGAACAAAAATATAATTTTATTCCTTTTGGAAAATCGTTCTTTTAATTCTATTTGAAGACCATTTTCAGCGTTGAAGTTGGTTTGGAAATTCCAAACAAAAATTTCCTGGCGCCCTTTATTTTGTGAAACACCCTGCTTGTGTTTTGATTGAATATTATTCATTTCATTTCAAATTCTTTTTATTTACCTTCAATTATACCTACGTACCTATAAAACTACCTACGGACCACCCCTTGCTGAGCAGCTGGCATTGGCAGCATATTATCTTGCTACCTGTTGCACTATTTTCCTTTGAAATCCACCCAGCTGTCATTTGACAGTTCATCCTAAAATTAAATTCGATCGACATCGCCGCGGCACATCGGTGTGCATATTTTATCTTCCCGCGTTATAAATAAGTAATTAATATTTTGTTGCGATTAATTAATATATTAGGTTGCTATAATCCAAGTTGTGGATTCGGTGGTAATTCGTTTTGTCGGGAAAAAAGTGCAACAATTGGCGCCCAACGTGGGGCTTTGTGTGGTGTTTTTTTTTAACACATCATATTTTTACTCCTCTGTTGTGTTGTTGTGTGGTGACTTCTAGCTTAGGGAAGTGTACCTTTAATTTCTTGAATTTTTTTGTCTTTATATTTTGTAAAATTGTGTGAATCTTTTTACTTTGGATGTGTTTTGTTTTCTCAGGTGAAAGTTCAAGAGTGGAAAAATTATTGTGGTCACCGGCATATACTTATATACATACATACATACGTCATTGTGTTTGGTGCATTGCTGACTGGGATTCACTGTGTTATTGGTATACCCAGTGCAACAAGTAGGTGTTTTTTTTTATATTTGGTTCATTTTTGGATTTTGATTGAGATTATTTGTTATCAATCGAATCTTCATACCTACATTACATTTTATTTTGATTTTTATTTCTTATTAAATATTAAAGAGTTTGACAGTTTGTGTGGCAATTTTCCAGCCATATTAAACATAAGTCTGTCTCGCTCTCTCACACAGCGTGTTGGTGTGAGTTAAACTTTTATACTCAGAGTTGAGTGTTGCCGTCGGCGAATATTTTTTTTTAATACTTTTTGAATTTATTGGTGCTATTTTTTTTAATACTTTTTTACTACTACTTTTTTTTAATACTTTTTTTTAATACATTTTTATATTTTGTTTTATTTTAAACTTTGGTGGTTTTTTTGATTGCGTGTCTGTTTTTTATTAGTTTTTTTTTAACTTTTTATTCATCATGGACATCAACCGTTTGTCACAAGAGGAGCTTGTGTACGAAATGTTGAGTAGGGGATTAGAGAAGGGAACTGTGGACGTTATGAGAAGTTCCTTAAGATCTTCTCGGTTGTTAGAACGTCGCGGTTCAGTTGAGGCATACGGGAAGTACCCGTTTAGTTATGTTCAGGATAGGGATGCAGTTGAGGAAAAGATTAGGGAGATTAGGGTTCTTCTTAAGGATCAGCCAAGAAATCCCAAGTCAGGGGAATACTTGAAGATCCTTACGAAGATAGAATGGAGCTTAAATAGGATAGGAAAAGCGCAGGCAGAAGGAGATGAGGAAATAGGAGAGCAGAAATCCCTTAAGAGTGAGCTGCTTCTCCTATTAGCTAAGTTAACAGATGAAGAAGAGCAAGCGTCGAACGAAGACAATGCTTCTTCTTCAGGAACTAGTGGTAGGCAGTTGGTGGAGAACACTCCCCAACAAAATCGGATGAACACACGAGGACCAGTGTGCAACGAGGGATTTCAACAGAGATCAAATGATATAGTTAGAGTAGGGATTTCCGAACCGCTAGAGCGATTTACGGAAAGGATCAGTAGGTGGAATGTAAAGTTCAGTGGTGAGCGATGTGGCACATCAGTGAACTCATTCTTAGAAAGGGTAGAGGAACTTAGTTTAGCTCGAGGGGTTTCAGAAACCCGATTGTTCCAGTCAGTGGTTGATCTTCTGACAGGTCAAGCCCTACTGTGGTATAGGTCAGTTAGGGAAGACATAGGTGATTGGCAGGAATTCGTAGAGGCGTTGAAGTACGAATTCTTGCCAGCAAATTATGATGATCTGTTGATGGAACAGATCAACCGTAGGACCCAAGGGAAGGAGGAGACGTATGGAGCATATCTCGCTACCATGCGTACAATGTTTAGGAGATTAGGGGAGCCATTATCCGAACGTAGGAAAGTGGCTATCCTAATGAAGAATTTGGACCCGTTTTATCAAAAACAGATTGGTTTTCAAAAACCTCAATCTGTGAAGGAGTTAGCTAAATTAGGCAGGGATTTAGAAACGCTTAGGGCGAATGTAGAGAATTTTGAGCCTCCCGCTCGAAATAAAAATTGCGTTGAACCCGAGTTTGGTTACTCTGCTGGTCCAGCAGTACAACCGAGGGTGGCAGCGGTTAGCAGAGATGAGCAGCCTGTCCAAGTAGTGGAAGCTAGAAGGTCTCCACCTAATAGATCCACTCAAGTTGATAGGTCGATTCGATGTTTTAACTGCGGGAAAGAAGGTCACTTCTCTAGCAGGTGTTCCGCTAAAAAGCATTGCTTCGGTTGTGGTGCTGAAGGAGTCAGCCGCAACAACTGTCGTCGTTGTTCATCGGGAAATGGGCAACGGGCTCTTGCGCCAGCAGGGCGAGAGTTCCGGAGGCATTAGGAGCTAGGTTGCCTGCTGGTAACCAGCTGGCAAAAATTCATTTAGGGTTTACGTTGGAGGCAAACGGGGATGATAGGAGACCATTTTTAGGAGTTAGCATTTATGGGACTAGGTTTTTGGGATTGTTAGATTCAGGAGCTTCAAGAACAATTTTAGGTAGAGATAGCTGGAGAATTCTCCAAGATTTAGGATTAGTTGTTAAAGAGGGGAATATCCATTCTGTATGCTTGGCAGATGGAGCAGGAGTAGAAGTTTTAGGGTCAGTGAACTTACCAATCGTGGTTGAAAACAAGGCAGTTCTTATAGACTGCTTAGTTATTCCAACTCTGCCGCATACCGTGATACTAGGTGCAGATTTTTGGGCACTGTCGGGAATCGTCCCGGATTTGCGATCACGTATGTGGAGTTTTTCGGACCAAGAGTGTTTGGGCTCGATTTGCTCGATTACTGAGCGTTCAGAGTTGACGAAAGATCAGACTAGTTTGTTGGAAGCCATGGTTGAGGAAGCTTTTAGGAAGATGCCAGAGGGATTAGGGTGCACAACTATGATTGAGCACAAGATTAGGACGTCGGCGGAACCGATTAAACAACGGTATTATCCGGTTTCTCCGGCAATGCAGGGACATATTGATAGGGAATTAAATGAGATGTTAGAAGCAGGAGTTATTGAGAGATCCAACAGTGCTTGGTCATCTCCAATACTATTAGTTAAAAAGAAAGACGGGTCTTTTAGGTTTTGTGTAGATTTTAGAAAGCTTAATAAAAATACAGATAGGGATGCTTATCCACTACCCTACATAGCGGCCATTTTGGACAGGCTTCGAGGAGCGAAGTTTTTGTCCTCTTTGGATATAAAATCAGCGTATTGGCAGATTCCAATGGAGGAGGAGTCTAAGCCCTACACCGCTTTCACGGTTCCCGGGAGAGGTCTTTTTCAGTTTAGAAGGATGCCTTTCGGGCTTCATAACTCACCTGCGACATGGCAACGGTTTATCGACACAGTTTTGGGTGCCGATCTAGAGCCGTACGTCTTCGTCTATTTAGACGACATCATTATCCTGACGGATACTTTCGAGAAGCATCTTGAAATCCTGAAGGAAGTTTTGAAAAGGTTGAGTGAAGCAGGGTTGAAGGTTGGTAAGGAGAAGTGTAACTTCTGTAGGCCATCGTTGAAGTTTTTAGGTTATGTAGTGGATCGAAATGGGTTACATGTAGACCCGGAAAAAGTGGAAAGCATGGTTAGGATTCCAGCACCGAGGAATGTGAAAGAGGTTAGGAGTTTTATAGGGACAGTGTCGTGGTATCGTCGATTTGTGCCAAATTTTGCCAATTTGCTTCGACCACTGTCAGATTTATTAAAGAAGAGTAGGAAATTCATCTGGACTGATGAATGTGAGAATAGTTTTAGGAAGGCTAAGGAGTGTTTGGTTACAGCACCAATACTTACTTGCCCTGATTTTCAACGACCTTTTGTCGTACAAACAGACGCGTCGGACTACGGAATCGGTGCCGTATTGTCACAAAACTTCGATGATGGGGAAAAGGTCGTCTGTTACCTTAGTAGGTCTTTAAATAGGAGTGAACGCAACTATTCGACGACGGAAAAAGAGTGTTTGGCTGTACTATGGGCAATCGAGAAGTTACGACCTTACATCGAAGGTGTTCGATTCACGGTTGTGACTGATCATTATTCGCTCATATGGTTGAACAATCTTAAAGATCCGCAGGGAAGATTAGCACGTTGGGCAGTTCGGCTTCAACAATTTGATTTTGAGATCATCCATCGCAAGGGCAAAGAACATGTAGTTCCAGACATGTTATCTCGAGGAGTTCCGGTGTTAGCCGAGATCTCAGAAGAGGATCAAGACCCTTGGATTGCGAAAATGATCTCAGCGATAAAGTCAAATCCGCTAGCTTACCCAGCGTGGAGGGTAGAACAAGGTCAACTGTTCAAACTGATTAAATCGAATCATGTTGTTGTTCATGAAAATAATCAAGAATGGAAGAAAGTTGTCGGAAAGCAGGATAGATTAGCTATATTACAGGAATGCCATGATAGTCCTTTAGCAGGACACATGGGAGTTAGGAAAACTTTTGCTAGGATAGGGGGAAAGTACTATTGGCCTAAAATGAGAGGCGATATTACTAAGTATGTTAGGAATTGTAAAGTTTGCCAACAAGTAAAACCGGTTAATGAAAAACCAGCTGGTTTGATGACTGAGAGAGTAGGAATAAAGGCACCGTGGGAAATGATCTGTGTAGATCTCGTTGGTCCCCTTCCAAAGTCAAGTAGAGGTTTTATCTACATTTTGACTGTCGTCGATTATTTCACCAAATTTCCACTTCTTTTCGCGTTAAGGTCTGCTACTGCCAAGGCAATTTGCCGGGAGTTAGAAGACAATGTCTTTCTTCTTTTTGGTATCCCAAAGGTTGTCGTCTGTGATAATGGCCCTCAGTTCCGATCTAAAGAACTGAAATCTCTTTGCGATTCTTATTCGTCTCAAATTCGTTTTACAGCTCATTACCACCCACAGGCTAATCCAGCGGAGAGGATAAATCAAATCATCAAAACAACGCTCAGAGCATACGTCTCTGATAACCACCGGATATGGGATGAGCAGTTGTCTAAGGTTGCGTGCGCGATTCGCACGTCCACTCATGAAGTTTTAGGAGTATCCCCTTATTATGCGAACTTTGGTAGGGATATGGCGACTTCAGGTCGAGAAGTGCCAGTAATAGGTGATAGGTTAGATAGGGTTCAGGATTTTAGTGAGTTAGAAGTACGGTTTAGGGATCTTAGAGTAGACATCGAAAAGAAACTACGCGCGGCAACCAAGAAGTCTGCGAAAACATACAACCTCCGCAGAAGAGATGTTCAATATCTCGTTGGCGAGCAGGTTTGGCGTCGAAATTTTGTGTTGTCGGATGCCGCGAACTATTACGCAGCCAAGTTAGCACCGAAGTTTGTCGGTCCGTTTGTTATAAAGAAGCGTGTGTCACCTTGGACATATGTCTTAGAAGATAGTAATGGTAAAGAACGCGGAACTTGGCATGCGAAAGATCTCAAACCGTACACCGATGCATCCCCGGAGAATTGAGCCTTAAAGTAGTTTTTAGCTTTTATTTTTTTTATTTTTTTTAAATTTTTTTTTAATAGCTCTCCATATCGTCGTTTATTTTCAAAGGCTGGCGTTTGTACGCCCTGATGGAAAATACCTTTTTCGTTTTTCCTTGAACCGTTGGCTTTAAGAAATGCCTTACAGTTTTATCAAACTGCAAGAACATTTCTTGGCAGGTAAGGGTGGGATTTGTTGCGGTATATTTTACCACAACAAGTTATACCTTTACTTTTCTTCCTCTTCCCATTTTCACCCCTCCTTTTGTTGTGGCTTCAAAGTGCTGGCAGAGTACAAAGCAACCCTAGTCCATCAGCTAGCGGTGTACTTCAAAGCATTTTGGAAAAGCAACCCAAATAGGTACCCCTTCATTGAGCCAGTGGACGGCTGGAGACTCAAGCAGCAGCGATAGTAAGAACCAGGGAGGTTCTGGAGAAAATCCATCGAAACAGCAGCAGGTTACTAACAACCTAATACTCGTACAATAAGGTAGAGATTAGCTACCCACCTTTAACACACTGATATATATCAGTGATCTTCGGATTTGAATGGCATTTGAAGCCTTTTTCAATATAAACGGCCAAGAGCCCAACGTAATGGCTGAGCGCCCACCGTAAAGGCCGAGTGCCCAACCTAAAGTGCTTCACCTTGAAAAGAAATGACTCTTTACAGAATTATCCCCATTCCCCCAAATCTGCGCGAAGGTTCACCGAAGTAGTTTAGTAGTTTTCGCGAAAAATGACGAATCCTCGTTAACTGAATCCTAGCTTAAATAGTTTTCTTGCACAGTGTAACTTGGGTCGGTTGGGCCGAGGGAATTTGTTTAAAGAAATAGTTTTTCAATTTTCTATTCTGGAATGGATTGAAATGGAACAGGTCTGGATTCGTTCATTCGGGCAAGTTGTTGCGAATCTCTAACGACCAAGAGGTTCACAACGAAATTGTTTAGAAGAGAGCGATGGATGCGTTTCGCCTACGGCGCAGACTCCAGCGAATTTGCTGAGAGTATTGCAGATACCCCGTGACGAACCTCCACGACTCTGATTGGTTGAAGTGAGTGGAATTTGCTGAATGCGCCGATGAACGAAGAGACCGCCAAGAAGATGGCACTTCTTGGTTGACCTCTGAAAAGGACATAGTGCCAAAGAGTTTTAGAAAATTGAAAAAGTGTCGGAAAATTTTACAAATCGAGTGATTTTGTTAGTTGCAAGTAGTGCAAATTGAAATTGTGTTTTTGTTGGCAGAAAGGCCAAAATAACTACAATTGTTTACGGTGGCAGGAAAGCTCCAATCAGGCAGGAGTTCAGGAGAGTTAGTGCCAGAACGGGCAAGAGAACTCAGGCAGGATTCGTCAAAAGAAAGCTAAGTATTATTATACCTTAGTGTTTTTAATTTCCTATAAAAGTGGAAAAGTGTTAGTTATACGTTTGATTTGGTTTTGACTATTGAGTCATATTGTTGTTTCGGTAACCCTTCGCCTTTCGTAATTAATCCTGAGATTGCAGGACGCGCGACCTCCATTTAACCTTTTTGTCTGTTCGGGAAAATTCCCAAAGAGTCGTTTCTTTGCGGGTGCATTGTGCACATACTTTATTGTTTGCATTTTAATCTGGGTAAAACCCATCTTCGATCCTTAAATATCATACCATTTAACTTGTTAACTGGCTCTTTGCCATTTTACATACTTTACATACTTTTTACATACTTTGTACACCAATTTGTTTACGAAAAGATTTCAGGTTTTATACCTATACTTGTAAAGGTTTCCTGAACAAAAATATAATTTTATTCCTTTTGGAAAATCGTTCTTTTAATTCTATTTGAAGACCATTTTCAGCGTTGAAGTTGGTTTGGAAATTCCAAACAAAAATTTCCTGGCGCCCTTTATTTTGTGAAACACCCTGCTTGTGTTTTGATTGAATATTATTCATTTCATTTCAAATTCTTTTTATTTACCTTCAATTATACCTACGTACCTATAAAACTACCTACGGACCACCCCTTGCTGAGCAGCTGGCATTGGCAGCATATTATCTTGCTACCTGTTGCACTATTTTCCTTTGAAATCCACCCAGCTGTCATTTGACAGTTCATCCTAAAATTAAATTCGATCGACATCGCCGCGGCACATCGGTGTGCATATTTTATCTTCCCGCGTTATAAATAAGTAATTAATATTTTGTTGCGATTAATTAATATATTAGGTTGCTATAATCCAAGTTGTGGATTCGGTGGTAATTCGTTTTGTCGGGAAAAAAGTGCAACAGTCTTCAAAACGACTCCCCATCAAACAAAAGCACACTAAAGTAATACATCTTACCAGTTTTTTCAGTGCATTTTAATTTTTCAAAACTGTGGATCGGAACCATCAGGCTGTTGAAAACAGAAGAACAACAATTTCTTCTGGAAGACGTTCCTGTGATACGTCAGTTAATTCTATCCAACTTTGGATATACCTTTCGCGTCGACGTTCCTTTCTGCTCGTATACTCCTCTTAGTTTAATAATAGTTCTTCAGACGCACAATACAATGCGAGAGGAAATGAAACAGAAACACACACACATCCGCACTCATTGACTCATACAAAAGAAACAGATTAAAATGCAACTTCTTTTGAGCCACACAGATATCAGCTTTTGCCGAGCCTTTTCATATGCAGTTGATTCTAAAAGTCAGATGATTACATTGCTGCACGTTTAGAATAAGAATTTCTTTTATACGAACGTATACGTACCTTTGTTTTCGTCGAAGATATTTGAGAAATCAAAGGGACTCCTCTGATACACTCCAAATCAATGGGTTTCAATTAATAGTCGTTTGGTACAATGAGAACTCATGTCGCTGTCGCAACGAGAGGATAAAGTTGGGATGCCTGTTAATTATTAGTCATTATTTTAATGAATTCCACGTGATAAAATTTGACGATGAACAACCTAATTCCAATTCTTGGTAGTCGAATGGAGTCCATTGCTTCTACACCATATCATCATGACGTTCGTATGTACTCGTAAGAATGTTTGAAGTAGTAGTTGTGTTATCGTGTAATTATGGCGAATGTCATCGGGCGTTGCTTAGATTGACGTTGGCAAGGCAATCCTATCTGATTATTATTTCATTGCCATTTTATAAATTGCGCTGTTGCCCTCACTATATCAAGAAGCACAGGGACATACATAGTTGCATGGATGGATGGACATTTTTTCACCTCAATTCGATTGGAATTTTCAACGATGAAAGAGAGAAAGAACCTTTGTTATGATGGCAATGCAAGGCGACGGAAGGCAGACTTTGTGTCCTGTTTGGGTGATTAAATAATTCCTAAGAGACAGCATGTAATCACATCTGTGCTGTATTTAGACATTAAAAGTTTCTAAAGAAATTCTATGTAATTTTTCATTGAACATAGTTACGTGACGACGGCCCGCATAGGGTTACACCATGGAGAGAACTTGTTCTGCGAACTTGAGTTACAGACGTCTATACTACTTACAGGGTTTTGTTTGGTTTAGACAAAAATTTAGAACCAGTTCCTTTAACAGAAAGATCAATGTCCTGATCGGGCTAGGAACACACACGGTGCAACAGCAGCGCATGGCAACTATGGATTGATTGTTCATGTCACGAGGTCTATAAAAAAAGGTGGCAAAGTCTCAAGGGTAAAATTATAAAGGTGCAACATTTTTCTACTGCCAAGTGCCAATCAAGACAAATAAGTTTAAAAGGATTCGTTTTTTATTCTTTCCAACGAAACGTTTCAAGTCCCTTCGCCCCAGGTGAATGAAACTACCCAAGGGCACATCTGACACAGTCGTCTATTCAAAACCGATCGCAATACCAATTGAGGTGAGACCGCTAGGCCCAATGCAACTAACGCTTTGAAACTTTGTATGTTGGTTGCTTCCTGAACGTAATAGTAGAGGTATTGCTTTGTAATTTTTATCACGTTAATTTTTTACTTTGCTGTCGGAGTCACTCCAAGGAGTGAGATCACAAATCACTATGTAGGTAGCGTTTTAAAATGAACCACATTTGATAATATGCACGTTTACACTCGAAAATATGCAAAATTTAGGGCCGGTCCTAGGGCAGGGCAAATAGTGCAGTTTCATATCACATGGCACTGTGCCAAATAGAGTGAACCTTTATATGAGGAGAATTGCAATACAAAATCGATAAATAAAGAGCGTGTAACAAGCTTTCTAAAGCACTGAGCTCTTTCAAAGTGAGAAAGCTTTGTTTCTATTTCTTTGAAGCGAAGCGTATGCCTATTGGCTCATTTTATTTTATTGTCAGTTTCTGGTGCCTGGTAAGTATGTCTTCTGTACGAGATGCAATGCAAATCCGCTGAAGTCTACCCGGCGGCGGCGGCGCGTATCCCACTGGCTGACCACAGCGTCAAAAACACAAATAAGAGTTCAAAATTTGCCAATGATATCTAAACCTGTGTTGTATGCACTCATATGTATTGAAAAAAATATACGTGAATTTAATCCTTGTAGAATGTTTTCTTTTGCCAACCCAATTTACCAGATTCAAATTCACATTGCCGTCAGTTAGGTTAGTAAAATTACACTTAGAACGAGTTTCCTGGTTTGACCTTTCTTGACTTGTAAAATGTAAACCATGTGCTTAGTCCTTTTATGGTCTCTTCTCTTCTCTCTCCCTGCTCAGTTAATTAACTTCCATCTATTTCACTTATAACAACCATAAGGCGGTACATTTTAAATCCATTAAGTATTTAGTATATTTAATTTTCTCTTCTCAGTCCCTTGAATCAAAGTCATGTGTATACTCACATACAAGTCATAGTGCAACTGTTGCATTATTAACCGACAAAAGCTCACTTGCCCTAGCACAAACTGTAATAACGAGCATACTTCCCACAGTGTGTGGAGAATAGTTATCATAATGTGCAGTGCAAAGGGAGAATTAACAGAGCTCCTTTGGGCACTAACGTATGCAAAACGTCACAAATGGAATTCATAATCTGCAAATGAAGTATCAAATGCACTGGCTGTTGTTGATATGCATACCAGTACAGTCTATGACATATAATTATGAACACTTTTGTGATTTTGTGTTTTGATCCTTTGAACTCAACGCTGCCAACAGCATCGGTAAGCTTGAATGTGTTAAAAGAAGTCGAAACCAATTTGCAGAATCTGAAGCAAAGGCCACAAAACTAAATGCCTATAGTAAAACGGTCAGAGACTGTAAGGTATGTTTGAGTTACGAAGAAACCCGGAAGATACATCTGCACACCCGCATTGTATATACATGCACGCACCCAAACAAGATGCCATCATTCATCATTTGCGCAAATGGCAAAGACCATAGAAGTCTGATATATGTGGCAGTTTGTTGCTCCAAAGCACTGCAGGACATTGTACTACTTTACGATGTTGAATATCCCATACATGACAGCTGAATATAAATCGTATGCAACCATGAGAGTCACTGATAGGCATCTAATTGGATCTTGAGATCATTTGTTATTGGATTATTTTTCCTGCTTTGATGTTCAAGGAAGAAGCAAACATTCTCTTTACAGAAATGAATGTGAAGAAAATAAAATTGGGGTCGTGCGATGGGGGTTGGGAGGGAGAGATTTCTTTAAATAGTATTTACCGTCGGCATATGTTAGCTGTTTCAGTGTCTATACCTACTAAGAACAAGAGGAATTTCTTCCTCTAATTTAATGTCACTTCTGCATGTATGGGTGGTAGAAGACACTAGCAATGGCAAAAGAAAAAGAAGACAAATCGGATTATGTTACTCATTTTGCTTGACATTTTAAGTGAGTAGTACTTAAACACTGAACTGAGGTTTAAAGCAAATTATTTCTGATAGGATCGACTTGATACAAAGGTATCCATGAACGTGTTAAGCGGACATTTTTTTCACACTGAAAGAATAACTAAGTGGTTGTCGGAGCACCGAAACCTTTTAAATTTTCAATTTCATTTTCCTCTTGAAGTTATTACCTTCTAATAGGTGCCGTTTTACTTTGGCCTAGACGGAAAAAGAGACACCATCTTCGTTATACCGATGTGTGTACTTGAAACGTTAGATTCTATCAAGGACTTGTTTATGATGGAATTGATTTCAGCCTTTTTACTATTTGTGATGTTGATATGTTTTTTTTTAGTTTTGTGTTCTGTACAAAAAGCAAGTTTCCATCCACTATTAGCAAAGCAATAATGGGAAAGAACGGGAATTGTAAACGAAGTATGATTTATTTAAGAAAAACTTTAAAAATATATTTTGTTGAGCTTCAGCCAAAAACTAAAAGTTGTTTTGAGTGCTTTCAAAGGTTCATGTGAGTCTTATGGTAACTTCTGTGAAAAGACTAGAAACAAGTCGTATGTTATTCTTCTCTTTTATACACACTTATGTAGTTTTTCAAGAAGTGTTTAGTTTGTGTTCAAATAAATACTGGCAGCCGTGAATGGCGGTGTAAAAAGTCGATTTCGGCGCCGACTAATGAAATAATTAACCGCAAACAGTGGCGTACCTAGGGCCCCCCCTAGGTACGCCCCGGGCGCAACAATTTGGGGGCGGCAAAATGAGCTCCGCTGTTCCTCAAAATTGAGAAGTATGTAATACACAAAAAATTGTTCTCATGCAAAATTAATTAATCACAATCAAATTGAGTTTTACATCTATGAAAAAGATGACGTTGATATTTCATATGAATTTTTGATGAAAAATTAAACTTCGATCTTAATTTCATACTCTCGAAACATTGAAACCTCAAACTTTTTCTTCATAACAATGAAATAACTCAAAAGTTAACTTTTCTCAATTGCATTGTTGCAAATTCCCGTATTATATCCTCGTAATCTAACATTGCAGCAGTTTCAATTTCGATTGAAAGAATTCCAAGGTTTGATGATGTACTTTGACTTATGGTTGACATCGCTAATGTCTTGTAAGCTTCTCGTCCCATTGATGAAATGTATAACAGAAGTTGTTCAGGCGAAAATCCAATTTCCTCTTCGTTTTTCTTCGCTCTTTTTTATAAAAGTAGGACGTCTTGAATATCATTGAACAAGTCATTTTTTGCCCCCGGGCGCTAAATTTTCTAGGTACGCCACTGACCGCATATAAACAAATAAGTTATGTTTAGCGTAGTGGAGGATGTTGTCGAAAGTCTATGAGTAGACAATATTATGGACACTGAGCAAGTCACATCATACCTTAATGAGAAAATCACAATTGTACAAATTACACATCTTGAATGTGGCACTATAAAAGTTTTAAGAAAGAAAACGTTTTGATTCCCCGTATTTCTTTATCCCACTGATTTGTCATTTTAGTCTAAAGGAGTGCAGTTCCCTCTGAAACCAGTTTGATATTAGTATATAGATACATAATTAGACATAGCTCAAACGCTTAACGTTGCAGGTTCATAAAAAAGTCCTTATTCATTCAGTAAATCATCGCCAGGTGGAAAAGCTGTCCATTAACTTAATTTTTTCTCAAGATCGAATATTTGTGTGCAATGTTTTGAAATTTTTGCTTGAAACAAATTGGCACCGTATCGTACTTCAATTGCCTTGCGCGATATCTTTCAAAAATTAAGCAGCAGGTCCTGGAGAGCAAAGATGTTTACTGTAACATGAGGCACAAATCTCGAAACCGCTCTTTATTTGAATCTGAACAAACTTTTTTCTACTGGACATTATTTTATTTTCTACTAAGTTAAGTTCGTTCTGGGAAAAGCAAAACTTCTGGATCCAACGGATGCCATCTGAAATCTAAAAAGTTACACTAGCGCCCTGCTTCATTTATAGAAAGTAGTACCTACATCAGCGCTATCCTATATTTCAACAATCTACGATTAAATATTGTTAATCCAATTTTTAATAAAGTGATGTACGATCACTAAAAAACCACAGAGGTATTTTTCTGCATATGCATATGTTATTGAAGATATAAATCAAGTTTTTATCTACGAGACTTTATGTGTTTAAGAAGAGTTTTGAGTACAAAAATAAAAAACTTGTCGTGCTATTCGTGATGGTTTGTGCAAAACGAAATCACTAAGAAATTTATATTGAAAATTGTAATGGCATTACCTATTGGTCAATCTAAAATGAACAACTATAGATTGACGAAGTCTGGCAACAACATTTTATCTTCAACTCAAACGACTGTAATATGTTAATGTTAGGTTAACCAATAGCAAACGCCATTAAATTGTTCAAAAGGAGTTCCTTAGCGGTTTCGTTTTGCACGAACCGACACAAATAATAGCACGAAAAGGTTTTTTTGTACCTCAAAATCAATCGACACAACAAGCACACTACCATGTCTTTTCATTAAGAACTCCAATATTTTTATTGCGTTTATTGCAGTGAGATTCAGAAAAATCAGAGGTTTAAGGATGGATGATAAAAACCTGCGGAAATGTTCACCTGAAATCATGCCACTCCCACGGATACACTACAGCTGTAGGTCACTAGTACGGCTGAACGAACAGTAGTGTTCAGTAGGTAGGCTGAACGGATGGGTTTGCTCTGGGCATCTACTTTTCCTTCAACCTCCCAGTTTTGAGGTTATACACGAAATAACATCAATCTTTTTTCAGTCTACAGCTACAGCACCACAAAAAAAGGGAAGGCCCTGGTAGTACAATGGACCGGCAATTAGGTCTGAGTGCTCTAGATTAGCATAAAACTCCTCTTTTTATAAAAAAAAAAACCCCCACAAATGGGGGCATTTGAACTTGATGACGTTGAAGACGACATTTTTGATCTCTTTTTTGTCCACTGTCCTTCGGTAAGGAATATTCCTTTCAAAATAAGTTTAAATCGCATAACTGGAAAGCAAACATTGTATGCACCACCAAAACATTTGCAGAAATACCTCAAACATGTCTGACAAGTCATTAAACTGAAATACGAATTTGAAGCGATAAATAGACCTCCAACATCTATGTGACGAATCAAACGACACACATGAACAAAGACAGACAGCTTATACACATTTGGAATAGCCTGTTAATCTTGTTTCGTCTAGCTTAGAGTATGTCCATCGTCCCACATACGACCGAGACGTGTCGGCGTCAACAAGAGCAAATATTTGATGTCGATGTGATTTATTTGTGTACCGCAATGCAACACAAAAACATGATTGACAACTGCATGTTGCCACAAATGACAACAACCAAGTATGGTTCGCTTAAAATTATTTTCTTTCCTCAAACAAGAACTTACTCATTTTCCGTACTTCTCCAGCTTAGTGAAAGTTGTTGTTTTGTAATCCACAAGTAGATACTTACTATACCTACTTTCCGAAAACTGTTTCGTATGCAGCAAAACTCAAACAAAACTCGAACTCACTTAGTTTCCCATTAAAGATTGTCGACAATTCTCTCAACAAATAGACCATTCTCTCTTCCGCATCCAAACAGCAATCGATTCATTATAAAGTTCTAATGAGATACAACCGTGTGTACACAGAAGAAAACAAATCTCTCCACACTTCTCTAATGGCATAATGGTCTTGTATCTCTCACCAGCATCACCAGCACCGGGTAACCACTTGCAAATAACTCAACTTGTACTAACGTTCGGTATCTCGTATATGTAGGTACCTACACTACAAGTTGTGTCACATTTCTTTTACGAGCTGTCATTGTGCAAAGCAATAGAATATTCCAGTATACCAAAGGTATTCACACATGGCAAGGCAAAAGCAAGAACACAGGAAAACCAAACAAAATCAAACATCCTATTGAAAGTTGGCCTAAAGGCAGTCAGGTACAACGGCATTCAACAAACAGGGCTACACCGACTATAAGGAGTAACGTTTTCTCCCACCTTGCATATTAATGCATAAAACTAAAAACTTCCAACTTCGCTTGAGCAATTAAAAGTGCTCGCTCAAGACTCCTCTTGCCTTCACCTCGTATGGTGTAGCTGTAGCCACATGCACATGAATGCATGGCAGCATGAATATTTCAACGAGTAAACAGCATTATGTAATTGCATTCGGATATACGAGTACCTATAGCCGCATATGATGTGACTATCAGCATAAATCCACAGGACAAAATCCTTTACATCCGAATAAGGTTCCTTTATATTTACAGAACAAGTTCAACACACACTCACGTGATAAGGAAGACATGGGGTTGTTGCGTTTTTGCAATTATTTCCTTTTTTTTCCTTTTTGAGTTTGGTTTTTATTTCACTTTGAAAAAGGTGGGCAGCTTGAAGACTAATAGTGTCATCTACCCGCCGCAAATGTCGTGCTTCGTGTTTAGAATTTTGCATGCTCTGCTAAAAATAAATCTTGATTAGCATGCGACACAGTTTGCTTGGTCAGGCATATCAAACCACATCCTAGAGGCCTCTTTAGTTTGCTACATTCTCTAGGATTTCATTTTCAGTTGAGTAGGAATTTTTAAAAATAAAAAAAGACTTTCAAGCTAATTGGCTCTGTAATTATGAGGTTTTTAATATGCTTCCATTTTTGGGGTGTAAGGACTTTTAACATGTGCCCACCTAATTGTTATCTAACTCAACGAGGGAAGATTTAATTGCATAAGGTCCTTAAATGTATTGAAGCTCAGCCTACTAAGCGTTAATGGCCAGTTACTTGTCTCTAGAAAACACTGATTCGCACTCTTGTCCAAACCTACGTACTGACAAATGGAAACTGGCAACAAATTCTTCTGCAGGTTGGAGGAGCACTAGTTTTTATTAAGTACCAGCTGCCACATTTAAAATTCAACTTGTCTATCTCATGCAAGTTATTTCTCGTCATATTTACACGTCGTCTTTTGGTCTATTTATCACCTGAGACTTTTATGCAGTGGCTTTAAGAGTTGGCTTCCTTATAACAGAGTCAGACAGGCATCCGGAATGTTATTTGTGCCTAATTAAAGTTTCTTTTACACTTGATTGATGACTGAAGGAACGATTGATTTTGGCGCAAAAGTCATTCATTTGTTTAGTTACATGTCTTCCAATATTGATGTGTTTTTACTTTCGAGCAAATTAGCAATATTTTTAGAGCCTTCAGTAGCATCTACTGACGCTATAGATGTTTATATGACACTAGTCTATAATCTACGAAGAAGAGAAGAAATCTTTTGAATATTTTTGTAATTTTACGTTAAATTTCAATAGAAGCAGAATACTTTCAATGAATGAGAGAAAGTTGACATGAGCTTGAGAGCATTAAAAACCATAAGAACTTCCCCAGAAGTGTAACTGTCTATTGAAAATTATTGGTTTCTCAACTACAAATGACACTTTTAAGGCCATGTGAAATAAATCTCACCTTAATCGACAGTTCTTGAGATGGAAGTCTTGTTTCTAGTGAATGAACTCATAAATTGTGTAGCGCATTGTCAACTTTAGATGGATTGTTGATGCTTTGAAGTAATTTAAGAAACACTTAGGGAGTTCTCGCATTTCAACATTTGGTTGGAACTTCGACATGTGTAGAGATAAGAAAATATATTTTGAAAATAAACTTTTGTTTTTAAATGTATGATTGGTGAGGCGCAACTGAGTTTTTTTTGTTTGAATTGCATCATTAAAGGCAGCCATTTTAGAGCACAGTGAGTTGGTTACGATGAAATAGAGTGATTAAGTTTTGAGGATCGACCAACTTTTAATAATACGGACGATCCATTCGACGTATGGAAGATTCTGGTTTAAAACCTGGCTAACACAAAGGAATTAGGAAGATGAACTAAATAAATAGAGCAGCGCTATGGAGATCTCGTGGCTTAAACTTTTGAAAGACGTACAATTTTAAAACGATTCTGAACGTCTTACTGAGAGATTGTGTTTCACGCAGCATTTTAGTCTCGGAGGAATTTCTGATTCCTCACGAAAGGCCATACCCGTCGAAAAACGGTTTTCATGTTTCTGATTGGATTTGAACCTCGAACCTTCGACGCAACAGGCAAACTTGCATAGCATTACTTCGCCCCTTAAGGAAAACAGAAAAAGATAAAGTGAGAGAGACCGGCACATTGATTTGAAACTTTTGAGGAACTTACTGCAAGGGAAAACCAGAGAATGGTCAAGTATTCCACATAGGGGAAGCTGAAATCAAATAAAAAAAAAATTTTTCAGACAAAGGGAACCTATGAAACAGACAGCCCCTGTTCATTCAGCTTCAATTTTCAGATCGATCGTTTGTTTTTTTGTTTCTATAAAAATTTAAGTAAAACCGAAAGGGCGATCTTGTATTTCAAATTCTCCAGGTTAGAAATAGTTGAAGTGGAATTGTTTATTTGTGAGATTGATTTCAATGACTAAGACATTTCACAACCGATAAAAGAGTAAATTATTTTTTTTTTAAGCAGAACTAGAATGTTCACACTCAAAGAACTTCTGTTAAACTAACCAAAAACGGTCGCGCTTTTGGAGTTGTTAGTTAGCAACAACCACAAGAGCTAGTTTTTACAATTAGCATCAGTTGGGATTTGGGAGAGGATGGCGATCTGAGACTGCTATACTGAAGCAAATCTATTAAATTAATCTAGCGTGGGAAAGAATATAAGCTTACAACGCTATGTTTCATAATAAAATCACCATTAAACCCTACAAATGTTAATTTAATTTCCCATCAACCGGCCCTATGCCTGTGTTTTAAAATAAGACTAGTTTTTAAGGAATTAACACTTGCTTTTTGTTCAAAGCAACGATCGAAGGACATTAGCATATCTTTAAGACTTGAACACACATTGATACTGATATGTCGTCCAACTTAAATTATGTTCATCACTGGCTCACAAGCATTGTAGCTCGAAAGTTGGCTTATGTTTACTTCTCAAAAGACCGATTTTCTGCACCTGATACGAAAATAGACCGACTGCAGAAATTCTTCACATAAAAATGTTGTTTTTCGGAAACTAAGCATTCCCATGGCTTTCGAAAAATCAGTTTTACTTTAATTCAAAAAATATGTAAGGGTAGGGATCGGTTCGCTAACGTGTCAAAGAGTAGAAATGTTGGATGTCAAGAGTTAATTTAATTTTTTTGCATCACATTGTCATAAAGTTTTTTTCTCATTGCTTTAGGATGCGGAATTTGAAGACGGTAAGTATGGCTTGCTTACTTCTCCAAGGGCTGTTTTTTATGGTGTATGCCGAGTTTTTCACTTTAGAATGACCCTTGCTCTGCCTCCTCGTCGTAGCATAAACGAGACGTTGCTAAAGATACACTTTCTGACCATATTGGCACACAATAAGTTGCAATCCACGAGGATGCCCATTCACGAAGAGATCCGAGACCTGCTAAGGTCGAAAAAAATGTTGTTCTCTCCCTAAAAATGTTTGGCCATAGGTTCCTAGAAACCCCGCAAGTTTCTAAAGATGTTTTCATGTCGGTAGAAGCTTTTAATCTAAAACGCTGCAAATATCTAAAAGTGGGAGCTTTATTGATCGGTTTACCGTGGAATGACTATAATAATATGATAATACCCTGACATCTGTTTTGGAACATGAAATGATTAGCATGTCAAAGTCCGTATGATTAACCATAGCTCTGTGCTTCACAGGACACAGATCATTGAGATAGTTTTTCCTTATTTGAAAAACCGCCAAATCGGTTCAGACTCCTCAAACGTTATTTTCTTAGTTGTCTCCAGTGTTACCCAGGGGAGTCACTAAGATCCATTTATAATTTTTTTATAATTTTATAATTCGAGGCAATATTTAGATGGTAATTTAGATTTCGTATACATTCCTGCATCTCAAGGTACTGCTGCAAGACCTCTTCTTCACCTGGTGGCTCTCTCCACACTTTTCAGGATCTCGACAACTTTTAAAACGAATTCAGTGCTGGGCCTCGTGAAATGAAAGTCCAATGGTTTCTGCTTTTTTCAGACATCTCGCTCTGTACTCGCCCGCCCCCTCTCAAGTTCAAATTTTTACAACTGAGTGCTAACAACTTCGTTTTCTTGGCTTTTCTCTCTTTCTAATCCATACTGTACCATATCGGTACTGTACCGGAATTCAAAGCAAAAGTACCGTGTACCGAAGCTAAGCACAATTTAAAATATCTGTACAAATTTCCATTAAAGAAAAAATAAATCTATTAAACATGTAACATAACATAACCCTTACCACGGCCTAATTAGTCTTGTCAACTTAATACAGTAAAAGTTCGAAGTGAAGTATTTGACAATAATTCATTTAACTAATTCTTTGTCAAATATTTTATTTAGTATACGACTTCCTTCTTCATACTACCTATAAGCTATAGCCACCGTACCTCACAGTCCGAATAAAAGAACATATCTTCGAATATTATTTTTATTAATGTCTACCTCATACATTAGATAAATACACCTCCGCAACTTAAAGTCTGTAACACAATAAACATCAAAGTAAAAGTAAATATTTAGGAAGCCTAATCGGCTAAATTCTATATAACCGCAAAAGTTACAGGACGAAGAGAAGAATGTCGACACCGTTGAAATGTTTCGACAATCAGTAAAGTGAGTAAGCCAAGTTTAAAAAAGTTTTAACCAAATTTGTGACATAAGCTTTACAATATCCCTCATTCATTGTTGACAACAAAATATTAACACAAGTTATTCCGTTTGCAGACAAAAAAGGAACATTTGCAAGGTTTTACAATACAGGTATCAAATAAAGTAGTTGAACATCGGGAACTCATCATTCATTTACAGCAAATTCGAGTCCAGCTTCCATTACATTGACAGCGTTGACCTGAGGCCAAAAAACTACGGAAGTGTTAACAAAATAGATGGAAATGGAGCAAAATCAACACTTATTGTATGGCTTGACCATTTCGAACTACGCATGTTTTTTTTATATTTTTTTTACACCTTGCCGGTTTAAAAACAAGCAAAACTTCTTCTACAGCTTCAACAGTAGGACAACTTCAGGTGATCAATGATCAAAGCAAGATATAATTGAAAAGCTAAAAAGAAGGCATGGCATGGTAACTTCTATTCAATGGCTGATTACAAAACATCAATCATTATAAATACGCATTACCCGGTTGCAGCTAGCGGGAGAGCTATCACTTCTAATGCACAAAAAAAAAACCGTTCCTTTTATACTCCTCCCAAGCCAAGGTGATAGATAAGCACACATTCCAACCGAAGACTCAGCATGACATCGCCACGATTTATAACCATTAACAAGCCCATACACGTTCTCACTTCACTATACCTACACAAAACCAAAACCACAGGAACTAATAAAACCGCACCACAACCAACGGTCGGACATATCATCAACCACATCATACCTATGCAAACAATGAGCTCTCCGATCACGATGCGATGGGTGGAGATGGAGATGGAGAGTACCTAAGCATTAAACTTTAGAGCTTAGATACGACGTCTTTATCGATCACTCCTCGTGTGCAAGCATACAATACGTATTGACAAACTTCAATTAATTCGAATCAATCATTTTTACCCAAGCAATGAAAACGATCTGCAACATCAATCAAAGTGTTGAACCACTCTTTCAATATTATACAGGGAAGCGGCAGATTAAAGTAATTTTATACAAAGTCGATTCTAACAGACACGCGGAAGGTGCTCTGGATATAATCCAGTTCTCATGATGCACATGTTGAATCTAGGCGAATTTATACGGCAACTGACAGTCAGTCTAGGGGCATTTTTAATCGCTCATAGGAAATTTATTCAAATTGGTCTCAGCTTAAATTGAGAGAAGTTAACGGAACAAATAATTAAAACGTCGTCATTCGTATTGAGATAGAATGGAAAAGTAAAGGTTCCTTCCTACCCGCCGCCAAGATGTTTGTGAGATGTGAGGAGAATTTCCTTCCAACTAAGAACGATAAACGATGGCACAAGACTGATTTCCGACTGTTCGACAACGGAACAGGTTTGCTTCAACTTCTTCACCACAAAAAATTCAATCCCAAGGAGGGAAATGAAAATACTGGTTGCTGCTTGCAGCGCATCCAATGCAAAGGAGGAAAATAGTTGTAAAAGGAAAGTTTATCTACACACATATTTATTTATTATTTATTTGTCATGATTCTATGTAATTATAGGAGCATGGACCTAGTACTTAAGGAGTGGTAATGAGCATTGCTTACATCGACATCATGATTGCAGAGGATGATATCGGAATCTTTTTTGTCTGTGAAAGTCTTATGGGGCGTCCAAAGCGTTTAACTGATGCGCCTGTTAAAGACATTTAGAATGAGTTTCCAAGAATTTTCTCACAGAATCTTACACGGAGATATTCGATTCTGACATGATGGCGATCGGTTGGTATTGATGCGCACGCATATCATGGCGAAAAGATAAAATTCCATAGTCTCATACATGGTATAGGAGGAAATGAAGACTATGATCGGTATCGGCCATTTCTCCGAATAGTCCAACATGTCGAATTCCGTTTTGGAATGTTGAGTTTTTGTCTTACATTTGTCTGCCTCAGAACAGGGTTAAGTTACACGCTGCCAAAGCTCAATTAAACCATGCGGAGAAAACACGATTAGAATAACGATGCGTTGATAAATTGCAATTATTTTTCTCTCCGCTCTGTTGTATCCCTGCAGCCGGAAGAACAAATAAATGAAATTATTGAGCCAACCAGGAAATGTTAGGGATTTACATATGAAAGTGTTCTCTTTAGACATAAGATTACACTTCAATTGATGAAGATACCCTTGTTGATTAATTGTTCGCACGTGAACGTTCTGATAAACGTACACAGACTGATTGCAAAGACTGCTAATGACATTAATAACACAGTTGGCTACATTTGACACATGTCTCTTGGAAAGACATGTTTCGTTAATTCATTTCGAATGAGTCATTTGTAAAAAGTGTCTAACCTCGCTACTGTAAGGTAATGAAGGTTTATCGATCCTAAATGTCATTCGCGTACACAAAAAGTCATCATTGTTTGCAGAACATTTTGGAAAAATATTTAAATTGCAATAAACGTAGAATCGAGGCTCTTGCTTTACAAACTGTTCTTACCATACATTTTTCGTCAATAAAATTCATAGATCTTTTTACAAAAATAGGCTTATGGCTAAACAAACCAATTTCATGGCTGCATCGAGGTCGTGCCCTCGCCGTAACGGCTGCTGGTGAAAGTATCAAATCCAAGAAATACCAAGAAAAAAAATCATTCTACGCGAGGAATGCGATATTTCTTCGATAGCAATTCCATGCCATAAAAAGCGCTCTCTCAATGAGCCTTTCAGACACGGCTAAAAATTGTAGGTTGATTCCATTTACTCACAAAGACATGGGTGAGTGGCCCCTGGGTTCCACTTTTTCTGCGCTAACCTTTTAATTCATCTTTTTGAACTGTTGTTTTGTGGCAAAACCAGCCACAAGGATTGTTGCAGGCTTTTTTTTATAAAAGTTGTCGAACATTCGTTTACTCGCTTTATATTCTTTTAGGAAGTAATATCCCTCTTCGAGCAGTGAGCCCTGAACAGCTCGAATTGTTGAAAAAGTTATCACTTATGAACCTGTACCCCTGTTCTGTAACTATCGCCTCGATAAAAGCAGGCGATAAACGGTGGAAAATGGAACGAAATCCTACTAAATTCATAGAGTTTTGTTCCATTTTCTACCGTTTATCGCCGAGGTGATAGTTACAGAACAGGGCACTGATGTCGGAAATCTTTGTTTTGTCAAGTTCCTCTGCGATCTCAATTGCTTCCTGGAATCAATCTTCTCTGAATCATTTTTTCAGAAGCCTTGCATTTACTGGCACGAGTTGGAGGTTTGAACAAAACAAAGCTGTTCTTCACCTAGTGCATATATCATACCTCCCCAGGTAAAAGATGCTTTTAGTGAAGGCATTATATTTTGGTAGTGCTAATCTAGAGCAATCAGACCTAATTTCTGGTCCATTGTACTACGCAGGGTAGCATCCCTCCCTGTTTTGTGGTGCAGTAGAATGGAAATAAGGTGTAGATAAGTAATTTCACATACAACCCCAAGGGCGGCGTTCAGATGAAACTGGGAGGCTGAAAGAAAAGTAGACGCCCAAAGCGGAAATCGAATTCGCGCGCCCGGACTATTTAATGAACACTCTACCACTGAACCACGGCCCCTTTCAAGGCATCATCTTAGGTTATCTTTGGTTCTTCAACCGTCCTTGAAGATTCGACAACAGTTGTTTCCAGATCAATATTTAGGCGTGAACCATTTAAGAACTTAGAGAAAGCAAACTGCAAATGTCGCAGTTTCAGATGGTGATATTCCACAGCATTATATACTTTAGATGCTAACAAAAAAAAGGTACTTCACACAAGCTGATGCTTAACAACGAGAACGTTTTCGGAACTGAACGTGACCACTTAGTTGGGTTTCTTTTCGTCCAATTCACGAAAAAAATCCTCTATGTCAATCCACGTCTTTCAAACATCAATTTCGAGTCAGAAGATGAGAAGATATCCCTCGACCTTTTGTGGTCTTTCACGGTTCCGCCGGTATCCTTTGCGCTTTTGTCGAAAGCCGTGCGACACAAAGTTTAGGCTTCATTACCCAGTGCTTTATTAGAACAAGAGTTCTTATCATTGCGTATCAGAGAGTCACCACAGTTTTCTATCACAGAATTTGTTTAGTTAGGCCAAAAACGATTTGTACCTATTGCAGCTGCTGCCTCATAAATCGATAAGTGCAAAAATTATCAGTTCAAACAGTAATCTGCTGTACGCTTTATTAGCTTGATTATCTTTCGTTAAGTAAGTAAGTAAGTATCTTTCGTTATATTACTATTTGAAGTGCGCCTGTAACAAAAATTTACATGTCAACATAAATACACTTCAATAAAAGGCCAAGTAGGTACGAGCACTGCTCGTCGAACAGATACAAAATTATATTGTTGGAAAGGCATTGTCAAGAGGAAGTGCACAGTGCAAAGATTATGTTCATGCAAAGCTCTTGAGTCACACTTTCAAATGATAATGAGTAAGAAATCACAACAGGAAACATGGGCTTTTGTAATCGGCTGTATTGATGCCATGCAAATCTATTGACGCACGTATAAGCGAATCAAGTGCAATGCATTTAAGCGTATGCCGTTGCTTGCCGCACTTATCAGACGTTCGTTTAATCTACAGAGCTTGGCTTAGTTAAATCAATAAAAATAAATAAAGTTTCGAAACATAGATCGGGTATCATCGGAGCTTAACTTCATTTATCCCCATTTCTAACGGCTAACTTAGAAAATGCTTTTTTAGCAGTGTAGTTATTCTCAGATGCCTGGTCAATTCCTCACGATAGGCTACATTATCATAGAAAAATGATCCATTGTACATACAAAAAAAACGAATATTGCTGTTCAGCCATATCCTTGGGAGATAGGTGACAATTGAGGGTGGTTACTGAGTTCGTGGAAACTACGCCGACTGATTTGAGAACTACTTGACTGTCTGAGAAGATACGGATATTCACTGAGGCTATAACGTTTTCTTTAAGCCACGATAGGACCTTTTTGATCGTAAGAATTTCCGTTTGGAACATGTTACAGTGGTTTGGAAGGCGGAATGGTAAACTTACGTTACTAACGTCTGTCTGAGCTCACCCCGCAGCCAAACCCCTTCTTCTGTTTTAATCCGAATTTAGTGGTCTCTTAAAAATTGTTCGTCTTCCAAAACTATTCTCGTTCGAATAGGGACTTAAAACTTGTTTTCAAAGACCAATGCGGGGGGGGGGGGGTGTTGTCGGAGTGACTTGGGATTGATCCGAGCAAGTTCAGGATTGTTGTGTTAGCAATTTCGTTACTGTGCCATTGGGAGATAGATCTGATGCGAATGGCTGTACCGGCGGCCATTTGTGTGCTGAAGATATCTAAGGGTGTGAGATTAAGAAGTATGTTTAAGGCACCTAAGCGTGTTGATCGCTGTGCTCCGTTTATGCCCTTACAGGCTGATCACTGGACCTTGCTTAGACTATGGCAGTAGTTCGCTTTGCCTTTACCTTTGCAACATACTTCCTCTCCATAAAAGAGTAGGTATCGATCTGATGACCGCAGTATAGAAAGCTTGGCGTCAGTAATGCCACACTTGAATCCTTTAAAAGAGATGAAGGCTGGGTCTTCTATCTTTTCGACCAACATCTGGAAAACTATTACAAGAAAAGGTTGCTATCATTGACCGGTATCTAGATAAGTTTGCTAAAGTTAGCTTTAAAAAATCCCCCGAGTGAAATCCAAAGAATCTGGAGATACGCAGGAAACTATATTAAGTCCCTGTCACTTTACTCCTAGGTCATAAGTAAAAAAGAAGAAAATCAGAGGCTCTCTGTTTACAATTTACATCAATTTACAACAGTACATCCTTGCCATTGAACCGAGTTGTATTCGGATTTTAAAGATTGTGTGGCTCAAACTTGTGCTAGTTTCAAAAACGATAAACATTCTATCTATGCTTTGCTTCATTATGTACAAAGATTAATTAACTTTTGTTGGAGTGCAAAACACCAGAAATTGAAATAAATTCAAGAAGCTTACAAGACGAAATGTCTCAACGAAAACAATTGGTGCCAATTACTAACAGCTGTACCTTCTCATTTAAAAAAGACATAGGTACTCATTGCTTTTTGTAGGCCTGTATTGAAAAGGAAACGATATGCTGAAAGCGATGTCATCAACCTCACAACTACAAACAAAATTACAACCATAGCAGTTTCTTGTTAAACCCTTTCGATTGCCTTTGATGCTTCCGCTTTTTCGCAGTTCGAAACGTGTCATACCTCATAAAAGGTGTGTTTGAAATGATACAATTTCTCTCCATTCTGCCAATTCTTTTAATCTTATCATCCTACCCGATCTGAGAGCAAATGTATAGGAAAAGCCTCTTTGCATGTCAACAATCTCCATCACCATCATCGTGCCTTGCGAATGTGTAAAAGGAACAACCACAACAAGAAATATATTTATCACACCGTTAAGTCCCTATCTAATACGACAGTATCTCACTTGATATTTGTGGCACTGCCATTTTGATTCGTATACACATATCTGGGAAAGAAGGCCAAGCATATGCCTTCGTTGGAAAAGATGGCAGACTTCATACACTAAGATGAAAATACACACCGAACTCTAAAGAGATCTAAGTGAAGTTAATTCTTTTTCATTTTCATCTGGTTGATTTATAAGAAAATTTATAGCTCCCAGCGACAAGATAAAAGATACGAAGTAAAAACCTTTCATCTTCTCGAGAATCATTCGGTTTAGCTTTCCTTTTTTTCATGCACCGATAGGAGGTACTGCATAAAAATGTCTTGCAGAGCATAGAACATAAACACAAAGTTCGTGGTGAGTACTTTTTACTACATCAGACATTCCCAACTCAAGACACGCGGTCCTGCATACAGAAATAGGTCTTGTGATGCATCTAAATATCTCGCTGGTGATTATGTTAAGCGCGTGGCGGCGGATTAACAAAGTCAAGCAGCATTTAGCTTTTTTTTTTCTTGGAGCGGTACTTTAGTTTTGCTTCTTTTATGAACGAATGTTTTTATTTTTATTTTTATTTATTTCCTGTTGGGGTTTCTTTTCAATTATTTTTTTTAAAGAGGAATTTATTGTAATTATTGTTGATGTGAATTTTTGAAAGAAAATCCAATAAATTCAAAATGTTTTCAATGTACATCATCCGCACAACCCTGTCGAGTCGTAAACATAATGTCAAATTTGTTGCTGAGTTGAAAGAGTTTTAGAGGCTAATGGAGGATTTATATTTATTCTTTTTCTGGTTTTTATTGGTGATTCGATGCGATCCCATGTGCTTTTTACGAGTGTCGTAAAAGTTTTTTGTTTTTATTTTTATTTCTATCTGTTTCGCATTTTCAAATTAATATCGAGAATTGATGTGTGAATATTTTGAGTAGTAAAAGAGTTTTGTTTTGAATGCCACACCTCGACCACGAGAGGCATGAGCTTTGTGAACTATTTTTTGTACTAAAATATAAATTTATTCGAAAAAATAAATGATTGTTAAAATGTGTTACGGGTAGTTCAAATTTACTGCTTTTTGATGAAGAACGTTAAGAATAATTTTTTATTGTATCTCTTACTTTTTCTTTGCCTTCTGTCGGTGTTATGGATGGCTTCGTGTGGGCTGCCATTTTCTGAACTCTCCCACTTCTCAGGTTTATTGTATTAGTGATTTGAAAATGTGGGTTTCATTTGTTTGGCCTCAGAAAACGTTTTGGATTGTATCGATGTTTGAGGGCAATTTAGTGCTCTTTGTGTTTCCTTAAAACAAGGTTTTCAAGAGCCTGTTTTCATTTGTTATCGTATCGGAGTGTAGTAACAAGTCGTTAAATATTGCGTTTTATTGGTATTTTCATCTCAACTTGCTTTGTTTTACTCTTACACGTTCTATACTTTATCCAAATGGGTGTGAGTTGGAGTATAACTATAAAGTGTAAAGCTTCTTTTCTTCTCCTTAAAGGCACTTCAATCCTTTTATGTCTTAGGGCGGAATGAAGAAGAGCAATAGTATTCGATCCCTGACTCAGTGGATGAACATGCTAACCAGCTGATTTCTTGTATACGAAACTCTGCACCTAACTCAACTTCAAACAACAAAAAGTACAAAATCAAGTGATTTGATAAGGAGTGCACGTAAGGCGCGCAATAAATCATTAGTTCTCTTTAACTCCTTGAGGAAATTCAACTTTAACTTTCAAAACCTTAAGATTTGTTATAACGAAGCGAATACCTACTACAAAAAACTATATTTGAAGAAGAAAACAGAGTTTGAAAACAACCAAGCTCAAACGTTAGGTCAAACAAAAAATTCCAAAGAATTTTGGAATGTGGCCAAGGAAAATGAATAATGGTCTTAATATTATGATAGGATCAGGGATATCTGCTGAAGCTCTCTATATTCATTTTAAGAATCTGCTTCATAGCGATTCCAGTTTCAATTTTTCGTACACTGAGCCCATTTCTATCGATAAGGTCCTTGATAGCGAAATATCATTGGAAGAAGTACCTACAAACTGTTATTCTTAAGTCTAAGAACGCAAAAGCATTCGGTCATTTTCCCGATTCACAAAAAAGGTGATATGAATAATGTAGAGAATTACCGAGGAATCTCATTCGTGAACGTGCTGGCAAAACTATTTTGTGATGTACTTGCTAATAGACTAGAAGCATGGGTCGAAACCAACAACGTTTTGTCTGAGTTTCAAGCAGGATTCAGAAAGGGATTTTCAACTGTGGACCATATTTTTACAATTATGTCAATTGTTAAAGCAATATCAAACTAAAGAAAGCTATATACGCATTTTTCGTTGACTTTAAGTCAGCGTTTGACAAAGTAAACCGCACTTTTCTACAAACTTTCGCAATTAGGTGTATCTACGAAGTTCATACAAGTGGTAAAGAAAATGTATGTAGAATCGAAAGAAACTGTCTGGGATGGCTCACATGTGACATTATTCAGAATAGTCTGAAACAAACACTGATGTTAAACAAGGATGTCTCTTAAGTGCTCTGTTATTTTCACTCTTCATTATAATGACGTAGTTACACATTTACCGGGAGGAATCAGAATTGTTGGCCTGACAGTCAATGTTTTGCTATATGCCGATGATCTGGTACTTCTGTCAGAATCACCAGAAAACCTGCAACTGATGATAAACCGACTAGCCGACTATTGCAGTAAATGGGGACTTCTTATTAACACGGACAAGTCCAAAGTGATGTTGTTCTCTAGATCTAGTCGCAAACAGACTACGAGGATTTGGACTTTTAATGAAGACATTTTAGAAATAGTTGACGAGTACAGGTACCTAGGAGTCAAACTTACCAAGACCATGGACTTCCCCAAACACTTGGCTGAGAAAGCTAAAACTTCTCAAGCTTTGCCAAATTTTATCTTGGAAGACTTTATTCACAAACGAACGCATTATACTTTCTGCGAAGTATAAAATTTTGAATGCCGTAGTAAAATCTTCACTGTGCTACGCACGTTACTAACACTCTAAGGCCTCAGGCGGACTACACTGTCGTACCTATTCCAAAAAAAAAGGAATGACGCAATTTATGTCATTTTCTAAACAACTTAAAAAGGAAAAAAGCAACACAAAACAGTCCTCCAGCAACTAACTGTACTGAAAACAAGAATTAATCCATTAAAAGACTTTGTATAGAAGAATCCAATGGAATTTCAAAGCCATGTCCACGGAAAAAGTAACAATTTCAATTCTATGTTTCTGCTAAGAAGCAAAAATGCAAAAATGTTTCCGCGGTCTTGTTAAAAAGGTCAGCAAAGTCCTTATGCGTAGAATTAAGAGAGCCGTAACCAATAAACGTTCCTTTTTCTTTGGAGTTTCACGACTGTCATGTCAGAGACAGAAAACAAATTAAGAAAGAACAAAAAAAGACTTAACCCTCCGAATTGAACAGCTCAACGAAGACGACCGAACGACGATTGCTCTTGGATTGCGACAACATCTCCTTCGCAAGAACGACATTGGCTTCTTTACTTTTGCCGCCATCGCATCGTTCATTTGCCAGTATTGGCCTGGCCAATGCAAATCGCCCAAGGGACCAGCCAAAGACGATGATAACAAGGACCACAAACTCACGCGTAAATTTGTTTACAGAAAAAAGTAGGTACACAAAAAAAAAACTACAAACTACAACTTACAAGACACACAACAAAGTCAAGTATTCACAAACGAAAGATACAACATTCGGCGGAACGCAATCTGTTAACATGAAACGATGTATCTCAAGAATAATTGTTTGTCTTTTTGCCAGGCTTTGCTACGTAGTTTACTGTTCCTTGGCCATTTTATTTGTATACCTATCTTTGGGTGTACCTCTACCTATACCTACAGTATTTATTTACAGCGCAACATCAATGCCTACCGACTTGAAAGGAAACGTACATTCAAAGAATGTTTTGTGTGCCGTGTTCTGTTTGAGTTTGAGTTTGAGTATACGCCATCTATCTACACATCACATGTTTATCCTTCAATCTTTTCGTATAGTCAAATTAATTGTTTCTGTCAGATTTTCGTGTCTTCGTTACAAACTCATCTTGGAGATTCTTCTTAAAGATATCGCCACGCACAGATGGATGCATCTTGTAAAAGATACACTCAAAGTGAGATGGAATTTTCTGGAAAAATTCGTTAATATTGTTAATTAAAATATTAGCTTTTGACTCCCAACTGTGTATCCGCATCTACTGACTTTAAAAAAGACTTAATTTATTACATTTAAACTAGATATTCAAAATCGACTTGCCAGGAAAATTCTTTCATTACACTCTCGATAGACAACATACCTGAAATGAGAAGAAAAGAGGAAACATATATTAGATGTTCAAATTAAAAAAGGTGTGCTTGTGTAGGTTTTTTTCTATTAGAATTTATTATTTATTGACTTTTTGTTCGCTGCCAGACAATGGGGAATGAAGATTTATACAATCAGCTTATAAGGTGTTTCCTAATAATGTTGTCTAAAAGAATACACACAATCCAAGGAAAAAAGTTATGCCTATAAGTATGATACATGGGGAACGACTTAATGTAAACGGTCTTTTCATAAACAAGCATATGTTTGTATATGTTTGTGATAGTCTCTGAGAACGTAGGCTTACAAAACCAATCATCATTTGTTATTGGAATAGGTTTATGGATTTTGGTTAGTTAATATAGGAAACCAGCGATACAATTTCAATTCAAAATTCTGCAGAGATTCTTATAACAAGAGTATAGCAAGGGAGTTGACAATATGGAAATAGACACATGTGTATTTCATAAGAGTTTCAAGCCATAATACGAGAAAGAGAAGTGAGTATATGAATAAGATTATCAATGAATGGTATTCCGTTGTGTTCAGAAAGGAATATTTGATTGAGATAGAAATATTCAAATAGGTTCTGAATGGAGGAAGGTCTTTTGTCGCTTTGAAGTGTAAATTAACATTATTTCATGTTAAATGTCTTTTGCTTTACACTCCGCCTCTTTCTTGACATTCTTGACAGAAGTCATTGGTAGGACTTTTGTCAAAAGGCGGAGTGTATTTTAAGTGAGTCTCTTCTCTACTGACAACAATGAGGATGATGGTATGAATAATAATTTACCTCGTAAACGTTTCGGAATCAAGTGTTTAAATTACACAGAAGCAAGATAAACAGAGATGAGAAGGAAATGATAGGTAGGTAGCTACAGCATACACAAGCGTTGAAGAAGAAGTAAGTAGATTTTGAAAACTTGTTTTCTCAAAATGATCGAATTGGGTATAGCAAATATTCTCTTTATTTAACTGAGCTATTTTCAGAGAGATTTTGAAAACTTAAAGTTTGAATTGAATTTGCATAAAGCTCATTGATTTGGCTAAAATTGAACACGTAGGCCTTTTGGTACCACACATCTTCGCTTTCTACGTTTTAACTGCAAAATTGAGTGCAATAAACAATTTCAACGATAGCTTCTAAAAGGCCTTTCAAAATGTTTTATACAAGTTCAATAAAAGGCTTTTTAAACTGAGCTAGTAAAGGGATATGTAAGGCTCAACTAAGAAGGTTAACGAAGAAATAGCTCCTGTTGATACGAAGGATGTTGAAATACTTCAATAAAATTATAGACAATACCTGCTTCTCCAAACAAACACTTAATCATAATCCTTAAATTCAAAAATATTACGTAAACGCCTAAGGAAATACTGAGCAACAAAGTTGTAAAGCAAAAAAATTAGGACGAAATTGAAAACTGTGCGAAACACAGTGGTTCAAAATCGTCAAAAAGCACTAAAAATTCAATAAATTTTGATGTGGAATACCACCTCAGACACCTTCTGAGTGCTCTAAAAATCAGTATTCGGCTGGTGATCTGTTTCATCACGTATAAAAAGAAAGGGAGAGAGGGAGGGAGGGAAGTATGGAGTGTAGGAGGGGAATGGCGGAGGGAAAGGCAGGGATAGAGCTGAGGGAGAGAAAAGGAGAGAAAGGGAGAAAGAGAAAGAGAGAGAGAGAGAGAGATAAAGACAGAGAGAGAGAGGGAGAGAGAGAGAGAGAGAGAGAGAGAGAGAGAAAGGGAGAGAGAGAGAGAGAAAGGGAGAGAGAGAGAGAGAAAGGAAGAGAGACAGAGAGAAAGGGAGAGAGACAGAGAGAAACTTTTCCAAACTTCTCTGTAACTAATTTACGGAGTTTGTTCATCTCTAGCTCAGAAGTATGCAGGTTCATGCAGCTATTTTCGCTGGGGTCTTACAAAACAAAAGGAAAGTTGATACATGTAGTTTTTCTACTTTTCACTAAACCCATCCATGAAGAAGAGCACCCTACTAAAACAACAAAAAATTATTTTACAGTACGTGTTCGATTAACGCAACTCTCGATTTACGCCACAGCTGAAATGACATCGTTGTTGACGCGGTAGTCGCAACTCCTCAAATAATTTTGACTCGATAAGTGCAGCTTTTACTTTGATATCCAATTTTGATGGGGTTTCTCTTCAGTTTGAAAGACAGTGCCAATGTTTCTTTGCTCAGGTTTTTGGCTGGGTTTTTACCTTTTATTGTAATTTTTGTCTCTGCAGTTTTTTTACTGCCATTTCTGAGAAAAGTGGTACGATGGATTTGTATGGTGAATACCATAACATGAAAGATTTTTTACAAGTTCCTAGATCAAATAAAGCAAAGTGCGCCAATTCCGGGGCTGATCCTTAAAACAAAGGCGTACTCATTGTATGAAAAAAATATGAGAGACCAGGATCTTTCAATGCGAAAAATGGTTCGGTGACAAATTTTAAGAAAAGAACTAGATCAAAAGTTCGTGAAGGAAAGTTTCAAAAAAACCGCAGCTTTTTATAACGCCGATGAATGACTTATGCCCTACAAAATCCTTGTAGGTTTTAAAGAAACGTTTCCTGGCCAAAAGGCAAGCAAAAGAAGAATTGCAATTAGTATATTATTTGTAGGCTATTGGTTTACACATCTCTGCTTTTTATATCGAATTGAATCTATAAAAAACACTTACTCGGTAAGTGCAACAACCTCGATCTTAGCAACTACACTTGTTTGATTAGTTGCGTTAATCGAGAACGATTTCTCGAGAACTACCCAACCGATCTTGATCAAATTTACCACACGTCTTTGGAATACCATTCACTAGTATTTGAAGGGAGGAATTTTTTGAACGGGGAGGAGCGCCCGACAGCTGCCACGTCCTTAAAGTCCTACAATTCCTTCTATTGCCTGCGGCTTAAATTTTTGAATGCTTAAGGACATCTAGATTCTTTGTACTCCCTTCCTGTTAGTTCAATCAAAAATGCTCTAAAAACTATAAAAGGCGTTTTTCTCAAAAACTGCATTTTTCAAATTTGCCGCAGGTGGAACTCACGCAAATATTAACGAATCGTCGTGAAATCTTAACTGCATACTCTGCATATGTTTTTGCATACAGCCATCTATAACTTTTACGATCGGATGAAAATTGTAAATATGGCAGCCATCGAAAGATTTTTTTTACGAAATTTAGACCACTTTTTTTAAATTGCGGCCATTTTGTCAATTTCCAAATTTTCACTCTAATTATAGAAGGCTGTATTGGAAAGAGGGGTTACTTTAACGCCATTTTTTATTTTCTTGTTACAGGTACATACCTGTAGAAGACCCGAAAATGGACGTCTTCTAATTTCAAGGAGTTCAAGACATGGTCCATATCTCTCTTGGATTTCAATATTCTAACCCGAAATTTCCTGACAATTTACATGAATATAATGTTTAATAAACTCCTAAGATTACAGAACATTTGAAGCTATAGCCTTTTTTTACACGCCTTCAAAAAATCACCTCCATTTCAGCTCGAGAGACTAGCCGAGAGAGCTACGTTTAGATCTCCTCATCTATTTTCTAGTCATTAATGGTTGTGTTCTTGAAAGATCCAATAGGAGAGGATCAGTGAGGATCCTGGCCGACCAAGCTCTGGCTGTTGTTGCAAACGTAAATACTTTTGCCCATTCTGCAACATAGCTTGTAGCAAGTTGAAAAGCATAGGTGTCCGTTTCGAAAACAGATTAGTGTGTGCCTAATGAAGTGTGCAGTCGTAAGTTATTGCTCTCCACAAAAGCACCAGCTGACTATAAATAAATAAACACATTGGCGCAACGGAGGAAGGGGCCCCAGGTCCAAGCTCATTTCTCACAACCGTGCCTAATGAGGGAATGGAGGGACCTACAATTTTCTGCCGGTTCCAAACGGATAATCGCGAAAGCGGTTTTCATGGCAATCAATTTACTAACAGAGGACCTGCCAATTCCTCGCGATAGGTGCCACCCGTCGAAAAACATTTTTGCCTCTTTTGGTATTCGAACCACGTACCTCTTGATTAACAAGCGGACATGCTAAAATCACACCAAGGGTACCCACACCTTACGCATAGCGGATTATTGATTTATTGAGGTGTTTCCAGTTGTAGGATCTATCATGATAGGAAGCCAGAATCAACGGATTACTACTGGAATGACCTTGAAATTGAAGGACACATAATATTCTCCTCCATTTCTTCTATGTTCAGTGCCTTGTGATTTTGAATGGATAACAGGCGTTCTTGCCTAATCTACACTATTAAGCCGCTAATGAAGAACACTTTGTCGACCTTAGAACGCCACGACACGCTTTTCGGTTTTGAATTATTTTACCTCTGAGGTCAACCTTTTTGAAGAGGTCCTTTTTTTGAAATTGCCAACGCGAAAACTTTGTATGATATTGTCTTTTGACGGCGTTTTGTGTGAATCTTTCCAATAAAACAGTTGATTTAGTTGATGAATAAATTATCAACTATTGAAATTACAACAATAACCAGATCTTTAAGTACACTAAAATTAAAGAAAATACTAGTTTGTCTATTTGACCATCAAACACATGACACATGGCAGTATCAAAATTTGCTACTGAACCGAAAATCTAACCTCTTAGAAATTTAAACGGTGTTTTGTACTCCTTGATGTTTTTCAATTTATTTTTGATTTTCAAAGGGACACATCATAGGTGGGATTGTTTTTACATGCTATGGAGAGACCTCTAACCTATAAAGAAGTTTGTACTGTACAGAGTCTGCCTGCAGTGTTCAAATTTCATAATATCAATTTTTAACAAAAAAAAAAAAAAAATCTGCTTAACTCGAAATCTTTTAATTTAACCATGCAGAAGTTAGATACAATCTACACACAAGACACCTGCAATCACAAAATAATTAATATTCACGATAATACAGAATCCCCAGTCCAATAATTTTCCACCACTCCGTCATGATGGTGGACATTCTGTTTAAAAGCCTACCCAAGCCAGACCAATATGACATTAATAGCAACCACTCTGAGTATAATAGCAGCAATCAATCAACCAGCAAGCCATCGAAGATCGAACTATCAATATGAGTATAATATGTGTGCGACCAAACAAAGCTGACTTTCCTGGCCTCAGTAGGCGATTCAAATGCTCCTAACTTCGGTATATGTTAACGATCCAAATTATAAGAAACACTATCTGAATTCTGAACCACTGGCAAGTGGCAAGTGGCAAGAGGCTAGTGGACAGGAACCTTTTAGCAGGCTGTGGTGGTGGCGACGCTGTTGAAACCTCTTAGCACCTTTTGATTACTTTTGAAGTTTACTTTTTTTCGAATTCTTTTTCTCCTTCCAAACCGGTGCGCTGTAGACTGATGCAGTGTATGACTCGTTCCAGGTACCGCATAAAACAAATATCCAATTCCCTCTAACCAGTCTGTCGATAGATGATTATGCTTGTACTTGTGGTCTATGGGTCTGTGTTCCAGTAGTGGTTAAAGTGCTTAGACTAACCTCAGTACTTGAGATAGAGACGATTTCTACATAGAGACGACCGAGACCGACCGACACAAATGGATAAAGTGGTCAAGGTGACCAGAAGCAAGTTTCCCTTGGAATGAACGGCTTCGAACTCATCACTGAGTGATGGAATTGGATGAAAGGAATGTTTAGTATCTTTCTTATTTTGTTGATTCAAAACTGTTGGTCACACTGAACAAAAAAAGAACTTCAAAGACAAGGGAAATGGGGGATAATCTTGTTATAAGCGGCTATGTTCAATGAGGAGGAGGCCAAAGGGTTGTCAAGAGGAATTTAATGCATGTGGGTGCTGGATTGATTGTTTTTAAATCGAAACTTGGTAACACACATACCTACCCACACATGGGCATAGAGAGTAAGATATAAAATCACTAAGGAGGTAATGGATATCGACGAGCTTCCGTGTAACGTTGGACCCATTCCGACAAATGTCTTTATAAATTATGTCGTGTCAAAGAGCAGAGAAAACCACTTTATGATGATGATGATGATGATGATGATGGAGCACAACGAGAATAGCTTCAAGCTTGCAAATAATGAACACCTCAACTTGTAGGTATGTTTGCAAGATAAATTCATCAGATACCCAGACACGCACACACTCACGCATTTTCCACTCGAATTGAAATTTAATTGCTTGGAGCCGAAAATGTTTCCGTGCCTAATCCGATTGAGTGGCATACAGAAATAATATTATTTTACGAGTATGATTATTCATCTTTTTTTGTGGCTCTTTTTTGTAGGCCCCTCCTTGCAAAACGTTTGCTTTGCGAATCACAAACGAGTGTCATGAAAATAATATTTTAGTGTAGTCTGTTTTTGGATACCTATTTACTACTACAGATGGAACAAACAAAGTTATTATCTGTAAAGTATCTTTGGGAGTCGTTTTAATTTGTCAAATGGGCAAATTTACAATTTGCATAAAGCTCGAGGCTGGAATAACATTTTATCTGAGTTTTATATAAGAAACAAATCGCTGCGTATTAACGTTGTGGGGGACCATTTGTGGCTAAAAAAGAGAGAAAATGTTTTTTAGTAGGTGTGTTGCGAAAACGTGCATGATTGTGACCTTTAATTGATTGAAGTAATTCAAAAGGATTTATCGGACACAAGGAACAATCTCTTAGCAATGAGGTAGGCCGTTGTAGAAGTTCCACAAGGTAGTTTAATAGGGCCAGTGTTTTTTTAACAAGCTATTAAACTGATAGCTAAGAAGTAGACGCATGACAATATTTTTATAAAATCCGTTATGTACAATTCAATGCAGTGAACAGCTCCGATAAACGAACAAATCCCATAAACGGACAAGTTTTCGGAAAAAAGTTCTGTCTCGAAAATTTTATGCAAATGTCTTTCATATAAACGGACATTCTTACAAAGGGTTGCGGAAACCTTTCAGGCTCATAGAAAAATTCTCACAAGTGGACACATATATGATTTAATCCCATGGCCAAGAATTAAGCTTTATAATACAGAAACGATTTTACTATTACGTTCTTAAAACGATTCCTGGTAAGTGGCCATCGCGGCTGGCTAGAATACATTCCAGCTGAGAACCCAAACCTTCGGCCGCTTTATGCAGAATTTGGGGAGTATGTCATTTTTTTTTTTTTTTTTTAAAGAGGAGGCTTATATGCTAATCTGGAGAACTCAGACCTAATTACCAGTCCATTGTACTACCAGGGTAGCAGCCTTGCCTTTATTCTGTGTTGCAGTAGTTGGAAATAAGGTGTTAGTTATTTCACATATAACCTCAAGGGCGGCGTCCATACGAAACTGGGAGGCTGAAAGAAAAGTAGATGCCCACGCGTCCGGCCTATCTACTGAACACTCTACCACTGCACCACGGCCGCCCTCATACTTATCTGCGTAAACAAACGACTTCACATAACCCCACATAAAATAGTCCAACGGTGCTAAATCGCCCGATCTCCGAGGCGACTCACAGCTTTAAAAGCCAAAAGTATGTGAAAATCGGTTACGTTAAGACAATCTACCGAAAATAAGCAGCACCCAGTGTTCGTGCGAATTCCATAATGAAATCAAAAACTAAACTAAGAGTCAATCAAGTGACAGCTATCAAAAAGATCAACTCCAAAAAAAAAATAGCATTGCTAGACTTCTAAAAAAAAGGCATATCATAATTTTTTTTTTCCTTTTTTATACGTAAACAAATTCATAAAAAAATTTCGACAACCCGACGCGACGCAAAGTTCTAATAACAGCACAAAGAGATTTTATGTTGAAATCATACTAAAGGATTTTCTGACTCAATTACTCCGTACAGTTTTTATATTGTAAAAATTTTTTAAAAAAATTTTAGTCAACGTTGGGGAATATGCGTTAAGTATGTCTGCATCCAATGGAGGTGTGCCTTCCAAGGCTAAGCTCTTGACAGGTCCAATTGTAGATTGAGGATTAGAATCGTATGTCAACGCTCTCCACAAAGGCATCAGCGCCAGAACCATCAATTGTTGATTGCAAACCGCCCTGAGTACTAACTCCGCGGAGCAAACGTAGTTTCTAGTCCTGAGAAAGCTGAATTAGATCCTTGTCACGCAAGGACAAACGAAACTCACAGATTTGAATCTTCCGACCGGCTTCAAAGAGATGTTGAGTAGAACCTTAAAAATAGCTTGGTTGTCCCCATCCAGGCACTCGTTGTAAAGTAGATTCTAGCAGCCATTCGGAAAGCGTACGTTTCCGCTTGGAAGACGGATGAGCCTTGCACTCGTATGTCAAAGCTCTCAACAAAAGCACCAGCGCCAGATCCAGACAATCGACTTTGAAATCATGCATGAAGATACGATAACAGTCACTTCCCTACTCACATTCCAGAATGGACCATTTGTGTATTTTTGAAGCAGTTTGAGCCTTCGAGTTATGGTGTCGGCCGGCATATGAATTAGAAGTGAGTTAAAAGATATGCTGCTTGTGAGTTTCTCGAACCTCCACATCTTTTTAAACAGGAACGAGAGTGCATCTCATGATGTAGGTATCATGGGGAGGAAAATAGAACAATGCTTCAAAAGCAGTCTTGAAGTGATGGGGAAGACTTAGGTTTATTTATTTATTTATTTACGTCTAACAAGAACATTATCTTTCATAGACTTAATTTACAGAAGTAAAATAAAATGCAATAACATTAAGCATAAATTATTAATATAATATATGTACATAATTGCTCACATCAAAAACATTATAAAGCTTTTGTAATATAATCTGTTCATGTTAAAATCAATAAAATTATCATAACGGTTATAAAAAATATATGCAGAAGATAGGTTCGCTTAATCCATAGTTTGTATAATGTCTAGGAACATAAAAGAAATCCTGGTCTCTTGGACGCAAAGTACGAGACGGAGCATAAACATAAAACAAAGAAAGCAGGTGTGGACAATCAATGTGTCCAGTTAGAACCAGCTTAATACCTAATAAGGTGCATCTAGCTTCATAGACTGGCAAATCACCGTTCCAATTCATCTTTCGTAGAGCAAATTTTGTAAACCGTTTCTGAATCTTTTCAATACGTGAAATGTTATTTTGGTAATATGGATTCCATATAATACTGCAATATTCAAGCCTTGGATCTTATCAAAGAATTAAACAAGGTCTTCAATGTACATGGATCTTGAAATTCCTTGGTATTGCGACGCATGAAACCAAATAATGAATTTGCACGTGATATGATGTAATCATAGTGCATTGAAAAATTCAGCTTGTGGTCAAAGACTACCCCAAGATCTTTATGACTTTCCACTCTTGTTAGAATTTCATTTTGGATCGAATACTGAAAATTAACCGTCGAGAGAATTCTGTAAAATGTAAGAACTGAGCATTTGCTTATGTTCATTTGCAGACCATTAAGATTACACCAATGTGAGATATTATTAATATCTTCTTGTAAGTCATAAGCATCTGATACGGAAGCAATGCATTTAAATAATTTAAGATCGTCTGCGAATAAAAGAAAATTTGAGTGTTTAATAAAGGAAGGTAGATCATTGATGAAGAGTAAGAATAATAGAGGACCAAGATGGCTGCCTTGAGGAACACCAGAGTAGCTATAGACAGCAGTAGATATAGAAGAACCAATCTTTACGTATTGTATACGATTTTCTAGATAGCTGCGAATCCATTTCAAAATATTTAGGTTAGGTGGAAGACTTAAGTTAAGCGTAAAAATAATTATGATCTTTTAAATTTTGTGAACTAGGCACATATTTACGTGAGAGCTTGGTCGACCAAACAACTAAAGCATAGGAGATGATTGGTCTTATCATAGCCAAATAAATCTAAAGGAAGATTTTCGGTAATAGACCCCATGTCTTGCTAAAGACTCCCTTACATAGTCAAAAGGCTGACAGTACGGGCCTGTTTATACCAAATCAGAGAATTATCTGGAATAACTCCAAGATGTTTGACTTCGTTAGAAGTCGTTGACACCTCTAAGTGCAAATTGGGTCGAACCAGTCAATCAGTCCTAAAACTTGGGTTTTAGGAGGATTGATCCAGCACACCAGATGTCAATCAAGTTTAGTGTAGCAGGTTCTCTGGAACAAAGGGCTTGGAGGCTGGATAGAGAGCACAGCGACGTGGTCGGTATAATGCTTGGACTCAAGTAGAGAGTCAACCAGCATGCACAACAGAAGAAGATATAGAACGCCACCATGTTCTTATTCCTTTCTGTGGTATCAAACTGTCCACACTCAGCTTCAACGATCACTGTTCTATTCATTTGTATTAAATAAATCCACAAGACTAATGATTCCTCCACAGCGTGTTTTCTGGCAGAGTTGCCATCAAACAAAGCTCAGTCCAAAGCAACTTCTATGTCTATGAAAATGCACCAAGACACAGAGTGCAGGTATACAGGCCTACAGAGTAAGGTTTAGCGTCCGTTATGATCGGCCGTTGTCGGCCGAAATCTGACGCTCGAACCAAACTTTATGTTAAACAAAGAGAGCACGTACACCACTCCACACCACTCGTCCGACTACAACCGATCAACCGACAAATCGGAACTTGTTTGGATGTATCGTACGTCGTACGTCAGTTTGCCAGTAGAAGTACACAAGAATACAAACAATGGAAAGTGAAGTTAGTAAATTTCGTTTTTAGTAGGACACCGCTGTGGGATAAGTTTTCTAAGGCGTGTAATAATTAAGATGTTTTGTCGAAAGCCGTCAAAAAATAAATTCAATAACAGGATGTCTGTCAGTTATCGTCAGAGAACGCGGCAGTGTATGCAGACGAACGTCCGAGATTGTCGTCCGAATAGCTCCGATCCGATATCGGCCGATAATTCGGATTCAGTGTACGCGAGCCGTAAGGCTCTTGGCGAGTTAATATACTTTTTGTTTACCAATTGTTGGTTTAAAGCGACACTAACACTCTGCCAAGAGTGTAATTAAATTATATTTTTTAACAAATCAACATAGCTGGAAAAACCCGTTAGTGCTACGTGACTTGACGGTGTCAAACGATGCAACGGCATATTTTATGGCCCCATCAGTAGCACCTAACGTATAGACATGTACCAGCTGCATCAAGTGCATTTATAGGGTTCACCTGATCTGGGAGCAAGAGATTGTTATGAGCCGATTGATACCTCGTTTCCTAAGAAATTTGTTTAAAGCATATAAGACTGATTGTCTCTGCTTTTGACGCGGTATAGGAAACTTTTGGTTTTCTGTGTGTTCCCAGTCCTTTTTCAAGGCTTTTTCAAGTAGACTAGTTTCTCTGAGTGTTCCGATGCTTTGACAGAATTCTTTGTTAAGGGCTTTCTTTGAACTTCGTACTAACGTTGGAAAATTTGATCGGTACAGGGTCCAGTCGGTTTCTAATTCGATCTTCACTGATCCATCCAGAAGACTTCTGGTCTCCCTGATAAGTTTCCGTAGTTCAGGATTCTACCACGGACCTTCTTGTAAGGGCACAATAGAATTGGTCAATTACCATGAAATGACTCAATAATATTGACAGATAACTCTTTTGTTTCATACAAAAACCTTGATTAATTTCACATGAAGAGGAGCACCCTGTTTTTTAAGAAACTGTCAAATATTCAATTTCACTCAACTAAATGAAGACGAACTGACGCGACGTCAAAGATGCGACCCATAATTCAAACTAAACCATCGCACTTGTGTTTAATGTTCAATTTTAAACCCTGTGAAACTTAAAAAGGGCCATCAACTCAATTCATATCTCTGACAGATTTGGGATGTCTCCTGACATCAAAACAATTTCCTTCTTTTTTTCTCCATCGACAACAAAGTCAAGTCTCCTGCATAACTTTCAACTCATCGTTCGCATTTCACTCCATTACCGTCTGATAATTTCATCACTCTGCTTTCATCCGGAAAATTAGAATATTAAAAAGGAAAAGGACCGCCGAACACCAAACTCCCACTCATTGACGGACGAGAGCAAATGTTTAGTCCTTTGTAAAAAATCAAACAAACGGATATATTGTTTGGTCTTGTGTGTGTACGGAATTAGTTATTCGTCAGTTGGTTTTGTGGTATGAGGTATAACCTATTACAATGCCATAAAACCCACAATCAGTCAGCGGTATTTAATTTGGTTGTTTTGTATCTTGGCTCGTTGCCAAGTAGCGCGGTATTCCTTTGTCTGAAGAAACTCTTTTGGATATGGGCGATGTGGAAGTGTGGTTGCGCAGCAGAAGTCAAAGGGAAAAGCAACGACCACATCAATATTCATCACATTATAGTCAATGGTTGGAGAGTCTTCAAATGCAGACCCGTGGCCCTTCTTCGTCTACTACATAAAAGTTTTCTTTTTTTTTTGTGTGTCTCTCCTTCCTTTTGAAAATCCAAACATTTCGAAACATCAAAAGGAAATATTTCTCCGTTTGGTGTGGTTTGGACGACGCGACGCGATGATCAGAGAACGTTTTGTTTTGGAATTTTACAACCTGCGGTATGATGCCGCCAGCAAGCGGGTGGTGGTGGCGAAGGCGACACGGTGGCAATGCCGGATGCGGTTTATATCTAAAAACAAAGTCTTTTTCTTTTTTTTCTCTGTCCTTTTTGTAGTTGAATTTCTTTTTCCAACCTAATTCTGCACACTTGCCCTACTATTTCGATAGATTCCCAAGAGCAGAAACGGTTTTTCGGAAGACCATTAGACGAAGCATCCTTTTATGGTCATTCATTTTCACAGTCTGTGGCGCGGTCGGCATTTTCACTTCAATTCTTCCTCGTTATCTTGTTTCCAACAATCACTGCAGATGGGTCTTCATCTTAAGAGCTAAATTACGTCATTAAAATGCTGAGAAAGGATTCTTCTGCACATGCGGCGGCTAATTGCCCAGTCATTTGAATCTACGAACAACGCGATGCAGAATACGCATGCAACGTGTTTTGTGTCTTGCTTAATGGCTTCCTTTTACTCGGCCATATAATTCTATTCTTGTGCCCTGAAAGTGCATCGTAAAACCTTGGATATTATTATCGCAATTAATTTGCCGTCACTGCAATCTCTGCAAAGCGCGCAACTTCAACCTGTACACAGGGTGGGAAACACTATTAAATCGATTGCCGAACAACAACAAGAAGAAAAAGTTCAACTTGTTGGTTGCGGCAAGCCCAGGTGATTCGGAGTAGGGCCGCTTTTTTGTATGCCTCTGCTATAGGCTTAAAATAATGCAATAACAAATATCAGGCAATCAATTAGTATGCGATTGATTGTCTCATTATGCATGTGCACCCTGTATCTGCATTTGCGAGTTGAATTACACGAAAAATGTTTGTTGCGTTGTTTCATTATACAGAAACCGCGTGCGAGACACACCTCGCATATAGAGATTATAGAAAGGCTGAAGAGATTATAATTTGATTGCTTGTGGTCATTTGGTTAGATGTTTCCTTATGGCGAGATTTTTAACAGCAAAAATTATAGGGATTCTAGTTTTATGTTATTCGCAACGAGCTGTGTTCTTTGGTGTAACAATAGCGTGGAGTGATAGCGTAATGTGTTTGTTTGTCTGTGTTTGCTTTATGACTTAATTGGGGTTCTTTTTTTCTAAGAGAGATGATGTCTCTTCGGAGGAAATGCTCAAATCATCAAATGTAATCAAAGCAAAGGTTAAACTTCGAGTTCATTTGGATACATTAGCGTTTTCCTTTGTGCTTTAGATGAGCACTTGAGGCTTGATATCGTAATCTCGAAAACTTACGGAGAATTGAGATTACTGATCACTTCTTAGATCAAAGGAATAATGCCGAAGGTTTTCTCTCATTTCAACGACCGACGCGAAGCTAAAGGCAAAATTGTAACCAAATCTTAAAATCATCAAAATAGACGTATGTACCTCTTGACCATGCAATCTTAAGAGCTCCTTGATTAATATTTGAGGTTGAATGGCTAAGTTTTTGCTTAGAATTTGAGAACGGAGTTTTTAAAAGGTTCTTTCCGTATATGGTGAAGATCCTTTTAAAGTTTCTACTGAAAAAATACCGTAGATAGGTATTTTAAAATTTCACTTTAAAAGAATACTAGAACTTCATGTTCAATAGTTTCCGTGTTTATCTAAGCCTACCACACATCTTCCTGCGATAGCGCTTCAGCCTACTTATACGCTTCCTACGCCATTAGAGTTTAGGAATGGACTGAAGATAGAGAACGAAACGAACTGATGGTGGCAGTTTAATTTTTTGAACATAAACATTTTTTTAACAAATAGAGTGGCACAGCTCGAAAAGCTCGGTGCTGAGCTCGAGAGGAGTGAAGAGCACCTACAGTTGTCGTTGTCATTGTCATTGGCATTGTCGTTGTCGTTGTCGTTGTCGTTATCGTTGTCGTCGTTGTCGTTGTCGTTGTCGTTGTCGTTGTCGTTGTCGTTGTCGTTGTCGTTGTCGTTGTCGTTGTCGTTGTCGTTGTCGTTGTCGTTGTCGTTGTCGTTGTCGTTGTCGTTGTCGTTGTCGTTGTCGTTGTCGTTGTCGTTGTCGTTGTCGTTGTCGTTGTCGTTGTCGTTGTCGTTGTCGTTGTCGTTGTCGTTGTCGTTGTCGATGTCGTTGTCGTTGTCGTTGTCGTTGTCGTTGTCGTTGTCGTTGTCGTTGTCGTTGTCGTTGTCGTTGTCGTTGTCGTTGTCGTTGTCGTTGTCGTTGTCGTTGTCGTTGTCGTTGTCGTTGTCGTTGTCGTTGTCGTTGTCGTTGTCGTTGTCGTTGTCGTTGTCTTTGTCGTTGTCGTTGTAGGTGTTGTCGTTACTGTCGTTGTTATGGATCACTTGAAGTAAAGCATGAACTAAGGTCTTATTGTAGTACTTACAAATAACCGCAATGACGCTGCAAAAACAACAAGATTTACTTCAAGTGAACCACTTTGGGTAAATTGGGCCGTTTTTAGTATTTGCGCCCAGTTTTCCACAAAATCTTACATCTTATAGTCAAATACGCAGGGTTGGTCAACAGCTTTAGGTATACAAATCTTTAATACCAGGTTACTTTTCACCTTTATGGTAACCGTGATCCTTATGGAGTGGATTAAGTAAATCTATCGTATTATCCATATAATATCTCGATTTAAGCTCTGTTTTTCACTCCATAAGACTCTTCTCCTAAGCTGAGCTTAAGAGCTAGCTCACTGAAAACAAAAATTAGAGGAAACAACTATTCACAGGGAGTTTCCTTTTCTTTTGTTGCAATCCAAACAAGAAACACGTTTCGAACCGAGCTTAAATCCTAACTCTCTCCAAACCAAACTCGAAAATAATGATTTCCTGAAAATGAATCGATTCACTTTCACACTTACGGGTAAAGTCAAAAAAGATATTTGTTATGGTATCCTTTGTACAGTGAAACCCGCTTAAGAGAAAAGGCAAATTGTCACAGTTTTTCTTTCACTTAAGCGGGTTTTTCACTTAACCGAACCCCGGTTAAGTGAAAAAAATTTCATTTAAGCGGAGTCCTGATAAGTGAAAAAAAATTGCACTTAAGCGGATTTAAAAGTTCCATTAAGCGGAGGTTTAATGCTTCATATACACAATAAATAATTTGATGTATTTATCTTTGGAGTTGCCTGGAAATAATTTAAATAAAAGTGTTTGAATAACTAACCACGATTAAACATCAAAAAAGTAATTTATTGAATAACAAAAATAACATATGTTTGTACATTGGAATTCATAGGTAGTACATAAATATATTACATAAATTACAATAAATCACATTTGAGTTTTTGTAGGTTAATTCGTAGGCACATTGGGCATATCAAAAAGAGGCCACTCCCAAGTTTGGTTTCAGGTTTCAAATATGTAGGTACATTAAGGTGTGTCATTTTTGTGCAACTTTTTTTTTCAACGATAAAACAGGCTTATTACTTTCAGGAAGGTATAAAACGAAGCCGCTTAAAATTTGAGCTCTTAATATTAAAATTTAGAGGTGCCTCAATTTTCCATACAAATAACATAGAAAAATAATGTAATTTTTTTCTTATTTTTATAGCTTGACATTTGAGCATTTTAAAAATACACTGACAAATTATTTAAGTAGGAAATTGAATGCTCTACAAAAAAGCTCAATTTAATTTTTTCATAGAGTGCGCCGCGCCGTTCTGAAGATATTTAAACTAAAAGTTGGAAATGTATGAAATTAAGATTTTTATTTTATTAAACACTGATGACTTTTTAATGACTTTAAGAGTTACTCAAAAAATGACACACCCTAATGTACATACATATTCATATTTTTGAATATAGGAACTTTTTTTATGAAGACAAAAATAATCTCACTTTTTTTAAAAAAGTCATCAATTTTCGTTTGCGACAAAGTCGGAAATGGCAATTCATCATTTTATATTCAATTTCATCTAAGATTAGATCCCCATCAGAAAACTGCTTAAGAACATTGAGAGATTTAAAAGCTTCTGTAGTTGTTGCTTTCTGGACTCCCAAAATTTCCACATCTAAATCATTGTCAGATACAGATCTGCTAGCATCAAACTTTTCGAATTGTAGTGCTGCTTCATTAAATAACAGGAATTGTGCTTTTTTAAAGCATCTCGGATTATGAGATCTACTTTATACCTATTAAGAAGCAAAAGAAAAACAAAATATGTTTAATCTTAGACTACACACCAATACAAAAAATAATTTTGTCTGTTCCAGTCGAATAAGAAATGAAAAGGACTGTGATACGGCCCTTTGGTAGCTTCAATCCTGAAGGTTTTCACATCTATTTACCAATGAAGCCGTCGGCGTCGGTAGAGCCTTAAACATTACCCGACCCTGAATTTATCAGCATTATGCACGTCATCAGGTTTGTAGCTTTGACAAATGTTTGGCCAAAAAATTTCCAGCCAATGGTTAGCAGCAACTGTGTCAGCAGAATTATTTTCACCACAAATCTTCTTAAAATGAATATTTTCACGTTTTTTCCACTGATCTAACCATCCATTTTTTGGCTCAAATTGTTCTGTTCGATAAAATTTTTTTTCACTTAAGAGAGTTTTTTTCAATAAGAAATATGAAATTTAACTGAAAATATGTTTCAGGTATCCGGGTTTTTCACTTAAGCGAGTTTCACTTAAGCGGAGTGTTTAATTGGTAATTGGTCTACAAATACTCGGGGACGAAAAAATTCTTTCAGATAAGCGGGTTTTTCTCTTAAGCGGGTTTCTCTTAAGCGGGTTTTACTGTATTGCTTTTTTACCACTGATATATTCTTTCGGTATTCAAGGAGTAGCAGCGAGTGTCTATTGCAAAGAAGGAACAAAAAATAAACTAAAAGGAAAGCATTTGATTGGCATTCATGTCGAATGAAAATTTTTCAAAAAACTTTTTAGCCGTGGCTACTGGTCAAACACTACACATGGCTTCAACGAACCAATCTGTTATTTTATTATTTTTCTTTAATATTGGGCACTTAATTGAATTTGGCTCCGAAATGAATAGTAAATTGGTTAATATAATTCAAAATTTATTGAGTTTAAATGGCAATCCAGAAAAATAATAGGTTGGGAAAAAGATGTTCTTATTTCTTGCTCGGGAAGAATTAATTTTCTATGACTCCACAAGGGCTGAAAAGGAAATACAAAGGACATTAAAACAAAAAAGATATCTTCCACGGCTATTTCAGTCATGTGCATTTAGAATTCTTTAATTGTGAAGCAACTCTACTAAACACATAGCTGCAGAGCATAAACCGCTTTTTAAATGACTCCCATTTGAAATAATGTATTTCAACGTTATTGTTATCCCATCCCAATGAGAGTTTCTTTATTTCAATTTAAAACAACTTCTTAATTGATAAACCTGAAAAGGTTTCAGTTTACGATCATGACAATGCACAAAGGGTTTTACGACCTAGAAAATCAATTCAAATTGAATAACAATTCTTAATGAAACGTCCCGATAACTTCTCAGACGAAAAAAAATCTTTACCTCTGTGCCGCACTTAATTGCAGAAATTTGAATTTTCATAACGAACTCTTTTGAGCTGTAAAAAACACCGACTCGCCCAATCAACTTCTCAAGCTGTCAGCAACTCTTTAACATAATTAAAATAAACGACATGTACTTACTGATAGTTAATTGGACAAAAGTCAGCAAAAATCCATCTATTATCTCTTCAGCTACCGATTGAATTCCACTACGCGCAAGAAAAGTCAAAAATGCAACAAAAATACAACAACGTCTCAATTAGTTTTTGCGACAAAATTAAATTTCAGGTTAAATGCAACACGTTTTATCAGTTTTCCGCTCAAATCACAAGAAAATAAATCGTAATAAGAGACTTAATGGGCGAGCAATTTTTGACAAATCAGCGGGACGTACATCGCCTATCGACCGACGACACGCCTATAAGAAAAGGCTAACAAAAATTTAAAAAAATGTATTAAAAGAAATAATTTACAGCTCGCTTAACGATCTCCACCAAAGCTGAAAGGTGCATGCCGACGCAAGATTTTGTTTAATGATTAGCCGGTGATCTTGTATTTGAACCCAGTTTTTGAATCGGTCTAATGCTCATGTAAAATTAACTGTCAGCTCGATAGTTGGGTCATTAATTACAGTCGCGTATTGGCTTCACGTTGAAGAAGTGTAGTAATGAAAAGTGAATAGAAGGCATGTGGTCATTTTGGTGGACGCGTAGTGGCGTAGTCGTGTGTCAAATGATATAATACGGCATTTTGCTAACGATATACACCTTTAGTTGTGGATAATTGCTAACCTAACTAATGCGAACAGATTAGAGGTTTTTTCAAATTTGTTATGGAGCTTGATTACATGGTAATATTCAATTTCTTGGAAGAGTTTGTTTGCTGTGGGGAGTGAGAAGGTTTTTGTTTATTATGTGATTTTAGGTGCAAAAGTTGTATAACTTATTTCAGGAAAAGAATTCACTTTTCTTCCAAGCAAATAAGTGGGATTGTCTATGGATTTCTTATGTAGGGTGATTAAACTAAGATGCAGTCAATATAACGAGAGAACGTTAAGTTTATCGAAAAGATTTGTGCCGGTGACCCAGACCCATGATAGTCACAAACGTGTCTATATGCATATGCATACCACACGCTTACATAAGCAGTTTGAGGTTTACCTCTCGAAGCTCGTGTAGTTCGTGTTCGTTCGTCTAACACGAACTTCTTGAGTTATTCTAGGCTACAACAAAACCGGCTTTCTTATGTTAAATCGCTTAGAACTAAACCACTAAGTTATATTTTATGAAAAAGATAGTTGCGTTTCCTATTAACCGATTTGAAACGAGCTTAGTCCAATAGTTGGAGTGGGAAACCTCCTCGTGTGCCTTGTGTTGGTTCATTCAAAACCGAAATCACCTAGTCATTTTTCATTTGTTAGTCACGAACCAACACGGATGACCAGGTGTGTTTTTCCCATCAAATGACTCTATTGACGTCGTGTTATACATCCTAACACGATCCACACTCTGGGTGCATATAGACACTTCCGATAGACAACATGGTTTTAATATTATGGCATCTAACAACTGTCGGTGGGTTTTCCTTAAATACACGTCTTTGCCTTGTAACAGCCCCTAGTACAGTAATTTACGATAGTACCAAGACTGGTATCAACGAAATATAGCCTAAGACACGACGTGGTTGGTTTTGATTGCTGTCAACTTAGACCGGGAGGACTCCCGTTATTGTAACTTATAATAGTTATTGCAACTTATAATACACTTCAATCGTGCTTATTATACCCCCTCGCGGTAATCTCTGGGTACTGGTCTCGTCCAGGAGTAAATGTTGACATAATGTAGGCACGTCAAACAACAGAGGAACAAATCGAAGCAACAAATCTCAGTAGCCTGCCACAGCCTATGGGCAATTTTACAGCGGATGAATTAAACTTACTTACTTGTGGTACCCGTGGCGTGATGGTTAGCATGTCCACTTGCTAATCCAGAGGTTCGAGGTTCGAATCCCAGCAAAAGTGGCAAAAATGCTTTTCCACGGGTATCGCCTTTCGCAAGGAATTGGCAATTCCTCTGTTAGTAAATTCATAGCCATGAAAAGCGCTTCCTCAATAAGCCGTTCGGAACCGGCAGAAAAGTAGGTCCCCTCCATTCCCTCACAAGACATGGTTGTGAGAAATGAGAAAATAGGCCCAGGGGCTCCTCGCTCTGTTGCGCCACCCTATTTATTTTTTTTATTTATTTAAACTTTCAAAAGCAACAGTGGACTTCAACAAGTTTTTTCAGAGCAGAATCCCTTGAATGAGCTTCTTCGACACATTTGGTTTAATGATCTTTCAGTCTTTCTTTATTAAGACAAGATATTAAAACAACGAAGGTGAAGATGAGATCTTGGCAAGTCAACGGTAGCTCTCAGATGTCTGCAGCAGCACTGGAGTCGAAGGGGAAATAGCACCTGACCCTCCAGGAAATTGGTTATGCGGGGGGTAAGTTACAAAATATTTTTATTCTGTAGCAAAGACAAAGACCATCGAGTTGGCACATGGAACTTAAGATCCCTGAATGGAATACGTGCAGTTGACGAGTTAGTGGAAGAACAAGAATACTGCAAGGCAGATATAACTGTCCTCCAAGAAGTGCGATGGAATGTGTCGAGCCTACTTTGACTCGGACCACTCAATTGTTGCAGCAAAAGACCCATCTGAATAAAAGCTGTGAAACGATACGACGCGACGACGCCGACGGCGGCATCGGATAGCTACAGTCGCAAGAGGTAGCCAGTGCCCTTCGCAATTGAGTTTTCCTAATCATTTGAATTAGTCGTATCTCGTATGCCACCAGGATTGAAGATCAGGGAGAAGCAACAATGCCAACTAGCCATCAGAACTGCAGTCTTTGATGTCCTGGAATTTACATGACCCCTAAAACGAAATCCATGATTCAACAAAAAATATGGTCACAAGTGTTGAAGCAGAAGAAAACCACCTGTTAGTCACCACTAATAAAGAGTAATAAGATTCGCAAATTTCACTAGTTAGTACAAATTTCATGCCTTGTGGTAAACTGTCTTTAAGTCTGTGAATACCACCGATCGGGGACGGGAGACATAGAAGTAGAATTGAGATCGCTACTGATGATCTGACTCGATCGCGAAAAAAGAAAAAGAAAGGCAGACCAAAACACAGCAGGTACAACCAAATGCAACAAAATCTGCAATAAGTTGGCTTCAGACGTGTAACAATCCAAAATCTAAATGTTTCCCAACGCATTCTGAGGTCTACCCGACCGCGTACCTACCCCACGAGCGAATTATTAGTGTGAAGCAGTTAAGTGGGAGAGCTGTGATCCGTCTGTGATCACGATGCTCATAATGCTGGAAAAGGAAGAAGAAGAAGACCATTTCAGTAGACTTCTTAACAGCGTGCGTCGATAGTTTCGGCTGACTATGGTAGAGCACTCTAATTATTTTTTGGACAAAACTTGTCATATTCACAATCCATCAATAAAACAAGAAAAGCAGTAGTTTTCTTTAAAAATGGTCTCAAAAATTACGTAAGGTCTCCAAACAAATTCCCATCTAAACTTCAAAACATTTTACGTAGCACATATGACGAAGTAGATACGCTTCACTCTCAGCCACACATTTATAAACGCAATTCAAACCCAAACAAGTCTCTTCTCGGTTTAATGTTTCACATTAAAACCGATTACAGTGATAATTTGTTTATTACTCGTATAATTGAAATAGAAAATTCTTAACAGAAAAATTTCAATTCCATCCAAGCATCATTTTACTTTTAAGTAGATTCTCCATCACACTGATGCTTAACAAACCTAAGATCCTTTTTATGTTCATTCCACTGTATGATTTGCACGATTTGTAACTTGTGAGTTTAAAAAATTGGATCATTTGCCGGAAGGAATTTTGCAAGTCTCAATGACAAAACAAACCTATTTTTTTGAACGGATGCAAAAGCGAGTGCTCATTCCATGGCAATTCACTTTAATTAGTAAACACTTGATGTCTTGACGGCGCGGCGACAAAGTCGGCGTGCTGTTTGCGGCGACAACCATGAACCATGACGCACGGGATATAGTGATTATGTTTTTGGAGGCGCCCCCAGCCTCTTTCTTCCTTCCTTCCGTTCGTGACTCGAAGAGGAAAGTGGTTATATCTTTAAGCATTGTCTTTTTTCTACTCGTAATATTCTTCTTCTTTTTTTTGTTGTTGTTGTTGTGTTTTATTGCTTTTGTCAGTTTATTTTGTGACAATTGTTTGAGCAAGAAACGACTTTTTGTTTGTTCGTTGACAGATAGAAGAAGAAACTTGATAAAGTTGTAGGAGTTTCGTCGTCATTCTTTCATTTCTTTTTATTTTTTATCTTTTGTTTAAAATATTCATCTGAAGAAATTAAATGAAGTTTAAGAAGAAAACAAGGACATATTATTTTCTGTGGTTTTCTCCTAAGTTGGATAAAAAACTTATGAACATTTCATTTCAGGACAATCATGGTACTTTATGGAAAAACTTTTACAATCTAAACTTCTTTTCTGATGAACTTAGGTTAAAAAGTTTCTCCCAAGAAAAACAAAATCAGTATGCTGTCGAAAGTTGAGGACATGAATCATGAGTAAGATTTTGGTGTTGTAGAGACGAGTCTAAAAATATGTCGGTCGTTCTGATCCGAAAAGCAAGTCATCAAAAACTATTAACGTTTGAGTCCATCATCCCAAAGAATTACTAAATTTAACTCGCTTTTGTTATCATCGCCACAGAAACGACCTAGGTCTCCATTTAGTTCTTATGACTCGTTCAACCGAAACCGCATAAGCACAGTCAGCGTCGTAATAGATCCTTGTTAATGTCGCATCGAATTACAAAAACACTTATGTTATGGCGCTCCCCTTGCCTAATATGGTGAATAGGCGAACTCAGTTGGGCGCAACTTGAAGCGGTGTTGCGAGCTGCGCTAGCGCTTGAGGATAGGAATTATTATTAATGCGTCGTCATTGTCTATACGATACCACATGTCAACTCTGCAACTGGAGTGTAGAAATGACATAGGACTCGGTTGGAAAACAAGAGATTCAATGCGGGCAGACAGATAAACGCTATGCGTTATCTGACAACGTCTGTCTGACTGTTTGATGTAAGGGAAATGCTCTGTTGCACTCTCGAACTGAACAAGAGGGGATTAAAATGATATGAGGCTGATTGATGGCAATAGTTAGGGAATTAGTAAGAACACTACTCACAGACAAAAAGAGAGTAACGAAGCCAATGGCTTAATAATATGAGTTTATTCATCTTGGTGGAAATAAAGCAATTTGGTTTTTTCGTTCAATAGAACCGAACGCATATAGGAAAAATGAAGAAGAACAACTTACTTGATTGATACCGCTTCTGGTTTCAGATGAAGAATATATTTCATTTTAATTGTGATTAACTTGCTATAGGAGTTCTTTGCCTTCTTGTTTTTTTCTGAATTTTTTTCGGAGCTGGATGAGCATAAACCTAATATTTGATGTTCTTAATGCGTTAATGTTGTTTCGCTTAAGTTGCTCTGAAGAGCATTAACTGAATTATCCACACACGCAATAAAGTAATCACTGAGGACCTATTAATCACATAGGGAAAGAGAGAGAGAGAGTGGTAAGTAAAACAAATGCCTATGAAATGATTTCATTAAAACAAGCCGCCTGCTTTCATCAGAGGAGATTACACTTTCAGAGAAAAATTACACGCTAGACGTACCTACTATTTATTTGCTTGTACAGGTGTTATTACAATAATATCAGCATACTTTGCAAAGTATTTTTTTGTTTTCACAAGAAAGCATCAGGAAGTCTTTTGATCTTTGAAGTTTTGTAATTTTGCCGACGAAGGTGTATTTTGCGGTTTTGAATTGAATCGCATCATTTTTGTAAAGATTAAAATCGAATAAATGAGTTTAAATTGAATGATTTATCTTTCGTTCCGTGGTATCCGTGGGGTGATGGTTAGCATGTCTGCTAACCCAGAAGTTCATAGCTCGAATCCCAACAGAGGCAAAAATGTTCTTCCACGGGTATCGCCTTACGTGAGGAACTAAAATGAAAAGCGCTTAAGCGATCAGCCGTTAGGAACCAGAAAAAAATTGTAGGTACCCTCCATTCTCTAATAAGACATGCGTTAGGCCTTGGGGCTTCTCACTCTGTTACGCCACCCTATTATAGTTTATTTATGCATCCATTGATATATTTATTTTATGCTGTAGCAATGAATCTACTAGGAACTGAACAAAAAGTCAGGTCCTACGCTGTACCTTCACGACAAGTAGGTAAAGAGCATCGAAAGGACCAGTTCATAATGATCCTTCAATTATGGTCAGTTAGAGTAATTGATGTTAAAAAAAGGAATAAAAACAAATTGGAAGCTAAAAAGAAAGAACAATAAAAACAAATTGGAAGTTTAATGGTTCTAAAGGAAATGGATGAAATGAAATCATGTAGACAATGTACTGCTCTTGGTGTAATGTTAAGTGTGTCTACCTTTTACGAGGGAGGTTTGAAGTTCGAATCGCAGACACATTAAAGAACAAAAACTGTTTTCCACGTGTGCCGCCTTCCGCGAGGAATTGGCAGTTTTTTCGGTAGTTATTTCATACCATAAAAAGATATTTCTCAACAAGAAGTTCGGAATCGGCGAAAAAATTGTAGGTTACTAACATTTTCTCACAAGGTTTGGTTGAGAGAAATGTCCTAGGCTTCGTGGCTATTAAGTCAATCGAAATGTCATAAATGCCAATTACTTAATACCTCAGGTTGTGCCCACAACAATTATAATTTTTTGCTACTAGACGGATGAGGAGAGTTCGGTATGACGACTTTTTTCTAAGCCCATTGTCCATAACATTTCAATTTTAAATTTCCATATTTTGAGTTTTCTGCTGGCGGTCATATTGACTTTTATTTATTATTATTCTTTGTATTATATGTAATCTACTTTTCAAAACCTCTTGTTTGGTACCAACATTAAAGGTGTTTTAAAAGGAAAATCTAAATTGGATAACAATTTTAATTTTATAAAAAACTCACTTATTCGATACTCATGCTTAGGAAGTAGTGAAAAAACATACAATCCGTCATTTTGTAGCAGTGCGGCGGCCATCTTATATTTACAATGATAATGAAAAATTTTTACTATCATCAGAACTGAAGTTGTTCAAATGTCAGATTAACAACATAAAGGCGGCTAAATTAAAATAATTAGCTTTAGCCCATACAAATAAATAAATAATAAATTAAAAAATAAATAAATAAATAAATAAACAAGGAAGAAAAGTAAGACTGTTAATAAAACTAAAAAGATAGTTGAAAGCTTTTAAATTACACTTTAAGTTACTGCGTGGCGGCCATTGAAAAAATCAGAAAAATTCTAGAAAACTCATTTGATGGTTTAAAATTTCAAAACAAAACAGCAAACAGCTTGTTTAAAATATAAAACAAAAACTATTAAATTTTAGTTTTTTTTTCAAAAGTAGACAAGAGAAAAAAGTTAAATAAATTTAATTTAAATGCAGCAATTAAAATTAAAATTTGACAATTATTTTTGTTTGGTAGTTTTAGGGCTCGGTCACGTACAAAACGGCAAAGCGGCCACATTAAAACAAAATCAAAAACTGAGCGGCAGAATGATGTCGTTTAGTTTTAAATTTTTTTTTCTTCTAATTTTGCCGCTTTGTCGCTCACTACGTGGCAGTGACAGCAGAATTAATTAGACATTTTGAAAATTTTTGTTACGAAAGCAGCAGGAATCTGGCGATGAAAGTGCTACCTATCAGAAAGAAAGAAAAAACAAACAAATAAGTTTCACTGCGTTTGTTTTTAAAAAATTGTTAAGAGTGAAAGCTTCGATATGAGCTTTCTTTTTGCAATAATGCTGTAAGGCTTTCGTGACATTATGGTGAGCAGATCTCCCAGTTGCCATGAGTTTCAAGGGTCGATTTCCTAACGGAAACAAAAAATGTTTTCCACAGATATTGCCTTTCGGGAAGAATTAAAAAGTCATCCGATAGCTTATTCATTGCTTTGAAAAGCGCTTTCTCGATTAGCTGTTCGGAATCGACAAAAAATTATACGTCCCCTCCATCCCCTTACAAGGCATGGTTGTGGAGTAATTCGCTAGGCCCTGAGGGTCCCTGATCTGTTGCGTCACCATTTTTATTTATTTATTTTATTTTAATCAGAAGTAAAGATAAAAACTTGAATATTATTTTCCTATCTTTTTAAATCTATCACAAAAAAAAATCAGTACAAAATACTGTTTTATTGAAGGATTTTCCCTGAGCTAAAGCATTTTTGAATTTCATTTAATTCATTTTAATTTTTTAAATGAATTTTTATTTAATTTTACACCTCTACAAGTTTTCAATCAGGAAATGCTGTATCAAATCCTCTAAATCCATTTATGGTTTTTGGTCGAAATTTACTATAGAAACCGCAAAAAAAAAATCAAACATAATTTTACACAAACATGTGGAATTAAAATGGCGTATAATACAAATGCACGTGTTCATAAACAGCGAGTTGAATTACATGTGTTGTATACATGTATTGGGAGGTTCAAGTAGGTACATAATTGTGATTTTTTCTTACGATTTGTAGAAGTGACACAGTTGCCATTTCATTATTCTTATCGGATTCCTCTATTAAAGGAGGTTCTGTTGGTGATTAGAAGCAGGCGCAAATTGATTTGCCGTCGATTGCAAAACTTTATACGTTGAATTTCCAATCGCTCTCTGCCTTCCTCTTCTTCCTTTTCGATGTTACGGAAACAATCCGTCTATATTCAAGCTGTTTTGCAATAAGATGCAACAAAAGTTCAGAAAGGTATATAAATCGGTTGACAAGACAAGAAAAATCCATTTGGGCGGGAGGGGCAATTTTACAAAAACTGGCTTGGTTTTCAAAATTTTTGAGTCAAAGACAGAAACCCGAGCCAAAAAATCTTTCCTATTTTTTGAAAAGTTAAAACAAAAGTAACTTTTTATCTATTTAACTAGCTGAGCCGCCCGGCTTTGCTCGGGTTTGTAGTTTTAAGGTTTCCGTTCTCGTTTTTCCTCTTCCGTAGGAATTTGGGGATGAAATATAATCTTTCTTACTGTGGGACTATGTGGCATCCTAAAGCTGAAAGAATTTTTGAATTCAGTCAAGTAACTTTATGGTTCCCGTTCTCGTTCCCGTTTCTGTGCCTGTGGGACTATAGGGATGAAATATAGTCTAAGTTACCTATATAGGGAGATAATGTAGCACCCCTAGAGCTAAAAAAAATGTTGAAATCTGTAGAGTAGTTTGTAATTTTCCATTTCCAACCCCGTTCCTGTGGGAATATGGGGATCAAACCTTGACAGGATCCATCCCCGGACAAAACTATGTCTACCCTGAAAATTTCATTAAAATCCGTTGGGTGGCTTAGGAGCTTACCCCGGACATACAAACATACATACATACATACATATGTACATCCTATTTTATATACATAGATTCCTCAAAAACTATAACATCTAAATTATAGAATAAAGTATTAGCTTACAATAACAACTTTAGAAAGTGGTACTAATAACAATAATGCTGATAATTTTTTTTTTTTTATTAAGAAGATTTTTTATAAAACTGCGGCTTACACGGAATATGATAGACGCATACGATTTTTTTCTAGTTTTGACCCAACTTTTCCGTCCTGAACTTTAAGTTCAGTTAATAGACAAAGGCCTAGACTATTTTTTCTTAAAAGGATACTAACAAAATGGAAATAAGATGATTCTAATTTCTCCAATTACTTCAGGAAGGGCTTCCAGCTGAAGCTGGTAGGCTGAAACAAAAGAAGGGGCCGAATTACAGCTCGCGTTAAAGAATGAGTGAACGGCTTCAGTGATCGATTGAGTGAGTAACCGTTTTGGTATTACAGCATAGGTTGTCTTCACTAACTCACAGATGTCACTCACATCTGTTTCATTTTCATTTTGTTAGTGAGATTCTATCTTTTGGACAAAAAACATTAAGACGGTTGTGATTGTCTTCCGAAACATGTGTAGGTACATGAGCAACGAAAGTGATCGATTTGAACGAATGGGTACTTTCGTTATGGTTAGTTACTTATTTATATTAAATATGCACTTTCTTACTAACAAATTTACTTTGACTGGGATTAAGGAATCAGCCTTCGCAATAAATACAAGAAAAATGATAACCAAGTTTCTTATATTTTCACTTCAAAAATAATCGGTGAGCACTCAACGCGTTATGAGATTCTGTTCGATTACTGATGAGACGATGCTAAATTCGAGTACCTACCTACTAGATTACTCGATAACATGAGCGGTGGAACCAAATTTACTGAATTTTGTCACAAGTTATTCGATAACGTGTGCCGTAATTCGACTTCAGTTGCGCAGCATGGGATTCAACAAGCTTAACGAAAACCCTGCAACTGAATTTCGTCACAAGTTATTCGATAACGTGTGCCGTAATTCGACTTCAGTCGCGCAGCATGGGAATCAAACCCACGCAAGCTTACGAAAACCCTGCAACGCCGCCTCTTACGATACTTTCTAACGCTCTTACAACCGATATTATTTTCCCTTCCATACATGCGATTTCACAGCTCCTTAAGCCTTCTACGTACAATTTTAACAAGTTTGATAGAAAAAACTTCAAAACACTTACGCTTTTTCAAAGTCATAGAGTTTGAATCAAATCAACATAACATTTGATGTACGTACCTGAAAAACAAAGAAAACAATTAGTTAACAACGATAAAGTATTAGTTTCCAACTTTTTTAAAAGAAGAAAGAAAAATTTACTCATTCTCTCATTTTCATGTTGTGTTACAAGAAAGCATTAAAACTTCTTTCTGCCTATTTGGGTCAAAACAGGAAAATCTAAGCTCAAATTATAACAAAACAAAAACCCTCAATAACCTTACAAGTCTTATCGCACACAAAATTCCATGTCCGCCATTTTTAATACAGCATCATAGCAAAATTCCAAACAATGGGAAACTAATTCTATAAAAAAATTAAGACAAAAAATTCAAAACTGTTACAAAAACGCCTCTGCATCCTTACAATGCATAATAAAACATAAAGCAAAAAAATTCCTATTCCTCGACTCACATTTTCTGCATACCAACGGACCAGATACTCCTCATGTGCTGCAGGTTAATCAGAAGTTCCACTGACTATGTTAAGGAGTCTAATGTCGGTTATAAGAACAACAAACAAAAGGAAAAACAAGACTACTAAAGCGAACCGCCCCTATGGCATGTGTCCTGAATAACAATCAGGATATGTTTGATGAGAGTTCGCAAAAAAAAAGAACTATAAGAACATAAATTATCCTCTTCTTCTGCTTCGTGTCCTATCATCGATCAATATAACCTACCAGTGTGTGTAATCTAATCGCTTATAGTTATACGCCACGAAATTAAGTAGAAAATATTACCACTACTTCTCTATCTCTTTCTTATTCATTCTATTTCCTTCAACAACGCCGACAATGGGGAGTAAGAAAAAAAGCAGTGGAACATGTTTACAAAACATTTGTTATAGATAAGTTTCTCAATAGGACATGTCGGTCAGTGTCCTGTTATGTCCACAGTTTGCTATGAAATGAAGAGAGCAGTTGTAATAACAAAGGAATAAAAGTAATCCGACACAAAATTGCAGAAAATATCGATTGACTATGAGTATGACGATCTGTTGAATTTTATTGTTCCGTTCTGTCCTGTTCCGTGTTTGTTCTGGTAAGACATTTTTTTTAATGCATAACGATGACACTTCGATCGGAAAATAAACAATCGACACCACATGTGTTTAAACGCATTTATGGTCCTCAGCAAAGCTTTGAAATATCATTTGGTACTCAGTACAATCCAGAAGCAAATATAGATAGATATGCCGTGTCTTTCTTATGTGGCCATATAAATAACGCAACTTATATAAGAAACATTTCTTTAAGAATGATTTGGATAGAGATGAACTTTCAATCAGGAAATCTATGAAATATAAGGAAAGGCGCACGAGTATAAGAAACCAAAATTGTTTTCATTGTTGGTTATAAAAGTTTAATTTCAATGGAAAATATGCCTCAGCTTTTAATATAAACGACACACAAAAGACGATACCAACACAAAATTTAAGAAACCTGGCAAGATAGGAGAAAAAGCCGGCTTATGGTAACTGTATATGGTTTGAGTTTTGGTTTTAATAAATGTTTGAGTGAACAGTGAACTTTCATTAAAGATGATCCAGTACCTACACAAATTTTTTTCTGTGAATTGTTTTTCTGTGCATATTTTCTCTTATTATTCTGTCCACATAAGAGACTTCTGGAACAGTTGTTTTTATGCATGAAATTTTGTTTTTTATGTACAAGTCGTTTACGTACGTATAAGAAAATTTGGATGTGAGAAAGCAGCTTTTGTTTATTTCAGAAGTTGCCGTCGTATACTGAAATTACATTGAAAATTGGAGATTGTTGTCGAATTTCTTAATAACCATCCGACGTCATCTCAAAAGTTCCATTTCTGTAAGTGCGTTACAAACATAACCAATTACTCTTGCCCCAGTCCATCTCTCAATATCGATGGGGACATTAAATATTAATATGTAAATAAAATAAAATACCTATTGAGGCACAACCCCGCTCTGTTGTGCCCCAACTGCAACACAAGCGGAGTTGTGTGGTTGTGTCTCAATATTTATTTTATATATACCTGCATTTACTGTGCCTGAACCTAGAGCATTTCTCTAAACTTGTGAAGAAAAGAGGGGCGAAAAAGCTCATGTAATGGCAGTGAAATTACTTTAGGAGGACTTTTCAGCTCCTCGTGGAAAAAAAATTATGTCTCTGGGATTTGAACCTTTCATTTAACAGGCAGACTTTCTAACTATACTGCTCGCAAGAATTAAAGGATCTTGGAAAAATTCCAGATTTTATAGTGATTTGCAACAAGGATAATCAAAGACAATAGGCCGTACAAAAAATTTAAAAAAAAAAGTAATTTGTAGTTCTGAGTACCTATCTAATTTTCATGTAAGAACATTTTATTTTTTTTTCGTCCGCTGTTCTCAAGTCATAATCCAAAAACCAACGAAAAAATTGTGAAATTTTTCGATCGTCCTTAAATTAATCTCTGTATCACTGGACTGTTTGCTGCGGAGTTATCGTCATTCAAAGCAAAAAAGTGCATTTGAACTTGACAGCCGATTACTTGGAAACAAAAAATCGTACAAAGAATTAATTAAAGGTCTCGGAAACTGCAAAATACTCTCTATGATATGAAATCAGGGACTATTGATGTTGATGAACGTCACAATAAAAATAGGAATTTTTCTAGTATATGTACTTTAATTTTTGCGAGTAGTGCACTGCGTCACGGGCAACACAAAGTTAAAACGAAATACAAAACAATAAAGTTCTTATAGGCGGACTTTTTACGAGCAAAGAACTTTTAAAAGATATTAAACACGGATACATTGTATTGATTGAATATTTGGCTGGCTCGATTGTAGTTAAACCTTTTCCATTCAGTTCTAATTGAATTTTTGATTGTTTTCCTAATCGTTAATCGCTTTTTTCTAATTGGTGTAGACTAGTGCCTTCAGATTCCCCACAGAAAATAGTCCAGCGTTGCCAAATGTCATAATATTGGAGGTCAACTCAAACGTTTCCTTAATCAAGTGTGGCACGAGCTGTTTGACATGTTTCGACATCTTGTTGAAACCTTAGGTCTCCTAATTTATCAATTCAGAAAGGATTTTCTACGAGATGGTAAATTTAACTTTTGTACAGAAACAGATGACTCTGAAGACTGAGGAATTGGCCTAGCGGGATGTACTCAGACAAAATACGAGAAAATATTACAAATCAAGTCAAATACCGACATCTCTTCGCCGGATGCCAGACAGCCTATAAATCACTTGGCAACGTTTCCACGAACTCTGTTCGATTGTCTCTTATAGAGATGACAGAACAATAAAACAATGATCTTTTCAGTGTACCAGGGACTAGAAATATTATCGCCAGAATAGGAACTTTAGTGCCAATGTCACCCAAGAGTATACGAACTTTGGCATACCTATGCTGTGTGAAAACTCATGGTAAAGCTTCATACATAAGGTGAACAAACATAAACTACCAAACCTGGATCAAAAACGTATACCAGATATTTGCTTTTCACAAGCAGACTGCACCTTAGATCCGTTATCGGTCTATTAACCGGACATTACCTCATAAGCAGACATTTCGTAGGGCTAAATGTCGTCCCATCAAAAGACTTCTGTAGAAACTGCTTGGAGGAAGAAGAAGAGGAAATTGTTTTACACCATTTCTGCACGTGCTCCACCCTCTCTCAAAGACATGAAGTAGATTTGGGAAGGCTTTTTCTCAACGATTCAAGTGATCCTATGAATGAATACATTCAAAGTCTTCATCGCTTTATACAATGCTCTAAATCGTTCAAATAGTGAGTTACTTCGACACATTCTTATCATGGAACTATTACTGATCTATGTACATTCATGTGTCAGTCTAAAAGTAATCGAACCTCACTAATTCTAACAACGAAAAAAGTCTTTAGCTCATGAATCACACTTACTGTTACCCCTTGACTGGCATGGTTATAAAGAAGTAAAGAATTTAAAAAATATGGTGGTCGAATGAAAGCAGTGATAAGTAAGAAAAACACGTCTCAAAAACATGATCAAAGTGCTCCTCGAATAATAAAGATGAAAAGTCTTGAAAAAAGTACGAAATCTGGTCAATAGAAGAGAAGACTTAAAGTCCAACTCCGAGGGTATGTATATCGAGAGCTGAAACAAATTTCTGCCCGCAACTGTTGACGCAAAAAAAAAATATTTGAAAAGAAGAAAAAATTGTGTGGAAAATCGTTGTCCGAAGATCATTAACGATGCTTAAGGACAGCTTATTGTGGATGGCAACAAAATTCTACACACGTGGTAAGAGTATTGTAATGGCCTACTGAATAAGCAGTTAAATTGAGATCACAACAGTCGCAGAAATAAGAAGTCAAAAGTTGCTATGGGTAAAATGACACAACGTTTTCAAAAACAAAATCGAACTGAGATGGCTTAAAATTCTCATCTCCGAACTTAAAGCAGGTCATAACTCATAGTCTGTCTAAGTAATAAAAGGAAACTTAGTCACATTCTACCAGTGTATAGAAAGGGAAGGGAAACACACGAAATTGCGATTACTACCGATCGATCGATAAAGCTGATATCACACAGTATATCACAGGGTATGGGATAACCGACTGGGAAAAATCATAAGGCTACCTGAATACCAAAGCAGGTTTGTCGCATAGGAAAATCAATAACTGATGCAATCCAAAGTATAAGAATCGTATTGGGGGAAATCACACCTCCTTAAAGCATTTGAATGTTGTGCTAATTGAATTCGAAAAAGCAGTCGATGTTCCATTTCATAACAAGTATTTAAGGAGCCAATTATAGCGATCAGGAATAACCATCAGGAAAAGTTGAGACAAATGGAAAAATGTATTTTTTCCTGATGAGCGTTTATAGCCAAAAGTAAAAATATGTCAGTTGCCAGGCTCTTAACTCTTCGAAGTCACAAATTAGCCACTGGCTCTGCTATGCAATGCATAAGAAAGAATAAATCCACTACGAGTCTGTCAGTGAAATACATCGATCCATTTTGGCTGAAATTTCAATAAGCTGACACCGAAATGAAAATGTAACAAGACAATGAAGAATACAATTTTAACAGAAAATATTGATTCAATTGAACTAATAAAAAACAAAATATATATGTAAATAAAAAATAAAAAAATTTGCAAAACAAAAAATTCTCTGGATTATTTGCCATTTAATTCTTAAGAAGACATAGTTGATAACTATTTCATTTAAAATTTTTTCTTGATTGTTTATCCTGATCGCCATAATTGGTCCTTAACGTGCGACTGCTTCAGTTTCAAAAGATTTCCTCCTTCCACTCTTGCTAGATTTTTATCCTGATTTCAAACAAAATTTCACAAGTTTAAGGGCGATTCGTGAAAAAACACATTTTATAATGAATTAAGTTTTTTTTGCTGAGATGTTTTGGAATGAAAGTGTCCTTCTGCTATCCCACAAAAAAATAAACCACAACTCCAACCTCAAAAGCAAAACTCAACAAAATCCCCACAATCAAGTTATATTTTATCGAAATAAATTCTGATTGTATATCCCACTCGTTGACAGAATTATAAACCCTCTCGCCATCTTATAAATAATAAATCGATGTTCCTCTTCAGGGGGTTACAAATACCTACAATGTTTTTGTATTTGTAGATTGTAGCCAGGCCATCACAGTTAAAAGACGACCAAGAAAAGGCGATACTTTTCAGAGTTGAAAATTTTCATTTCATGTCGATAATTACAAAGTGGACAGAATAATTGGTACACAGCTGGTGTATCGGTGTATTTTTGGCATAACTCCTTGATCCCGCTCGCAGCTTGAGACCCTTTTACGAAACAATTAATCTATGTCGGCTCGGTCGGGTTGGTGTGTATCGATTTCTTCTTGAAGAAAAGGTTATTTCCTCTAATGACAGTGTCGTGGTGCGTTGTAGTGGAATGCTGGCCGGGAGGAGTCGACAAAAGGCATCATTTCACCATTAGTTCAATTATTTCAAACTCGATGGTTAATGATTTGGAGTTTGTAGCATGGCATGACTGATAGTGGGCTCTGGATGATTTTTTTTATTCCCAAATGCCCAAACTTTTCTTGCAGATTTGGATTGTGTGAGATAAAAAAATCGATGTTATGCTTGTTACGTGCCTAAATTTGTTTATTCTAAAGACTACGTGAGAAAAGAACTTCCTTGAGATAGATACAGCCAGTCCTCCCCAAAAAACGACACAACTTTATAGGTACCGTTTTCTGAATGATAAACACAACACATCACGCTCTTTACTTCATGTCTGAAACGTGGTCTAGATACTCTTGAAAGTTAAACAGATTATCTTATTTATTGAGAGGGAACCAAGACGACCGACCGACGCAACGGACGCAAAGTTCTTCCGCGTTAACTATTATTGGCAAATGACTTATCATCGTCAGGGATCGAGATGCAGGCACTCATGTAAATTGCACAGCTCGCAAGACAAACAACCAAAAACTTCATTCGGGAGAAACTTTATCACCAAGAAGACATTCAACGTTTTAATGACACCAGCACCAAAAGAAAATTAAAAAAAATCATCCCAGTTGCTTTGAAGTAATGATAAGTCATATCTTTCCCCATTTAAATATGCAGACTGCTCCTTAAGCTCTTCTCTTACCCTATTTGAACATCTTTTTTTTTTCCTTTAATGAGGTTTCTTAATTACTGCCTCATTTGCTAACGGACTCTTCCAGCTATTCCCTTCGCAATGAAAAACAAATTAATGAGTAAGATTTTTATTCCTTGAGTAAAAACAGAATAACCAGCGTCAAAAAACTAAAGTTCAAGCTAGAGAAAGGCGGCTCTGGCGTGGCGTAAGGCGTATAGAGGAGATGAAGAGAAAATGACATCAATACATCACTCTTGCTTGGCCGCACGCTATCGTTTGTGTTTATGTTTTTTTTTTCTTCTTTTTTTTGAATTTGTTTTAAGAAAAGCAATTTACGAGTTATCATCTGTGGACTTGTGCAAAGTGTTGACCTTGCAGGTCAGATACATTTTTTATTCAATTCGTATTCCTTTGTCTTCATTTAGAATTTTGTCTTTGATTTATGCCGAAGTGATGTGTTGAGACTTGGAAAGTTTTGTTGTGTTGTTGTTTAGAATAAATTTTGTTTGACAATGGAAGATATCTGTTGGGATTATTTTAAATTAAGTCAAATTATGACTCATTGGAAGTGGTGGCTTCTGGGCGAGATTAGAATTTGGTTTTCTTTTTCTTTTTTCTTATCGGAAAGCATTTTAATTTGGAAGAGAGAACATGTTTATTTTGGGAGATGAACTAACTCAAGTTGAGAGATATATTGACATGGAAGTTCAAGCTATTCGGGAGTATTACCCTTGATCTGAAATGGAAATTCGTATTTAGGAATAAATACACCAGCTTTGGCATATTTGTGTCTATTGTTTGTGTAGCGATTGAAGCCGTGAGAACTAGAATAGGAGGAATGGTAGATATTTTATAGGTTTACATTGCTGATGGCTAAAATAAGGCTTTGTAGTCTTTGAAATCGAGCTATAGTGAAAACTTTTGTAGTTTGATGTATGTATTAATAGAAAAAATATCGAAAAAAAGAAATGGATTTAAATCCATTGAAATCGATGCATGCAGGGTCGACCACAGCTAATCTAGCGTAAAATTTACAAAGAGCGCAGTTAATCTCGTCCATTTTCTAGAATTTGCGTTTTTGTTTTGATTTTGGGTTATCTAAGCCAAATTCCAAAGGGTGATTTGTTAAACTTATTTCCTTTTTTTTCAAAATCGAATAGGTATAGGTAACACTTAAATCTGCATAACATATTCAAATTTTTTATTGGTGGAATCGATAAGTTGCCTTTCGCCATTTACGTTTAAAAAATGCGGTAGGTCCCTGAAATGCGAAAACCCCGAGTTTTTTTGCGCCACCCTAATTGGTTTATTTATTTAAAAAAAGAATTAATGGCAAACTTCCTTTCCAAGGCAATCTTTAACATTCTGGAAGCAAAGGAAGGCCTTTCACTGCTAATCTGGTTGACCTCGTATCTGTTGTACTATTTTCGATAGAAACAGGTAACGAAGTAGACGTCGTTTTTTCAGACTTTCAGCAAGGAATTCAAAAAAAGGTTAACTCTTTTTATGTCCGTCAAGTTAGCACTACCACTTCAAAATTGGATTAATTGTTGCAATTTTGTCGTAAATTTGTCGTGAAAACAAAAAATTTGTCGCTCTTCGTTTTTTTAAAAAAGCCGTGTGTAGTGCGTTAGCACTACAAAAAATCAGTTTTTGATTTGGGGTTGATTTGAACTATTTTTTGAAGTATTGAACTTTGGTGTTTTTCGTTAATAGCTTGAAAATCACTCATAAGGGGGGTACTTGGAAAGTGGGGGGGGGGGGTAGTTTACGACAATTAATGACGTACTCAGTTTTTGATTTGGAGTTGATTTGACCATTTTAAGGGGGTGGTAGTGCTAACTTGACCGACAAGTTAGCACAACACACTTTTTTTTTTAAACGAAGAGCGACAAATTTTTTTTTACGACAAATTTACGACAATTAATCCAATTAACAAACTGAGAAAATTTTGGAAGTGGTAGTGCTTACTTGACGGACATCTCTTTTTTAACCTTTCATTTCCTGGCTTTGGGTTTTAAACTTCTCCAATGAATTTCTTCGTATCCAAGCAACCGCCAATATGTTAATTACGTCCGTCATTTCGTGGTCACCTCTGGAGTACCCCAAGAGAGCCATCATGGACCGCTCATATTTACCTTTACATCAATGATAGTCGATTAGATAATAAAATCATCGTCTCTCCCATCTTAGATTCTTAAATCTTCAATTATTGTACATTAGTATATGAGAACTTCGATGGTGTTTGTTTATGGTTCTAAGAAAAAAGTTTTTTTTCAGATCTTTTCAAACTCAGAACCTTTCCTTAAACAATCTGCAGTGTATGCGCGATTCACTTGTCCTTTTTTATTTTGAAATAAATTGAAGGTCCCCTCGATTTCCTCTCAACGGAACAGAGCGAGGGCCCTCGGGGACTAGCGCAAATCTCACAACCATGCCTTTGTGAGGGAATTGAGGGGACCTACAAATGTCTGCCGCAAACCTTTGGGTTAACAGGGAGACATGCTAACCATCAAGCCACGGGTACCACAAGTGATAGTTCTGGAAAATCAGCTAGGCCCCATAGCTCACCGCACTGTTGGGCCACCCAATGTATTTATGTACGGAAATAAGAGCGTTTTTAGGACCTTCGTAGCAGAAAAAATGAAGCTTTGGCGTGAGTATAGTATTCCCTTTTGAAACTTTGACAAAATTATTGCAATTGAAAAATTATTACGCTTCTAACCTTTTGAACCTTTTCTAACATGAAGAAAGCTGCTTTAAAACAAAACCCAAACAGGGTGTCAAAAGAAAGCTCGGGGAGAATAGGGCGTAACGTATTTCGGGGACCTATAATTTTTCACCGGTTCCGAAGAGCTAAGTGAGAAAACGCTTTTCATGGGAATGTAAATTAATTACTCTTGGCAGACTTGCCGTTACCAAAGGCGATACACGTAAGTGCCAGGGTGTTTCAGAGATACGACACTTATTTTCATTGAAACTTTATAAAAAAAAACCTAAACCGAAGATTTAAGAAGTTAAGACATCATTATTCTACTTCCATTTCCTTTTTTATTTTGTCTTGATCTGGGAAATATCACAACACTCCCACTTAACTGTTTCACACAACTGACCCACTCATAGGGTAGACCAAGATACATTCCCTCTTTCCAGCAAATAATAAAATAGGATAAAAAATAGGGGAAAATTCTTTCAAATATTCATCCAAAATCAAGGGGGGGGGAATAAGTTTATCGTTTAGCAACCATAAACCAGTTTCGTGAAAACTGAAATAACTTTTCAAGCCCAATCATACATCAAAACAAAATCTCAGTTACTGTCTAGTTTTATTGGTTTTATCCGAACTCTTATCAGATCAAGTTGGCCCTGAGGATGTTTTATTGACAATTTATTATAATTTTCAAATCTTTTATACAAAAAAAAAGTCGAAAATAGTGAGAAAAAAATATAAGCAAGCTTATGCGATTCCATTTATCTCTTTTAAACAACTCAAGATTGCTTCCTACCTTCTATGGTTTGCGCGAATTGGCACATTTAAATTAAAAAGCAATTTCTAGCCGGGCAGCCCTAATCTCAAATCAGAATAACTTATGAAAGCAATTTAAATCGAAACATTATGCCTATTAGCCTCTTGTGTGTGTAGGTTTTTAAAATTCAATTTGGGTACGGCAAAATGCAGATAGACCTTTTTTTCAGGCGTAGGTGGATAATTTGAAAATCCAATCTTTAACTTCTTTTCTTCATCTCTGACACCTTTATTGTTTGGGATTTATGTAACTTTAGTTGTTGTTGTCTCTACTTTATTTTGTGCCCACCACAATCAATTTGATGCAGCAAGACATCATTTTGTATGTGGTTTATTAGATTGTCACATTGAGAGAAAACATAGACATAACTAACCTCATTGTGTTGCTCTTCAAAAATATGATATCTTCTTTAGTAGGTAGGTAGGTATAGGTATACCGAGATATGAACGAATATTGTTGTTTGCGAGTTCTTCACAGTAAATTCAATTATGATGTCTGGCATTTTTGTTTTCTTTAGAAATTTTATGATGAGCTTTTTTATTTTTCTATACGCGTTGAAGGCTGCTCCCTCAAAAATAAGTAGATAAACAAAAACAGAAAAATATAGAAAAAAAAAAAGAAACAACACAACAAACGAATGATGGCAGTTGTGCTTCGAGTAAATATCAAATTTCCTCGACGTTCATAAATTATTTATGAAATTCTCGCTAGATATTTCTTACTATCGGAATGTAATAAATTTATGATGATATTTTACTTGCGCCTTTGGAGGGTGATGCCGCCGTAATTCATTCATCATCTTATTTCGAAGAGGTTCGCAGCAATGTTGGTAGGCTGTGCACGTTTATAGTATAGTCGTGGTCGATGGTGATGGATTTCTTTCTTATGGATACAAATACTTTATTGATATTATTAGCCAAATAAATGTGGGCTCATTTATATTGGTAAAATGGTTTGCGGCTATGATGGGAACATTCTACTGAACTTATCAAGATGATAGCTCAAAGGAGAGTGGAATATTTATATTCATAATTTGTATGGAATTGCTACAATCATTTCAATTGTTTATTGAACACATATACAATCAATGATTTAGAAAAAAAAAAATGATATCCCAAGATAGAAATCGAGAGGTATGGAAGAGTCAATGACCGTGCGGTCGTACTTTTGCGATGAGAAAAATTACTCCATAGGTAATGGGTGTTTGGAACAGCGGATGGGCTCTTAGGTATCATGTTGATGGGTGCTTTTAAAAATTAGATAGTTCCTTGCAACAAAATCAGTGTGATTCCACGAGTACTAAAAGCCTTCATATTTAGCCCCTAATATGACGTATCCATTCGGAGAGGAAAATTCTCCGATTTTGTACGATTCGGAAGTTTTTGCCTCAAGGAATTCGTCCGAGCAGCTGTTAGGAGTTTTTCTCCGACAACCGACATTATTTTAATACATGCTTTATATGTGAAGTTTCTGACAACTTAATGCAATTATTTTTTCGATTTTTTAATGAAAATTCTTTATCCTTGTAGCTTGAGGGAAATGGTTGATACTGTCACAGGTACTTCTGAGGTCGTGTGGATCGAAAGAACATTGCCATTGAAGTGGTAGAAATGGTGAACATATGAATGACAGACAGCAGGAAATCAATTGCAGACCATAAAATTATGTTCCCTTAAGTGGACACTATAATTCGGGGGGAACTCGGGCGTAAATCAATTTCTTTCGATAACAATTTCGATTTCAGACGAGATCTCTCTACAGTTTTACACTCGAAAGTCGGTTAAAGTTTTCTTTCACTGGATTGCGCCACCTAAGACGTGGGCGTAGCCATCTCCATCCGCAATTTACCTTCAATATGCTTTCCAGAAAGAGCGTTGATATCCATCCTATACATGTCCAAGACATCAAAGTTTCACATGAGAACTCTTTTAGAAATGACATGGGCATAGTTATAGGAACTACACAGGTCGTCATTGATCTTTTCCTCCACACATAACATTAACGAACGGAAGCAGAGATTACTGGGAGTACTACCAAGAGTTTTTCATCCACTTTAGATAAGAATAATGCAGGACTGGGATCATGGGATTGGGCTTTATTTCTCAATTGCCTTCTTAGCCCATGTTTGAGATTAAAATTAATCTTTTTCGTTAAAACTTCAAAGCTATTAGTTTTCATTCAGTTTAATTTTCAAGTTAACCTTTTTTATGTAAAACATTGTATACATTACCCTATGTAGTTTTTCTTTATGTTATTTTTGTTAATATTACGCTTACCTAAATTCTTCTTATCTTTACTAACGGGCTTGCAACCTGCAATGCACCAATTCAATACGTAATTACCATGTACATTATACATATCAGCCAGCTTAAGCATCATGTCATATCATAACTCATTGTTCATTGCTGTTTCCTTTGATCTCTCAAGCTGACCACACGTATTGGTGACCGCTAGGTATGATTTCGGTTTTTTTGTAATTTATGGTACATGCAATAAACGTTTTAAGATTGGAATTGGTTTTGCGTTCATTTAAAATAGAGTTGCTGTACGGGAAAATTATTTGCTGGTATAAAACTATAAACAGCCCAAAAGATCAGCGATTATCACGATCAATTCTCCGTTTGATCTCCACATTGATCTTATTTATCTTAGCAGACCCTAGGTAAAAGTAAATAAGAGTCCAAAGTTTGCTTACTTTTACTTGTTGGTAAGGCTTTCGAATCGCATTCCTACCATGGGATCTGAAAATTTCATCGAACGAGTGCTTCTTCTTCCTGTTGAGAATTCGATGTTCTTCAATTCTTTTCTGCTTGAAGTCCTACTTCTCTTTTGCATCAACATTTATCCTCTTCTCCATTAAACCATGGGCTTCACTTTGGGGTCCCGATAAATCAAAATCAGAAGCCGCGGTTCCGATGACTTTTTGGTGTTTCTGCCACTTATCCTCAGTACTTTATGCTGTCGGTAAAGGATTCAAGTATAGTTGGATGGAAAATTTTAAGACATTGACAATCTCTTGCGATTGCAGTTTTCCGACGACTTATCCTTTCACCTAGTTCCCGTGATTCGTGAACGGAATAGCCTCATTCGTACCTGGACTACATTAAGTTAGTGGTTCGTGTCAAGGTTGGTTTGGTAGCGAGGAGGGTTTGGACACCAATTACACTGGAAGAGTATTCTGGATCGATCGCAACATCGCCAATTTGGCAGTTGATTGATGTGGGGATTGACATGCACCTGAATAAGTTTAAGATGAGAAAGAAGTAGGTACTAAGTTCCGCAGCAAAATGGGTAAGCTTGAGACCGCTATCAAAGGTTTTGTAAAGCAGGCTATATGCTTCTTATACGATTAAATTTTTCTCCTCCCTCTTATGTTTTGCGTTAAAATGGCAAAGAATGATCTTCACGTCATGTCTAGGGCATTGCTTAGTCCGTTTTCAAGGAACTCGTAAGAACAGTCATGACAACTGTCGTCTTTCTCTTCTTAGGAAGCGTGAGGGCATATTAGGTCAATGAGCGCCGATGCTAATTGTCACGATGCGCTTACAATGACTATTTTGGTATCAATTTCTTTTTTGTAGTTATTGGAGCACAAAGTCATCCGGTTTCTTATGTTTACTGATTTAAAAATCTGGTTTCTGATTTTATCTTCTTTTGACAAAGTTTTACATGATTAAAATTATCTTCGTTTTTCATCAACTATCGGTCGATAGCGCAGTACATTTCCCCAAGTTGAACGAGCCTCTTCTGAGAAGAAGCAATTTTCAATCTCGATTCTGAATTCTGAATAGTCGCCATCATTAACAGGTAATAATAAATAAATAGGGTGGCGCAACAGAGCGAGGAGCCCGTGGCCCTAGCGCATTTCTCACAATCATGCCTTGTGAGGGAATGGAGGGGACCTACAATTATCTGCCGGTTTCCAACGGCTAATTGAGAAATCGCTTTTCGTGGCAATGAACTTACTAACGGAGGACTTGCCAGTTCCTCGCGAAAGGCGATACCCGTGAAAAAACATTTTTGCCTCTGCTGGGATTCTAACCTCGAACCTCTGGGTTTGCAGGTAAACATGCTAATTCATCACGCCACGGGTACCACCATCTTCAACAGGTGCTTACCCAAAAAAATTTGTGTTTTTGTTTTGTGGTTTGAATTTCATGAAGATTTTTTATTTCATTGATTCAACAACTACGATTTCAGAACATAAACACCAAGTGTATGATGAAGTGATTCTTACATAATTTGAACAGGTCACACTGCTATTTCTTCTTACAAAAACCCTCAATAAACCAGAGTCACAGAGCACAATATACAAATTTAAATAAGAAAAACAAAACCATCCAACGTTTAATGACTCTATCAACGAGTCGTTTAAATTCACCGACATCTCGCTGTTACATACATATTAGCCATCAATATTACGTTTAATTTAATTACATTTACGTTAAGACACACAAAAAAAAAACTTCAAAGCGATGCGATGGTTTTCTTATTGCTTTTTTCCCATTTTCATGAATGAAGAGAATTCTATAGCACCAAGCGAACAAGCAAACAACCAACCATAAAATAACAAGAGACGAGGAAAAATGAAAGGGAATTACTAAAAACATGATGCAGCTAGAGTAAATTACTTCAACCGTATAACAATCAAATGCCTGAAAAAAAAACCCCATCCGGAACACACAACACTATCGAATAGCCTAGAAGAGGAGCACACACAAAAGCCCATGACTTGAACGTTTAGTGATGATAGTTTGCTGATGGGTGGGTGTCTGGAATTTTTGTAGAGCACTTGTTAAAAGTGGAGGGGAACACATAGTCTATAGTAGTGTGTACATTATAAATTGTTGTTGGGTTTTAAAGCATAGTGAGAACAACCGATGTTTCATATTGTTAGACAGATATTACTTTTTCTGCTTTTTTTATAAATTTTTTTATATTTTTTTGAAAGGAATATTCAAGCGTTCAAATCTCAATAAAAGAGGAAGCATTTGTGGGAAAGTCGGGGTTCATGCAATAGCGATGATGGAAAAGCCCTTGTATAAGCTTGCTGGGTTGGTCGCTGTTAGGTGTGATTTATGTAGGACAAGATAAATTTTATCAGATGTAAAAAAAAATATTCCACGAGGGAGGTAGTAAAACCCTTTCAGCTGTGAATGGATTTTGGAAAAGCAGGCTAAACAAGTAGGTAGGTACATGAAGTCGATTTCTTGCAGTAAGCTTCTTTTTTTATTAACATCCCTTTAAAGGCATTTGTGTTTGGGTTTTATTGCAATTACTTTTGTTAAAGGAAAAGCAAAGATGTAAAGCAGTTCACTACTCATTTACCAATAACGCATAGAGAACACTTATGAGTTTTGTTTAAGGGGTTCGGCTAGCTTCTCATTTTCAAAAAATCTATTTTTTTAAATTTTCGATAGGTAAATATCTCAAAAGTGATGTCCTTAAATATTAGAATGATATCTTGGATATTTTTGAAATGGCAGAGTATAGAAGAGAAGCATTTCGAGCGCTCGAACTCCTGCTCTGAAAATTTGAAACGCAATTTTCTCATAACTGCATTTTTCAAATTTGCCGCAGGTGTAACTCACGCAAATATTAACGAAACGTCTTGAAATCTTAACTGCATACTCTACATATGTTAAGCCATTTACAAACTTTACGATCGGATGAAAATTGTAAGTTTGCAAGCCAACGAAAGACGATTTTTTTGACGAAATTTGGACCTCTTTTTTTAAATTATAGATGGCTATATGGGAAAAAGGGTCTACTTTAACGCCATTTTTTTTATTTTCTTGTTACAGGTACCAGAAAAATTAAAAAAAAAAAAAAAAATGCGGCAAATTGGCGTTTTTTAATGTCAAGGAGTTCAAGACATGGTCCGTATCTCTTTTGGAATTCAATATTTTAACTCGAAATTTCGTGACAATTTATATGAATATATGTATAATAAACTCCTAAGATAACAGAATATTTGAAACTACGGTTTTTTTTCACGCCTACAAACGTCTGCTCATGTTCGTTACTAATCGTTCAACCGAAATTCAACCCTTCAACCCGAATTCGTAAATGAACATTGCCAGTGATTGTTACTGATAGAGCAACGCTTGAACATAATCCGTGCTGATTTATTTACCCAAGCCATACAATTCGTGATAATTTTAGCTAGTTTCTATAACATTTAATCGATATACAGCTTCGTTACAACTACACGTTCATACATTCTTTAAACTGTTGGATCAAAGCTCTTGAACAAAATTCGTATTGCTTTAAATGATCAATCCATACAATATGCACTAATTTTACCTTGTTTTTAAATCATTCGTGACATACAAACAAACCAAATTCCTTACTAAACTCTCTCTTCAAACTTACAGCTCAAAGCCTTCCAAACACAACTGGTGACATCTGATCTGTAGTCCCTCTAGACTGCGTTGCAGGACCCGTGCTGTGTCTTGTGAAATGCGAGGCAAGGAAACGAAACCGAAAACAACGATAAACTGATTATAAATTACGAGAAAGAACTCTTGAGAATGTCAGAACTATAAAAAAGCAGTCGTTAATTACAGCTAGTATCGTGAAACGAAATCGAAAAAGAATAATCGGTAACAAGAGGTTTTCTGCGAGTATCGCATTTGACATATGGGTTCAGAATATCGTGTAACGCTGGGCATGAACCGCTTATCAAAGAAGAAATCCAAGACTATGAAAATCCCTACGAATAGATTAATGAATAATGTCGATTATTTCGCCCAAGTTTTGGATCATTTTTTGCAAATCATATTATTGAAAAGCGGAAGTTGCTTTCAAGCTTATTTTGATTAAAAAAAAAAGAAAAAAGGGCAAACCTTTTCATCAGCAAACGTATTTCATATCATTTTTGTTGGTCTTTCAGTGTCAGCGGATTTCTGTACAGGATGTCCCGCAATTCATGTGCCATACTTTGGGATTTTATTCTTGGTCAAATTCTAAGAAAAAAGAACCTTTTGTTTTTTTTCTCAAAAACTTAGAAAGATTTTTTCATTCGGTACTCCGTGTTTAACTCAAAACTAATAAGAACATTACTTAAAGTTTTTCTTGACCTTAATGTAAAAATTTAATTTAAAGAAAATATGTATAGGTAATTATTAATTTTTGATTGACTAAATTAACTACAACTTAAATGTTAGTTGAGACTTGAGAGCCACAGCATAAGCTTTTAAAAACACGTGCCTATTTGGTTTTTAATATTTTTTTTTTAAATACATATATACAGGGTGATTCGCATAAGGTGTGACAAAAAGATAGGGTGTGTAGGTTGGACCTAGACAAGCCAAAAATCGTATGGGAGGGGGGGGGGTCCATTTTCCCCCGTTTAGGCGGAAGGGGCAATTTAAGAAAAAAATCACTAAAAATGGTAAAAAAATTATTTAAAAATAACGGTAAGGCCTACAGAGTCGTGCTATAGCATTTTGAAAAGCCAAAAACTTATACATTAATTTAAATTTAAAAATAAGTTGTTCAAATAAATAGTTTTTGAAATATTAATTTTCAAAGTCAAAACTTTGAAAAAAAAAACAGAATTTTTTTTTTTTAAACCACTTTTTTTCCAAATTTTACGTAATTAAGTAGTATTTTTCTGGCTTATTTTCAATGCTCTTCTTTATTTTTGATCAAACATAAAAAACCGGATGCCAAAATAACCTGTAGTTTTTGAGAAAACCAAAAATTACAAAAACGACTTTTGTAAATTTTTTTTTTAAGTTTTTTTCGATATTGTCTAGGTCCAACCTACACACCCTATCTTTTTGTCACACCTTATGCGAATCACCCTGTATATAGAATAAGTTCTTCATAAAATTCCACTTCCCGCCTAAACGGAAGGAGATAGATCCTCCCTATCCTGCAATTTTTTACTAGAGGACACCCTGTATAACAACAGGATCATTCGGACCCAAATACGGGTCTGTTTACTACATAAAAACCAATAAAAAACCAGAAGACACTGCCATGATATGGGTTCAAATTTATCAGCTTGTTTGTGCCGATATTGGGAGACGTGAGTGGAGAAAATTCGGGACAGTCGCAGAGAAAGTGTTCATTCTCTACACAAAATTCACAGAGCATAGCACATTTAAATGCGTGGCCAATGAGAAACGGTCAGTGGTAATGGCAAATTATTCTGTTGTCATTACCGTGAAGAGATAGCAAAAATGTAGCAGCTAATTTACACACTTTGGGAAGCATACGTGTCTGAGTGTTGCCATCTTTATCTTGAAAGATTAAAGATTTGATTTTAAAAGCCTGGAACCCAAACAATACTCAATGAATTTCGTCTTTCGACCGCATTAAAAAACGTTTTTTCTGTAGACCCTCATCTGAAGCTTGACAGAAGCTGGAGGCATAAATACTTCTAGTCTTCCAGCCATTTATACAGCCACTTCGATAGCATGTGTCTCCACTTGGAAGACTGATGCATATGTAACACTCTCAGAGAAAGGACCATTTCTATTTACAGCATCGATTCTGGAAGATTTCATGACGATTCTATAAAGACTTTTTTCAAAATCAGAATTTGCAAGGGACAGTCCTGAGTTGAGGACAATTGACGGTGTATGTTATTAGAAGTTTCATTGGAATCGTTGTTTCGTTTTGTTTGTTAATATGAAGTGAATGACATACAATTCCATGGCATAGTTAAATCCCATGATGTACGAATCAAGAGGAGCAAGACTCGATTCAGCAGTGCGTCGAGAGCAGCACCCGGTGTGCTGGAGAAGGTTGTAAAACAGCCAAGACATATTGAAATGTTAGCGAACGAAGAATAGTGTTTAAGAAATACTCTGTGGCAACAAACATCTGACTTATAGGAGTGATTGGTCTTTTTGTAGCCGTATAGATCCAAAAGATTCTTTTTGTTGACAAGCCCTAGGTTTTTTTAACAATACTTTTTCAACGCCAGAAGACTCACAGTGCTCAGGTGTTTTCGAATCGACATGTTTGGGATCAAGGATCACTCAAAGTTGTGAGATTTTATTTGAAAAATAACGATGGTGTCATTAGCTGCCAGTTCGGTCAAAGCCGTCTTTTTGTGTCTTTTAAAAAGAACAACCTCAGTGTTGAGAGAATTGACAGAAAATCATTTCTGGCACACGAATTGTTAACCAAATTCAGAGAACCATAGTCTCTGGATTAAGCAGCTAACAAAATGGACCTAACATAAACAACGGCGAATACAAGGTGGCATAAACGATATACACCCTAGATCCATTAAGCACCTCAAGCTGAAAGTCAACCAGCAGAAGCCTTAAAGCAACATCCAGATCGCAGCCCACTATCCACTTTCGTTCTAACTACTATCTCCGCGACCACGACTTCATTTATTTTCATTGTTAAAAGTTCTTATAAACTACTTGTCGTCTTCTCGTTGCTAATAAACACCTCAAAACAAAAATTTCTACCATCAACTTAAATTTCACCAAACAAAATCCTGAACTCAACACCCTCAAGTTGTAAACATCATTATAAGCCACCAAAAAGTATTCCCATTAATTTTGTCAAAACAGTCTCCACGGTCGGTAGGTACTTTTCATGAACACTTTTAATATAAATATGAATCTGATCCCAATCCTCACCATCATTAGAATTGAATCCTCAAGGGCGTTTTTCACTCCCCTAATATTGCAGCACAAATTATTTTAATTTCCACCCAAATGACTGAATGTAGCCCAAACAAATTCTTAGAACGAGAACTTGACGCGTGTTGGCCCTAAAGATACTTCCTCCTCTGGGGTTCAAAATTCACCAGAATTCTTTCCGAAATAAGCGATATTACTTTTGTGAAGTCATACCCTTCGATACATCACATTTTCCGATAAGGTGCATTCTAAGTCAAGCAAATAAGGGATGATGTTGTCGAATGATAGAAATAAAAAATCATCCCCCGTTATCACGTATAAGGAAATACTCTAACGTGTATACGAAGGTTCAAAGTAAATACGATTGCCATTAAGCTTCAGGGCATTTAAGAGAAGAAAAAACTTCGTTGTTCCACAACACCAGTCCATCTTTTACAAATTTTTGTCAGTGACATGCCAAAAAAAAAATCATTTTCCAGCTTTGCACTTGTCTGTATCGCAGTCGCAAAGGAAAAATATAAAAACCGTAGATATCGATTTTTGCGAAAGGTTTCAAGTTTACAGAATGTTATTCCATTTAGTTTAATTAGCCAACAGTTGGAATAACATGAGAAGAAGGGCAAACAGTGGGCGCTTTTACTTTTTTTCATTTCATCTCTTAAGAGGGTTCGAAGAATATAAAATAAAAATTTCGCTTTAGCTTTGATTTTATTATACACAGAAAACCGGAAAGGAATTTTCCACCCCATCGAAAGGGAACAGACAAAAAAAATGGAAGTAAACTTCTGGAAGAGACATAATTTTACACATTTCAAGGGTTCACTATTATCCACCCCAGTAGACGCGACTAGACGTTTGAAATTTTTATGGTTATCGACGTCACATCAGAATAAAATCTTTATGAAGTTTTGAGAATGAAGAAGACAAGTAGGTAGCTACATTTGCTTCATTCCTTGTCCTTCAGAGGGGGGAGTACATTAAAGTGTTTGCAATTCCCTGACTACATGCCTTAGATGTGCTCCTATAAGTCTGTAATACCAAATATGTACATACCTACATAGGATGATACGTAAGTATAGAAATCAATGTATAAAACGATAGAAATGTAAGTTTCGCAACTTGTGGTATGGTAGAGACAGCTGTTCTCTATTTGTGCAATACGAACTACATAAGAAGTGAAGTAGAAACTTGAACAAAACTTTGTTCAAAACAGTTCAATGTTCGATGCAACAAAGTTTTAAAATCTAACCAAAAATGTGCCAATAAAACGAATGTCAAAAACTATTGGCTTTGGTAGAATTGCGTAGCACGTGAAAGGTTATGTCTCGACAGATTGAGGACACATTTCTCCTGCAAACTTCTTTTTACTGAATGAAACATAAACAGTTTGTCGAATAAGTTTTTAGATTGGAATTTCGCACCAGCTTTGTAGGCGAGAGTTCATGAAACTCTTATTACACCTCACTTGTAAAAAAAAGTCAACCTATGGCTTAAAACATTGGCTTCCAGGTGGATAAATAAAGACGACACGATTAGTACTAAATTATACTAAAAAATTTCAAAAATAATATTCTACATAAATTAGCCCAAAAATAAGATCCACAAACATCTTTATAAAACTCAGGAAAATGTAGAATACGTAAATCAAAGGCCGAATAATCACACACGAAAAATACCCCTTAATCGCTCCTTACTTACTTAACTATTGAAATGGTAATTACAGTTCGAGGTGATCCTGAGCCTCAATCAACATCTTTCGATAACGATTTCAATTTCGGGCGAGCTCTCTCCAGTTTCAACTGTAAATTCGTTGAAGTCTTCTTCCACTTGACTGCGCTACCTAAAATAAAGTTTTCCCCTTCCGAGGAGTTTCAATATTTCGAACAGCAAACAGCTGTAAAGTGTCAAAATAGCCTACAATTCAAAAAGAAGCCACTATATGACGTGCGTTGTATCGCGGATATGTCTTGACAACAGTAACTGATAAGACTTCTTTGAATAACTCTATAAAAAACTTCTTCAGAAATAACGGCAAAAAGACGGTAAAACTGTTATCAGTTCAAATCAATTTATGCGCACTTAAAAGGTTTGCGCAAACGAACCATGTACTCAACATCCAACGTTCAACGTATTGCTATATTTTTTATGTGAGGTCCGAAATTATTAAAAATCCTTTCAAAAAACCGTTAAGATTATTATTCCCTCCGATGCGTCAAACGTGTAGGACCTCAGCACATTCTTTTATAACAAAATTTCACACTATAAATATGAAATCACTGATTGAAAAAATAAACAATCTCACGATTTATGCCTCATCTTTCAGAAACCATTCTGGCTTATCCTAATCACATATTCCCCACATACCGAGCCATAAAGAAAAATATCTTAACACTATCAACACAAAAAAAAAAAACAGTTTATACAAAGGAAAACACCTACGAACAGAGAAGACAGTATACCCTACCAACCCATTGTTTGTCTTGCTGTTGATCTCATTTATATTCAAAATACGTTACCGTTTCGTTCACAGAAAAACAAGCAAAAAAAATAAAAAATACAAAAAAATAAATAACCAATACCAAATCGACGTTTCCTTCTTACATTTGCCTTTTCTCAATTTTGCCTTCTATTTGCATTTAGACTTAATTTTATTTATTTCATTTCACATACCACTTTTTTTATGCAACACTATCATCATTACCATCGTCATGGTGGTTTTAGTCTTTCTAAACAATATTCCAGAGATACCAGCTTCATTAAAAAGTCACGTCACGTAGCACCAACAGAATTGGTGACAAAAATCATGAAAGAGAAGTGCTGAGCAACGTTTTATTTTTCGATATCCCAAAAATGGAACACAAAGGAGGTGAGTGAGTGTTTCACACACATTCAAAGTTTTTGTAGGAGAATGTGATTCGCTTCACCCTCTCAAGCTCCAAATCAAACCCAATAATAATGAACTTTTGTATACCCATAGCTTACTCTACCTATGTTATTGGTAATATACCCACAGAAAAAAAAAATATAGAAGAAAAAAGAAAGAAAAATTACCTTCAACTTTTGCCAATGCCAGGACAGAGATCGTCTGCAGCGCCGGAATCGCCCATGCGGCCAGGTGAAACAAATGCGACTTGTTTTCAATGGCTTCGTGGCCCCATTTAAGACCGGCTGCAAGGAACCAAGCCAGAGCCAGGCACGACCACCACGCAAATGCAGCCATGCAGCAAAAGTATAGAGCCATAAATAGGACTGTGCACGAAGTCGATTGACGATGTCCCTGCGGGAAGAAGAAATACATACATATAAATATAAACACAAGAAAGCTTTGTACTATGTAAACGTGCAGGGTGATCTGAGAAAGTAAATATAATAAAATTGAACATTTTTGCGAATTTTGTAATGGTAAAAATGGAAATAACAAAATTTAGTTTAATTTTTTTTTTTCAACTTTTAACTATTTATATTTGTTTTTACTGAGCAGTTCATACATTTTCTATTAGTTCCTTTGATCATTTGTTCTTTTATTTGTGCATCAACTCATGCATTCCTAAGACCGTTCTTTTCTTAGTTCCTTTATTCAATCAACAATACATTCATTCACTCCTTTAATCATTCACTTATTCACTCAATGGATCCATGCATTCATTCATTCATTCATTCATTCATTCGTTCGTTCATTCATTAATTCATTCATTCGTTCGCTCATTCACTTATTCATTAATTCATTCATTTAGGATTTAATTCAGTCGTTGATTAATTAATTCAGTTCTTCATTCGTTTGTTTATTTATTCCATTTCATTCATTCTATTCGTACATCAAATTACTCGCTCATTCATTTCAATATTCGTTCATTGATTGATTGATTCATTCATTCATACTCATTCACTCGCTCAATGATTACTTCATTCGTTAAACATGAAAAAATTCATTTATTTATTCAATCATTCGTTGGTTCATTCATTCATTAATTTAATCATTCATTCGTTCATTGAGTTATGAAATCACAGGTTGATTCATTTATTCAGTCATTAACTCGTTCGCTTATTCATTTACTCATTCACTCACTCAATCACTCACTGACTCAATCATTCACTTCATTCAATCTTTCAAACATTAAATCACTTGCTCATTCATTTATTCACTCATTCCATCATTCGCTCAACCATTGATTCATTCATTAATTCATACTCACTCACTCGCTCAAAGATATATTCAATTTTTCAACATAAATTCCATACCACTCAACCTAAGACATTGTAGTTCGCTTCCAATATTTGAAAAATCACTTTATGAATACATCTCTAATAATAATAATACTATTTTTTCATAAACTCATTTATAAATTAAACTGTATGTACATTTATGTAATTTTAAACTACTTTTTTTTCCGAAATTATAAGACAAATGTAATTATTGATTTTTTTTCTTCTTCTTAAGCAATAAGATTATACAAAAATGAGCAGCCCTCTTTGACAAATAAATTTAAATTTATCTTTGTTTTAAGTACTATTATAAGAATTTATTTTCTTCTTGTACTACCACTTTTAATTGAAATAAATACAAATAAAAAACGACTGAATTTATAATATGTACAAATTTAATGAAGAGCTTAGTCACTTTTTTGAAGAAATTCAGTTCTGCTTTAACACGTTCATATCACTGAAGAAGAAACCATTTTAAATAAAGTTATCCTTACCAGAAAAAGACATACAAGTGCAAGAAAATGCAAGATACTACTTCCTTCTTCATCTACATCGCTATAATAGAAATCCTTACTAAATAGGCCAATCATTTTCGAGTCTGTCTCTTATGCAAGGTAATGTGAAAAAAAAAACCAGCAACGGATCTTATATGCCACCTTTTTGAGAGGAAACAAATCCTTTAAATCCCACGGAACTAGAATACGACAAACGTGTTTGGCCGCCAGGCAAAGCGTATCATATATAATATATCCTTCAAGGAACAAATTTGTATTTAACGATTGGTAATATACGGACATAATACATTTTTGGGTTCGTTATGACAAGTTTGGTTAATTGAATTGCTTGAATTGAACTAAAAATTTATCAAGATTTACAGCACTTTCGAACGTATTGATTGAAACATGGAGAATCCTGATTCGTCATATTGATTCTAAAAAAATACTTAGAACTTTGTGTTACGTAAATCTTTTGCATTTTGTTTCTGTTCTCAATCATTTTTATAGCTCGTTTTTCTAACCAATCCAATCTAGTAACGCCAAAGCAATTTTTAAGGCGCCGCACCGCCGCCGCCGCCGGCCGGACCAAACATTCGACAGAGGAAATCTAAAGGCTTCCCTCCGTTTTAGGAGACGTGTCGGTTATTTGATCATTGAGTGCCAGTGTTCAGAACACATACCGACAATAAGAATTCTTTCGGTTTCAGCGACTGCCACTCGATTTACTTAGTCACATTTCAATGTGCTCTGCCGAAGCACAATCTCGAAAGTTCGAAGTGAGTACTTAAAAATCAAACAAATGAGAGGATTGGATTAGAAATAGCAGTCTAGAGATCTTTAGTAAAAATAAGAAAGAAGGTACAAGAGAATTTCAAATTTGTATAGCAATTCAAAACGACGCGACGTGAGTTCGAAACTGGAGGAACCAAATTTCTACTCCATTGAATAAGAGAAATATTTTACACCGCATTTTATACAAAAGAGTTGAAAGCCAAACTTTCCTTTGAAATATGCGAGTGAAAAACAGTGTTTACCGAACTATGGAGAGATAATTAAATAGACCATTTAATCAACGGTGAATCTTTTTCCGCCAAAGAAACATTGAAACTCATCCCAGGAGCTTATGTTTTAAGATTTGTTGAAATGACTACCTTCCAATATGCGTTTCCATGCACATGGAAAGAAGGGATTGTTGTCTTAAGGGTTTGTAGTTGGTGAACGGAAGATCGCACATGGTTTAAGAAACAACCATGACGCAAGTAATAATAACTTCGTGTAAGTTTTGTGGTTTAGAAATTTCAAAAAACGCATGAATCGCAGCCGTTATTTCTTTCATTTTTTGTAGGAGTTTTATGTGGATGAAGCTAAAGCACAAATTGGATTAAACGCAGACTATAAACTATTTCGGCTAAGAAAAAACTTTGTACCAAAATGCGACTTGAAGCGAAATCGCTAAAAAAAAGATTAAGACTTTTTAACCCAAGTTCAGAATGGTGTGGGTGGACACCATGAATAAATTATGATTCAGTTTCTATGGATCTCAGACACTTACTATGTTGAGCATATATGTCCTAGGCGGGCAAAAAACAACCACGCAATTTCAAATTTCGGCGTACTACAAAGGCGAATCACTTGTGTATAATAGGCAAGTGGAAGAGCTTTGATAACTTCAAGATCACAAATGTAGAGCCTTCAAGAAAAAAGAAGAAGAAACCTGACTTAAAGTCACCACAAGCATGCAATTGACATCTCTCATATATGGACGATTATCTTCAGTGCACAAGAGGTGTTATGTAGGCTTTAAAGACTATAATTGAGTTTCCTACCCCATAAGTAAAGTTGTCTTTCTTTTCATCCAATCATGCCCATACCAAAAATTTGAGTGGAAATGTGCTTCCCGAATTCCGAGTGTAAAAAGTTAAAATATATAAGAGCTATGATTGATAGTGAAGTGTCTTGTGAAAATGACGTCAATCATCGTGTTAACTTATAGACAATGAAGTGGTGACGAAACTCTGCCATTTTGTGGGAGAGAAAAGCACCCCCTAAATTGAAGGGAAGACTTTATACCACTGCACGGTGGTTGGGTGCTCAGCAGCTTCTTCATATAAGAAGTACCAGGATCAGCGGAAGCTTGGCCGTCAATAATACCATCTGGCTAAAAATAGAACATGTTCGACTCAGTTACCGTTGTCAAGCTCAAAGAAGAGATACACGAAACCCCATGAAAAAGGCAATATTGTACAACCTTCAGTTACGATCAAAATAAATAAATAGGATGGCGAAACAGAGCGAAGAGCCCCAGAGCCTTGCGCTTTTCTCACAACCTTGTGAGGGAATGGAGGGGACCTACAATTTTCTGTATCCAACGTCTAATCGCGAAAATGCTTTTCATGGCAGTGAATTTACCATCGGAGGACTTGCCAATTCTTCGCGAAAGGCGATACCCGTGGAAAAACAAATTTGCCTCGGTTGGGATTCGAAACACGAACCTCTGGGTTAACAGTCGGACTAAATAACCATCACGGCACGGGTACTTCAGTTACGATCGCAAACAAAAAAAGAAGAATGGCTGACCAAAACACTTCCGAGATTAACTCGGCGGAGTAGACGGTTCACTAGTGCTCAAAGCAGATAAGTGAGAGAATTACTACCGCTTCGAAATCACTAAATTCGTAGCCTATGAAACAAATAAGAACCTTTTTATATTGATTTCATTAAGGCGTTCTCTTAAATGGACACTTAACATTAGCTTATTGTTCGTTTATTGAGCAAATATGGTTGCCAGGGTTTTTTCTTATTGTAAAAGCAAGAGCGTGAAATGACAGATAATTTGACCTCCTTGTCTATATTCTCAGTATAAAAGTAATTTCACTCCACTTGAAAAAATACTTTTTAGCGTTGAATTATAATTTTCTTTGATAAGCATTAGCTTGCCAAAATCAACGGGTCTTTTAACTGCTGCCAAGAGGATTAAACTGTTTGAGCATGAACTTAAAAATTCACCAAATGAACTCGATTTTCGTTAAATTGTAAATTAAAATTTGTAGTTATTTCATTTAAGCGAGAACTCTTATATGAACAAAACCTTCCGTCCCATGGCCACTCGCTTTGAAAAGATGTTACTGTACAACTAGCTTTTGTTCGTGACCATATAATCTTCCTCTTCCTACAGATTTATTGGGATGATATCGGCATCCATAATGCACTTTAAGACCAAAGATCATGAACCAAAGCACAGCTATACAAGACTCATACAAATTCCCTTATTATACGAATTCCACTTCACTATTTTTTCATCCACCCTGTACTTCAATTCAATTTTCTTTCAATCAACTCAATTTTTTTTTTTTATGTTTTAGTTCAAAATAGAATCTTTAATTAAAAATAACTGAAGACGTGCATATAGGATCGACTCGGGAACAAACAATTTTATGCAGTAGAATATATCAAGAAATTCGTGCACATAAAAAAAAAGTCTCACTATCTCGAAGACCCTTATTTATTTATATCTTACCTGTGTTATGGTTGACATCATTTGTAGACGGCCAAGACGAATCGGCGGAGGAAATGGCTCACGACATGCAACCGAGTCGCCAGCACCGAGGCCCGCAACATACGCGCATCCAACAACTAAATAGCACACGGCTAGGAAGACAATAGCTCGCTCAGGATAGCGAAAACGTGATGAATCGATTAGGAACGTAAGCACCTGAAAGAAGAACACAAAAAAAAGAGAGTGGATATTAAGATCTATGGCAAGACGAAAAGTGACCATGAAATGGTCCTCTCCTTTAATAAAGAGTAAATATGAAAATTTAATTGACAATTTAGATGATTAAGAAAGAAAAAAAAAGAAAAAAATAAAATAATGAGCCCGGCTATGAACCATTTTAAAATGTAGACATAAATTAAGACAACTGGTTTCAGACACATTTTTTTATGTTGGTAGCAGTGAAAGGAGTGTTCGTGCATCAGTGCGTACGACTGCATACCCGATGGATGGGTAAATTTGATTTAATTTTTCAACCTTTTTTGTTTGTAGTTTAAAACGACTTGAAGGAGTGTCTAGCTTACTGCCAATTAAAATCCAGTTGTCTAGTTCAGGCAACTCACATTGGTCCGTCTTAAGACACACAAATGTCCGCAGAAGGTAAAAGTTAAGCTGTTTTACAATAACTTAAAGACGAAGATTCAGGTCTTCTCTTCTGATGTCATATAAAAGTTGCCTGACTTCGCGTCAACAGCTACATTCATATTTCGGGTGAATCTCTAGATGACTAATGTTTCCTCCAATTTATTTTAAAAAGTATCCAGTGCCTAAAGGATGGAAAAGAATGCCAAGAATGTGGTTGCATACGTGATTTGCCATCCAAAATCATTTTGTTTTCTGCAACTTTGGGATGCTAATGGCATAAGAATTCAACCAGTTTCCATGCAGAACAAAGTCCCTACGTGCTTTCAAAAACTAATTTCAAATCGCTTCTGCCACATCAAGCTGAAGAGTAATAAACCTAAATCAGTAGAGTTTGCTCTGGGATTGCATTCTCAGATATGTCAATTGAGAGTCATTTTTCAATTCTGATTCGGTGACAGATCACGTCATGAATTTTAATATTTCCTGTCCAAGGAATAAATCAACCTTTGGATACCAACAACCGTCTCCTGCCCAATTCTCCATGATTCTACAACCACATAAATTAGTTTATCTGAAGACAAGCTCCTTCAACCCACCAAAGCCCAAGTAAGAATGAATCCTCTGGGCAAGAAAAACTTATATATTCCCATTATGTGTGAGTGGAATATGAATACATATTCGTTTTCTTCTTACTTCAGATTGTATACTCAGAATGAACATATTCAATCTAATTCCAAATGCTGTCTGTGTCATCAGCAGTAGGTGGATTTTGCAGCCTTTAAATGTGGCAGAGAAAGAAAAGCGAGTGAGTTTAGATTTGTCATCATTACCATCCACATCAACTTTACCAACGTCATCAGCAACTTGCTCATCGTCATCATCATCATCATCTGTCCCATCCAGTCCCACGCCAAGTAACACTGACTGACATTAATGGTCTTTTTTGTTTGGTAACTGTTTGGTTGCAGAAGATGGCACCCTGCTACCCCGGTACCTACGAGTATGAGGCTCATGACCCAAAACTCTGAAAAGTTTCATGATTTTTTCGGGACATTTTATCATCCGTGTGAATTTGCAGATGAAATGTGAATTAGGGAGACGTGTCGGCTGCCATGGTTGGCATCATGTCATCAACGGGGTCATCTTATGTCGTTAACGTATAGCGCTTTCTTGAGGTAACTACACGTAATGACGACAATTTTAATTGCAACGATGAGTTTTATTATCACACATTTTACGAGTTATGAGTAACATTTATGAGTTAATTGAATGCTTTAATTAAAAAGATATACGGATAGAAATTAGATCGCCAACATGATAGAGTTTAATTATTGTTGGAGGCAGTTGTGGTATTAAAAGGAAATGAGGAAATCCGTTATGTCGTTACAGAGAAAAGTTTTGTGTTAAAAAAGAATTAGTAATAATGACGTGCAATTTTAAATTTTTATGAGAGCAAATGTTAAGCCCCAGAGCTTAACAGTTGATATCATAGAGGCTTTTATTTATTTCACCTTGAGGTTCTAGAGGTTGCTGAAGAGGTGTGATTATAAAACTGTTAGGTGGGCTATTTTTGCGAATTTCGAAAGAAGAGTGTGCACTTAATTTTAATGAACGTGGCCAAGGGTTAGATTTTTATTTTTAATTGTTGGCAAAAAACGAACTTTGATGCCAAGTCCATTGAAATTCAGAAAAAAATCTGATTTTGCGTCGGTTGAGAATGTTATTGGAGCCCGATTAATAATAAAAAATAAATCAGATGATTGAAGGGAAAAACGTTTGTTTCTTTCAAAGGGTCAGGTCTGTATTACTCTCTACAAAAAAAATATAATAGAATGGATTTTTAGACCAGTTCCATCAATAAGAGGCACAGGTTTGACATTTGTTTTGCATTTAAGTTGACGTCAACGAAGATCATAAAAACTGACAGAATACAAAACATGTTGCTACCAAATGGGAGTTTTCAAAAGCAGAAACATTTCGTTGATAAGATAACAAATAACAGATGCCAGATGAGGCATGACAGATGAAAGGTGATGAATGACAAATGATAGATGGCAGATGGCAGATGACAGAAGGCCGATGAAAGACGACAGATTAGAAATAATAGATGACAGATGACAGATTACAGATGACAAATGACAAATGACAAATGACAACTGACAAATGACCGATGACAGATTACAGATTACAGATAAAAGATGACAGATAACAGATGACAGAAGATAGATGACAGATGACAGATAACACATGATAGATGACAGTTAACCGCTGAGAGACGACAGATGACAGATTAGAGAAAACAGATGTAAGACGACAGATGATAAATGACTGATGACAGATATCCGGAGACAAATTTTCTTTAAACTTTTTTTACAAACCCAAACAAATACACAGACATCCTCAAAACTTCCCTGAACGGGCGTTAAGTTTACACAAAATCGTTAGGCAAGACTCTTTTCTCAACTGGCTGCTTTGCTTCTTCAGCAGCTTATCTTCGTTTTCTTGTTATATAAACAATTGATGGAGCTGTATGAAACACATGTTCTGCCACATCCTTTAGACATTTGATGTTGTTCGTGTTTCTACCAATTAAGAGATTTGGACCATACCGAGAATGTTCGGTTACTCACAATAAGAAATTGTTTGCAGTTCGATGTTATTATTGGTGGGTACCAACTATTGAAGATGAGAGCTTGTGACAGACTTCTGCGACTTCTTGCCATGAGTAGGAGTGGTGGAAAAAATTATGGGAACTGATTTTTGGGCCTTTGACTTCTCATTCTCAAAATTGATTTTGATTGAAAATAAAGAAAGTACCACCTAAACTAGCAAATGGTCAGAAACGAATCATTTTTCATAAGTGAAACGTTTTACCAGACTCTGCTTTTCCACTGCATCAAGATTCACAAATGTTCAAAAGCTAGTGCATCGGTGTCTTACACTAAATCCTCTCCTATTTTTCTAAATGCTCGCGCTGTGTTTTGTAACACAACGGTATCTACTCCATTGACTCTTGTAGAAGCTGCATATTGGAGGACGAGGAGAACACAGTCTAACACCCCTCTTTGTTCATGCCCTGAACTTAAACTTAAACATAAACTAGGTGAATAGTTTTTTGACGACACCAGCGATAAAGTCTCTCCCTTTTCATAAGAAATTTTGCGAGGTTTGATTAACAAGGGATAAACTTGTAAGCCCAGGTTCGATTAGAGGGTAGTCAACTCTCTGATCCTGCGGATGAGGATCAGAGGGTGAACAACTTTATGGTCTTAGAGTGTCAGAATCCGTATCCTGACAGCCGCATCTTACCTAATTTAACCTAACCGTAGGGTTAAAAAAGCAAATAAAGATAAAATTTTTAAACTTTTTTGTTTCTTATAATTTTATATCTCGATATATCGAACACCGAAGAAAACGGTCTACCTACCAATATTCTAATTTACATCTTTATGTGATGTTTTTTCTAGCTTATAGATATTTTCTTTGGCAGTTTTTGAAAAATTATGAGAGTAAAAAAACTACATGCGAGATCCCCCAAAACACTCGTACGACACCCAAACAAAGCAACATGATGAGGTTGGGTGCAATTTTAAACAAAGTCTACTGAGCGGAACTAAAAAATTCTTTCACCATTAGAATTCTTAGGTATTTCCGTTTAACATAAACTATATTCAATCGACACATTCTCATGGGAGCGTCAACAGGATCTCAAAATAAAGCTGTGCAGAAAAAAAGGAAAAACCTACCAAAAAAGTGACATGATGAAGTTAGTTGAGTTATCAAAAACCACTGGAGCGATTTGAAAAATTGTTTCACAGTATGAATGTTACAGTATTCCTTAGTAACAAAGACTATATTTCATCCCTGTATCCTTACGAGAACGGATCGGAAACTCAAAAACTATTGGACCGATTTGATAAAATTTTTGACCATTCGAATGCTGCACTATTTTATGAATTTATCATTTCCTTTATTGAAATAAAAATAGTTTTGGCATATGGAATGCAATTTAAAGCTCGGTTGTGTATGAAAAAGAAGTATAACTTTTGACGTACGTATTCGTACACACAATTTTTCTTAAAATATGGCTCCCATTACAGCCGGCCTCGTTTCACGAAACAAGAAATTAATTTTGACTTCGAATTCAGCTTATAATCTTGTTGCCTGAGTTCTGAGGAGGTAGATAACATAAAACCTTCAAACATCATAACGTCTCCCATTTAATCGTTCTCATAAAACGTTCGATTTTCCTTTCTTAATAAAAAGAAAAACAAAAACAACACGTAATCGCTTTAACCGTGTGTTACAATAAAACACTCAACTTTATAACCGCTTCTCTCCCATATTGTAAAAAAAAAATAAATCGCTTAATTTACATAATTCCAGCTTCATATTTGGGTTTTTTGTTTCTGTTCTCCTCATTTCATGTAGTGACGAGACAAATAGAACCATTCAATTGAGGATTATTGTGACAGCAATGTTATATCGATTCAATTTTTTAAAAGAGGTAAGCTCTGCCTTCAAATTGCTTATTTCCATCTCCCGCGCCATTTACAGTTTATAAATGCGTCGTTATAGCCAATGTTTGGTTCAGTTAGTGACAATTGATGGTTTTATAGAAACAGGTTTGAGAATGGGTACCATTTTACTTGATAGGTATGCAGATGGGCAAAAGTTGAATGACTTATTCTCGTTAAGAACTGTATTTGGTTTATGAATATTACTATCACTTTTCACAAATGGATTGTTTTTCGCTGTCAGATTTCAAGGTTTCAGTTTTTATTTGGAATTTAAAACAGAAGTGGCTTTTTGATGGATGAATGGATGAACTAGTTAAGATTCATGAAAAAACATCATAGGGATAGATGTTCAAGAAAAAAAACCCATACATTTACGCTAGAGGGAGAATATAATGTAATGACGTTTATTTTTCGAAGTTTATTTATATACCGAAGCAGGTAGGCCAGTAGGGACTTAAAACAAAAAGTTTTCAAAAAATTCAAGTTGTTGCACAGGCGTTCATTGCTAAAAATATGAATCTGCTTGTCGTCTATAAGTTACGTCAATCATGGCTGAAGTGACATAGCTCTACCCGAGAATCTAGGAATTAATGATGTCAAAAAAGTCGTTTTGGCTTCTGCAAGTTTGTTTTTTTAGTGAAAACGACACAGAGTGAGCGAACACATAAAATCCTGAAATCCACCAAAACAAACAAAACAAGAATCGTTGTCAATTTTTTCAAAAACTAAAACTGGCAGGTAATACAACAAACGAAGTATTATTTAAAGTTTATCAGGCAAACTACCCATAGTAAATGAAGAAGGGTCATTGTAAGGTGACTAGACGTCCTCTTTAAAGAACACAAGTCTTTTTTTTCAAAATTATATAGTTTGTTCTCTGTTTAAGATTTTCAATTTAAGATTTAAAATCCAAATTTTTTTTGAAGCAAACATAGCTTCGATAAAAGTTTCTATGTATGAATAAAATTTAAATTCACAGTCCCCCCTTTTATTGAGGAATGATCTGGACAACAAAGGTTAGTAAAAATCGTCCGTCAACTTCACAATTTTCAATTGTCGTTAATTTATCGCAAATTTGGCGTGAAAACAAAAAACTTGTAACACTTTGTTCACAAAGAAAAACCCTGTTTGTAACACTAACCACTTTCTGCATATCTTGTGAGCGACACAGTTAATGGCGTACTCATGTTTCGGATTTCATTTAATTTGCGGATGGTTGCGCTAATTTGGTACCCGTGGTAAAGATGTCTGCCAATGACGCAAGACATTCATAGTTCGAATTCCAACCGAAAACAAAAATGTTTTTCCACGGGTATCGTATCTTGCGGGGAATTGGTCAGTTCTTCGATGGTAAATTCATTGCTATGAAAAGAACTTTCTCGATTAGTCGTTCGAAATCGGCAGAAAACTGTAGGTCCCCTCCATTTGCTCACAAGGCATAATTGTGAAAAATGCGCTAGACCCTGGGGCTTCGGAATAAGGTCCGCCAATCAGTTCCTCTGCAGTGGCCTTGCTATAGCCACCACCCCTCCCCTGTTGTTCTTATAAGCGTCGCTCCATACTCTGGGCAACGTTCCTAATTGTATATATATGCTACAATATTTACAGGAACGCATCAATCACCAGGCCCGCACCAGCTAAGCAGCCACTGGCATTACCAACTCTCCACGGTGGCCGTCCGAGTATAAGGGATTTAATACCCATCCGAGCAACCGAAGAGGAAGTGCCAACTAGTACACACCGTGTTTTTCTAACCTTGCGAAAATTTATATAAAATCAAAACAACTTAATTCATACATTGTAAAGACTTGTCTCTCGTCTCATTACTTAATAATAAAGAATAGTTGAATCTATTTTGCCGTGTCCGGCATTATTTTTGGAAGTTGGACTCCCGCTGCCCAAGTTTTCGAGCTTCCTTGGGAAAGACCTTGGACCCACTGAGTTCTACCCCAGCTGGAAACAAAGAAGCTTCATAACATTGAGGTCGCAAATGGGGATCATTTTTATGAATTCAATTTTTGTTTGCCTTGCCATTCTGCCAAACAACACCAGAAGAAAAGTATGAAAGCTGCTCGCAAATTAAAATCATTTAACTCAACTTTATCATGAGCATTCTTGGGTTCCTCATTTCGGTACAGGGTTAGAGCATTTTCTCCTCTTAGGCACAGCGGAAAGTTTCGTATCAGTCGATTTTACGTATGCCGGCACGGTAAAGAAAGAAAAATAGCCTAAGCGAACGTTTTCGAAACACCAGAAAGTCAGGTGCTTCTCAAACATCTTTGCACCTCCTTGATAGGGTACAAAATAGAGCGTTAGGTGATAGTTCAATCGTAGAATCAATTGATTCTCTTGAATCAATTTTCTCACAAGCAGTGAAGTAGCCAGTTGCATTCCTCCCCTGAAACAATTTAGCCGCAACACCCGCCTCGCTAGGAATGTTCATCAGTTTTACCTTGAGCCCAACTTCGGACGCACATCGCACAGTCAAGTATAGAGATTCGTATTTCAGTCGCACCACCCGAATGTGGAATGCTTTACCTGGCTCTGTATTTCCCCTTCATTACGATTCAAAAGCAACGTGCATCGGTGTCTCCTTTCAAATCCTCTCCTATTTTCCTAAATGCTCGCACTGTGTTTAACAACATTATAAGGGTATACATAACCCCTTGATGTGCGCGTTGATTATAAAAAAAAAAAAAAAAATTCTGACGGCCTTTAATAATTTCTTTCCAAACTTTAGCTGGTGACTGTGCTTTGTATGGAAACGTTGATGCATGATAAAATTTCGATAACCTTCATATCACAGCTGCATCAACAAAGCAGACTTTCTCGCAGTATACAGTGTACTTCCAATTCTACTTTTATTTACTGCGATTCGGATCTTTCTGAGGAATGGAGCGGTAGTTTTGACATGATGCAGATAGTTTTTCAAACTCGATCCGATTCATAGGATTTCAGTTTCCATAAATTTGATGTTGGAGAATGAGTTTCTAAAACCGCGTAAGCTTCTCTATCAATCCTTTATTTACCTAAGTCTTTCTCAAGTATATGGAAAAATGCATTGGTCCAGCATGTCTTTAAAATAGGCGAATCTCACCCCCCTTACAATTAACATCCAGTAAAAGTAACGCCAATATTTACCAAGCTCATAGGAACGTTGATAAACCGTCATCTCATGAAATATTTTAAAGAACAATAGCGTATTAATGAACGTCAGTACGGCTTTCGTAGCAAAAGCTCCACTGGTGATTTGATGGCTTATCTAAACAAAAAGTGGAATTAATTTGTACAATTCTTTGGAAAAAATAAGAATATTGCGACAGACATTTATACGGCGAGTTTTGCTTCACTTCTACACCTTTCAACTACCCCTTTCACACTACACCTTTCAATACAGATTGTGTTTCACGGTTCCAAATCTGATACTTATAAATCGTGGTGTGCCATAGGGTTACGTTTAGTCACCTTCTCATTTTCTTATTTTCAAAAATTAACGCTAGTTTCAAACGACTTATTCTTTTGAGCGTTTTGCTGACGACTCAATCATCAGCTTCTCATATTCATTTCCAATTTCACTTCGCTACTCTTCAAATGTGGAACTGAAACGATTGCGTATAATGAGCTCCCTGATATTTTTCAGCAATGTTACATAGTGTGTGCAAAACCGAGTAAAATTCTATGCTTTTCTTTCGCTAAATATGAACGTATCCCCTCAAATTGCCATGAATTGTGACCCTTAAATAAAAAACGCTGTCAAAATGCGATGTGCTTTAACCGATGATTCTCATGGCAACAGCCACACACTTAAAGTCGTTAGAATCCCTGCAAAATGCTTAGGTTTCCTGCCAAATCAAATTGATTTTTCAACTCGAATATCAAAAATGGCAATCAATTATTTGCTCGCCCAATTAGCAGAGATTTAAGAAATTTCAATTAACAAGTCTTGTTTGACACCTTTCCGACATCGGATAAAATGATTTGTCAATTTTATATGTCGATCCTTTCTACGAACCTCATCAGTTCTTTGAAAAAGCATTTAACTTTGAACATATGAAACTTTTAATGGAAAAAGATATACTCCGGTGTTCTTTGAAAAGCCTACGAAATCAATTTAATTTCCAAAATATAATTGAATTGTCACCAATATCTTTTCATTCAATGAAACAAATAGGATTGTCAGAGTTGGTTCTTTTTTCTTCACTTTTTTTCTCACTTGAATTTTCCTATCTCAGTGGGGATAGTAGGAAGGAGGAATTCCTCAAAATCCAATTCTTTGAAATTCCACATGAAGCAATCCATCTTTGTGCCACCCTCAGCGTACGGCAACCAGCCAACTATGCGACGAACATTGACAACCTACACAACGAAAAATGTTATTTTTCGATTTCCGTCTTTTGGAAGACATTATTTTCAGCAGATGGTTGAGTAGAATTGTCGATTCCTTCCAACAGTATCTACATTCTACATTCTTTGGGGGCTCTCTCTCCCTGTCTCTCTTATCACTGCAGCAGCAACAACAGCAACACCAAAGAATCCCTTGTAAAAGAAGAATAAATATTTCCGTTTGTGATCGAAAGAACCTAGTAAAGAAATGGATTCATAATTTATTTGACTGTAGCTGCTTGTGCATCATTTATCTAATCACAGTGAGTGCTCTGAGCTCTGTCTGTCGAATATGCGCCAAATGCCAAACTATCAAAGCTACCTAAAGTTACAGAAGTGAAGTTGAATAGATTTCCAACGATGCATTCAGATTTCCAAACTTGGAAAGCAATTTATAGCGAATGGCTTTTAAATTGAATATTCTAATGGATGTTTGGCAAGTCTAAGGCATATGTGTATATGTATACCTACTTCTTTTGTGTTGCTCGTCTGCTGAGGGCAATCATTGTGTCTTGTAAGTTTCTTAAAGACTTAAAGAAGTTATTTATGGCCACTTACCGTGAATAAACAACTGGCAACACAGACAGCCGCCCATGAACCGACCCAATAGCGTAAGACGGTTCGTTCGTTTTCGGGGAAAAACATTGCATGGCATGGGGCTCCACAATCTCGAGTTTCCTGGAATAAAAATAAAGAATTATTAGATGTGTAAAAAATACATAGGTACATAGATATTTTTGGTAGGACAGGTTTTATTTGAGTAAAATTTTCGAAAAGACCATTTTATTAATCTGCTCGCTGAACAAGTGCTATAAATGAGTCCTTAACGCAGTTGAGTGGATTTGGGTAGCTTTTCATCATTGTATATTTAAAATTCGGAAATGAGCTGACGTTCAAAACACATCCCTTGTTTTAAATGTTCTGTTCTATGTGGACCGGAAATTAAAAAAAATTTGAAGGAATAAAGAAAAAAATGCACCGAAAAAATGAAAGAACTAAATATTTCTGTGTAGGTATCATTTAAGCTATCCTTGCTGTCAAATCTAGGAAGAAGGATTTGAGACAGTGGGGTTGAGAAACTGAATTTTTTTGTTCGTGTGGTAAAGACTAATTTAACTATTTAACCAATCGATCTTATTACAAGAATTTGACCAAACAGGAAAAGTTTGTCATTTGACAGACCGACCGACTTCTGTCTAGTAAACCAGTATTGTTTGCGTTATCTGTTCGGCAACTAAATCAGAGGTACATGAAAAGATTTAAACCTCCAACTACCCGTTGCGTGATGGTAAGCATGTCTACCTGTTAATCGGGAGGTTCGTGGTTCGAATCCCAACAGAGGCAAAAATGTTTTTAAAAGGGTATCGCGAGGAATCGACAAGTCCTCAGATAGTAAATTCAATGCAATAAAAAGCGCTTTCTCGATTAGCCGTACGGATCCGCAAAAAATTTAAGGTCCCCTCCATTCCCTTACAAGGGATGGTGGAGAGAGATGCGCCAGGCCCTGGGATTCCTCGCTCAGCTGCGCCACCCTATTTATTTATTTTAAAGGATATATTTAAAAAAAATCCTACTCCACACATAGCGAAAAAAAAACTTCACATCTCATAAAAGACAAGAAGAGCTTCCTATCTAAATGAACGGGTTGACCAATGAGGAAAAAAAGGTAAGAAGATGGGCAACACTGTTCGAGTGAGCGAACTCTTTAAAGTCTTCCACTCTAAGTTGGTTGAAATCCTCTTCCACTTGATTGTGCCACTTCTGACAAGGATATCTACTTCCACTAGTTAAGAGGGGACGCTGGTCTAGAATTTTCAAGACACCGAATTTTTTTTTTTGTCTGAAAAGGTACTTTAGGGTCTTAAAAATAACATACCAAAGGATGGATGCCGGCAAAAATGTCTAAATGCCCAAACTTTCCATTCTGCGGCAGCGCCCCTCTGGTATGCCGTATGATTTTATAGTATTTAAAACTTTAAACGCGTTTTTCTCGAAATCACTTTTTTTTGACTGGCCGAAAGCATAACTCGAGCAAATCTTCACCGATCTATACGAAATTTTGACTTTACATTTAAAATACCTTTCTCCAGAGCCGTACGTAGGATTTTTTTTTTATATTGCATAGCTTTTTTTTATCAATAATTTTGTGGTTTTTTTTTAGTGAAAATTTGGATTTTTTGTTCAACCGTGCACCATTTCGCCAAAAAAACAAAATATCGAAAAAATCCTACGAACGGCTCTTACTGTTGTTATATAGAAACTAAAAATTTTCGGGATTTTATTCCAGGATAAAAATTGAGGAGGAGGTTACATTTTCGGCCATGGACCCATCTAAAAAATGAGGTGCCTCCGTAAAAATGCTGGACAGCAGCCATTTTGAATTTGATTGACACGAAAAAATTTGTATTTGTATATTAAAACTTAAACTATAAGACCTTTTTCACAGATTTTCGATTGATCTTTTTGTTGAGTCATAAAAAATTCATATATTATGCCCATTTTTTAACGCTCTAGACCAGCGTCCCCCCTTAAATAAAGTTTGCTTTCCAAATCCCTTCGTGGTGTTGATATCCATCCGATCTACATGACCCATCCATCATCGCCAAGCGATGCGTACTTTTCTAGGTATGCTCATATCGCGGTACAGCTCATACAGGTCTTTCGGAATATTTGCATGTTACGTTGATGCAATCGAGTTTCTGGTATGAACTTTGAGACTCAAATTGGCAACTGTGCGTTCAGTTACATTCCTCTGTGGGAGGCTTCCTATCCCATTTAGTTCAAACTAAACTAGATTCCAGCCCGAAAAGGATTACAAATTGCCGGTCCCTGCTCGGGCGCCAGTTAAGTTCGGCATCAAGGCCATCTGCACTTGCAGTCATATTTGATTTATGATATGAAATGGCAAGCTTAACATCTTCTAGGTCGGGCGGACCGGACAGCATTCTTGATCACCGTTCATTTGAAAAGGCATTCCGCCTGACAGCGGAATTGATGTGTTCGTTGCCACTAAGCAGTCTGCAGAAGGGGTCTCTTTCCCTATTCGAACTAGAGCATTAGTTTTTTGATTAGCTTTAGATTGTGTGATGAGTGCTGAACTATATTAGAATACTATTGACTTTAATTAATATAAATGCTCCTTCTCGTAAACTCAGGGAACGCTTTCTTTTTCGTGAAGAGGAGCACAGAACTAACTAAACTATGGTTTCAATGAGGTCATAACTCGCTGTGTCAGGATAACTAATCGAATCTCAGTTATTATTGATGTTAAGAATCTCTCAAAAACCAATTACTAACTTATTTCTTAAATTCTAATTGAAACTATTATCACCCGTTTTTTAAATTGATAATTAATTTGTTTGCTTTTACAATGTTATATACTAGCTTTGCTCATATATGAATCATATGTATTAATTTTTTTTCTCTCTATATATATTTTTACATTTGTTACCGTAGTCTATAAGATAATTTATATCTGATTGATGAATAAAACTAAACTAAACGTCGAAACGTCGAACTTTACTATACCTACTACTCAAGGGAGGGATTGCTACTATTTTGATGTCTTTGTCAATCTTTTCATCTCACGCAAATCTAGTGCACCCTTATCGACCTGTGTTTATTAGTTTTGTTAATTGATGAGGTAAGGAATTCTGACTTGGCAACAAAATTACGCTGTGTTAAGAACGGAGAGGGGGAAAGTACTTATAAGAGTTATCAAAAATTGCGTTACGCAATATTTGAACGAACGCCCTTAAAATAATTCGTACTTTACACCCTCAACAAACTCAAATGGCACTCATAGCAGATTTAACACCACTTAAAACGCATTTCAGTTTATTATCTCATTTCAAAAGCACATACTTTAAATACAAACATTAAAATACGCATGTCCTTTAAACACAGTTCATTTGCGATATGAAATATTTTTTAATAACATTCTCCTATTTTAAGGAATTTTGTCAACGTTGCATACCTCTAGTTTATCATAGTCCATATATTTCCCCAGTATCTCGTCATTTCCATGAATAAAACATTAGTGCCTGTTGGCGTTGTAGGTACTTCGGACGTAGATCTACCTGCGTTAAATTCTAAATTCAAAAAATTATTTCAAAAAGAAAAAGAAAAAAATGGAACAAAAACCGCAGAGTGAAAGACCAAAGACTGAAACTCCCTCGGGACTGACAGGCAGGCACAGGCAACCGAGAAAAATGTTTCTATCTATACAATGAACCCAAAATCTCATCCTGTGATATTATCTCATTCACATTGTTTCTTTCGTCCTCATGACTATGGCCGAGATTAAGGGATGGATATGCTATGCTTAGCACAGAATATAATAAAAGGCGTTTCCTCCTATTTCAGTTATTTTGTTTCTTTTTGTTCAGTTCTGATGACGGTGCTATGCGAAGAGTATAAATGGTTAAAATTTTCAATTCTATCTCACCTTCTTTTCCCAAAACTCGATTCTCAAACAATGCTATCCCTCTGGAATAGATCCTTCTTTCTTCATACTCCTTCCCGCGCCCAGTTGGACCAATTTTAACTAACAAACTGCTCGAAGTGGAGAGTATTTCTTTTGAATGTTACTTTGGACGGACTTAATACATAATTGAGTGAGACTACCAGTTAAGGGGATTTTAATTTATTACAAACGACTCTTGGCCATAAGCCATGGACAGGCTCTGAATTCTGATGTGAAACTTGATGACGAGTTTGAAATCAAATGGAATAAGTTAAAAAATTACTGTCGTTCTTTGGTATTGTATTTCATGTTGGTATTGAAAAACGCACTTCGGATAGGTTATTGATGCCACTTAAAGTTTTCAATTGAACTCTTTTAAGCCAAAAGTAGGTACTTTAAAGCAACGAACTGAGAACTATTTATTTTTATTTGTAAAACTTATCTCAACTGTTTTTGTTTTCTCCTAAAACTTTGAATTTTCGCAAAGCTTTTTTTTAAGTTATTTGAATTTTTTTAAATAATTTTATTCGATTTTAGTTTTATTTTAAATGTCAATTTCTTTATGATCTTTTCATTCAATCTTTCGTAGAACAAAAGCCGAATTACCGCACACGTGATCGTGCAATACGTTACTGAATTATTTGTTTTTGACAATATTTCTCGTGTTATTGAGCACTTAAGAACCCAAATTTGACATTGTTCTTTAATCGGTATTTGAACGAATTAAAGATAAATGAACAGCAGGCTGATGTTGTGAAATATGGTGCGAATTTTAAAAGAAAAATAGTACTCACTTCCTCGATCACTGATGCGGTAATTGGGTCCCGGTTCTTACTTTTTCTTTCTCCTCTGTGAATTTTCGTATAAAAGAAAATTGGCAACACTTGTCATCGCTTGAAGCTAAATCATACGCATAATGTAGCATCAGCTACAGAAAAACACGCTCGCTATTGCAACCAAGAGCATATACCTATATACAATGCATTCCTTGCTGAAGGATGACCGTGTTGTAGACATATGGACACATCCATAAGACCTAAGTAAAGCCTCCAATCAATGAACATAAAAACAGATTCTTAGGCACGTATGGTGAACACATTTCCACTGAATGGATAAATGTCTCTGGCGGGCATGGATGAATGGCTGATGGTTCTACAACGCAGGCAGAGGGCTACACTTGGTAAGGAGATGTATGACGTCCGTATGTAATTGAACCCTCGTCAAATGGCTGGCAGCGTATTACCAAGTATATGCGAACAAAAATAAAAGCAACCAAGAGGAGTCATAAAAATTTAATGAGAACCAGATAGAGGTCAGATGTTGCTGTCATTGTCATCAAAATGAAAAAGGGAAGGATAATGACATTTCCTTTATTTCCATTCCTAAATTTTGAATTCTATTTTGGGTTTCTGATTTCATTGTGTTCTGTTCCAAAAATGTGAAAAAAGCCGATTAAACTTTTCGAAATGATTTAAAAACAAACGTCCTCCTCTTTGAGAGAACTACTCACTCAATCAAAACAAAAGCACTCAGAAAACATCATACATCATAATTATCAACGAAGAAAAGAAGAAAAAAGCAATAACGATAACCATAAATCACTAACCATATTTATTTCCACCTAATTAGCATTCTTGTTTTATCGGAAATTAAGTCATTAATAACTATCATCCGAAAAGAACCTGACAATTCATCACTGAGCTACTAATTCGGATTTTTGTTTTGTTTCAGTGTTGTCCTATTGTGTTGCGTAACGCGGTATATGTGTTCAAAATATTCCAGAGCTTTAAGCAATGCAAAGTTAGAGGGTCTACATAGATAAATAATCAGAGGGGTTTTGACTGCTTTGAAACCATAATTCTTTGACAGACAGTGTCCATAAATTCACTTTTTTACATCAAAGTGTAACTTTTCATTGGCGATACAATAAATCGTTAGTGGTAAAAAAGTAATAAAGACGACCTGTGCCCTATTTCACCAAAATGAAAGTTACAACCACAAATTTGTACTTGTAATCTACAACTACAAATTTGTAAACCCGTTTTTTGTTTCACCAATTGCAGGATCTTATTTCACAAACTTGTGATCGATTCTAATAAAGTTGTAGAAAAATGAATTGTAGGCCACAAGTGTTCAAAATTCCTGTTTCACCGGCATCAAGAATAACTTGTTATTTATAACAGTTTTTTCACAATATTGTAGAACATTGTACTGCGTAAACATCAAAATGAACAAGAAAAATATAATTTTTGCAGTCTCTTTGATAAGATAAGTAAGATAAGTTCGAAAATTTTTCCCATTACTTGACACATTCAGACAAAGTAAGAGAATGGCAAACATTTTTAATTTCTTGCTGTCTCAAGCACTTCTCATCAATAAAGAAATATCGATATTCGTTAGGCCAGCATATAACGTTTTCGAACATTAATCTGCTGACTGCGGTACAAACTCTATGTACGCATCCGCAAACTGTTGACTTAGATATCCCATGCATGTCGGCAACTCCATGGTATTATCCTCCTTTTCCTTTTCTTCTTTTTTTCGCTCGAGTGGGCTATTTGCGGTCGAAATTTTTCATTAAAATGAAATAACTTAAATATATCATAGTTTATACGCAGCCGATAAAATTTTTTTTTTTCACTATCGAAATATCATCACTTTGGCTGTTATTGCTGCTATATGCCTTCGTCGCAAAGCCATTTTTAAATGAAAGTAAGGAATTACAAATTTGTAAAAAAAAAATTACACGTCTACCTTCACCTGTAGAATATTCTTACAAACCTAACAAATTTTGTAAGTCTATTTTCTTTGGTGAAATGAAAACTCACAAATTAGTGTTATATTAACAAGTTTGTTACTTGTAAAGTACAACTTTAATTTTGTATTGGTGAAACCAAAAAAGAAATTTTTCCACAAATTTCCTTTTGTAAAATAGAATTGCAATATTGTAATTAACAAAGTTTGGTGAAGCAATATTTTTACAAAAAACCCACAAACTTTGTTAAAAAACGCTTGTAATTACAAATTTGTGAGTTGGTGAAATAGGGCACTGGGCCCTGTGACACAAAGCTACAAATACTTGTAATACAAGTTAATTATGACAAGTATAAGTAATGTCTGTAACACAGGCTGCAAGCTTGCTTGCTCTTCTACAATTGTGTTGGACATAATCCTACAAGTGTGAACTTGTTTTGGGTCGCAGGCCCTTGGCTTTAAGAACTAGTTTTGCTGCTAAATAAATGAACTTAAAAGAACTACCCATTTATAAAGTCGAAGAAGTTAAGAGTTACATCAAAGGCTCGGTGCTATGCCAGACGAGATACCTACTTGAAAAATAGGGGGGACATGGGCTTCTTTGTTTTAACTAGATAGTGCGAAGTTAGATCCCCTTCAGTAGCATGTCGACCTGAAAGATCTTCTGTGCTGTTTCCTTAGGTTTAAACACGTACAGTCGTATTTATAATCCCATTCCAAAGTATGTCTAACTTTGGACAGCTCTTAGAACAGTATCCAACTCCAAATCGTATTTATAAACACTTTCATCGTTGTCTAAGGAACGTCTAACTTTAGACACCGAAATTGGTTGTCTAAACTATGGCTAAAGTGGCATTTGCTACAGCAAAAAACAATTTTGTCGAACATGTTATAAAACACTGTTGAGAGCTCTAAGATCGAAAAAAATAAGTAGTTTGAGGTGCAAAAATACTACTTTCAACAATTTAATTTATAAATTGCACAAATTTCATCGTTTTATGAGACTTGGAAAAGCTGTAACTCAAAGTCAAATCAGCTGATTTTTTGGTCTGGTTCAAGTGCTACGCCACACTCTTTCAGAGCCATTTTGTTGTTGCACTCGTATATCAAAACACAAAAAATGGTACTGCACGGATACATCATGAACGCCACCATTTAGTTTTTCATTCGGAGTTGACAGTTTGAGAGGATGTTTAGACAACTGTTGGAATGCATTTATAAATACGAAATTGGCTAAGGGTTGTCCAACTCTTTAGACACCGTCTAGTTGGACAGTTGTCTAAGGGTGTTCTAAGCAAATTTTATAAATACGACTGGTAATGTTTAAAGTTGTTCATTCTAAGTTGACGTGTAAGAACCTAAGAATATTCGAGGAACAGGTGCTTCTAATGTCAAGACGACTATAGTGAATCCTTTTTGGCAACGTTTTACCATGGCAGCAGGCAGTTGTCATCTTGGTAGATGCCCAAAGGATTTCCGAGGAATATTATTGCGGATCAATAGAATTATGTATTAAGGAGCAGTGACAAAGGTAAGAAATCCAAAGGTTGGAATCCTTAACTTCGTGCAGGTCGATCGTCAAAACTATTGACACTAAAATATTTTGTTGGAAAAGCTGAAAAACTTAAAAACATTTACAGCCCAACGCTAAAATAGCTACCCTACGATCGCAGTGCGACTAGAAATAAAATCACTATACTTAACCGTACGACCGAGAGAGGCGGGTGTTGCGGCTAAACTGTTCAGGGGAGGAATGCAACTGGCTATTTCACTATAGCACTGTTTGTGAAAAAGGCGATAAAAGAGAGTGTGTCTTGACCTTTCAGCCCACCGGTGTCGACTATGCAGGTCCTATTGAGATCAAAAGCTGGAAAGCACGAGGTGCTTATAGTTATTGAAGGGATACTTTGCAGTGTTCATCTGTTTGGCAACAAAAGCCATTCACTTGGAAGTCGTGTCAGATCTGACAACCCAAGCGTTTTTGGCAGCATTCGTCGTTTCACTGCTAGAATAAGAAGCTGTCAACAGGTCTACGGCGACTGCGGAACCAATTTAGTCACAGGTAACGTTTCGACAATGTTCGAGAGGATCGATTGATCCTCCTATTGAGCTATCACCTATCAGTCTTGTAGCTCTGTCTTGCACCCTATCAAGTAGGCGCAAAGATGTTTGAAAAGCACCTGACCAAATATGGGAATCCCTCCTCCTCGTAAGTTTTATTCTGACTTTCTTTTCTTCTGAACGATTTTCTACATTGCATCACAATGTTGCTTCGTTTTCGAGTTATATTGAAAAAAAAAACGAGTGAAGATGGTTTAGAACCTATATCTCCGATACACAGCAAAAAGCACATCAGCTATTCCATCACTCATCCCTGCAGCGAGCACTACAAGAAAGGGTACATTTTTTAGAAGATAATGCCAGTCGTAGGTATTAGCTAAAAAAAATTTGTATTTGTGTTGCCCGTTTTCTAAACCAAACGTGCCAATTCCAAACATTTATTTGGATGGAATTGTACTTTCCAAGTGTGCAAAATCTTAATATCTGGGATCTGTAACCAATTGTTATGCAACTTGTGATGACATCAATGATCGATTAAGAGTACAAAGGATTTAGTGGCGAAAAAACTCAGATACTTATCTTCTTTGTTCTTTGACATATTTACTTGATTTATGCTCAAATGGGTTTGCCATTCCACCGTCTAGTGCCCACGGGCACTGCCTAAGTTCAGTAAACTAAGGACGGCCGTGGTGCAGTGGTAGAGTGTGCAGTAAATAGGCCGGACGCGTGGGTCCGAATTCCGCTCTGGACATCTACTTTTCATTCAGCCTCCCAGATTCATCTTGACACCGCCCTTGAGGTTATTATAAGGAATTACAACCACCTTATTTCCATCTTCTGCAACAAAAAAAGGGAAGAATGTTTTTCTGGTAGGTACAATGGACCGTCAATTTGGTCTGAGTGCTCTGGAGAGTTTTCTCAATACGAAATTGCTAATAACACCGATTTTTCCATGATTTTGAGTGATGTTTTTGTGATGTTATATGAATATTGGGCACGTTATTGCTGTCATACGGCCCCAAATGCTGTAACTGATCGAACATTGTACCTCTCGGTTGGAATTTATTCGAGCCAGCTGCGACGGCCACTTCTTGCCCTAAATCACTATTAAAATATAATGGCAAACTCTTATCTTTATATAACAAGGCTAAATTCTTGGCATTAACATAAAATAATATGCATTTTTTCCTTCTTGAAAACCATTCGTCTAAAAAAACACCTTTTATGAGCAATTGCAAAGCAACTTGCGATGATCACATCGATTATTATCGGTTAAGAGTAGAATAGATAAAGTGGCGAAGTTCTTTCCGGTGGAAGAAAAATGCCCCCAAAGCTGAAAGGACACCGCGGTTGTTTGCCCATCACTCACATACGGTTCAGAATCTTGGACAAAGTTAAAAAAATATGACAGAAAGTTGACGGCAGCGAAGAATAAAACACTCCGTATGACAGCAGGAATAACAAAGCGTCATCGTACAAGAAGTTTCAAGATCCGTGGTTTTTTTTTTTTTTTGAGGTTTTGAAAATAACAGCTGGAGCACTCAGACCTAAATACCGGTCCATTGTACTACCTTTTTGCAACCTTCTATGTACCTATTTGTTAAAGCTTCCCACACGTTTGAAGAAAAGCCAAAAGACGCTGCCATAATAAGGAGACTAAGTTACCAGCTCTCACCATGTCTGCGCCAAATATCTGTAACCTCATGCGAGAAAAGGCAGGACAGTCACAGAACAAGTGCTCAGCGGTGGTCTCATCTTCTCTACAAGATTCACAGAGTGTGGTATCACTTAAGCCTAACACATTTAAGCGTTTGGCAAAAGAGAAGTGCCCACTGGCAACGCCAATAAGCTTTCTAAAGTCTTTTCTGCTACGAGATAGCAAAAATGTTGCAGTATTCTTATTTACGTTGGAGAGTATACGTTTGGTCTGTCTGCATCCAATGGAGGCATTCCATCTACGGTTGTGCTCTGCACAGATCCTATCGTTGATTGAAGCCATCACTGAGGACGCTGGTAGACCTAGCGACGGGTCAGGTCCTGAGAAAGCGGTCTGAGATCCTTGCCCAGCAAGTTCATCGGCTATCTCATTTTCAGTTATGTCGTGATGTCCCGGAACTCAAATGAGACTCAAGGAATTTAATTTTTCGATCGCATTCCGTGGTGTCCTTCACGTCTTATACTTATAGTGACTTGTGCTATAAATTGAATTAATTGTTTTTATTTTAAAGGATGGTCACCTTGAACTTTCTTGGTACCTACTACTTCAAAGCCCACTGGAATACTACACTTCCATTGTCCATCGCAGCTAACTCCTACCAAACGAAATCCTGTTAAATTACTGAGTTTTTTCCAAAACGTATCAAGCGCAATATTTCCATGAACTCAATAACAGCTATCAGATCTGATTTTTTCCTAAGCCTAATCAATTCAATTTTATCGCTGAATAAAGCCAACAGCAATTCTCTTTTTTCTGCTAAATTCCACTCTTTTAAGTGCCTTAAGCTCTTCATTGGACAGCATTTTACTAATTGCCTGAGACATTCTCCCCACTATCAGCCTAATTGTGTCCAACCACTTTGTAACGATAATCGCATTAACGCCCAGAAAGCCTTCTTCTTCTCTTATAACACAACAAAGTTAAGATCTGAATAAATTAAAATTTTAATCAAATTTTTTTCTCCACCAATTCTGATGATATCGCATTATAGGACTGAGAAGTGACAACCGTTGCTCCATAAACAAACGCCTTCACTTTTCTGCCATTGCGTGTCTAATCTCATCATATCAACAAAGGTATGCCATTGAAGCCTGAGCTCAACGGCTTCGGACATTGAACAGACATTTTTTTTAAATTGTCTGCATCGAATGGCGATGATGACAATGTCGCATGCGATTTAACTGACACCTCGCTTAGAGATTAGTCCAGTGACCGATAAGAAACACGTTTGACATCAATAAAATAAAAAGTATCTTAAAAAAAAGTAAGTAAAAGCACACACAATATCCACTGCTTAGTCGGCATAAAAAATCACCAAAGTAGTGCTGTATTAGAGAATGCCGCCTTGTGTTTATCTATGAAAACATTTTGCCTTAACGAGCGCTTGTGCATGTTCAATTGCAATTATGGTCCGATTCCGATCCGGGAAATATAAAGGCCGATGTTGATGGTGATGGTGAGATGTACATGGAGCGCGTAATCCTCTTTTCTCTCAATTACGGACGATGATTTAAGGGCCAACTATAATGCACTTAGCTCAGCTTAGGCTAGTGTCAAAAACCAGACGAAAAGTTTCCGAAAGTGTTCGTTAAACAAAGAGCAACTATAATGGATTCTGGCTACTTAACATGTAAACATGCGTTGAGCTGATTTGAGTTCAGTTGATACCACAGAAGAGATACACAAAAAAAAAGGCAAACCACACCACACAATGTAGACAAATGGCAGTTGCGGAGCAAGAGAAGTGTTTGTTTTCTCTCTTCTTTTCTTCCCCTATGGTTGATACGCTTTAAATTTGACATTTACGTAAGTTCGAGCCAATCCAATGGCTCTTGCTTAATTGCGCGAAAGTGAGCGAAATTTAACGAAACTGAGTAGAACGTCTATTATAGTTACTGTCATATAAAATAGTGTATTGGCTCGCTCGCGTAAGTAGGCGTAAGTTCGGCAAAGTGCATTATAGTTGGCCCTTTAGACTTGTTTGTGTTTTTTTATTTGGATTTTCAAATTCAGATGCATGTCCGAATCTCAAATTACCCACGACACTGAATCGCAGCTGAAATGAAAAGAGATTCCGTTGTCCATCCAACAACCGACACCAAACGCGACGCAGGACCGGACTATTGCGATTGTCTGAATGACGGCGTTTCATATTGCTGTCAAATTCATCAAATTGAACAGCTTCCATAAGACAAAAATTCATAACTAAGCTCATCATGAACACAAAATTCCTTTCTGAGCGCCTGAGATGTCCGGTCAACTGCATTGCAGCCCTGCTTAAAACATAACGCCGCAGTCGTACAGCTTGCAAAGGATTTAACCAAATTGCCCCAATCCCTCGTTACAAAGAAGAGTTTGCAATTTTCAGGTTGAGTCTGTGTCTGGTTCTGTCTGCGGCATCGCGCCAAACTTTTTGCCAATGGTCCCTGAGAATATATTTTTTACTCCTCTCTTGTTTTGTTCTTCTCGGGGTATAAAAATATTCTTTTTCTGTGCACAACAAAGTAAGAACAAGGGGGACACACATTATAAAAGATACGAGTTTTAAACATGTATCTACAAGATACGTGTGCTTTTCGGTACAAACGCTCACAGCGCTTGGTGTGGTATCTTTTTTGTTTCCTGTCCTCGTTTTTCTGTTGCACTAATAAAGTTGAAATGAACTCCGCTGGAAGAATGACAAAGAAAGCAAAACAAAACTGGTAGCTACTTCACCTGTTTTTTAACCCGCCACTTCCATATTTGTTAACCTTACGCAGTGTTTTCCTCATATTTGTATTCCAATGGACTCTTTTTTTGTACACTAGCATGTGTGTATTCACGCAATCTTCTGTATGTAAAACCAGTCTTAACGAAAGGTACTTACATCGTAAAAAGGCAGAAAGATTCACCACTTGATAGTGTATCTTCACATAAAAACAAAACCCTCTACAAGAACTTTCCATCTTTTGAGAGCTGATTTTTAGTACGTACTCTCGTATATACGAACACTCGTATATCTATCAATAGAACAATGTGGGTTTGGTGCGCAGAATTTATAACTCAGCCCACACGAGATAGTTTTTTATGCCTTTGCCATGAATTTAATCCTTACTTAGCCTATTTTAATATTTTATTTCACGTTGGCCCGGCTTCAAATCCAACTGCAGCCGTTCGGCTTCGTGTCGATGTGGAGGGTATTTCATAATTGATATTCCATGGTCTTTCGATATTTTTCAGTTCAGACTTCATAGATGTATTTATCGACTGTGTTGTTGGTTTTTTTTTTTTTTTTTTGTTATTTGTGCATTTGTTGCGCTTCTGGATATGTGAAGTTATTGCAAGTGAACCGCATGTGCTCATAAACATCATGTCGGCGGAACACCTTCAGGGTGGTAATCGATATTTTCCTTTAAAACATTATTTACTGTGACGTTTTGTGGTGAAAACTCGGTTTGTGAACCGAAATCAGATGGCAAATTTGTCATATTGAAATATTATTTAATATGTACGTTTACCTGTATCGTAATTATGTGCTGAAACAGCGACAAATTGAGTAATCTGGTTAAGTAATGATAGTTGACGTTACGTTTTCGACTATCTGTGGCATCTGCGCGAGCAACAGTTGAGTGGGACATGAACAAATCTCGATAATGATCCTTTTTTTTAATTTTTGGTGGTATAAGTCTTATGACTCAAGAAAGCGTGGCCTTTGGACAAAGTTTTCCTCGTTGTATACGAGAAACTAACAGCGATTTTAGTTGAAAGAGACGTAACGACAATATAACTTCACATTGTCATCGAATATTGGCTGATACTACAAAATATTTGGTCTCATTTTCTTTTCTTGAAACTAATGTGGAGACTTGGATTTACTCTCTTGCTGTACTTTCAGTAAGACGCAAGCTATAGCGTAAAACACATACAACGTTCTTAGGTTATGGAATAATAAAAAGAAAAAGGTCTAAGACGACTCTCTTTAGGAACGCCAGTTAGGAAAGTAGGCTATATAGTTTTTGAACATCTCAAAAACGATATAACGATAAAACATATCGTTCAAAAACGATACGACCTACATTCTGTCGCCTTCAAAAGTTTGCAGAATGTATTCCGTGCCTAAGTTCTTACACTCAAAAAGTATACCGCCGAACTAAATCAATAATTTAAAAAACATCCATCCTCTCATCAGGAGCGTGTTAGGATCAGCACTGGCACCACCTTCGTTCTACCACACTGTATAAAGGGAGAAATGAACGAGGTTTTGATGCCCGTTCGATCAAGCGGATGTCCAACAATTTGAAGATCTATGAACGTCAGCAAATATTAGAAGGTCGCTGTATTAAATGCAAAAAATTACGTCATTAGCTGCAACAATTAAAAGCAAAGGACCAGAGTGGCTTCCTTGTGACACGCCAGACAAACCATTGAAAGATTTTCACGAAACTTGATAAAACCCCATTTTAAAGTAGGAACTTATATAAACAATAAACACTGAACCAAAGCCAAATGCTTTTATATCTTTTGACATAAAAGTAGGGGAAAATTGTTTGAAGGACGTAGAGAACTCAGTATAAATGCAATCTAGTTCTTATAGGTTTCAAGTGCATTGGAACAATCATAGTAAAGTGAAAGGAGGTTAGTAGTCGTCGATCTTCTTTGCATAAATCCGTTTTTCTCAATACAGATTAAATTCCTTGCAAAGAAGGATAAGCTTTCACAGACTTTGCTGTTCAAAGCCCCTAGGAATACATGAAAGCTTTGCAATTAGGCTGTAGATTTTTATATCGATTTTTTCGCAGATCATGAAAAGAGGTGCAGTTCCAAAGAGTAGGGAATATTTGAAACTTTAAAGTAAACCTAAAAAGATATTCAAGCGGAAAGGATAAAAGTGAAGAAAACTTTCTTAAGCCATTGGTGGCATCGTGTCCTGATCTGTTTCTCTGAAGAGGAATGCTACTTAAACTTAGTTACGAACAATAAGTTAAATACTTAAAGTTGTTTCATCACTGGCTTGATTACTGTCGAGTTCTTTTTAAGGTTAAAAAAGTGTCAAAAACATTTTGGGGCGTTTTAAAGAGGCCAACTTATTTGGGTTACATTTATTAGAGTGCAGATTTTGAGAAATCGTTCTGAAATCTTAGAAAAGACATACGAACACTTGGTGGTTAGCCAAGGGAAGATTCGTTGAATAGACCTTCCAAGCCGGGTTTCAGAGAACCTTAAGTAGTTTGGTAAGCCACAGCTGGCGATAACTTTCGTTTTTGAACAATCTTAAAGGGGTTGTTCTATTCATTCCATCTGTTAAGATAGAGTAGAAGTGACTGCTTCCTCAATATTGCCTAGAGTTGATTTTTTTCAAAACCAACTCTGCTTAATTCATTCGAAACCAAATCGATTGTCACTTTTCGTGAGTTAAAGGTGTATGAACAGTCGCGTATTGCACTGCTTAGTTCCATCAAGATATTTAAAGGAAGGTGTACGTTCACGTCATCTACTCTTGTGATACCTATATTTGAGAACATCACTATATCTAACATACGTCTTGGGAAATTTCTAATACAGATTACTTGAAAGCGTTCGCAGAAATCACCCATGGCGTGAAGTTTGTGGTTCGAATTCCAACCGAGTCAAAAATGTTTTTCAACGGGTATCACCTTTCGTGAGTAATTAGCAAGTGCTTTGTCAGTAAATTCATTGCCATAAAAAGCGCTTTCTCGATTAACCGTTCGGAACCGGCAGAAAATTGAAGGTCCCTCACAAGGCATGGTTGTGAGAAATAGGCTAGGGCTTGGGAGCGGTTGGGCCACCCTATTTATTTATTTATTTTAAACAGGAAAGCTCGTTTTGTGGTGACGTCAGGGTAGCTTTTTGAAAGGATCAATCATCAGAGGGAAGCCACTGGTAAATTGAAGTCTCTCGGGAATAGAATTTGGCTTTCTAAGGGCCAGTTGCTCAATCGAATCATAAATTTAAGTTCTACATAAAGTTCTACTTTAGTATGGGGATTTTATGTAGAACTTAAGAATTCCGGAACGTCTCATACAAAAATGAAAACTTTATGTAGAACTTAAATTTATAATTCGATTGAGCAACTGGCCCTAAATCAGATATGATCCAAAAACTAGGAATAATGTAAACATTTACGATGAAATTATTATTAGAAGGTGAACGCAAACAACATCAATAGATAGAGCAAACGAAAAGAATCCGTGAGACGACATGCATGTGTTTCGTTAAAACAACAGCTCTAACAACGAAAATTCATCGTGAGTTCACGCACATATCAGAGGTCAGCGCAATAAAAAAATACCAATCAATTAACTTGCCGTTCGATTATAATTGATATCGATAACTTTATTGTATCAGAAAATCAATGCATGCATTAGAATAAATTAAGAAACTGATTAATAAAATTCTCATAACAATTATTGTTAAGAGGTTATGAGTATAATCAAAAATCAAAGCTACCCACACTGGTTGAAACTATACACAGCAACACCAGTTTCTCTTCTTGGACAGCTAATTCTAAAATATGGCAGTGGAAACGTGCTGGATCTAGATATAACCCAGAGGTTCGCAGATCGAAGCTACACGCTCTGTTATAAATTCTTTTTTGTTTGTATACGAGTATCATGTAGTTTCTCAGCTGATTCTTGTCGTTTTTGAGGAATTGAACGAGTAGTTATAGCATCAACCGCCTATGGTTAGATATGGTAGAATAAGCTAACGGTTGATCTTATTTCCCCCACACTTAGATCAATGTAGATCTATTGTGAAACCCTGGGGTATTGTAAAGTCTTAAAAACCTATGAATGTTTGGTCAGTTTTTAACCATTTTGTGGCTTTAATGAAGTTCAACAGGCTGTTTCTGGGAGTGTCTGATAGTTCTTCTATTTCGTTGAAGAAGTAACTACCCAGGTTTGGCAGATGGCTGGGCTGTTACAAGGAAGTTAGTTGTATCCTCATGTTCATCTTCGTCATTGCATCCTCTGCACAAGTCGTCGGTGCAAAGACCCATTTTCTTTTTGTGGTAGCCTAGTAAGTTGTGTCATGTTTTAGCGATCGTAATGAAGGCCTATGTATTTAAGCATAGTAGCTTTTCAAATCTGTTCTTATTGTATTTTAGCCATAGTTTCCTGGAAATGACACAGGAATCTAGGCTTTTCCAGCATTCATTGGATTTTTTTTTTTTTTTTTTTATTATTTTGTTAAATCAAAACAAATCAAATCAACCGAATATGGAGCAGAACTGTTCTTCATTTTTAAAAGACTTATTTCCACTCCACTAGTAGAGATTGGATATCAGAATTCTGAAACAAGCAAGTTTTGTGGTGCGTAACTGAAGGTGTAAACGCCCTCTCTCCTCGGCCGAGAGTATTAAAATGTGAAGCTAGAGACTAGAGTCTGAGCTTCGAGAGAAGTATTCACATTTCAGTTTTAATAAAGGTTTACCGAAATAAGACAGGGTGCGGCACGGAAACCAAAGGATTTCAAATCGTAATAGCGCCATCTACAGGCGTTGAGAAACGCAAAGAAACAATCTTGGTTGCGTTAGGAAGAGGAAAAAAGCAATACATTTAATTAAGTCGAAAGATTTTTAGTCTTTAAGTCTTAAACATCGTTGAGATGGCTACCCTGATTTTCAATATAACAACGAAAGCCCAAAAATAAATTATCCCACTCTTAGCCAACTTAGTGGTCGGATTGGAACAGAATGACGTCGAATATCAGTCGTCAGGGCTTCTAAGCCTAGAGGTCTATTTTCGTTTATTTTAGACTTCAAACAGCCCCCCAAAAACATAATCGCAGACGGAGAGATCAGGTGAGCGACAGTCATACACACCGTCAATAGGCACAAACCATTATTTCAAAAAAAAAAAAAAAAACTGTTCAACCATCAACTCACCCTTGTTGGTTTTTTGCTGGACTAAAAAAAAACATATCCATCTAAAAATTGCTTTTTCTTCGTCTTTCCAACGAGACCAAGACTGTTTCTTTGCATTACCTATAGATGGCGCTGCTGCGATTTAAAATGATTTCTGTTTACGTGCCGCGCCTTATAGTAAAACGTTTCCTTTAAATTAAAAAAAACGTCAGAAATAGATAAACTAAGCAAAATACAATGAGCGTGAAGAAGACCGAAATCCACATTCATACTCAGATCTCTTCATAGGTATTTTAGTTTGCATCAAAGCTAAAAATAAACAACCCCAAAGCTGATTTCGAATGCCACGCAAGAATAATATTTTGAGATTACTCCCAAAGAAAAAAACTGTCATCGAGCCAAGGAATTCCGTGAAGCAGAGTGGCGCAGTGGAAGCGTGCTGGGCCCATAACCCAGAGGTCCGTAGATCGAAACTACGCTCTGCTAAAAATTCTTCTTTTTTTTGCACTCAAAATGGGAGCTGCAAATAGTTCAAGGCACAAATAAAAGTTAACGTAGTTGGTTGTCTGATTTTCATTTCATTATTATCAATAAAATGCTTTGATTAGAAGGAAGGTTGAGTTTTGTGTTACATGTTCGACTCATGAGAGATAAGGTTTCGCAAAAATACAAAAATTCTTCACAATTGGCACTGTTTATGTGTTGGTATAAGGTGTGCTTTTGAGATTCCAATGATGATTGAGTTCAAATTCATTTTTATTTTTATTTTTTTATTATTGACAGACGTAAGACTTGAAAATAACTTCACTAACTAATCGTAGGTATTTGCTTTTGGTGATTTTACAACGCCATGTGCTGTTTTCAAAAACAAAAACGTCTGTCGAAGAAAGGGCAAATTGATGTTTTATTTATTTTTCCAAACCAAAGTCTCACGTTTGAAAATAAAACTCGTTAAGTACCTACCTGACAAAGAAAATTCCAAAAAAAAAAAACAGGAAAATATTTCAACAACTTTGAACTTTAATTTAAGGTCCTCCATTGCCTCACTCAACACCACCGAGGAGCAACTTTTTCAAATTTATTATTTCGGATGCAGCTAACCCCCAAATGTATGGTCTCCTGACTTTGTGTTGTGTCCTGTCGTCCTGTCGTCCTGTCTATGTCATCCCAATCGACTCTTAAACACAAACAACTGTTATTCATCTTTTTTTTTCCACTCCGTGTGTGTGAAAAAAAAGTTGTATCTTTTCAAAAAGACTCTTCGCCGGAAATTTTGTTGGCTTACAGAAAACAAAAATAAACGAAAACAAAGCCGACAAGCAAAGGAAAACAATATGAAATGTTCGCTCCTTGTATAGCTACGTAGATAGAGACACACATTGCAGACATTGAAAATCATTTTGTTGTCTTTTTTGGGTTTTACTTTGAATCCTGGTTTGGATCCTTCTGTGCAGGACAAAAGAGCGCTCTTAATTTTTTTTAACAAGAACATTGACAGGGTGGTCCAACAGAATTTCATTCCAAAATTATAAAACTACCCAAATACATTGGTTGCCTTTCTATGGAAACGTAAGGATTACGATCTCCCGTGAACTGGAGCACCCTGCGCCTGCAAGACAACAAAATATGCACAACAAAGAGCGTTTGACTATGAATTTTTAATTTAATTCCCTCGCACTTGAACTCATTTTCCACAAAAGAACCCCAACCATCATCACTAAACAAAACGACTGCAAGACCGTTCAGCAAGCAGGATACTGCCCCAACTCAAAACCCATCAAGCCGATTCGTCTGGCCTCATCCTTCCTCGTCGACTCCTAACCCTTTTTCGGATGGACTGGACACTCTACCAAAATCGATTTCATACACATTTACACCCGAAGGCGATTTATAAATTTGTTCGAACACAACAACATTGGACTCCTGCAAACAAATTGCCTTTCAACGTCTTTGCCCACAGAAAGGACTTCGTCATAGGGGGTGAACTATGAGGGTATGCCGACTGCTAAACGAAATGTTTTAAAAAATTTCATGTTTCAAACAAGAAAACCAAACTTTTTTATGAGAAATCCCTGCATACAACTGCATCCAACTGGGGGACTGGTAAAGTAGAATCGTTCTGTTATTGTGACAGGTCGATTAAGTTGATTGATGGCGTTATCTTGCCACAACAACAACAGCTCAAGATGACGTTTTTTTGTAGTTATCCGCTCGAAAGTGCATTGCGTTGTTCATCTCGATCTGTTCCAATCGTATTCTTTTTTAAGCTGTTGCTGATGTTACAGCCACAGCCACAGAGTCCGTCCGTCGGTCGTCAAAGCCACATGCAGCTGTATAGCATCATTTAAAGTGGATTTTTCGAAAATATATATTTTATTTTCTTGCTTCAGAAGGCAATTAATCAACGTTCAAGTGTACAGAGAGCAGCGCACAAAACAAAACTAAGTACAAAATTTAAAGATATTGAATAATTTTTTTTCAAGTCAAACTGCTGCAATTCGTCCGTCCGTCCATCCGTTTGTCTTCGTCGTCGTCGTCATGGTCGTCGTTGTTGCTGGTTGTTGTTAGTTGGTGTTGAAGATGATTGTGGAGGAGTTTCGGAGCCGACCGACGTCTTTTACATTTAATACTCACACAGGAAAAGATGAACGATTGTCATTATTCTTTGTCTAAAGGAAATTGTGTTCGGGTACTGCTTTGTTGTTGTAGTTGTTCTTTTCGTATGATGATCAGATGCTGCTGCACAACTTACAGGAGTGCAAATCCACATCACTTTGGATGGGGTCTTTGGTTCAAGTAATTTATAGCTCAGCTGTAAAGACATGGTAATGATGGCTTTCAACGAAGGAAGATCAATTCGGAGAGAAATTTCGCACTGTCATAGTTATTAATGCCGTTTCGCAAAAAATGCTCAAAGAAATAAGCGTCTTTCGTTTGGTTTTCTGTATTTTCACAGCAAAGTTTTCCTTTCGAGCAGGAAACAAGTTTAAGGAAGCGAATTGCATTTGTAAATGAATTTGTATCCAAGAATTTTAGAAGAAAGATGTAAAATATAAAATAAATGGGGTGGCGCAACAGAGCGAGAAGACCCGGGGCCTAACGCATTTCTCACAACCACACCTTGTGAGCGAATGGAGGGGACCTACAATTTTCTACCGGTTCCCAATGGCTAATCGAGAAAGCGCTTTTCATTGCAATGAATTTACTGTTGAAGAACTTGTCAATTCCTCGAAAAAGCGATAGCCATAGGAAAACATTTTTGTCTCTGTTGGGATTCGATCCATGAATCTCTGGGTTGACAGCAGACATGCTAACCATTACACAACGGGTACCACTGAAAAAAGGAAAATGATAAAGGCGAAAATAATAAATAGAAAAATAAACAGGGTGGAACAACAGGGATTGAATCACCGCATCAGTGATTGACTGCTCTCATCATTTTGCTGTTTATTTATCGACGTCAACTCGCTCAATCACTGATGAACGAATATCGAATTGTGGTACTGAAATGGTCGATAACGTGAGAAGAAATGCCAAAAACACATCGCGTATTACACAAGTACACAATCCAAGGCATTCCAGACCTCGCAATAAATAAACAAATTGTATCCACAAGCTATTCGATCGGGGAGTTTAAATGCACTAAGCGAAAGTATTGTTCCGTGACATGTGGATTTCATACAGTGCTTTTAGATTACTAACAAAACTATCCCACCTGATGTAAAACATGACCAAAACCGTTGTTAGAAGAAGTTATTAATGCAATGAGAAGAAAAACTTAACAGCTGTCTGAGACAACCAAAGGCAAAGTATTGGTTCTCGCTGCGGCACTAATTTCCTTATGACGCTGCTCTAAATGCAGTCGGAAGACTTAATTCTTTGAGCCTCATTTGAGATCCAGTTCATGACGACAAGAAACGAAATCGCCAATGAGCTTGCAAGGCAAACCCTTAGTTCGGACTTCCATCATTTATTGAATTCGTTGAGAGCAGAAACGTAGATGGCATACCTCCGTTGTTGGATGCAGGCAGAGTAAATAAGAAAACTGCAATCTTTCACTTTCCTTGAACATCAGAAAAGACTACACAAAACTTGAAATTTTCTCTTTCTTCAAGCATCGCAGGGTGTATGTCTACAGACACAAAAAATGTATTCAAAGTCAAAAAGCTGTAGACCTGGATTGAATTCACGCGCACTTCAAGGGGTTGCAACTACCCTTATAATGTTGGAAAACACATAGTGGTTGTTAGGAAATAAGGAAAGGACGAGAAAGGAGATGCCGATGCATAGTACTTTTGTATTTCTGTGAATTGTGATGCGTGGGCGGAATTGAGTTGGGTAAATCATTGCACATCCGGTTGGAACGGCGAAAATAAGGCTGGACTTAAGGGAAAAATAATGCTTCTTTCTTGCGAAGCTGGTGTTCCGCCTAAATTGTGTCAGAGGAGGAATGCAACTGACTATCACTAGAGCAGCGATAAAAAAGAGTGGGACATGGAACATTACTACGACGCGGTGTTCCAGAAAATTATTGAACTGTCCTCTATCGATTTAAATACACTATGTTGAATCCTGTTAAGCAGGTGGAATGATGTTTAAGGAGAACCTTCCTTCCTTCTCGTTTGGGACGTATGTAGGCATTGTAAAGTGTAGTCAGGTCAGAAGGGCCAAAAAATTTACTATCGTGTTAGGAATCTTAAGTAACTAACAGAATTTTCGGCGATTTCAGATATGTGATCGATCGAACGAAAATTGTCGTTTCCACCCATACCAAGTACAAGTACTGACAGCGTTCCACTTCAGCTTTAAAGACAGAAGACAACATAGGGTTATCGAGGTATTGAATTCTATACGATTAATGTTTTCGATTGAAAGAATGTTGTCAAGGTCAGAATTCAATGAGTTAAAAAGCACTAATTTCATAGTCTTCGGGTGTTGAGTAAAAAAATTGTTTAAAAAGGGAGAAGTTACGGAAACCGTAATTGAAAAATGTTCTGCAATCATCACTCTTGTTGTGAAAGGCAAATTGCAACGAAGAGTTGAGTCGCAGTTGAATATATAAAAGAGTCCATTTGCCATTGAGCTACACGCTCACTGCAGACTTCTTGAATGTAAGCCACGGCCTGGACGCCCTGCATTTAAAACTACAAACTGCTAATAGAAGACACAAGAACAAACAGAAATAGGCAAAAAAAGAGCATCCAATTTGTGCCGAAATAAATGCAACACGGGATAAGCCGCTGTCCATGACAACGGTCCAACGAAGGCTAAGAAAGGCTAAATTGTTTGAAAACGGGGTTTTCGACCATAAAACATTGTTCAAAAAAGGCAAAAGAATGAATGAAAGAAGATTTTTGTTGATGGAGCGCTGAATCTAAACTCGAAAGATGCTACCTGACTGCTTCGTTACCACCGTCAATCACGGAGGTGGACCTGTTATAGTCTGTGGTTATTTCTGTACAAGCGGAGAGGATGAACTGAGAAGACATGGAAAGAAAACTCTGCTCACTACACAAGCGGATTACAGTTAAGTGGGAGTGCTGTGATCAATTCGTGATTAATACGATGATCGAAAAGAAAGAAAAAGAAGAATTGGAAAAAAGTGCTTCAATAACTAGACTAAGATTAACTCGCGAAGGTTTCGTATTTCAGTAGAACAACGGCCCAAAACACAGTTTGCCAGGAATTAAAAGATCAATCTGACAATACAATTAGCGGAGTTGATCTTTTTGAAATATGTTACTTGATTTAAGCTCAGTTTGGTTTGCCATTTCGTGGAAGAATTGAAGCCACACGACCATTGGGCACTGAGTAAGTTCCGTCAAATGTTTCGAAGCGAGATCGCTTTTGATCTTTCGAGCTTGAGCGAATTTACACCAATGGACAATTTTTGTGGGGTTATGGCAAGTTGGTTGTTTACGCAGATAAGCCCGAGGATGTTGATACCTTATTGCTGATGTACGGACCAAGTGCTGCAAAAAGTGGTCAAAAATTGGGACTGTCAGCTGGAATTTATTGGAGCCAGCCGCGTCGGGAAATTATTCTTTAAAATATAATGAAAACCCCATATCTGTATTATAGAGCTAAATTCTTGGCATATCGTTGAATTTCATGCGGTTTATCTTTTCTTGAAAACGAAAAAATATTACAAACCATGACATGGTCGCCGCCAACCTCTGTAAACCCTTTATAGTTGATGGAGAGAAGTATTCAAAACTAATGCCTTTCATCGGAATCTCCAAAGTGAGATATAACACAAGACAGCTGGAAAAATATATTAAGTTAAACCATTTAAAGCTTATGGCTTCCGAAAGTTGAGAGTGAGCTTAAATTTTTGGTTGAGAGTGTACCTATGCGTAACTATTAAAAAAAAAAAAATGTCCAATTAGCTGTCTAGGTCTTTTGTTTATTAAAAAGGAAATGTTTTTATGAAGATCTAGCTGAACTGGGGGAGCCCTTGGGGTAATGGTTAGCATGTCTGTCTTGTTCGAAAGTTTGTGGTTTTAATCTCAATTAAAAACAAAAAAACATTTCTCCACGCGTTATGCCTTGGCAAGTTCGCCTACAGTAAGTGTAAAAGTTTTGCCATGAGAAGAATTTTCTCGATTAGCAATTCGGAATCGGAAGAAAAATCGTAGGTCTCTCAATTCCGTCAAAAGGACTGGCTGTGAGAAATGCGCTAAGCCTTGAGGCTCCCCGCTCTTTTGCGACACCCTACATCTGTATGTAGATGTACTGATAGATAGATAGATAGATAGATAGATAGTTGATTTTATTGTTTTTCTCAAATACAATTTACATAGCTTTTTTTCATAAAATCGTTAAGGCTTGGCTATTGCCGTCTGCCTGATTGACATATAAAGGTTTACAAAGTAAAAAGTAGTTTTTAGTTTTACTGAACTGAGCAGTTTTTATAAAACCATAAAACCATGCTTCAAAGTCAAATTTGTAACCACCAAAAGCATAAAACTAGCTCACATGTATCTTCTGACATTTCAGCTTTAGGCGTGTTTGGTGATTCGAATCGTATATTCTGTAAAAAGCTAAAATCTAATCTTCTTATACATCCATCTAAATTTCAATGTACTTACAAAACTAAGCAACATATCTCAAAACGACTTGAAGCTCTTGAAACACCGCCACTGAAACCCCCAAAAATCATTTAAAGACTTGAAATATTGAAATTTGTGAAAGTTGACAGTTAAATTGAAAAAAAAAAAAAAACGAAAACAAATCAATTTGAGAAACCAATCGACTCAAAGACGAAATCATTTCTAAGAAGTGAAACGCTTCCCTACACACAAAACTCGAACCCACTTCAGATAACATATGCGCCTTTTTTGCCTTTTCCCTTTGTGGCTTCAAGACTTTTGTAAATGAATCCATTATTATTTCCACATTCAAATCTGAAACCCATGTGTACTCTTGTAAGTCTCTTCAATCAAGTGCCAGTGTACATTTCCATTTCTGGATCACAAAACAAACATTAATTTTGAGTTTTTCTATTCAAGTTCCCTGACAACAACCTACATGTTTTAATGTAAATCTTCAAAGCATACGGTTTTCTTCATTAAACATTCATGAAAGTCATTGCCTGATGAAGTGGTTCAGCCCACTTTAGAGAGGTTCTTCACAATTCTGGAATAACTAGTCAAAAGCCACACAACATTTCAAACAGAACAAAAGTCTTTCAAGTGTGTGCCCTACCAAGAAACCGAAGGAAACACTTAGAACTTAGCTGAGCTATAGAAAGTGTGTACTGAAGAATTCTTTTTTTGTTTCTTACTTTTTTTTCTGTTACTTTGTGCACTCCACCTTAGCTTAGCCTTCAGTGCAACCACACCTTAGGTGTGGAGTAACAAATTAATTTAATTATTAACAGAGGACTCACAATTGTGAACAGCCAAGGAAGCTTCCTAAGGCCGGTACACCTATGTATATGTAGGTAGGTACCAAGACACAAGCCGGAGCTAGAATCATGCGGTTTAAATCAAGACATCACGCTGCGGCTATGCCACATGATACCAACACTGCGACACACATCAAATGATCCAGTTTCATTTTTCTCATTTTCTTTTACTTATGCCGAGGTAGGGCCTTGGGGAACAGCGCACAATAATTGTGATAGGTAATCGATACTTTCTTCATTTTTGTTATGAGCTTATTTTATTTCTTATTTATTTTTTTTATCTTGTCATATCAACTTTATACTCTGGACGGGACGGATCAATGGCTGCCTTGTAATTAACACCAACGGAGATGCGGTATTGATGATACCCTCGGATCTATGTCATCGCATACACACATATTCGTAATGCCTGATTGAATTGCGTACGTGGTAGAATGAACACACTCTGGAACTCGACGCAACGTATGAAAGTATACTATGCATTTGGTATATCCGTGAGAAATATCTATAAAGTGAATGGACGCTACGGAATTCAATTAAAGCACATCAAAAGGTACCTTGCCCCGAATAAACACGATTTCCTGTATCGAAACTCCTGTTGAAATGTTGAATGGAATCGAATTGGCCTAAGGGTACCTTTACTGGATATGGATATGATTGCATGTGTGTTGCTGCAGACATTTCCGTCAATTCACAACATTGTTGCATGCAACCAACAACTATTGATCCAGGCTAATGAAGTTGACTTGCGGCGCTCCTTATTGGGACAGGTTTTGCCTCATATATTTATGACTGAAACTCAGAATAAACAAATGGAAATACTAATTTTGTGTAGAGCTTGTTGAAAACGGAACATTATGTAGAACTGCTGGAGGAAACTTGTAAATACAGAAAGAGCTGCAATTAAAAGTATAAGTACACTGCTTTGCTTATGAACGGGACATAGGCTTGGTACCATCTGGTCTTTGGAGGCGGGTTGCGTTAGAACAAGTTTGGTTTTATAGGCGACGGCGTCAGAGGATCATCTGACTCAAGGACGAGGTGATGTAAGACAAATGTCGGCAGTGGAAATTATCTTGTAAGACCGTTTGACAGGAGAATAACTTTGCATTACTTTGGTAGGTGTTGCAACCGTCATCGGCAGCAGAAAAAAAAATAGAAACAAGTTTTAACATTTTTGTGTGGATAGATAAAGACAAGCAAACAAGCCTACTACCGTTGGTAACAGGTGTCGCGAAATAGGTGTCGTATACGAGTACACACCAACGGGAACTATACCTGAATTTATGATGAGGTTCCCATGTGGAGCGTTTTTATGGCGCGAAACCAAATCGACTGTTGCGCAATAACATTTTGTGTTTGACAAAAATTAGTGAATGAATGAAAGAAGTGCATTCTGAGGTAATCAGAATATGACGAAAGAAAGGATGAAGTTGTTTCAATATTTGTTCTTTATTCAAAATAAAGACGAATCCTGGATAGTATTTAATCGAATGGGGCGATAGAGCTATGTACTCATCAACAAACACAAAAGAGGGAAGCCCGATAGGTTTTTCTTTCTTGTCTTTCAGGATTTACAAAAGGTTCAAAAACTACATACTATTTCATACTCAGTTGCTTGCGTTGATTCGTTACTTTTTGAGAAAAGATGAACTCTGGTGTTTCTCATTCATAGAATGAAACTCAAACTGCGCCCAGAACAGCTTTCCACAGCTAATAAAAGCGACAAAATTATGGCGTAGGTATTCAATTTTCGATCTTGGGTCGATTTAACTCGTTTGTGGAGAGTGACAAAATATCTTTATCTACAGCTCGTGCAATGCTTAAATCAACCGATACTGCTGCAATTTCACGTTCGATATTCGTACGAAGTTCATCAATCGTCGCTAGCTTGTTTTCATAGACCATAGACTTGACGTAGCCCCACAGGAAATAGTCTAACGGCGTCAAATCGCACGACCAAGGCGGTTGAGCGTCCTGTTGGAACCACATGTCCTCAAAGTTCATATCATCCAATTGGGGCCAAAAATATTCGGTTATCATTGAACGGGAGCGACCCACATTCACATTAACGTGCCAGTCTTGATCATCACAGAAAAAAATACGTCCCAATTACGCCGCCTCGCCGGCGCCGGTCCATAAAGCACACCAAACCGTAATTTTTTAGTGGTGCAATGATGACACATGGGACATGGAGTACGTGTGGATTGCTGCCTCACCAATACCGCATATTTTGTTTATTGACAAAGTCATTCAGCCATAAATGAGCCTCATCGCATGACGACCATAAATTGGACGTAGCCACTAGCGCTCTTAGCGTTGAGGCCACTGACTCCGAATTTCGCTAGTAAATTTTAATAATTTCGACTCGTTGTTGGCTCGTATATCTTTCCATCATGAAATGGTAAATTTTACTGAAAAGAAATGTCAAAAGAGTGGAAAGAAATATGGCGTCGTTTGCCGTCCCTGTCGCTGTACTTTTGAAGCGTCCCTGGTAGATAGAAGGAAAGCAATTTGAAAGGCGGACCGCGTCAATGTATCTTTCTGCGCAGTATGTTTTTTGTGTCAATTTGACCCTTTTGAAAGAGTGGTAGTGCTAATTTGATTGCTCAAGTTACCAATACAACCCTCTAAAAAATGTCAAATTAAATCAAGACTTAAAACAAAGAACGCCATTGATTGTCGCTTATTTGTCGTTCACAAGATATACAGAAAGACATTTTTTTTTTAAATCCTCCTTTAAAAAATGATTTTCAAGCTATGAACAAAAACCCATAAGGAGTTACACGAGTTTCACGACTTAAATTTAAAGTCAATAAAAAAAAATTAAGTTTAAATTTTAATACAATATCTCTTGAATATTGTCTGTCCAAAATTTACAAGTTGATCCGTAACAGTTTTGGAGATAAGGTCCCGATGAGTCACACACAAGAGGTTAATTACCCTTAGTGCTTAGTTTAAACATATGCAGTCGTATTTATAATCCCATTCCAAAGTATGTCTAACTTTGGACAGCTCTTAGAACAGTGTCCAACTCCAAATCGTATTTATAAACACTTTCATCGTTGTCTAAGGAACGTCTAACTTTAGACACCGAAATTGGTTGTCTAAACTATGGCTAAAGTGGCATTTGCTACAGCAAAAAACAATTTTGTCGAACATGTTATAAAACACTGTTGAGAGCTCTAAGATCGAATAAAATAAGTAGTTTGAGGTGCAAAAATACTACTTTCAACAATTTAATTTATAAATTGCACAAATTTCATCGTTTTATGAGACTTGGAAAAGCTGTAACTCAAAGTCAAATCAGCTGTTTTTTTGGTCTGGTTCAAGTGCTACGCCACACTCTTTCAGAGCGATTTTGTTGTTGCACTCGTATATCAAAACACAAAAAATGGTACTGCACGGATACATCATGAACGCCACCATTTAGTTTTTCATTCGGAGTTGACAGTTTGAGAGGATGTTTAGACAACTGTTGGAATGCATTTATAAATACGAAATTGGCTAAGGGTTGTCCAACTCTTTAGACACCGTCTAGTTGGACAGTTGTCTAAGGGTGTTCTAAGAAAATTTTATAAATACGACTGATGATGTTTAACAAAAGTATTCGAAATATATAATTCTCAAGGACTTTAACGAAGACTTTCTTCTCGATTAAAACTATTTAAACAAAATAAAAGTAGAAACCAAAATTTTTATTTTTTTAAATACATATTTTGTAAAAATGTCTGGCAAAAACCTAATGTTAATTTTTTCCTTTTCTTTTAGTTTATGATCTTAACAAAAAAACTTTTTTTTTGTTCACTTCAGATGATCCTGTAAAAAGTTCTGCTGTCAACGCTGACGCATATTTTTCCAAGGACTCGACCGAAATGATGTAACAATCGCGGGCAGAAACCTTTTATTTAGTGTATATTTTCAAGACTGTAAGAAGTGTGATTGAAATATATTACTTTTTCAAAAAAGTTGAAATCGGCTTGAAATCAAAAACTGAGTACGCAATTAGTTGCCGGTTAACCCTTTTAAAGTTATGGAGGTTAATAAAGGGCGTTTTTGGATGTAATCGTCTCGGGCATATCTGCGTAGATAAGCGACTTAAAATAACTTCACAAAACATAGTCCAGCGGTGTTAAATCGCCCGATCTGGGGTTTAACTTACAGGTTTGAAGTGCTTACTTGACGGACATTCTCAATTTAAGCTTTGTGTTGGAGACTCTCAACCGTAAGTCTGAAAGAGTCCATCAGAAGCTTTTCACCGATATAAATTTAGCGTTTCAGTAATAATCTGACGGTATAGGCAAGCTCGTGGAGTGGGTTACCTTCATCGACGGAACTGTGAACGTTAGTAGGTTTCAAGATATTTTGGAAACCAACTTTTACCCTTCGTATTCCCGTGTTGGAAACAGAAGGTGGTAGGCTCATGATTTAAAAAGCTGAAAAATCATGTCGTACAGCTAGGCTTAATAGACGAAGTTTACATTGATCGATTTGCTGCTTCAAATTGTTCAAGAAATCGATTACAACGCCAACGCTGTATATATACAGATTGATGTAACATTGAAGTAACAGTAGCTTCATTCGCACCAAGTTTCAAAAGTGCTTGTTGATATGTTTTAGGGAAACATTTCTTCAACTGCCAACCCTTAACTCTCTGTTCGAAGTCCACACACTGTTCAACAAATCGACCAGTATAAACAGCTACATACAGATTCATTTATTACGTGATTTCAAGTTGGCCATTTAACACCTGTCAAACTTAACTGATATTTGAAGTGTTTGTCTAAATGTTTCTCGTTTACAATAATGGATCCGCTAGGAATTCAACAACGAATTAAAATTATTGATGTTAGAAACTTTCAGCGCGTTGCCTGATGATTACGGTCGTCATTATCGGCCTACTATTTGATCGTTCAGTTAAATTATGAAAAAGTTTGAAGAGAGTTGAAACGACACTGATGTCGTAAGGATTCTTTATCATCTTAATACACGCTTAGTCGTCAATACTGCCGCTACAAGTGCAAGTGTTGCTAATGATCAGAATTTATTTAAATCTACTGCGCGTGTCGTAGAACGTAGACCAATTTTCCTTTTTCCTTCTTTTTCTGCAAGATCTTCAATCGATCATGACTTAGACGAAAGATGATTCCAATAAAACAACGGGACAACTAATCACATAAAACTACAAATGATGAGCTTTATTCCGTGACAAGTTTCCTAGTCGAGTTTCGGTTAGATCAATTCGGCAACAAGATCATGCAATTAGATACCGTTAGATTTTTTCTCGTATATTGTGTTGATATAAGTTTTGGGCAACTATTCTGCTTCAAATGAGTTAAAATAATTCCTTAATTTTGTCCTCCTAGTGAACTTATATCAACGTCTTGACAAACTTTATCAAAATATCGAAATAAGTTTTGAAACACTTTGACTAACGTGTTCTGGGAATCTTTTATTTCAATTTTGTACGAAGACTTCAAGACCAAGCTAGGATGGATAGGGCGTGCAGCCGCAAGCGGCAATACATCACACGGATCTCAAAGATCCATTGGGACCCCGCCCGGAATAACGGGGGATAAGAGGTTGTAAGGGAGTAGGATTTCAGAAATGAAGGGGATTGTGATAGTGACTAAGTATTGGGGATGGCTTACAATTTTTTTGCCTTTAGTGGCATAAATGTTCAAAATGAGTTCAAAATTAGAGTCTTTCTTTCAAACTTCGAAAAGTAGTTTATTTATGTTAACAAATGTTTACAGTGGCCAAATATGAAGGAGGTTAGACAGTTAAAAGGAAAGAAATTAAAGACCGTTATGATCATGAAAAGCGCTTTCTCGATTATCTTTTCGGAAACGGCAGTAAATTGTAGGCCCCTTCCATTCCTTCACAAGTCATGATTGTAAAAAATGCAATCGGCCCCGGATGTTCACCGCTCTGTTGCGCCATCCCATTTATTTTAATTATTCATTAGAGACCGTTAGTGTACCGTACCTCTGAGTGAGTCTTTATCGAAGGTGTCGTATCATTTATGCTTCAAAAGTAAAATTTAATTTTCTCATCATAAAACTGCTTGAATTACACCTTAACTTGTCTTTATCCGACGAAATGTGTTACATTTCCTCAAAGACACGACAAATATACCAAAATACAATTACAAAATTACACTTATACCACTCTAATGAAAAATCATGATGTGGTAATTATAGCAGTCACTAGATCTGGATCTCAGTTGGAATTCAAAAGTAAATGCTATGCTCATAATCAAAAACAATCACAGCAAGCGTGCTACACCATCAGGAGTTCTTTCTTCCCTCGATATTATAGACAAATTGCCTTTGCCAGCCTTATCCACAACAATCTTCCGCATTAACTATACACGATTTCACATTTTCCATTCTGAGCAAATGCTAACATAACATACACTCAAAGCAAAAGGCAGACGCTCTTTGCTTAAAGGCATCAGGCATCTTTCATTGCCAGCCAGGCTTTTGTTTTTTAATGATTCTACTAATGCTCACGTTTAAATGCCGAGTCGTCACGATTTAGTTTCAGTGCCACAAACTTTTATGGTTTATGGCGACATAAATTCAATCGTCTGCGAGTAATGAAATTCCGAGCTAAGAAAAAAAAAGAAAACATCCAACGCATGTTGTTCAGGATCTTTCATACCTGAACATGGGTTGGCCTCCTTGCATTTTAAAATAAGTGATGCCAATTTGAAGAAAAGAAAGAAGTAGTTTAGTAACATGGTTCTTATTCATTTCAAGCATTTTAGCTTTAGTTTTCAAAACGGAATTCGACTTTTGACTTAGTAAATATGACAAAGACAAGAATACGCTGCATTTTTTTATGAAGCTTTCGAGTGTATGTTTGTGAAATAATATAAGTTAAAATAAATAAAAAACATAGATAAGGTGCTGCAATAGGGCGGGGAGCCCCGAGGCCTGCATTGCTCACAACCATGCTTTGTGTGGGAATGGAGGGGACCTACAATTTTCTGCCGATTCCGAACGGGTTATCGAGAAAGCGCATTTCATGGCAATGAAATTACTATCGGAGGACTTGCCAATTTCTTGCGAAAGGCGGCACTTTGGACAAACAAATTTATTTTCTTTTGATCGAGCCCCGAACATCCCGGTCAACAGGCAGACATGATTACCATTACGTAAGTTTGAAATTGCTTTATGTTATTTTCCAACAATATAAGGACACAAACGTGGTGAACAGATTACTGACACAAGACACGCGGTCTTTTGCTAATTCGATATCAATGGAACATTTATTAGTGAGGGTTGGCTCTTTTGGGTATCATACGAGCCGTTTGAAACCCGGAAAATATCTCCCGAGTTAACAACACCAGCTGATTCGTTGTGGTCTCGTTCAAAATAGGGGACTCTCCTATAGTACTAGTTAAACTTTGGAAGGGGTAGCATGTTTAGTTTGTGTTTCACGCGAGTTTTTGCAAAGCAAGGTTTTTTCTACACGTCGCGAAAATGAGTGACGCTATTAAGAAGCAACGCGCGGTTATCGAATTTTTGGTTAAAAGACACATCCGCGGAAATCTGTTTTATGCTTAAAGAAGTGTATGGAGATGATTCTCTGTCGAAAACTGCCGTGTTTAAGTGGGCAAAGCGGTTCAGGAAGAGCGTGTTTCGATAGAGGCCGATCCGAGGCCTTGCGCGGCCGTCAAATCTCGAACCCCAACCAGTGTCGATCGTATCTGCACGTTGGTAACATCAGACCATCGCGGTTAACACTCCGTTAGTTGTCCTATGAGTTGAACATCAATAAAGAAACGATTAGGCAGATTTAACAGGAGGAGCTAGACAGAAAGATTTGTCCCAAGTTGGTCTCGAAAATGCTCACGTTGGACCAAAAACACCTTCGAATGTCCATCTGTAGTGACCTTTTATCGAAAATTGAGACGGATGGGAGCGACTGCATGAGTACTGTGGTAACCGGAGATGAAGCAGTATCTCAAGGGGAATCACCACGCTGGTGTACTGGAGGCGAAAGAAATGCATGCGCTGAATACCCTTACTGCAGACGACTACCGAGGGTGCTTCGAGGGGTGGGAGCGGAGGTGGAAGCGGTGCGTGGAACTCCAAATAGAAAACTCTGAAGGATTATGATCGAAATTTCGCTGAAAATTAATTTAGCTGCCCCTCAGAGCTCGTTTCTGGGTTTCAAATTGACATACCTCGTACGTTGTTTTGTTTGAGTAATCTTATGACTGAAAAACTGGGTTTGATTTCCCAAACTCAGTGAAAGATTCGCCCCTGTAAAATCTGTAGTATTCTCAAAAATTCGGAAAGCAGTAAACTAGTGGGCGACTCATTGATTATGAAAGCGATAGCAGCATCTTTGAGATCTACTGGATCACAACCAACTTTTGTCATTCGAAAATATTATTGATTTCACATCCAGAAGAGACTTTACCTACCTATCCAAACTGTAGTGGGAGTAAAGTGGCAACACTGCACTCAGATGTAACTGAAAAGTACTCAACAATTTCGAAGTCCCTAGTGTGATGCGCTGAAATTTATGTTTATCCAGAAATATTTATGACATTCATTTCTTGGAGCGTTCTTATGCCAAATACGTTCTATGCTACGCTCTACAACAAGATCTCAGCACAAAAGTTACATCCAAAGAGTTCATTCCCCTTTCATCCGGCACGGTTATTTATAGCTCACGAGTGATAATGTGGCCACATTCATTCGATTTTGTTTTTCTTCGATTTATTTGTGTTATTTATTTAATTTTCAAAAATAAAAAAATAAAATACACATTTCCAAAGCTTGTTTCCCATGATCGTTTAATTAATGAACACTTTTTAACGATTAAGTCGGTTGAAAAGTATCTAGCTATGCCTACCTATAGCTGACATCGAGTGCGACCAATCACTATACGCTCCAATACTTTATTAATAGGATTGAATTATTAATTTGATGCCATTTATCCCACCAGCACAGCATGATGTGTGTGTGGCGCTGTACGACCAGCGCGGTTGGCTGATGGCTGTGCCGCACCAAAACACAAAATGTAGTTCGAAAAGTTAATGGAAATTTACACGTCGTGTTTGGATATGTCAAGAGATCAGCCGCAGAGCGCAATTGTGACGGCCCACATGCTGTCAAAAATATATGTTTAGCTAGAGGAACAACAAGAGTTATCTATTTATTTACTTAAGTGGAAATTGAGCGACATGGAACATCTAATAACTATATTTCTTGTTGAACATGTCCTTATTGCAGTGGGTTTCCAGTCTGGGAAGTCTAAATTTTATGAAGAAAAAAAAAGATTGTGGTGCCTCCACGACAAGTTTTCCAGTTGATTTAGAGTTATTGAAAAAGTAGCCACGGGTTATGCTTAAGAAAGTTAATCAACTTGATTATTTCTTCCTGGCAGTACAAGCCTTCAATTAGTCGTTTCTATTTTTGTTTTATGATTGACGGTTAACGTCGCGGCATACAAGCTACAAGAAAATCACACTTCCATGTTCCTATTTGGTGATAAAGGTTGCATTTTAGGGCAAAGTATTGATATCTGTCAAGTTAGTATTATCGCTGATGTTCACTCAAGTTTCTCAATTTTATTTATTGTCATTGATTTTTCGTGAAAACAAATGATTTGTCGTTCTGCGCTTAAGAAAACAGGGTTGTAGTGTTGAAATGAGACGTCTGTTAAGCATTACCAAGCTCTCTAAAAAAGAGCCAAGTCAAATCAAAACCAAAACTGAGGTTGCCATTTTTTGTGGCGAATTTTGGGTTCACAAAATATGAAAAGAGATATTTTGTAGCGAAACCCTTTTGAAACATTTCTCCATACAGATGATTTTTATGCCATGGATTAAAGATTATCTATGTATAGATTAGCATTATGAAAGGGGGTGTGACAAAATATTTTTTTTTTTTTCATATCTTGTAAGAGGCTAAAATTCTGATTTGAAACTTTTTTGAAATACATAATAAATTTAGGTGTTATTCGTATACCAATGGGATAAAAATTAAGTACATGTCTAGGTGTTTTTCGTTCATAGCTTGAAAATCTTTTATAAGTGGAGTATTTTAGAAGGGTGTCTCGACAAAATATCTCGACTTGGCCGTCAAGTTTACACTACACACGCTTTAAAACAATCAACCAAGGAAACAAACTTTTGAAATGGTAGTGCTACCGTGAAGGACATTTCAAAAATTTTCCAATAATCAAAAGTTTGGTCGGAGAAGTTTATCAGAGTGATAACAAGGCTTCAAGATCTATGTACATACATACATCTTCGTTAATTTTGACATAACCACCTCAAGATCTTCTACAAGCATATAAAAATTTAAAAAAAAAGTGGATACAAAAACGAATGCTTTACAAATTGTGACTGTAACTGGAAGTAACATAACCTACCAAACGGTTCGTAAACACCCGTCAAAATTGAAACATTCGTTGGTCAATAACAACAAGGAAACGAAAAGTCTTTTTCGTACGCTTACTGTTTTTCTAGGGGGTGTTTTTTAGAAGTGTGGTTTTCAATCTGGCAATACTATTCCGGAGTTGATCTTTTTGACAGCTGTCACTTTATTTATGCTCCCATCATTTGAAATTAATTTTATAATATGCTCAGTTGGGTGTGCTATTTCATTACGCAAAAATTGAAGCCAGTCGATCGCTAGGCATTGCGTCAGTTCGGAAAATTGTCTCGAAACGAAGTTTCTGTTGAAGCCGATTTTAACGAAATTTCAAAGCTTTTGAAATTTGAAATTTTAGCCTTTGCGTTACTTCCAAGATCAGGAGATTCAACAGGGCTGGATGATTTTTAGTGGGGCTATGTGAAGTTGCTTTATTGACATCTTAAAAGAGAATGTTCAACTCGTTATTGCTGACATATGGCCCAAAATACAAAAAAAAGAGACGAAAATTAGACTCTCGGCTGAAATTCATGCGATTCTGACCGCCGCCACTTGTCTGAAATTATTTATAAAAAAATAATGGCAAACCCTTATCTTTATATCATTTGACCAAGTTATTAACTTCTGAAACCCTAAAGCATGAATTAAACTTTTGGAATTTCGAATTCAGAAGCAACTGGTTCACGATGTATTAAAAATGGCCATGGTGTGTAGAGTTTTCAATTTTCTTTGCACAAGGTCATTCAATTCTTAGTTTCATGTTGGTCGCGCTGGCATTGGACAACTATCGAACTCAACTGTCATTGGATGAAAGTGCCATAATAGCTCCGTTCGAGAACGTGTCCAAAACATAACATTTTAATACATTTATCCAAATTTGACCACACGTTATGTTCGACTACTTTAAAATATACTCAATTTTGACAAGCAGTTCTTTTCTTAAGAGAGTAAACAGTTTCTCCATGCTACACATTCTGATTTAAGAAATTTCAATGGCAGAAATGTGTGAACGTCAAAATAATTTGAAAGTTTTTTTCATGATGTTGTAAGGTAATATTTTGTTTTTCAGTTGCAGATTGACATTTTGTTTTGCATAAGATACGACAAAAGCTCAGGACAAATAGATTCGCTCAAGACAAGAAAAAAAAAATGGGAGTAGGGTCTATATCTTCTTTGGATTAGACGCGAGTGGAAATTTCTTAAATTTCTCAAAAACTAAGAAAGATTTTTTCCTTCGGCATTCTGTTTTTGAATTAAAACTAATTATAAATAAATAAATAGGGTGGCGCAACAGAACGAGGGGCTCCTGGGCCCAGCGCATTTTTCACAATCATGCCTTGTGAGGGAATGGAGGGGACCTACAATTTTCTGCCGGTTCCGAACGGCTTTTTGAGAAAGCGCTTTTCATGACAATTAATTTATTAACGGAGGCCTTGCCAATTCCTCGCGAAAGGCGATACCCGTGGAACATTTTTAGAACTAATTAGAGCATTAAATTATTAAAGAAAAAGAAATCGTTAACAACGCAAAGTTTTAAAAACTTTAATTTAAAGAAAAAAAAAATTCACTTCATTTTCAATTTAGACTTTCAGACTTGATTACTCAGAAAACAGTCACTTTAGTTAATTTGATCCAGAATCCTAACAAAGTTTCAAAAATACTATAGTAGATATGGGATGGTAAGCTGCTTAATTGATTTTTAATAATTTTTTTCTCGAAAATTAAGTTCCCCGATTTAGTGGAGAGAGATAGACCCTCTACCATACGCTTTTTCTCTTGTCTTGACTCAAAGTATAAGTTCTGGGCTTTTGTCACAACTTATGCAAAACACCTTGCATATTGTTTAGTTGATTTTTGTCTACGCATTGTATGAAAACACCCTTCATGACCAGCAAACCATACGACAGTTGACAACTGCTATATGTTTTTAGCAAAACACCACCAAGGTAGTAAAACCGCCCGAACTTTCAAATTTTTTGAGCAATGCTTTCAAAAAGCAGCTTCTTTATTTTAAAATGTAGGTATACGAGTTTTTTAATTTCCATGTCTGTGAGCATGACAACTAGGTACGACATCCAAAACGTTTTAATGCTGTTTCTGCTTGCAAGCGTGTAAAATGTTGTACTAACTAATGTTTCTCATACTCAGCATCGATATGATGAAACTCGTATATTCGATGAATTCTGATTGCGATTGGCTCAAATTTGACGTTTAAACGTGTGTAACTTTTGTGTCGACAACGTTCAAGATTCGCTTCAATCGCTCTCAGAAAGATTTTAACTCCACTCCTAAAAATTTAACCGAGTGCCAATTTTGGTAGTTGTTCAATACATTTGAGCTTTGTGTTGGAGAAGTTCATCTGAAACTTTTCACCCCAGCTGTTTGCGAAGAAAAACAAAAATCGTCAATTGGCCAGCAAAGTTATTGTGAACTCTAGACGCATTGAAATCTAACATTACTAAAGTCCTAGATGCGTCAACAATCGGTAAAGAAAATTACGTCAAAAGAGTTACATAGGTCCAATGAGTCTCTCCGAAGTGGGCATTTAAAAAAAAAATAATGCTGTTCAAGCTTCATCGCAAAGTACCTACAAACTTTGCACGCAAACAAAAAATGAACGAGCCACCCTAGGCACAAACTAACAAAACGCGGTAGCTTTATCTCGTTCCGGTTCCGAACGGCTTAAGCGCTTTTCATGACAATGAATTTACTAGCGGAGAACTTGCGGAAGGCGATACCCGTGAAAAAACATTTTTGCCTCTGCAAACCTCTCGATTAGCAAGTGAACATGCTTAACCATCACGCCACGGGTACCACAAAAATTTGGGAGTGGTACGGAATCCCCAAAAAAAAATAATCCCCATCGGTTAAAATCCCCAAAAATTAAAATCCATCTTGCTAATATCCCCCACAGACATATTGCACATGGATGAAATCCACACCTACACAATCTTTTTTGCCACAATCCCCACGAAATCTCCAAATCCCCAGTGTCCGTGTACATCTAAATTAAGTGCATTTATTTTTCCGCAAAATAAATTATTTTCTTGTGTAGTGGTCTGTCTTAGTTATAAGAAATTAAATATTTTTTCATTATAAAACATTAAGAATAAAGAGAATTTTTTTTTTTAATTTTTCTTTTCATTTCATTTAAAACTTTGAAAGGGACCTTATTTTGTAAGCATTACTGTAACATATTACGTTTTTGAGTGTTTTTTATTAGCTTACAAATTTTGAAAATGTATTTTCATTTCAATAAAAATAACAAATTTTATAAAGAATTTTATGTTAACTCTTTCTTTTACATTTTCCTGCAAAAATTCCCAAAAGAAATATGTTCAAGTAGTGAATCATGCGATAAAATCGCGGCGAATTTATCACATGATTCACTACTTGAACATTTTTGTTTTGGGGAAATTGGTTTGGGGATTTTAGGTTTGTATAGATTTTCACTTTGGGGATTTCAGAGCTGGGGATTTTGCGTTTGGGGATTTCCGTTTGGGGCTTTTAGTTTGGGGCAAACGCCACCAACCCCAAAAATTTTATTACAAATCTTCAAAATTCATATTTTTTGCAACATGTAGGTATAAGGTTCAATATTTGCATATTACGATGAGCTATATGAAAAATCCCAAAAAGCGGCAGGTTGCCGAATTGGCGTTTTACGGAAGTGTCATTTCAACTAATAAATGTTTGTCAAATTCTGATATTTTCAATTCACACTGCGCAATTTCACTGCGCCTTCAATTATTTTTTATTTTAACTTATGAATCTCACTTTTAGATAAAGGGTTATTTTTTTAGATGTGTGGTTTTCAATCTGGCAGCACTTTTTATCTTTATCGTTTTGACAGTTGTCAATTGATTTATTTTAAATTTGGCTTGCCATTTAATCGTGGAAGAATAGAATTCAATTCACACGACCACTGGGCACTGCGCCACTGTATTGTGGAATTATTTGAAGTTTCTTGTCTCATGCGATAAGCCCCAGACGTTAACCGCAAGCCAGCCGCGGTAGCCACTTGCCCGAAATAATTTGTAAACATAATGGCAAACCTTTATCTGTATTATAAAGCTAAATTCTTGGCCATAACATTAAATTACATGCGTTTGATTTCTTCTTGAAAGCCACAAATCTCAAAAATACCTTAAAAATCCCGCTTTGACTGAAATAAACTCTGCCAATGCTGCAGTAGAGGCACAACTCCTTAAGATGGACCCCCTAAGTTATTGCCAGATCAAAGGTTCATTAAACTTCAAAAGTTCTACGAATAACTCTCAATGTTTAACTGCAACTTACTTTAAGATCAATCTGCTCAAAATATCCATCAACAACAACCGTAGAAGAGGAACTTATTTACGTTGCTTCAAAGAACAAATAAATTAAACCAATCCAAAACGTCTGTTTACAAATTAACAGAAAATTGAGGATGCAAACGAAAACCTTTTTTCCTTCTTACACTGTTTGGAAAAGAAAAAACAATTTATGGAGACTCAACGAATTCCAATTTGTACCTATGTCCACATCTACCTAACCTAGGAACCTACGTGTCTGCGTTTGCCTACCTGCCAACTCATTCACAAAGGAATCAAGTCCTGTGAATCAATAATGAGAACATAATTAAAACCAAATAGAGAGAAAAGGTCAGACAAAACAAAATGCGATGTAATGCTCGACAAACACGAGGGATCGTATCGTAATCGTAGGCATATTCTTCAAACAGGGGTTGTATCTTGACTGTGTTGAAATAAAGCAACAAGGACGTCTGCTTTTGTTTGTTTGTGAGAGATTATCACTACAAAAAAGGGTCGTTCCTTTCTTTTAAACAGGTCAGAGAATGTTTGGAATTACTTTATTTCCAAAAACTCACCTTTCCGCCAACCTTCAACGAATATCCCATGCCTGAAGGTGTCTTCAGCTGAACCGGACAAACAAATCCAATATTCCGGTGTGGGGCTTCGACGGCATTCTTACGCGGTGGAGTTACTCTTGGTAAATTTGCTCGTGTCGGCGAAGGTGTGGTTGCGGTGGTGTTTTCGGCCACGCACAAACCATCACCCCCATACACAGGAAACTTGGAGCACTCTAAATTTTCTGGCCAATTAAAGTTGTAGTGTTTCATTAAAGCCTCGCAAAGTCGAGCCGATTCGCATAAACTCCGACATGGCGGAATCGGTTCATCGAGGATAGTGCACACGGGCACATACAACGAACAGAGAAACAACTGCAGATCCGGGCTGCACGCGATTTTCACGAGTGGCGCAAACTGATGAACTTCAAGGCCGGCTTCCTCTTGTCGCGTGTGACCAATTAGATTTGGCATTATGGTCATGTTGTACGGAATATCCTTGCAAATCGATATGGTTATGGGTTCACAACGATTGTGATGCGGAAACAGGTCGGACGACATACCGGTCGACGAGCCTGGCAACACTTCGACACCACCATGATGGTGATACCCCCCACTGCCAATGTTGGAATCATAGATCCTTTGCACTCCACTGCAGTGGGCAAGTATTGAACATAACGAAAACACAAGCAACGAGATTTCCATTGCTTCCAAATAATTATTTACACTTTTGGATTTTTATATGGCAAATAACACGATAAGGCTTCGAGACACAAAATTATTTTATTTTCATAAAGGCTTTCGCGTGGAAAATGATAACTCCGCACGACGCGACGCAACGCAACGCACACACAATCACACGAATAATCCGATACCGATTTCCAACTGTAAACAAACGGCGAGCATTGTTCCGCTCGATCGGACGTTGCACTTGACGCTGGTTCGTCAGCGATTTCTTATTATCGCCAGGAAATCGTAATGTTTTTGTTGTTTAATGACTGCGCGCGTAAATAAAAAACAAAAATGGAAAGATTTTATTTAAAAAAGTACACTCAGGCAAAAATCCCATTCGACCGACCGCGAAGCAACACACTCTTCGCCTTTGAACGTCATTCACCAACTGAATACAAATACTGAAATAAATTCAATGATGAATTTTTTGTGGATGAATAGGAAAATCTCTTTCACCTGCTTTGTTTATGTTTTTCATGGAGAAGAAATAAGAGAACTCACCATACTCTCTCTTGAATGAAATTTATTCAGCGCTTTGAGTGAAACACAACACATTAAAACATTTGCTTATTTGTTTACTTTTCGGCGTTAGGCCGAATGAAGTGAATATTCGATTCAAATGTGTATTAATTAATAAAGAAATGATAAGAAAAACAATTGAGGTTTCTAATGATTGACAAAGTCTATCATGCTGCTGTGTTTGCATTAAAATGCCATCGTTTGGCGGCATTTCTGAATCTGGATTCTGGAAACTTTAGATATAACTGAAAGAGAAAATGCCGGCATCCCGGCATTGTTAATTGAATTTTTGTATTTATTAACCTTCGTTGAAAGAGAGCAAGCAGCAAGCTAACGAAAGTTGTAGAGAAGACAGAAGAGAATCAGATTTGAGAAGTATGATTTTTGTCAGTGCTGCCGGATAAGAATACAGTGAAATCTCCCTTGGGCGGACAGCCATGGTGCAGAAGTTTTTGTCCGCCTAAGGGAGTTGTCCGTTTAAAGGAAATCAAACAAAAACACCAATTTAAAAAAAGAAATAGCTGATGCTTCAAAATCTGTGATTCCTAAGCGTGTTGCAACTTCTGTTGCCTGTTATCGAATTGCACTTTATCTGAAACCCTTTGTTTCGAGTTGCATTGAACCAATCGAAAACATTTTTATCAAGGCCGCTTGACGAAATAAATCGTCTTTTAGGATGAGTTGCATTGTATAGTTTGACCGCCATTCTCTCAAAAGCTCATTCTTTTTTTCAGTAGATCACCAACTAGGGTTTTTCCTATTTTAAATTCTGTTGCTTTTATTCGAATGCCTTTTTTTATATTTTTGAGTTAAGCTAATTACGTATACTTTTCCCTTTAAAATCAAAGTTCTCTTTTTTGGTGGCATCCTGAAAACATGTTTCTATAAAATCTACATAGGTAAAAATAATTAAAAGAATTTAAAACTGCCTGAGCGCAAATAAACTAAAATCAAAAAAATGGACAATTTTTCACGTCCAAACAAAATCACTTATTTTTCAAAAAATTTGATGCTCGCTGTAAACTGCAACTTAAAAAAAAAATACCGCTGCCAAAGTTATCAGCCTGATGCCATGTTCAATCCTGCTTTGGTGTACGTCTAAGAGAAAATATTTTGTCTATCATACGTGAAATTTCTGTCCGCGTCCGTCCAAGGGAGTGTCCGTCTAAAGGAAACTGAAAACAATGAAACTTATATGGAGCGATTTCCGTGCAAAAAAATTTGTCCGTCTAAGGGAGGTGTCCGCCTAAAGGAGGTGTCCGCAAAGGGAGATTTCACTGTATTTGAAAGTAATACTGCAGCCAAAAGAGGGGAGTATCTTAAAAAAAATAGTAATTCACACATCTTCTTAACAATTTTTTTTTTAAATTTTATTTAACTCAACGAAAAAAAAATAAATAAATTATTAATTTGAATAAGAAATGGTTAAACATAAAGTCCGGGAGCCAGGTATAAAGGAAATGGCTCTTTTTTATGGAGCATGGCGCATGGGCCTTGTATACTTGTCCACTTTTCACTTATCACTTGTCACTTGTCCACTTGTCCACTTGTCACTTGTCACTTGTCCACTTGTCCACTTGTCCAATTGTCTACTTGTCCACTAGTCCACTTGCCCACTTGTCCACTTATCCACATCTCCACTTGTCCACTTGTTTACTTGCCCACTGTCCACTTTTCCACTTGTTCACTTGTCCACTTGCCCACTTTTCCACTTTTCACTTGTCACTTGTCACTTGTCTTTTGCCCACTTGTCTACTTTCCCATTTGTCCGCTTGTCCACTTGTCCACTTGCCCACTTGCCCACTTGTCCACTTGTTCACTTGTCACTTGTCCACTTGTCCACTAGTCCACTTGTTCACTTGTTCATTTGTTCACTAACCCACTTGTCCACTTGTGCACGTGTCCATTTGTCCACTAGTCCTATTGTCCACTTGCCCACATGTCCACTTGTCCACTTCTCCACTTTTCCACTTGTCCACTTGTCACTTATCACTTGTCCACTTGTCCACTTGTCCACTTATCCACTTGTCCACTTGACCACTTGTCCACTTGTCCACTTGTCCACTAACCCACTTCTCCACTTGTCCACTTGTCCACTTGTTAACTAACCCACTTGTCCTCTTGTCCACTTGTCCACTTGTCCACTTGTCCACTAACCCACTTGTCATCTTGTCCACTTGTCCACTACCACTTGTCCACTTGTCCACTTGTCCACTTGTCCACTTGTCCACTTGTCCTTGTGTAAAAAGAATCAAAAGCATCTAATTTATAATAATTACTATTTGCAATTCTTATTAATTTTTAATTTTTTACACTAAAACTATGAGACTATGACTAATCTGTGGCATATGTTCTGCAACACTTGAGTTTTCTTTTTCAATATATTTGAGACGTGCAAAGTGTTCTTTAAATCTTTTTGTGATAGGTCTTCTTTTCTGTCCGATACATTCTTTTCTACATTAATTTTTCTCGCATTCTTTTATTTTTCTTGGATTCAGTGTATTTTTATTTAGTTTTATATAAGTGATTAAGTTGGCACGTTGGCAGTAGTGCTAGTGGCAGCTAGTTCATCTCTCTCGAAAAACAATTGGTATTTACTCTTAAGAAACTGCTGACTTAAGGAAGAAAACAGAAGAGATGAAATCAGCAAACGCTCAGTGGAGTCTGGAGTGCGCTCAATGCCACCAACCACCATCCACCAATACCACCATCCAGGGTTACCTTTGGGACTCTTTTGCGTCCTTTTGACTCTTTTTTAAGGTCTGGACTCCAGGACGCCACTATTTAAAAATCATTGAATTCGGACTCCTTTTACAAATCGAGGACTCTTTAAGAACTGAAATATTTTTTTTTAATACAACATTTCCGTCGAATACATTTGTTCTGCTTTTGTTTACATCCTATTTTGAATTCAGCCATAAAAGTTAATGTCAATAAGGTAAAAGCATGTTTTCTTTGCTTGTAATAGATATGACACATGAGAAATGAGATACCTACATACAAATTCTTTTAATTGAAAAATAACTGAATTTGTTTATGTTTGGTAAGCAATAATTTATATTTGTTTTCCTTTCTATAATTAATTAAAAAATGATTGATTATAAGAAATGTTCAGTCGTATTTATAATCCCATTCCAAAGTATGTTTAACTTTGGACAGCTCTTAGAACAGTGTCCAAGTCCCAATCGTATTTATAAACACTTTCATCGCTGTCTAAGAAATGTCTAACTTTAGACACTGAAATTGGTTTATGGCTAAAGTGACCATTGATATAACAAAAAACAATTTTGATGAACATGTTATAAAACACTGTTAAGATTGTTAAGATTGAAAGAAATAAGTAATTTGAGGTGCAAAAACACTACTTTCAACAATTTCATTTATAAATTGCACAAATTTCTTCATTTTATGAGACTTGGAAAAGCTGTAACACAAAGTGAAATCAGCTGTTTTTTTGGTCTTGTTCAAATCATACGCCACACTGCTTCAGAGCCTTTTAGTTGTTGTACTCGTATACTAAAACACAAACAATGGTACTGATCGGATACATCATGAACGCCACCATTTAGTTTTTCGTTCAAAGTTGACAGTTTGAGAGGTTGTTTAGACAACTGTTGGAATGCATTTATAAATACGAAATTGGCTAAGGCTTGTCCAACTGTTTACACACCGTCTAGTTGGACAGCTGTCTAAGGATGTTCTTAGCAAATTTTATAAATACGACTGGTTATTTCTTCTAGTTTGTATGGGACTCTTTTTTTTACCCAGGACTCTTTTTTCTGACTCCTTCCAAAAATTTTCAGAGGTAACCCTGCACCATCCACCAACCACCACCATTGCAGTAGATCTACTGCACTTATCTCGAAAAATAAATCTACTGCGTTTAAAAAAAATCTACTGCACTTTTGTTCTTACTAAATAAACTAACTAAACAAGTCTTTACATTGAAATTTTAAAAAATTATATTAGTATGGATTCAGTCAGTACCAATGCAGGTTTAGAAAGTATCTTACATTATTATTAGACCAGGGTCGATAATTTTTGAGACCAAAAAAAATTATAGTAGGATGAAACAAATTGGATGAGGTAGAAAATAAACCAAAAAATAGGAAAAATAAATTACGGGCGATCTGAGGTCGGGAAGTGGGAGGGGGAGAGTATTTAAGGGTAAAAACGGTTAATCTCGATTTCCGTTAAAACTGCAAGTTTTAGAAAAAAAGTTAAATGGCAAAGTTGTAGGTAATAAAAAGATCTACAACTTTTGTAGACACACTTTTTTCACATAACCTCAAAATGTATGTGAAAAATCCGAATAACTGAATTTTTGGTTTTTTATTTTTATCTTTTGCAAAAAAAAACTTATTTTTTCACGAAATTTGGTGAAAACATATCTTTGTATGTTTCAAGCATACAGTAATTTTTTTGATTTGAAATATTTATTTTTTCACCTTATTTTGACAAAATATCGAAAAATCCTCCTAATTTTGAATCGAAAATTCTCACGTCAAAATATCTGCTTTTTTAAAAAAATTGGTGTGTTCGTTGAATTCTCTACTTTCAGATGGTAAGTTTTACCGGAAATCGAGATTAACCGTTTTTTAAACTTAAATACTCTCCCCCTCCCCCTTCCTGACCTCAGATCGCCCGTAGTTTATTTTTCCTTTTTTTTGGTTTATTTTGTAAGTAAGTAAGAAGTAAGTAAGTAAGAATTCATTTTTATTATCGTTCAAAAAATTAACAATTAACAATAGTTCTATGAATTAGTTAGCTATGGCTTTGCCGGCCGCTCGGTTGGCAATATATTAACTAAATAGGTTTTTATGTTGTATGTGTTATTCAAATTCAGTTATTAGTAACCTTCGGTACTCATACACACTTTGAAGATAGTAATAAAGATTTTTCCAATTGTTTCCATTGAGGTAAAAAACAGCTTCCTGCATCGTTAAAGATCTTTTTCCAAAATGATTTTGTCTTTGTGTAGCATAGATTGGGCAAACTCCTATGATATGGAATCAATCTTCTTTGGATTTCATATTGCACAATGTACAAAACTGATTGTAGCTTCCATTGTATGGGGCTCCATTAAGTCCAAGGACTTCACACCTGGCTTTGAATATTATTGAAATCTGCTTATAACTTAGTAAGTCACAAAAATAGTTATTTTCCTTCATGTTGTAGTTGAGCTGTGAATACAAGATTCTACTCTCTGACTGTTGGGCTTATATTTCTAACAAAGCTCTTTCAGTATCCTCAAACTTTTGAATTGTACGATACATCTGATGTTTTAATAAGCTTCGGTTATCTGAATTTATGCCAATGTTTTCACCGTAAACATCACCACGATTCTGCCACTGTGCCATCCACCAATCTTTATTTCTTATTTCATATCTAAGCATTTTATTTACGAGACGTGTATTCGGCAATTCAAGGACTTTTAAAATATAATCGGCTTGTATCTTAAGTGTATAAGTGTGTAGCTTTGGTAATCCTGTTTCTAAATATACAGCATAGTTTGGTGTTCTTAGTGAAAGATTGAACAATTTTTTGATAAAATTTCTTTGCAGTTTCTAAAACAGTTCAAATTCTTCTGCACCCCATACTTGCGCAGCGTAACACAAAGTTGACTTCATCACTGCATCAAATATTCTAAACTTTGTGGAAAGGTTTACGTTTTTATTAGAAAAGATATTTATTTTTGTTTTATTTTGGTTTATTTTGTACCTCTTCCAGTTTGTTTCATCCTACTATAATTTTTTTTTTTTTTCACTTTTTACCATTTTAAAAATTATCGACCCTGGTCTATATCTTTCCTATACGGATATGGATTTTGGTATCGAATTCTAGCGATATATTGCTTCTCGGCACTTTGAAGAAAGCAAATTTTTTTAAATAAAAGAATGTTGGATTCAATTTCATGTAGAGATTTGTATTCAAATAAAAAAGCGTTTTAATTTTAATGATACGCAATTAAATCTTCTTAAGCATTAAGATGCAAAGGCAGTGATAGAGGGTACCTATACATGTATACAATGACCTCGTTTTGGCCATTGTAATGTCTTTTCCGCTCTATAATGAAAATCTCGAAAAATTTAACATTGCTTGGATGTTTTTGTTGGGAAACCAATATTTTCTAGATAAATATTATGACAGGTTTTTGGGTCAAACTTAAGAATGAAGAAAACACTTTTGAGAAAAAAAAATGTTATAGTTTATGTAAATGTACATATATGTTAGCTTTATGTTCAATGCCACATAGTAGTGCCGCAGCACAACGGAAATTTTCGATAGTTAGTTATGTGAAGGATAAACTTCGCATCAAATTAAATACAACCACTTTACAAAATGTTATACTGTGTAAGGTAATCGACGACGTAATCAAAGAGTGTTGGGAACCTTCGGATTCTGTGGGCCTTTAAGAGTATTTTAATAAGTTTATATTTGTCGACGGACAATTTAAAAAAAAGCAATAATTAGCTAGCAATTTTGACAATACTTTATTTTATTTTAAAGCTGATGTTAATATTAGTGTAAGAATTTTTATTTGAATTTGTTTTAAAGAAAAATGTTTATTTTGTTATTTTAAGTTATTTATGTATGTAAATCTATGTTAAAAGTTGTTCATGTTTTGAAAATGAAGAATCTACTGCAGAATAGTTGAATCTACTGCAATTTTCTTTCAAATCTACTTCGGACATTTTTCCAAAAAGTCCCATCACTGCCACCACCACCACGCACCACCACCAGTCAGAGTCAGAGTCACCACTCACCGCACCGTCACCACTCGCACTCAGCATTCACCACACGCCACACCACGCTGTCTCACTCATTTTACCACTCGAAAAGAATAACAAAATGAACCTACTCCAACTCCACTCAACAAAATAAACAAACTTTGTTGAAATACACACGAGACACGACACAAGCCACAACACACATGCTACCAATTCCTTAGGGGTAGAAAGTTCAGGTTGAAAAAATCGTCATTTAGAATTAAAGAAACATGAAACAAACAATCGGAGCAGAGTGTGCGAACTCAAAATATTGCATAGTGAAAGGACATGGATTTTGGAATCTGCGGAATGGGTGTGCATAGAAAGTGCACTATGAAGCTTCATCAATTGGCATAGTCGCTGCACTTGTCCTGTTACTGACTAGAACTACAGCTAGAGAATGGAAATGGACATTCCTCGTAGTTTTATTTTTGTAAACAACTATGTTAAATTGAGTGGCATTTTACTGCATTTATCGATTTGGAGTGAATGCCTATCGAAAGAGCATTCCACATTTCATTGCAACAATAAGAATGACCGTTTTTATCGTTGTCCGTCTCCGTAGACCTTGCATACCTATGATACATCATACATGTCACATGCCTCACATCTATCAATCACCACGACCATTTTTCGCCCTCACATGTAGTTTTCCAGACACAAAACTCAGTCTCACCAACACCAAAAACAAAAAAAAAAACTCCACAATTAATGCATGAGCGTATCGTGCTCAATTATGCATCTACCGGACTCGAGCCAGGTTTTCACGGAATTTTCTGTAACCGACATGAAGTGATAAGGGATTATAATGACAGACTCAGGTGGAGAAAATCGCTTTCAATAAATTTTACAACACACCGAAAGCATTAATTATTATTTTTATTGGGCATGCTGTGCAGTATGTGCATTGTGCAGGCAAAATACATAAATGCAAGGAAAGGAAAACGTCGATCCTTTTTTTTAAACTGCAGCCATCTTCGGTTGGAGGATGAATTGATTCCCCAACCGCATTGTGCCAAAAAAAAACTGTTTGCTCACAACTCTGTGTATTTAGCTATTGAAGCGAAGATAGGTATAGGTAGGGATGAGGTTGAGGCTTTGTGGCAGGTTGACTGGCGGTGGCGGATGAGGACTGAATCAAAATCGGAATCATTTCCGGCGGATTACTGTTTAATTTTAAACAGGTTATAATAATTAATTCAACGTCTGAAGGCAGTACATGGATTTCTTCGCAAGGTACGTGAAAAATTAATTCTACCCGTGCTTTGCTTCTGCGACGTGGGATAAACAATCATCCCTTAAGACCCCAAATTGTTGGATATTCAACCTATACATACATAGTTAACTATCGTTCATAGCTTTTGCTGTCGACGCACGAAAGGGGTTGCATTTAATCATTCGTTGGTCGGATTTAATTGTTTTGTCTTTTCGTAGATACCTACTCAGTTTTCTGATATTTAAAGACAAGAGGAAGAAGTTATCTCCGTACCTATTACTTTTAGTCAGGTTAAGGGTTGGAACATGAAACTAAATGACGACTGAAATTTTACTAGAACGTTTAAGGGTAGTTGTGCTTTCCTTACGTTAAACTTGGTATTTTAGACTTGAAGTGGGTATTCAGCTGTTGGGGGCATCAACGATACCTACACAAATCTGTTGATGTAGAAATATGCACTAGCATGACCGTCGCAAAAAGTGTTTGCTTTGGTGAAAAGCATATTTGTAAGGCTGTCACCTTTCCTTTATAAAATGATCTCCGCAAACAGGCTTGAGATAGAAAGCATTCCATCTTCGAACCTTTAGATTGGTTAAATATTATGTAATAAATGAAGGTACTTAATAAATCGGTACATTTAAGAGGCTAAATAAATCCCCACAAGCAGCATACACACATTGGTATTTCCCAAAGCTTTCCATTAATCTTTTAGTCTATTTGATGCTTAAACAGCAACAAAATAAATCCCTTGATCTTGATTATCTAGTCTCGGCGCCTGTGTCTCGTACGGGAAGATTAAGTAGATTCAAAAAACAAAATAAATAAGAGTGATTCAACGTCTTACTACCTATACATTGGTAAGGGTTGGCACCCATTTTTCGATAAGATGTATCTATTCAATTCCTTTGGAAGAGTAGAAAGTGCTTCTCATACTTCAAATGTGGGACATCCCTCAAAACAAAAAGGCTTTAAGGAGTAGATATTTGGGACAGCCGGTATACTTACAAACATATATGGCGAAAACATAAACCAGTTTAGTAAAGGTACTTATGCCTACCTATATATATCTAGTGTCCTGAATCTGAATTAATTTCAAACCATTAAGAAATTCTTAAGACGTACCAATCTAAGGCAAATATGTACATTATACGAGGGCAGTCTGATAAGTACTTAGCCTCTCCGCCCAATAGCACCACTATCGCAATAGAAACTACTATAGTGTAGTACATTTTTGTAAAAGGCTACTTTCAGCCAAATTGTTAACTTGTTAAACACTAATCCTTTTGTCGACCTTGGTAGCTTGTACTTATCTGTCGGTGATGTTTAGCAAGAACTGTTGTCACTCGAGAATAACAACTCGATTTCACCTGACAAAATTCCACAAATTTTGTTAGAAACTTTAGCAAACTATCTTGCAGCTCCACTTTGTTTTATATTTAACTTATCCCTAAAAAGTAGGGTATTTTTGGGTGAGTGGAAATACTCCATCATAACCCCGCTCCATGAAGCAGGAGCAAAGACCTCTGTTGAAAATTACAGACCTATTGCCAAACTTCAACTAATTCCAAAGGGTTTCGAATCAATTGTGAAAAAAAAGTTATATAACCAAATTCATAATTTTGTTTCTGTTCACCAACATGGTTTCTTAGGGAAGATCAACGTCAACAAATTTATCTTTTTTAACAAGCTACTGCCTCACTCAATTAGAAAATCGTTCTCAAGTAGACACCATTTACACCGATTTTAGGCATACGACCGAGTTCAACATTGTGTCCTCGTAAAAAAACTTGAGATGTTTGGTTTTCACTCAAATCTTCTCATGTGGATTGAAAGTTATCTAGAAAATAGAAAACAAATTGTTAAAATTGGAAATGTGTTATCTCGAGAAATTATAAATTTTTCAGGCGTTCCTCAAGGCAGTCACCTATTTATTATATATATATTCTAAATATCTTTTATTTGCTGATGATTTAAAAATTTTCAGCTGCATAAACTCAGTAAATGATTCAAATAAACTACAGTTAGATTTGAACAATCTATCTAACTGGTGTGATTCCAATGGTTTACACTTAAATATGAAAAAATGTAGTGTAGTTACTTATTCAAGAATTCATTATCCTCTGAAATTTAGTTATAAACTCGACAACGATATTTTACAACAACTTGATAGTCACAAGGATCTGGCAGTAATTTTTGACTCAAGATTCTCAAATCACATAGACCAAGTTATTTCGAAAGCAAAATCAATGCTAGGCTTTGTTATTCGTAGCTCTAAAAATTTTAAGGACCCTTACACATTAAAAACTTTATATACAAGTCTTGTAAGGCCGCATTTAGAGTATTGTAGCGTTGTATGGAATCCCTACACTCAGTCAAGTATGTTTTCGGTATTGAAAAAATTATTGAAAAGAGATTCACAAAAATGGCCTTGCGAAAAACTTTTTGTTATTTGAACGTTCCATCCTATGAAACGAGATGTATTTTAACTGACTTAAAACCTCTTGCCCAAAGGAGAAAATTAAATTCTATGCTCTTCGCCTACTATGTATTGAATTGTGTAATTGACTGTCCGGTTTTGTTATCTATGTTTAATATTTACGCACCATCTCGATATTTGCGCCCCCGAAATGGGAATTTTTTAATTGTTCCATACCATAGTACCAACTATGCTGGCATAATCCTATTACTAAAGCTTGTTTGGATTTCAACGAATATGATTTCGCCATAGATTTTAATGTTGATAGAAATGAAATAAAAAATAAGCTAGTTAAATTGTTATACCTTTATATTAATTATTGTAATTTTGTATATTTAAAATATGTTTATGTTGATAAAAAAGAAATTTGTAGTCTCTATAGAGTGTTGTAACTCCTAAGACGGAATAAATAAATAAATAAATTGGACTCCTAGCTTTGTTTTAACCGCGTTTGGAAGCAAACGTGTCAGCGGATTTTAGAAAAATGGAAAAAGAGCAATATCGATCAGTGATTCGATTCTTGTTTTTGGAAGGAAAATCACGCAACGAAAAAAGAGCGGTTGGATGCTGTGGACTGTGACTCTTCTCCTTCGATGGCGACCGTCAAAAATTGGTTCAACGAGTTTCAATGTGGTCGCACGTCGGCTTTTGATGCGCCACCTCCAGGTGCCCCGAAAACGGCTACCACGGAGGACAACGTGACAAAAATCCACGATCTCATATTGGCAGACCGCCGCCGCCGGCGCCGCGCCGATTGAAGGTTTGTGAGATAGCTGAGACAGTAGACATCTCGAAAGACCACGTGGGTCATATCCTGCATGAAATTTTGGGCATGAGAAACCAGTCGGCGCAATGGGTGCCGCCTTTGGTGACTCCGGACAACATACGCAACCGTGTGACCACTTAAAAGCCGCGGCTAAATTGTTCAAGTTGGGCTATGAACTATCCATCCACCGTATTCTCCAAATTTGGCCCCGTGCGACTTCTTTTTATTTCCAAACCTGAAAAAATCACTTGCCAAACTGAAATTTGTGTCGAATGAGGAGGTCATCACCGCCACGGAGGCCTACTTTGCAGAGCTCGGAAAACGTATTTTCCAGATGAGTTAAAGAAGTTGGATCATCGCTGGGTCAAAAACTAAAAGCAAATTATATTGAAAAATAAATCAACACTTCACCAAAATTTTCGTTTTTCTTTTGTAGGCTAAGCACTCATCGCACTGCCGTCGTATATATTTATTACGATATGAAGAAAAGCCAAAAGGAGACATGAAACTCCAAAGAAAGTTTGTCTTGGAATACCAATATAAATATGAAGGAGAGCCTTTGACCTTAGCTTTCTTAAGAAGGCATACCAAAAATTTAAAAAGAGAAATATAGAAATTAATATTAAATGCGTTCTGCCGCAACGTAGCCATCCTGTGGTCAGCTCAGCAATGGACTTTAAAACGTGTACTATTCAGATATTGCTGTCAACTTGGTGACACTATAACTTATCAAGTGTGTTTTTATTTAGAAGTTAGGTTTTCAATCAGGCAATACTTTTGTCGGAGTTGGTCTTTTTGACAGTTGTCACTGGGTTTAGCTCAATCGTGGAGGAACTGAAGCCGCACGACCACTGCTTAATTATTTTCAAGCAAAATCGCTGTTGACGCCGATTTTTACTAATTTCGAGTTTTAAATCTGTGATTCACGTCCAAGATCGGGCGATTTATTACCGCTGGACTACTTGTGTTGGGTTATATATAAAGTCGTTTTTCAACGCAGTTAAACACGATGCGACTAATGTTTAGGAAGACAATATTCGACGAGTTATTGCTAACATACTTGCAAAAAGTGGTCGAAAATGAGGTCTCTCGGCTGATATTTATTTGAGCCAGCCATGCCGGCTTCTTGCTCGAAATGATTTTTAAAACACAATGCAGAATCTTATCTTTATGAAAAGTTTAATTCTTGGCCACTACATTTAATTACATTCCTTTTATATCTTCTTGAAAACCACACGTAAAAAATCGCTTTTTAGGACACTTCAAATGTGCTTCATGTGTGCTGTGATTCACCGGGGATGATCTCCAAAACTAGTAATTACGAGTGTTGAAAAAGGGACGAAGAAAAAAAGACCAACACCTAAATGCTGTATTAATAACAACTAACAGTCCGAATCTCAGTGGTTTGTCAAATTTTATGGGGAATGTCATAGCAAAAATGAATTCGAGTTTCAGAGCTTTATGTCCAAGGAAGTCCAAAAGGACCAGGCCGTTTAGGTTGGGGGTTGTGCTTGGGATGAAGTATCCAACCTCAAAAATAATTTATTGGTCCCAAACAACCGATAAAATCATTGATCATAATTACACCGTTGACGAAAAAGCGACAAAGACATTCGGATCTGCACTTAAAACGTAAAATTCCTTAAACGACTATAAGCATCCAGACAATTAGCGGATACAGATACCCTACACCGCTACAAAGCAGACGAAACCGCCATCCAAGAACTGCGACGAAATAGGTAGGACATAAAGAAGATAAAAAACAGCAAAATGAATTCAGTGGAGAAACATTTTCATCTATGTTGTGATTCGAATCACGAACCTCTGGGTTAACAGGCGTTCGATGAAAAATGGCAAATGTAATTAGACAAAAAGCACTTCATTTAATTAAGCAAAAGACAACAAGTACAAAGAATCGAAATGAAGAAAAACAAATTTTCGAAAGAAAAAGAAGCAGTATGAGAAGCGCTTCTTTAAGAAATTAGAAATGAGAATGGGATTCGAAAGCTTCACCAAAAATTCTTGGCAAAACTCATAATCTTCACATTACAGAGACGAGCTACAGGTATACAGCTACAGATCCATGTCTAGTTTCAGTATCCCTGCGAAACTCGTTTGACTATGCGGGATGACTTTGAAGAATTCCCGTTGCACTGTCAAGGTCGGCAAAGAACTCACCGAGACCATTGATGTAAATAAGGCTTTCGACAAGGCGACACACTGTCATGCGATTTCTTTAGCATCATACTTGAAAAAATTGTACAAAATTGACGCACCAGTGGAATAATCTTTCAAAAGTCTGTACATTCGCTTACGTAGACGAAACTGACGAAATGGGAAGAAGGAAGTGTTATGCCATTGTCGCTTTTGCAAGCTTTAATATAGAAGTGTCAAAAATGAGTTTAAGGTTAATGAGGTCTAAACGAAGTATATGCTGTCATCAAACAAAAACATTGAACATCGACGACTTGAAGAAAAATTCAGAATAGACAAACAGAGCTTCGAGGTGGTATGTACAGAACTTCGTCTAGCTAGGTTCCGCTTTAGACACGGAAAACGTCAACACTGCGGAGTTTATACGGAGAATTACTCTTGCCTACTATTGCTACTTTGGGTGAAATTAAGTATGAATAGTAGAGGCCCACGTTTGCCCCAAAAGGTAGTTCCTACCTTTTTTTGCATCTCAGAGACTAAATGTACGTACCTACTTATCTACGCTCTTCATCCTTAGTAAGTAAATGTGGGTAGCAGCCTAATATTTTAATTAAAATGGCATCCATATGACCATAAACGTGAATATATTTATTAACCTTTTAGGTTCAGGCACTTCGAATATGCTTAAACTTAAGTTTTCCTCTCGAGACAATTCCTTTGCACTCAAAAATTTGGATAAAATTGTGCTATACCAGCTTTCGAACTTCTGTAAATTCTTCGTTGCTTGTCTCATTGAAGCAAGAACTTTCTTACCCAAATGCTACCCAAACTGTGGTTTTTTTTTTTTAAGTTCAACCCAATAATTTTCGAGCTTTGTCAAAAACTCTTGTTTTCCATAAACATTCCACATTTGAAAGCTATATTACCTAGAGGCAGTTTTATTTTGCCTTTTCAGATCTAGTTGACTCCCAACACTTAAGGAAGGGCTTAAGTATGCAAATATGTACTTTATTTCAAATGGAAATAATCTCATTAAGCCAGCTTGCAAAAATCAATAAACTTTCATCCTCATACCTTTGTCCTACCGCTACCAAGTACCAGATTGCATGTTTATTTTCAAAAAGCAATCCCAAACCGACCCACACATAAGATCCTTTTTGTTATGTCCATCCTCCTAATATTCATTGTGTAGTTTAGATAGCAGATTCTGTAAATTTGTGTCTCGAATCTTGTCCTGAAATCCACAATGGGATTTAGAAATAAAGAAAAAGAAGAAAAATTGCACCAGTACAAGAAAATATTTTGTAGGAAGTATAAAATCCGGAAAGTCCTTGAATCCTAATTTGCTCAATACTACACCCGAGGTGAAACCAATCCTCTTGCTCTATGCTCTGATTTACCAAACGGAAAGTAAAAAAAAAACATAATCTTGTGGCAAATAAGTTTATCTATTTACCATTTGGGAAAATCCTTTTGTTGTTGAAAGCGAAAAAGAAAAAAAAAAAAAGAAAAGTAGGGACTCTCATGGGATTTTCACTCTACTCACACATTGGCATACCGAAGTTTTGAAATAACAATCGGGGAAGAGGATTGAAAAAAAAACACAAATTTGTCGACAAGAAAAGGATTACAGACGGAAAATGAAAAGGTATATATGGGAGGATACAAATATGTACCTTCTTATGTGAGTATCTCCAGCGATAGTGCAAAGTGTGCGAAAACAAACGAAATGTCGACTTAAAAATTTTACTTTCGTCTTCCAATACAACTTTGCAGGAAAGGCCGTGGGTAAAAATAACATGTGATTGGAACAATCTTGGGGTTCTATTTATTGCAGTCATGCAAAGTGCTTTTTTTTACGTCTGGTGGAAATCGATAAACCAATTTTTATTTGATGTCTTTTTGAAGAGAAAAATAAAATGCAAAACAGGTTAGGAGATTCTTTTTAAAGGATCGAGTTGAGAACAAATCCGTCCTGTTTTGCATTGGGATTTTCCTGTTCTTTTTTTTCATCTTCCTCTTTTGTTACATAAATTCATTGATGGCACTTTGTACAGAGGAAGGAGAGAAATTGTTGTTGGCAAATTTTGTTATCCTCTTCAGTTTTTTCTCCTGGCATATGAGGATAATTTTAAGCTGTCGGAAGGATGCTTCTTTGAATTGCATGAGCGAACTAACATTGAATTATGCTTTGAGTTTCTTGTTGGTTGACAGATAGATATTGAGAATAGTGTCTTTGGTGTAGAATTGAAGAATTGAGCATTACCTTTTGGATTATATCGGGGGTGGAATAATGCTGTGCTGTACAAAGTCATAATAAAATTTGACTTCTTAACCCTGCTTTGAATGGCTGTAGGATTATTTCTTGTAACTTTTTGTCACGACGAGTTATCGTTTTGAAGAAACCTCACCTTCTACCATATTCAGTAAATAGAAAATTCTAGAAAAAAATTAATAAATATTTGAAAAAATAAAATTTTTAAATTGTTGGCATACGCATTCTTTCTTAAAGAAACTAGGGCTTCTACAATATAAGAATTGTGCTAACCATTAACGAGAAAGTCGGCTTAAGAACACGATATTATACGTGTACCGCCTTATGACTTTTTCCGAAACCTTTTTTTAAATCATAAGGAAGACAATTAAGAAATAGTCTCTCATTTCTAAATTGCAAGAACTGTTCTCGATAAAAATAAATCGTACCAAAAAGGTTATATATCAGGTAGTTACCGTTATTTCGAGACCTTAAGACATAATTCCAAAAACTCTTCTAGAGGCCGCCAAGCTGGAAATTTTGATTAAAATCGTTGGTCCATATACGAGTAGACAGACTGACAGAACTACAGGACCAACGTTTTTTGTATTCTCTATCATCGTAGTGTCATATTTAATTGTTATCTTTAAAAAATTCCCCTGCAAAATTCCAAAATTTGCCTTATAGTACCTAAACTTATAAATTTCGCAAGTAGAAACAGTGGTCTTATGTAAAACACCCAGCATGGGTGTTTTGCATAAGATGCGACAATAGCTCCGGACGGATAGGTTGGGCAAAGAGCCTAAGACAAAAAAAAAATTGTATAGGAGAGGGATCTGTCTCACTTGACTTTCAAAAAAAAAAAAAAAAAAAAAACAGTTAAGTTTTGCACTTTGACTAACATTTCATCAAGTAAATATGTATAGAGAATGGTTTTTGAGTAATCAAGTCTAAAAGTAAAATTAGTTTATTTCTTGCAAAATTGAGCCTTAAGTGTCCTTTGTTACAAATTTTCAATGGTCTTATTAATTCTGACTGAGTCAAACAAGCGAACGTGAAAATCTTTCTGAGCTTTTGTTGCATCTTACGCAAATCATCCTGTATAGGTATATGGATGAAAAACTGATCCAGAAAACCAGAACTGTTGCCAGACTTTGACAACAGTGATTTTTCGCGTTGAAGCTCAAAAACTCTTTTTATCCACACTGTTTTTGACAAAATTCCTACTCCCGAATATTCAAGCCTTTTTGCTTAGATAAAAAGATTAATATAATTTTCAGCAGTTAAAAACCCTTATTTTATTTCCTCAAATGCACATTTCAGAAGCAATGCTTCCATCGTCAGTGAGATTTATAAATTTATGTATTAGATTAAAAAACACGTGGAATATCTCTACTACAAAACTCACCTGTTTGCTTGTAAACATGAAACTACGTTTAGTGGTCTAAATAACGCCATAAAAAGCATTACAATTTTGAAAAAAGGCACATAAGACCGGACACTGTGCTTTTCTATTTTATCGACAACTAGCTGACCAATCCAGCGAAGCTCGGAAATATAGTCATCATGAGCAATGAAGCACTCTAATGGTGAGTGAATTTTCGGAATCAGTCCAGCACTTTCTAAACTCCCGGGTATGTTCTCAATCCCGTACCGTTCCGTTTGAATGGGGTGATGAAATATATTTTATCAGGTGTTATCCCCATCCTTATTAAAATAGGGAAAAACGAAATTGAAATCGGTCTAGTTGTTTCTGAATTGCCATAATCGTTCCTGTGTTAATGAATATATCGATGAAATGTATGTCTTTGTTACTCAAGAGCAATGGGAAACCCCTTACGGTGAAAGTTATTTTGGAATCGGTCAAGTATTTCTCTGGTTTTCGGTTATGTTCCCGATCCCGTTTTCTATAATTGGTGGTGACTTTAATGTCAATCTACTAGAAAACAATTCCACAACACGGTTGTTTTACTATTTTTTGTGATAAGCTAGGCTTCTCAGTTATAAATTCTACATGGCCAACCTGTTTTCAATCACTAACTAATCCATCCCTAATAGACATTTTTGTGACGTCATCAAAAAATAAGGTACTTTGTAGTGACCAAATCAGACCAACATCTGAATTTATTCATGATTTTATATTTTGTTCGTTTCAATTTGATTCCTTCTTCTTCTTCTTCTTTTTCATTTTCGACGTTACGAGTAGTGATCTCGAAGCGATCACAACTCTCCCACTTTTCTGCTTCACACTAGTGATCCGCCTGTGGGGTACGCCGCGTTGACCTCAGAAATCGTCGGCAAGCCTCCCGGTTTTGGATTGTTCCATGTCTGAGGCCAACCAAATGCTGCTGTTTTTGCATTTGCTTGTACCAGGAGTGTTTTGGCCTGCCTTTTCTTTTTCGTCACGAGTTTGTTGAAACAATGTACGATATTGCCTTTTTGACGGGGTTCTGCGGATCTCTCCTTTGAACATGACAATATCTACCATCTGAGCCGGTCGTGCTGAATTTTGTCCAAGATGGTACTTTTGACATGAAGGCTTCCACGGATCTTAGTACTTCTAATTCGATCATGCTTTGTTACTCCTGCTGTCATCCGAAGCATCTTCATTTCGGCTGCCGTCAATTTGCTCTCATACTTTTTGTACATTGTCCAACATTGTGAACCGTATGTCAGAGCTGGATGGACAACTGCCATGTAGAGTCTTCCCTTCAGCTTAGGGGGCATTTTTCGATCACAGAAGATAGCGGAGTTTTCTCGCCGCTTCATCCACCCTACGCTTACTCGATGATTGATGTCGTCATCACAAGTTGCTTCACTATTGATCATAGATCCCAGATATTTAAACTTTTCACACTTGGGAAGCACATTTACATTCAAATAAATGTCTGGAATAGGCTTGTCTGGATCAGAAAAAGGGCAGCACAGGTATTCAGTCTTTTTAGCGCTAATACGGTACCCATTTCCTTCCAGAACATCAATCCAAACGTCAAGTGCTCGTTGCAGGGATGTAGGATCCTCGCTTATAATGGCTCCATCGTCAGCAAAGAATATTTGTACTTTATTGTCCGTTACTTTTCCTTCGAGCAAATAATCCAGAACAGCAATAAAAAGCAGTGGACTCAAGACACTTCCCTGATGTACACCTACTGTTATTTGGAATTCTTCGGTGACTCCAGCTGGGCATCTCACTTTTGAAACTGGTCCCTCGTACATGTCCATAATTATTCGCACATAGGCTTCAGGAACTCCTGGCTGTCTGAGGGCCACCCATATCAGATCTCGTGGTTGTCGATCGAATGCCTTTTCGAAGTCAACCAACACAATATGCAAATCCTCTAAGGCATCTCGGTGTTTTTCCATAATGATCCTTATACTTTGGATTGCGTCTGTAGTTTCAATTTGATTCCAATATCTCAAATACTAGCAGCTATAGCTTTAGATCTTATCGGTCTTTTAACATTACTGATATAGAGAGTAATATTAGTGGTGAGTATTGGGATGATATTCCTTATAGTTCTGATGCCACCACAAAAGTGTTGATTTTTAATGAGCTATTGAATGAACTCTATAATGAATACGTACCTTTAGTTCAAAAACGTGTTAGAAAAGTTAATAATTGTCCTTGGTACAACAGAATTATTGAGCAGCAAATTAATGAAAGAGACAAATTTTATGAAAGATTTAAACGAAATCCTTCCGTTTTCAATAAAAGTCAGTATGTGTTGTGTATGCACGCAACAGGGTAACGAACCTGATACGTTCTTGCAAAAGGTCTTATTTTTCGAAAAAGCTAAATCTTTCACTGAGTTCCAAAGAGCTTTGGAAAAATTTGAGGGAATTTGGTGTTGCTTTGAGCTCAAATTCTTCTATATGTGCCTTAGATCCATAGGAAATGCAAACCTTTCTTGCTCAACCAATGTCAAGCTCAACTCTACGTTTAAATTTCCATGAAGCTCATGAAATTTTTTCATTTAACTGTGTTGAATCTCGTGAAATAATTAATGCCATCAAGTCAATTCAGTCAAATGCAGCTGATCATTCCAATCATATTGAGGCCACTGTTGCATATCATCAATACTTGTATTTATAGCAGCTGTTTTCCAGAGCAATGGAAAAGTGCAATAGTTGTACCTATTCCGAAAAAGAGTAATCCAACCATACCTTCTGACTTCAGATCAATAAGTCTTCTTCCGTTCCTTAGCAAAGTTCTCGAAAAACTATTAGCCAACCAAATTATGTCTTTTGTTCAAAGTAATGACATGCTAACAAAGTGGCAATCTGGCTTTCGAAGTAAGCACAGTAGCGAGTCCCAATGCTCTTGATCGTGGACAATTGGGTTTAATGGTCTTATTGGATTTTTCAAGGCATTTGATAATATATTAATCCTAAAGCTGATTACTAAATTCAAATTCTCTAGGACTGCAATTAAATTTCTGCAAAGCTACTTAAAAAATCGAACTCAGATAATAAAAACTGATACTGGGTTATCAAATCCCTTTATCTTCAACAGCGGAGTTCCACAGGATTCTGTTCTGGGCCCACTGTTATTTACGTTGTTTGTCAATGACTTGCCTGGTGCTATTCAGCATTCTTCCGTGCATTTGTATGCAGATGATGTCATAATTTATAATTTTTGCAGACAATTCAAGTTGCAAACGTGTGTTAATCAGGTAAATGAAGATTTACACAACATTCAGGAGTGGGCAGTTGCAAATAAACTTCATCTTAACCCTTCGAAAACTAAAAGCATGCTATGCTCTTTTAATCAGTGCAGTTACTTAGATATTCCAAATATTATATTTAATGAGCAAAATATAGAGTATGTAAATAAAGTGAAGTATTTAGGTTTCCAATTAAACACTCGATTAACATGCTGCGATGCGATTTCAGAAGCGATTCCAAAAATCTATTTTGCTCTAAGGTGTTTGAGATCCTCATCTGATGTCTTGGATTCAAATTTAAAAAAACATCTCGTCAAAAGTTTAATTCTACCGTTTTTCACTTTCAATTCTACTGTGTATCCAGTTTTAGACTTTAATTGTAAACGCAAACTGAACGTAACATTCAACGATTGCTTGCGCTTTATTTTTAATATACCAAGATTTGTTAGTGTTTCTAACATCCAAACTACATTATTAGGTCTTAGCCTGGAAAATTATTTAAAATGTAAGAGTCCGGTTTTGCTTCACAACATTATAATATAAGAGATGCCCGGGGTATTTGGAGGAACTACTTCAGTTTCCTCAGTCACAAAGAGGTTTAAGAATGATCATACCTCGCTTTGCACATACAATTGCAGAGAGATCATTTTTTGTATATGCTGTTCAATTGTGGAATGCATTGCCGATCGAACTGCAGAGAATAAGCTCGCCAACTTTATTTAAGGAAAAGATATCTTTGTTTTATTCAACCTACCATCATTCTAATTAAATTTTAAACTTTACATCTTTAAGATTAACTTATTTACTTCATTTTGTATCTCAACTTATTATTAAGCTTTGTAAATGATCAATTGTTAAGCTATTTGTTAACGAATTTAAACTGTTTACTCAAACTTTATACATATAAAAGATTTTTAATCTTGTTGTATTATGTTAAGCACTGAAAAATAAATACAATTACAAATAGAAACACAAAATAATTTCCTTAACATGGAAAGACAAAATAGCCTATGGCATTTTTCAGGTTTTGTCGGTGAACATGTAATTTTTGGTGAGGGTAACGAAAAATCAAAATATCAAAAGAAAGCTTTACTATCTCTTATGCAAGACGAAACACATAAAAATATAATAGAAATCCTGCTTTTATTTGCACTAAGTTCAGAAGATCTCTATTTCCCTTTTAATAAAACTTGGGATTCAAAATCCCCACATAAAGGCAAAATTCTGATATTTCTTATAGCCTATTTCTGGGATCATTTATATTATATTACAAACAATTTTTTGTGGTATGATCACTGGCTGAAACACACTTATTGCTACAAAAAAAAAACAGTAAAATAACAGGTTTGTTCAGTACGACATCACGCTGACTAATTAATACAGGAGTGGTCTTGTTGAGTTGACTGCTATAAAAAAAAAAAAAAAAATATAGAGAAAAAGCAATAGTGGTATTTCTAATTCCTGAACTGTGTTCTATTCTTCTCTCGAATAAAACTAAGCACAATAAAAAAATGGTGTAGCTCGGCCAATTCAAAGTCGGCAATTTTAGTTCTTAAGAATCAAACTGTAACAATGTGGTTATTTTGATGTAAAAAGAAAAAAAAACGAAAATCTCAATAAAAACTTACTTACTTACTTACTTACTTACTGAAAAATTAATGCTGACAGTGTTCTTAACGCTTGCTCTCTTAAACCATTTTAAAAAATTAAACCAAAGTCTTCATTTTACAAAAAATTCAGTTCAACTTCCAGCTTTTTTTATTTACCATATGAGATATGACCTAACTTGGTTCTCAATACATACTAATACTCTGAGTCACAAATACAGTACTTCTTCGCATCCTGATCTTTAACACAGTGTGATCCCTTGGCATATGCATCTAAACGACTCACCGAACCCATCAACTTAAAACTCTTCGAAGTTTCTGAATAAGAGAGACTCGCCTCGAATTTTGGCTCCAATTTCGACTCCCCAGTAAACCTTATTCGATATATAGTCTCATTGGATTTGATTTTTTCGTCAAATGGAACTTTTTTGTGTGCATCGTCAAGGGACAACGGCTCAATTGTTTGACAACGAGGTGTGAATCCACCGTCTTTCAAGTAAGAATTTAAGTGCGCCAAAACAAAAATGAGTCCACGAACAACAGTTTCGTCATAAGGGTCAACATTTTCATATGGCGTACAAGTGCACCAATGATCGTCAATGGCTGCGTCTTTGCATGATCTATTTTTCGGGACTGGGAAGAAGAGACTCTGACAGTTGGGACAATCAACTGCTTGAGGGAGACTAACCCCCCGCCCAAGCTTAATTATGTGTTTCAGTGTCATGTGTAGATCGTAGGGATTAGTGAGTCGATGACGATTTTGCCTCAGCGCCTCGGCGAAGTCTGGGTGTTTCGCTTGAAACCAAGGGGGTAGCCAAATAAAAACAAACGGAAGTCTTTCTTCGAAAAATCCTTCCTTGAGGTATCTCAGTTTTCCAAACCTCGACCCGTGATCACTAAAAAGGATCACTATCGACTCGTCTAATATTCCAAGATCCTTCATCTGGTCTATGTACTTTTCAATTCGGTCATCCATAGAAGATGGGCCATTAAAAGAATTGTGCGAGAATGTGTTGGTCCAAAACAATCCAAAATAAGGATTACCCTTAAAACGCTTTCCGAGCTCAAGAGCAAAGTCGTAAATGTACTCCGCAGCGTGTCGAAGACCCACACAAAATGTCATACCGTTTTCTATTTGAATTGGCAAAGTTTTTTCAATTGCCATCATGAACGGTCGGAGGTAATAATCCACTGGAGGTTTCTTGAAACCCTTGAGATGGTGGTAGTCGAATGTGCTCATCCAGGTTTCATCCTCTGCATAGCCAGTAACGTATCCATATTTATTGAAGTCGTCCCAAATCAAATTGCAATCATCCAAGCCACCAGGAGCCTCAAAATCGCATCTGGAGCTAGCTGTTTTCAAACTGTATCCACTCAAAATGGCCAACAAGTTGGGAAGTGTGTTGTCATCAACCTAAAGTAGAAAATTGAAATGTAAGCTATGTGACAATGGATTGGCAAACCTTGTTATATCCGCTAAGTTCAAACCAGTTATTGGTGACTAATTTCGTTGCTGTTTTTGGCATCGTTCGTCGTAGATTGAATCTTGAGATGCTGTCGATTCCCAACATCAAGACACTTACTGGACGTTCGAATTTTTGTTTATTTTTAAATGGTTTCAGTTTTTTAACAACTTCATGCTTCTCGCGCACAAGAAAATGAGCATCCATTTGAACTTGTTTCTTAGTCTTTAGAGATTCACATACAATCACAACACCGTCCACAATAAAAGGCAGTACATGTCCTTGGTGGAATGGAATACACCTCGTGAGCCTGAAAAGTAATAATTAATAAAACGAGAATTTCGAAATGCGTTCGAAGATCTCTACCTGAATTCACTATCAACGGAGTGTCCCCTTCCTGCCCGTAAAACAGTTCGATAGCAGCAAGAAACATCATCATCTTTTCCTACAAGCTTACGTTTGGCGTGTTCGTCTATATGAAGACTGTAAGTGTGCAGATTAATATCAAAAACGACTTTTGTAAGCGGCAAATCCGTTGAGCAGGAAGTGTATTTCTTCTTTTTGAATATTCTCAGAGCTGCAGGGTTGAAGGGGTCTACATCTAGCATACGGCAATGATCACTGAACACAAGATATCCTGGTGGTGGTAGATCTGTTGCATTTGAACCACGATTCTGGTTAGAGAGTTTTAGAGCCTTTCCCTTGTCAATGTTGACTGCAAAATTTACAAAGGATTGTATTCAAAGCTGTGTGAGATTTTTTCAAGACCAATGTTGTCCACTACCTTCTTCGATATTGGGAGCCGTCCGAAAAATTGAGAAATTATATCTAATCACTAGCACTAAGCAAATCAAAACTGCAATTACTTTGAGCAGTTCACAAAGCAGCTTCGTGCTTCTGAAAATGTTTGGTGCTTTTAGGGAAGTTAGGGGATTTTGTTTTCGAGTTTTCTCGGTTCGCGAAGAGTCCGTTAGTCGAAACCTGTCGGTAAGGCCTTCTAGAGATGAGAACATCGCCTACGGAATGTATAAATAATCCTCTCAATCGTATACTAAGCAAACAAACGTACGAGATCACTTCGATTAACTGTCGCGTATTCACTTAACTTTCAACAAAAATACTAATGCCACTCTGGCGTTTCTGCAGCATAACATTCACTTGCAAATTAATTACATAGGAAAAAAACTAATTTCATTACGATTCACGACTCCTTCTTTTCAAAGCCAACTTAAGTAACTGAATAGAGCGAACAAATTCTTATCGTGATCAACCAATAAATTTGGCAGCAAACAGCTGGTTATTAAAAAATTGAATGCACAGTTGTACCTACAATATACGTTCTATGCGTACTGAGGTATAAGGCAAATAAAGAGTCTGAAAACTTAAATAAACATTTGGAGTAAGATTAACATTTGGAAAGCGGAAGCGCTTTCAAATGAGCTTTCAATATAGTCAAACTTCTTTTTGTTTATTGCTTTTGTTTGTTATTTCAAACTTTCTTACCAATTTTTATTGAAAAAAGGTATTTTCTAAAATATTGTAAGTCTATATTCATTTGACTTTCAATTTTCCTATCCTATCCTTTCCTAATTTACGGTTTTGCTCTTGGTGCGCTGACCTAATTCTACTTGGTGACTCATTTTTCTTTAAAATAACTTTGATTGCGTTATGTTTTTTCAACCTTGTATTATTTAACAATAAAAGCACATGCTTGAATTTTTTCAATAATTAACGCGTACATCAATTGGTTATGATGTTTTAAAACATAGTACGATCATAAATAAGACTGGATTAAGTAGGGGAGATACCGATTTGCTTTGTGAATCGTATGAAAAACAGAGTCTGGCAAAGCACTCCAAATACGGATAGCTCGGCTTTATACTTTACTGTACTTCTGAAATTGGTCGATGAAACTGTCTCATGGGAAGGAACGCAACTAGCTATTTCACTAGAGCTTTGTTTAAGAAAAGTGGCGAGAGAAAAGAGTGGAGCAGGGTTAGTCTTGACGATTTACAATTGAAAAAATCGATCCTACATCATTATATTCAAGATCCTTTTTCATTGGGTCGCACGAACTTGCGATTGTGTGCTAAGTACAGTATCAAAATTTTACGACTGAGTACAATGCGCTCTTCATATTATACTATTATAATGATAACAGGTTTGCCAACTGCAAATTAACAGTGAAAATTGAGAAAATACTCATATAATATTGAAAAAGGTTAAATTAACTTAACTTAACTTTTCGAAAAGTCTTAAGCTCAAATTTAAAAACGCCATTTCTTATCGCAAAAGCAATTTTTTTATAAAACGGTTTTTTATTTTTCACTTTCACTTTCAAGAACGCAAATCTTAAGACACTGCCATAAGATTTCCGCAGAAAGAATTTGAAGAGAATAAAAGATAAAGTTTTAAAAATATTGAAAGAAAATAAAACTGTTTGTAAAAATTTAATAAAAATTTCAAAACCTAAAATTTTTCAAATGTTGATACGCCATCTTTCTTAAACAACCTACGATATCTTTAATATAAGATTTCGTCAAAGTTGTATAAGCCATTGACGACTAAGTCAGTTTTGAGAAAACGGTAGTATGGGCGTTACCATTATACTTACTTACTTACTTAGGTGGGCATTACAGTTCGGGGTGAACCAACATCCTTCTATAACGACTTCGATTTCGGGCGAGCTCTCTCCAGTTTCGCACTCCAAGTCGGTTGAGGTCTTCATCCACTTGATTGCGCCACCTAAGACGAGGTCTTCCCCTACCGCGATTTCCCTGCAATGTGCTTTCGAACACCCGACGAGCCGGAGCGTTTGGATCCATCCGCTCTACATGGCCCAACCATCGTAGCCTCGCGATGCGTACTCTTCTGGCTATGCCCATGTCGCGGTACAGCTCATACAGCTCGTTGTTGTGTCTTCTTCTCCACACATTGTCTTCGCATACGGGACCAAAGATCATTCGGAGAATTTTTCTTTCGAAACGACCAAGGGTTTCCTCCTCCGCTTTCGATAAGGTCCATGCTTCCGCGCCGTAAAGCAGGACTGGGATGATTAAGGTCTTATACAAGGTTACCTTGGTTTTTCTGGAGAGGGTTTTGTTTCTCAATTGCCTTCTTAACCCAAAGAAGCAACGGTTGGCAAGAGTTATTCTCCGTTTGATCTCCGCACTGATGTTGTTGTCCGTGTCTACAGCGGATCCTAGGTAGACGAAGTCCTGTACTACCTCGAAGTTATGTCTGTCTATTGTGACGTTTTGTCCAATTCGTCGATGTTCTGTGTCCTTGTTTGATGACAACATATACTTCGTTTTGCCCTCATTAACCATCAAACCCATTTTTGCCGCTTCTGTTTCGATACTCGCAAAAGCACCTATGACATCACGCTTTTTTCTTCCCATTACGTCAATATCGTCTGCATAGGCGAGTAATTGTACAGACTTTTGAAAGATTGTTCCTCTGGTGTTGACGTTTGAGTTTCTTACAATCTGTTCAAGTATGATGTTGAAGAAATCGCATGACAGTTTGTCGCCTTGTCAAAACCTTTTTCGACATCAAAGGTCTCGGTGAGTTCTTTACCGACCTTGACGGAGCAGCGTGAATTCTCCAAAGTCATCCTGCATAGTCGTACGAGTTTTGCAGGGATGCCGAAACTAGACATGGCTCTGTACAGCTCGTTTCTGTAGATACTGTCATACGCGGCCTTGAAATCGATAAAGAGATAGTGAATATCGATATTATGTTCTCGGGTTTTTTCCAAGATCTGCCGTAATGTGAAAATTTGGTCTATTGTGGACTTCTCTGGTCTAAAACCACATTGATAAGGACCTATCAAGTTGTTGACGTGGGGTTTCAGACGTTCACATATTACAGCAGACAAGATCTTATAAGCGACGTTAAGGAGGCTTATCCCTCTATAATTGGCGCAATTGTGAGGGTCTCCTTTCTTTAGGATCGGGCATACGATACTGAGGTTCCATTCATCGGGCATGCTTTCTTCCGACCATATCATGCAGATCAGCTGGTGCATGCTCCTTTCCAACTGATCTCCAGCTGCCTTGAAAAGTTCGGCATCAAGGCCATCTGCACCTGCAGTCTTATTTGATTTAAGTTTGCATATAGCAAGCTTAACTTCTTCTAGGTCGGGAGGACGGCATTCTTGATCATCGTCCAAGCTGAATGGGGCAATCTGCCTGACAGCGGAATTTGTGTCCTCATCGCCGTTAAGCAGTCTGCAGAAATGATCTTTCCAGATCCTCAGTAGCGACTGTGACTCTATAACTATGTTTCCCTGCTGGTCTTTACAGGCTTGAGTTCGGGGTTTGCCACCCTGGCAGGATCTTTTTACCTTTTGGTAAAACTTCCGAATCTCCTTCCTGTCATGGCACCTCTCTATTTCCTCAAACGAGCGCTTCTCATGCTGCTTCTTTTTCTTTTTGAGAAGTCGGTGTTCTTCCCTTCTTCTCTCCTTGTAAATCTCGTTATACTGATCGTAAGCAGCCCTCGTTCGTGTTTGCATAAGCATTTGTCGTGCTCTTTGCTTATCTGCATTTGCCTGCCTGCATTCTTCATCGAACCATGGGTTTCGTTTTGGTGGCCAAGTGAAACCCAGAACCTCAGAAGCAGCGGTTCTGATGGCTTCTTGGCATTGCTGCCACTGGTCTTCAATGTTTAATGCTGGCGATGGCGGCATGGGATTCAAGGATAGTTGAAGGGACACTCGATTGGAAAAGGCATTGGCAATCTCTTGCGATTGTAGCTTTCCGACGTCATATCTCTTCACAGCGTTAGTTCGTGCTGGTCGTGAACAAGATATCCTCATTCGTACCTTGGCTACAACAAGGTAGTGGTCCGAGTCAAAGTTGGCCCCTCGGAAAGTTCGGACATCTAGCACACTGGAAGAGTGCCTTGCGTCGATCGCAACATGGTCAATTTGGTTGACGGTTAATTGATCTGGGGATCGCCATGTACCTTTATGAATTTTGAGATGCGGGAAGCGTGTACTACTTACAACAAGATTTAGCCCCGCAGCAAAATCGATTAGCCTCAATCCGTTTTCGGAGGTTTTGTCGTGGAGGCTATGCTTACCGATTGTGTTTCCAAAGATGTCCTCCTTCCCTAGTTTTGCGTTGAAATCGCCAAGAACGATTTTCACGTTACCATTATAAGACTTTAAAAAAAAAGTTTTTTGCATCACTAATTAAAAAAAAATCGTTAGAGCCCATTTCGAGACAAATAAGTATTATCATAAACGTTGTATGGCAGGTACAGTATTTTAAGACCTAGAGACTTAATTTCAAAAACTCCTCTGCAGGACGCCTCACAGATTTTTACTGATAAAAATTGAAGAAAATTGATCAAGTGGTTCAGACTGTAACCTGTAAATCCATCGTAATGCCAATATTTAATTGTTATCTCGAAAAAGTTTTCTGAACGATTACAAAACTTTCCTTTATAACAATCGCAATTCGCAAGAAAAGAATTAAAAACAGCTTCGAATTCTGAGTGGAAATAGTTTTTGCCTGTGAAAATTAGTAGTTTAATAATTTTTTTTTAATTACGATCAATTCCTTTTAGTTCAGAGTATGAAAAACTTCCCCACAGAGTTTTTTGTTGAACCTTCACACTCTTGTTTCCGGGGAAGTCAAAACACAATCCGCTCAAAATACTGTTAAATTACACGCAGTCGATGGCAGTTCAAAAGGGAATGAATATTTATTCTGTTATAAACTAGATAAGAACAAAAAAAAAAAAAAAAAAAACAGCAGCATTTGGTTGGCCTCAAACATGGAACAATCCAAAACCGGGAGGCTTGCCGACGCTTTCTGAGGTCAACGCGGCGTACCCCACAGGCGGATCACTAGTGTGAAGCAGAAAAGTGGGAGATTTGTGATTGCTTCAAGATCACTACTCGTAACGCCGGAAATGAAAAAAAAAGAAAACTGGATAGGATACAGAATAATCTTATATACTTTTATGAAGTACAATTGTAGTAAAATAATAATTGGGTACATTCAGCGTCTTTAGGATATAGTTAGGTAAGGTAGAACAGGTTTTAATACTAAAATAGTATAAGCTAAGTTATAATTTAAGTAATAATTCATTAATTCATTTAAATATGCATATTTTCAATTGACTTTTCAACAAATACCAGTCGAACATCTTACGCTGATGACATTTCAAATTCGTTATCAAGCTCGATGATTGATCGAATGTGAGACTACGAAAAGTATTGGGTTCTGGAATAAAATCTGCCCTGTGCAATAGCGAAGGGCCTTGCGCTCGAATACTTGCACTTTCTTCAAGTATGTCGGACCTCGGACTTATTGTGTACCATATACGAAAGCAATAAGTTAGTATGGGACGAATTAGTTGCTCGTAAAGCAGAAGTTTCGTTTGTGTTTGAAGACCACCTCTTACTTTCATAACAGGACTAAAGAGAGCTAAGGCACCGTTTGTCTTGCGAAGAGTGTGTTAAGCATGTTGGCTAAATTTGAAACTTTCGAAGAAATAAACTCCAAGGTATTTAGCGCTTAGATGTGATATTTGTGGTATCGGGGAGTGTTAGGGACAGGAGTTTGCGATTGTGGCTATGCCATTACGCGAGGGACTCCTAAGGCAGATTAAATCTATTTTAGTGGGATTGATTAAAATTCCCCATTGTAGGTAATACTCCCAGAGCCTAAGGATGTGTACCTTTACTCTCCGGAGAGCTATTTCAGGGCTTATGGATGCACTATAAGTGATGGAGTCATCAGCATGTAGTATAGGGTTTTTGGCATTGGTGTGTTTGCTGGTTGGTCGAGGGTGAAAAGATTGAAGAGGTCTGGCCTTAGGCAACCCTTGCGGAGATGTTTTTGAATGCATACTTAGTATTTCCCACTCGTACGTAAAACTTACATGGTCAAGAAGCTCTGTATGATTGTGATATGATGTCTAGGCAAGTGAAATCATTCCAACTTGAAATGCTTTTTAAATATCAAACAGACAGGCTACTGTTACCTCTTTTTTGTTCTGAACCAGGGTTGTATCTGTGTGAAGGTTTAGTCGAAAGTGGAATGGGCTGCATTGAACTCAAATTGGTTATACTGCACTATACCTTTTGAGAAGCATAGTGAGCGAAGATCATGCTCAAAGGATGTACTTTACAATGCATTTACTTGTCACTATCAAGATTTTTACGTACCACACTTCATTTGAAAAGCAGTGTCCCAACATATCACGAAGTTGTTGATGATATCAATTAGAGCCATGCAATATGAACACGAATTGTATGGCTTGATTATATTTGGAATTAACGACATTATATTCAATCACACTTATGGAACAAATCGTTCACGCTTAGTTACATGGCAGGTTTGAGGTTCGAATCTCAACAGAAAACAAAAATATTTTACCACGGGCATCCCCTTTCGCAACGAATTGCCAAGTTCTTCGAGAGTAATTCCATTGTCATGTAAAGCGCTTCTTGATTGGCCGTTCAGGATCGGCAGAGAATTGTTGGTCCCCTCCATTCCCTCACAAGTCATCTTTATAAGAAATGCGTAACCCCGTGGCTACACGATCAAGATATGGTAAGCCATTTGCGATACACTTAAACTTTTTTACATACACAACCAAATTTTTCAAAATTGAAACCCAACTGGTATGGAATATTGAAAGCCACCCGGAGAAACAGTTTCAGTAGCCATCAAATTAACAGATTCGTCAAAAGAGAAAAGAGTGCCTGGAAAAAAACTTTGAATTTAAAATTTCTTGTGGGTGCCATTTTGAAAATATATAATGACATGTCGATTGAAAGCCATAAGTTGTAAGTCGCCTACGTCACAGCCGAAACACGAACAGGGAATTGACATAGTGTATATGTAGGCTGATGGCTTACCATATCTTGATCGTGTAGCTGCAGGGTTAGGCTCCAGCTCTCGGCTCTGTTGCGCCACTATATGGATGTTTGAAAATAGAAGTGCTCAAAATTAAAGTAAACTACTCCCCTACTTTTTTTTCTTTAAGTTGACCACAGTCCACAGGCAATACTCACACCTATGTATTTGAACTCGAAATTAAGACTTATTTTTCAAGTCCGGTTCTCTTAAAAAGCAACGTTGGCCTTGCTCACACATTCAAACGTCTAATCTTTTTTTGAGCTAAGAAAACAGAAACAGGTGTTTTCAATGTTGAATGATACAAGCTTAATAAAACATAACGCAATCAAAATTTATTTTTAAAGAAAAATAAGTCACCAAGCATTATTGGATTAACATCAAAAGCAAAAACGCAAGGGAGCTCGAATCTGTGCTAAACATGAATGAAAGTTAACTCAAGATAATTTTACAGTGTTTGAGGCATGCCTTTTAAAAACCAAAGAATTGGGTGAAAAGTAAGCAAATAAAAAGCAAAAACAGGAAGCGATTTGAAAGCAAATCAAAAAACAAGTTTAGTGATATTGAAAGCTAAGTTAAGTTTATTTGACATACCTATTTGTTTTATTTTTCAGGCTCCATATTTGTTTTAAGTTACGCATAAAGCGTATACTGTAGGAACAACTGTGTATTAAATTTTGAAGTAATCAGCTGTTTGATGTCAATTTTTTTGGTTCATCTCAACAAAATTTTTGTTCGTTCTATTCAGTTACTTAGGTTCGCTTTGAATAGAAGGCCGTTTATACAAATATACCTGATTTGCAAGTAAATTTTATGCTGCAGAAATGCCAGAGTGGCATTCACTTTTTTCTTCAAAATTTTGTGAAAATTAAACCGAATACGCGACTGTTAATCGAGGTGGTCTCGTATGTTTGTTTGCTTATTTGAATATACGATTGAGAACATAATAAATACATTCCGTCAGCGATGTTCTCACCTCTAGAAGACCCTACCGACAGGCTCCTACTTACGAACTCTTTGCAAACGGGGAAAACTCGAAAGCAAAATCCTCTAACTTCCCTTAAAGCACCAAACATTTTTAGAAGCAAGAAGCTGCTTTTTGAACTTCTTAAAGTAGTAGCAGTCTTGATTGGTGTCGTACTAGTGATCGAATATAATTACTCAGTTTTTCGGTCGGCTCTTAATATCAGAAAAGGTAGAGGACAGTATTTTGCCATTGGTAACTCGTTGATTTCAAAAACTTTCACCATGTTTTGGGACATGAATAACCCTCTGTAGATTTTGCGGCAGGCCATATCAACAAAAAAGCGCTTAAGTCATCCGACAAGCATCATGGACTTAACGCAACGGATGATTTACCATCCGGTTATCTTGTATGGAGTGATCATTGCCATATGTTAGATGTAGACCCGTTCACCCCTGAAGCTGTGAAAATATATAAAAAGAAGAACTACACTTCCTGCTCAACAGATTTGCCCATTACAAAAGTCATTTTCGACATAAATCTGCGCACCTACAGTCTTCATATAGACGAATACGCCAAACGTAAGCTTATAGGACACGATGACGATGTTTCTTGCTGTTACAGGATTGTTTTGCGCGCTGGGTTGGGAATCTCTATAGATAGAGATTATAGGTATCCACGTTTGATTTAAAAATTTTATTACGATAAAACTGCTTTTTTTTTAGACTCACGAAATGTGTTCCTTTCCGTCAAGGTCATGTTTTGCCTGTTGTTGTGGACGGTGTTGTGATTGTGTGTGAGTCTCTTAAGACCAAAAAACAAATTCAAATGGATGCACATTTTCTTGTGCGTGAAAAGCCCGAAGTTGTCAAAAAACTAAATGCTTTCAAAAACAAACAACAGTCCGAACGTCCAGTGAGTGCCTTAATGTTGGGAATCGACAGCATGTCAAGATTTAATCTTCGACGAACGATGCCAAGAACAGTAAATCAGTTACTGAATAGCAGTTGGTTTGAACTAAGGGGATATAACAAGGTTCTTAAAGCCGTTGTGTGTGAGAGACATTGTCATAGCTTTTTGTTTTCCAGATTGATGACAACACACTTCCCAACCTTTTGGCCATTTTGACTGGATATAGTTTGAAAACAGCCCGTTCCAGATGTGATTTTAAGAATCCTGGTGGATTGAATGACTGCAATTTAATTTGGGACGATTTCAATAAATATGGATACGTAACTGGATATGCAGAGGATGAAACTAAGATGAGCACATTCAACTACGGAGTCGATGGATTTACGAAGCCCCCAGTGGATTATTACCATCGTCCGTTCATGCTAGGAATTGAAGAAACTCTGCCAATAAAAACACAATCCGGAATGACTTTCTGCGTGGGTCTTCGTCACGCTGCTGAGTACATTTACGACTTTGCTCTTGAGCTTGCTAGTCGTTTCAAAGGACATCCATATTTTGGTTTGTTTTGGACAAACACATTTTCGCACAACTCATTCGATGACCCATCGTCTATGGATGATCGAGTTTCTAAATACATTGACGAGATGAAAGACCTTGGAATATTAGATGACTCGATAGTGATCCTTTTCAGTGATCACGGGATGAGGTATGGAAAACTGAGATACCTCAAGGAAGGATTTTTTGAAGAGCGCCTACCGTTTGTTTTTATTTGGCTACCCCCTTGGTTTCAAGCGAAACACCCAGACTTCGCTGAGGCCCTGAGACAAAATCGTCATCGACTCACCAATCCCTACGATTTGCATATGACACTAAAACATATTATTAAGCTTGGGCGGGGGGTCAATCTCCCTCAAGCGTTTGACTGTCCCAACTGCCAGAGTCTCTTCTTCCCAGTTCCGAAAAATAGATCATGCAAAGACATAGCCATTGACGATCATTGGTGCACTTGTGTACCTTACGAAACTGTCAAACGTAACGACTTTTTTATTCTTCGTGGACTCATTTTTGTTTTGGAGCATTTGAATTCTTACTTGGAAGATGGTGGATTCATACCTTCTTGCCACCCAATCAAAATGTTGTCCATTGATGATGCCCAGAAGAAAGTTCAGCTTGATGAAAAAATCAAATCCAATGAGACTATATATCGAATAACGTTTACCGGTAGGACGGAATTCAAGCCAAAGTTCGAGGCCAGTCTGTCCTATTCACGTGCATCGAAGAGTTACAAATTGATTGGTTCAGTTAGTCGTTTGGATGCATATGCTGAGAGCTCAAAGTGCATTGGAGATCATGATGCGAAGAAGTATTGTATTTGTAATCAGAAGTATTTAGATGGACTATGAGGGGAGGGTTGTCATGTACACAACAAAACTTTGTAGTACGTGCTTTCACATTGCTTTTCATTTAAATCTAAGTGACTGGGAATCTCCTACATTATTGTTTGATACTCAATGTAATCAATGAATTTATTCTTGTGAAAAAACTAATGTTGAATGTTTTTCTTTTTTTTGCAAACAAAACTAGTAAACTTTTCGAACTTTTCATTTCATTTCAATGGAGTTATTTACAAACTACCTTTGAGAGTTTTCGTAACTGCAAACGACCCTCAAAACTCATTTAATGACAGTAAAAAACTTAATCGGTTATGCTTAACGTGACCATTTATTTTTATTGTCAAAGCGGGACATCTTCGGAATTATGTAATAAAAAAAAAAAGTTACTAGTGTCTTACAAGTTTTTAATTATTGTTATTATTTTCAAATAATCAATTTTTATATTGAAAATTGTTTTAAAATATCAGGTCATGTTTTTAGAAAAGTGTGAAGCTAAGTACATGATTTATTTATATTTATCTTCGTTATCAAAGTAGCTTTCATTACTGTGACACTCTACTGTGTTTTATCACTTGTCCAAACCTTGTTCATTTGAAAAAAAACTCTTTCCACAGGTGCGTTACTTCCAGGCAGACACATAAAGTACTGAATAATCGTAAAAATTTTTTTAAAGTTAGATTATTGGCACTAAAGTGCTGGAATAAATCGACCCAACTATTTGCAGTAGAAACATTCTCGGTATTCCAGCCAGAAATGTTTTCATCGGTCACAAAGTTTAAAATAAGTAAAAACTCGTCAAAGACTTTCGCATCTTGGCTGCTGGTAATAAATCCATGCGTGATTAGTAAATCAACCAATTTCTAATTCAAACACTTTTAGTTCTGTGTTAAATTGACACCACTGGAAATGGTCCAAGTATTCCTTGCTTGTTTTATAAAACTCAGCCGCCGCGCCGCCGTAGTTTTCTTTTTCTGGCTTACTGCTGCCTTTTCTTCTGCTCTTTCTTGTAATTTTACCATCAGGCTACGGACCATGTGAGGAAGGAAAATCGTATGCGCTTTTAGTGTTAGCTGTTAGGTTATCTCGCAAACTATTAATTTCCTTGGCAGACTCTTTAGCAGATACATTTTTCGCTTCGATTTTCAAAACAACTTCATGAAAGGTCGCTGCTTGTGCTTGACAAAAATATAACCACAATTCTGAGCCGGGATTATTGAAATACGTCTTTAAAATATTTGAGCATTTTTCGATACCCAGAAAATAGTTTTTCAAAGGCTGAAACATTTTGATAACTCTCTCAAGCGCGGGCATTAACGCAAGCCACTTTGTTTTACTATAGCCCAGCAGCTTGTGATACTCTTGTCTCGGTAGAACGTAGAACTACAAAACTCTTTCAAAGCTTCTACTCGAACGCTTTAGAAATGAATAAATTTTTACTATAATGCATTCGAATACAGGAAGACAATCAGCGGCCGTTTTGATCGCGTTGTGGACTTTTGGGCTCCACATTTAAGCCGAGTGATTGGTTCAACTTTAAGTAAATACTATTATTTCCTCTCCAATTCTTTCCCCCGAAGTTGCAGTTCGTGTTAACTCCACAAAACGAAAGAATTTTTTTATTTAAGTCATTAAAAGACAAAACTTCATTCAGTACAATAATAATACAATAAGTACAATAATATCCAATGCTTCGCCTGGCTGCTCTCGAAACTCTAAGACCTTAACTTTCACGCTTTCCTATGGTAAAAAATAACATAATATGTAATAAAAGTGGGAATAATTTGATTGAGCCATGATTTGAAGCACCCGTTAATAAAGTTTTGCAATTGGGTCTACGTAAATACTCTTTTAAATCTTCGGTTGCCATGTCATTTGAGCGAAAACTGCGATGATGTAAATGTTGCACGGTGTGATACGCCCACGTACCCCCAGATGCAGCTAAACCTAAATCCTTAGAAGTCGGCGACTCGGTTTTTTTACAAATATTAAGCATTGTCGAGCTTGAAGCAATGACTTGATCTTCAAGTCTATGTTTTTCTGAGTTTAAATGTTTTTCTACATCACTGGCACCACCGTGTCCAACACTAAAATCTGTTCGACATTTTTCACATGTAACGTCTGCGGTGTCATCTTTTCTTTGTTTTATAAATGGATACTTCTGTTGCAGACTATTATTAAAGGAACACTTGCGTTTAGGCAGTATTGTTTTGTTACAAAACACTACTAGAACTAAAACAAAACCATCGATAACTAATTAAAAAGATGGCAATCTCTGGCCATGGCGGCGCGGCAGTTTTTCACAAGCTGCTCACACACAACTTCACGAAAATTATTTACACAACTTTAATTTCGCTTTGTCATACACTAGTTGAGCTAGTGACAAAACCGGATTTGTCAGCTTTGAGCACAACTTCAGATACCACCAACACTTCAGATTTAACCTCGCTAAAAAAAGGATTTTTGAAATATATTTTTGTTTTCCTCTTAAAAATTGTTTTTAATTTTAACCTCGAGTATTTTGCTTGAAAATGTTTTTGCTTATATTTTATCGAATCAAAAAAAACTCAATCCTCACAAAAATTGCAAAAGCGGGACAATTTCAGCCTCGCGGGGGACAGCGGGACAGACTGTCTGAAAGCGGGACTGTCCCGCCCAAAGCGGGACGTATGGTCACGTTAGTTATGCTCATAATGTTCTGACTTTTTAAAATAATTAAATGCTGGGCTATTAGCTTCTCGGAAAAGGTGTCACATACGAGTATATTAATGGGCTTTTGTCCTAATGGTGGGTTGTTAAAGTCAATTTGGTACAAACCACCCACACATGAACGACTCAAAAAGAGTATGCTAATGAAGTCATCTGTCTTCAATTATAGGCCAGAGAAACAGAGGGCACATCAGACATGAAACATGAACCTTTATTAAGGTACAAACTTGAACATTAACTTTTTATGCTTTGTATCTAAAGGAAGCCATTAAGGTTTATCACATCTCTTTTTACAGGTAGACAGTTCAAACCAACTTTTCGAGTAAAAGTTTGACATTCTTTAATTCTGTGTTAGGCACTTCATCAGACCTTATACAGAGGAGTTTGTTATGATGTCCTTCCTGAACAATTTTTATACAAAAATTAATTTTAATGTGTTCATTAGTTTGAGCGGAAGATGGTAACATAGAAAGGTGTACAGACAGAGCTACTTTTGCATTTATAATAATAGCGAGGACCGGTTCCCGTGGGAATATTCGAATAAAATAAAAAACGAGTTCAGAACAATCTTTGTAAAAAATTTCATTTAAATCAGTTCTGTAGTTTGGGCAGGAGACGGTAACATAGAAAGCCGGACAGACAGAGTGACTTTCACATTTATAATATTAGTTAGGATAAGGATATTGGCGTGGATTGCTGAAAAGAACGAAGTTGTTAACTCGTTGCTCTTATTTCAGGCAATCATTAGATGGTAAGCATGTCATTCGCGTTTAGAAAGCCGTTTTCGATAGTTGTTGGCAAGTGACAGAACATAGGAGAACAGAAACGTTGCAAAAGAGAATGTCCTGCAAGAGTTAATTGTCAAAAAGTAGGCAATTCAGGTAATTCAGGTTGAGGCCACAGCAAAAGTATTCGGAAAAAGTCTAATACCTTCTCGAATTCTGAAATTCATGAGAAATGAGATGACATGACAATCATGACAACGTGCGTTGCAAAAATGTGAGCACTATTCCTCGTTTCAAAAGTTTCCAATTCCTGCACGTTTCCTAAATCTGCGTTCTGGCAAAATGTCAAACATAATTCTTAAGGGCAAGAGACTCTTTTTTGATATGGTGTGTGCTTTGGGAAAAGCATCCCTTTTGTGTATGTGTCCTTAATATATCTTCCACTATTTACCACCCTACCCCTCCCTCACAGATCACACTGGCGAGTGTCGAGATGAGACATTTAAAAGAAACAAATTGTATTTCCTTAGCGACAGACATTCGTACAAATCTATTGTTTAAGAGAAAGGTTTTATCATTGTCAATAAAGTCCTCACATCAATGGTTCACTGTACACACTTTTCGAACTCCAATTATCGCACCTATGGTGGGTCACAGAGGGTGGTGGTAGGTAAGTGGAAAAAATAAATTGGGGTTCCTCTTCCTGCACGATATAGCATTCCCCAATTCTATTGGACCACATTCCTCCGGTATCACGTTTCAGCCGGCAACGTTTAGGCGTCCATATCAACCCTCAATTCGTGACGATGGCGATGGTAACTTTGACAGTGTTCTTTGTTTAAGCGACTGTTGTTCAAGAGAAGGTAGGTACACCGTGTTATGTTGCAAAAGTTTCTAGGAAGTGAAAGTTTTGCGGTGCTTGTCATTGTACGTGCGTAGCATGTTTTTGACATAGGAAACAGAATTCCTGAATCCTGACACACCCTCGAAATTGGAATTAGTCTACGAATATTGCACGCAATGTCGGTTTGAACAAAAGGAGACGTCAAACGAGTATATGGTTGTGAATTAGTGTACGTGTATGTGTGTTGTGCTTTCAGGCTTTCATTCCCATATGAGGACAGCAAGATTTTTGGGATGTTAAAAATCGATGTACAGCTGGCGAATGGGATTTTTGTGGCATTGAGTCGGAAGAATTTATCAGACTCTGATGGTATGGGGGGAAATTGAGTTTTCTTTTGTCGAATTGTGATGCGGGAATGATGTCTTAGTTTTGTTGTTCCGTGTAAGTTGAATTGTGTTGTAGGGTGCAAATCGATTTCTGTGAAGGTAAGTAAGTCAATGTTTAGGTATTCACAGCGAAAGAAAGAATATCTACCACATTTGCATTTTAAAGAATTGCGCTCTTTGTATACAAAAAAGACTTAGTCTTATGATTTTTCAATTTATGTTTTTCAGTTTATTTACAGTGAATTATAGTATTCCAGTCCACAAAGACATTTCGTCTTACAGTACTCTGCAGAGAGCTGAGGGAGAGGTGATATGGTCTCAACGACGTCTATAAAAACGTGGCAAAGCTCAAGGATGTTCGGGTCTAACGCATTTAGCAATTTTTGTCAGGCATTTATTGATCGGTGGTAGCCATTTTCTAGATCCCAAATTTCTGCCTTTTTTGAATGGTGAAAACCAAGAACATTTTTAGGAGCATCACCAAAGATCGGTAAACTTGGAAAGGTGGAGGGCATTATAAATAGCTTGTGCGCGAAATATCAAAGCGTTTGAGATGGTTGGGGGATTACTCAGATTGGTGTCACCTTGGCGGCCGGTGCCCATGTGTTACAAGTTCCTCCTTCGAGGTAACCACAGGCTGCTGGTCTCATCCAATCGGAAGTGACCTGGCAATTTACTAAGTATGAGTGTTGTTTGTGGTTTGCCAAATGCCGTCCTAGTGTCAAAAGGTCTATCAGTGTCTTTTGACACTAGGACGGAGTATTGAAATAGAGATTGTAGTAGATTAGCTCCCGGTAAGCCAACGGCGGCATCTCTCAAACCCCTACAACAGGTAACTGGGCTATCCGTCGTCGATTTATGTCCAAGGGGTCATTCAGGTTGGGGGTTTTGTGGTGAGGTTAGCTACCCTACTACGTAAGAAATCTGGTTTTGGAACAACAAACATACTCGGAAATTAGTAAAGTTTTTCCCGGTGGCAACCCTAGCAAGCAAACAAAGAAATAAGACCGTGAAGTTTACAATTGGAACGTAAGATACCTTAAAGAACTATACGTGCAGCCGGAACGGACATAAAGAAGAGTGAAAACTTCGACATCAATAATGGTGACTGCTACATAGAACAGAAACAACGCTTATCTGGGTTAGTACTTGTCGCTAGAGGTAGATTAAGGGTCCAGGGATACGCATATGATTCGAAATGCGGGTAATGAGCGCATGATGCCAATCCGCATTAGGCATACAGAAAAAGACGATAGTTCCAAAGACTATTTCTACAAGCTACTCGAAGCAACAAATGAGCTATGCTCTAGACTTGACGTCCTTGACAATTTTACTAGGGAAGGAAGACACATTTGGAGACAAAACCGGTAAGCATAGCCTGCTTGATAAGGCCTCCGAAAACGGACTAAGTCTAATCAATTTAACTGCGGGGCTAGTTCTAATAATCAGAAGTAGCACACTCTTCCCCTATCTCGAAATTTATAAAGGTATGTACAGTAAAATAAAATTGACCATATTGCGATCGAATCAATGTTATTAATATCTTAATTTTCCAAGGGGCCAACTTTGACTGGGATCACTATCCAATTGTGGCCATGGTAGGAATAATATATATATATATAAATATATATATATAAATATCCCGTTCACGATTCTCTCGAACTAATACTGTGAAGAGATATGACATCGAAAGGCTACAATCGCAAAAGGAAGCCAATGCCTCTTTCAGTCGAGTGTCCCTCCAACCACTTGGCAACAACGCCATAGAAACCGCAGCCTCTGTTGCAATGGCTAACACTTGGACTCCAAAAACTTAGGCCATAGTTCGATGAAAAATACAGGAAGACAAATGCAGTCAAATTAAAATAACAAGAGGAGTATCAGCGCAGCCTTTGACCAGTACAAGGAGATTTACATATAGAAAAAAGGGAAGAACACTAAATTCTCGAAAAGTTTAACAACCAGAATGAGGAGGTCATTTTCGAGGAAATTGAGAGATGTTGCGACAGGAATGAGACTCTAGAGCTGTACCTAAAGCTTAAAAGATAACGCTAGAGCGGGGAACATCAAACAAGCCTTAAAACATAGTGATAGAGTCGCAGTCAGTAAGTACTCTGGATCTGGAAAGATGACACGTCTCGGTCTCACCAAAAGTTTTTTAAAAAAACAAAAGATTTGAATCTTAACGTATCACTTTTAATATTGTATTATGTACTATCCAAGTTTTTACACATTCTTTCAATCAAACTTCACTCAAACTTTAATTGCACACTAAAACTAGTCTTAAATTAAATAAGTCAGAGCTACATATATCCAACCCAACTGTTGTCCCATGTCCTCACTTTGTCATGTGATTTAAATTAAAAAGACCAAACCAGTTTTCTTCTTATAGAAGATGTCATTGCCTCAAATAAATGAACAGTACCGGAAACGTTCGCGTGTACAGTCCATTAATTTGTAGGCACTAATCTAATAAGTCCGATCACTTCCATCTCGGCCTTAGAAAAACTCAGTTAATTTATTCGCAATGCGCCTTAAGCCAGAATAAATTTTCAATTCTTCATAGCTTGTCGTCATACTTCATCAACTTATCTATTCCATGACAAGAACTGCCAATAAATTTACAAAGTCCCCCTATCATCCAGGACACGCACTTTTAAAATGCCCATTGTCAACTCTCAACGACCGACGACGAAGACGATGAGGCTTTGCGATTGCAATAGCCAAGCGAATAAAAAAGACCCAAGAAAAATTATAAATTAATCCTTCATGGAAAAACTAATTCCAACGCAATCGACTACACTTCCCGAAGTTTCCCACATAAGAAAACCCAAACACAATTCCACTAATTACGTTCTTGTTGGTTAGAAGTCTGGCTCTGAAGCGATTTGTTGCCGGCAAACACCAACAACCAACACTACTACTGGCATTGATCCTAATAGCTTGCGGATAGAGAATATCTTGTTTGACACTAACGCTCTGTCGGAGACTTGGAAGACCATAGTTCCGATAATTTATTACTGCCCGTTGTGTCAGTCCTGCACAAACAGAGATTCCAACTCTGACTCTGGCAGATCAAGAATTCCGCTAGACATCGTCGCGTCGGTCTCGGTCGTCGTGTGTTTTAGAGGAGAGTAAGGTAACAAGTGGAATGGTGAGGAAGACGATGATATACATGAGTTAGAGAGTGCGACTGGTCAACGTTTAATTGACATTTGAAGACACTGCCGCAGTTTCGTTGCTTTTTTGTGTAATCTTCAAAAAACAAAACTACATTTTTTATTATTTTTCTTTTTGAGTCGCTCTTGTGCCAGCACTTGACTCCTGGGGTGTGACCAGTGGCTAAGAAAAGCACTGTTTTTACCACTCTTTTCTGTTGGATCTCACTAAAGTTAGAATTAAATATTTTTGCTGCAACTCGGAGTAAGGCAGGGTCAAGTGTGGTTTTCTTAAGCATTGCTGTGAGTTTTCCTGCGGGCTACAAAGATAGGGAAAGCACTTTACTTAGTAATTCTACTTTAGAAAGCCTTCCACCACTTCTTACCGAAATCAATTCCTGTTCATAAGCATTTTGCATTTAATTGGGGAATTCGAGAAAGAAAACACCAAAAACCAAAACACTTCGACCTTACATAGACGAATGGTAACATCAATTCCGCAAACATCTTCTACAACAAACACTTTGCTTACAAAAACAAAAAGGACTAAGAAACAAGTACCTACATTGTACAAGGAAAAGTAGAAAAGTTCTTTTATAATTATTGTGCTAAGGTTATAAGACGAGTCCAATTAAAATAGTTTGTTGTTCCTTGTAGATTTGGTGTATGTTCTTCACCTTGTATTGCATACTCTGTCTTGCTTGTTCTATCGGTGTTGCATTATCTTGGGGAAACGTGTCTTGGATTTTGTTACTTAAAAGAATACCAATCGCCATTTATGTTAACTTGTCGATTCGCCAAACATAATCACTTTAAAGGAGAAAAGAAGACGTATTCGCCTACATAGAACATAAATGATCACACCTACTCTACCAACTGAAGCGTATAAAGTATGAAAAGTGCTACTCCCAAAGACGATGCAGACAAGAAAGAGATTGTTTTTTTTTTTTATGGTTGGTTGGTTGTGTGGAAAGTTTTGTAAACATTGAATGCAGCTTGAAGTCTGGCTGTGGCTTCATCACTTCCGTATTTTTGTTTGGATTGTAGGCCTTCAATTAAAAGTAGGCCGATAAGAGAAGATGGATTATGGGTTAACTGATGGTTCTTTGGTAGGAATGTTGGTTCCATGTATCGCCATTGGAAGGCTTCGACTTTTTTTTGGAAGGATCGATTTTTAATTGAGATCAACTGGAATTGTCGTAGAGTGGAAATGGGATGGCTTATTGCATAAGGTAAAATGACGATGCCAGCCAAAGATTTGGTGGAACTTTTCGATAGAAGAAAGGAAAAAAGAGGATGGACCCAAATCCTGAAAAGTTTCGGACTCTATTGAATATAACCGACAGGGTTTTCTTAGAATATGCATAACACTTTCTGTGACGTTAAAGATGGCGTAGGCCTTGGTTCCCTCTCCGGTAGGAACTATGTACCGCAAGTCATTGAGTATAAGTAGGTTCTAGAGAGAAGCCTTTTGGTGCCGCATGATTCTTGTTCATTTTCAGTTGTCATAGAAGAAAAAAAAGTGTAATTTAAGTTCAAACGCATGTTTAAGGCACTGCAAGTTCCAATTCATTCCAATTTTTAGGCAACCGTAAGAGAATATGGCTGTGGATAGAGCTGTGTGTATGACTTCCGATAAACTGTGGGACCACTAATACTACCGATACACTATCGGATATGTCTTCGAATACAGTTGCCGTATTGCCTGCTGCCAGTGATTACAGAGCCTAGATTCCGTAATTTTTTCGACGATTACCGTTTAATCGTCTATCGTCGAAAGATTGTTTCATGTGATTTCGCTTCTAGCCATTGTCTTATACAAATTTTGGTAGCTTTTCAGGGTTTTTAACAAGTTTTTTCTCTACCTAAGACTTTGACGATAGTCGTCTTAGACTTTACGGAATCCTTAACCAACTATGAACACGGGGTTTGATGTTGTCATCGATTTTGCTGTGGATAACGTCAGTAAAAACAATTGGGGTTGCGGCTGTCTATACTGCTACGTCAGGCTACGAATACGGCCGGAGATATATGACAGCCGATTTTTTGCTTTTCTATCGATTAGTGGCGCTAAAAGTATTGAGCTCTTGAAAATATATGGCTGTTGATACGGACGCCGCAAACACCCAGGTTACTGTTGAAAATGCGTTTGTGGGTACGACTGTAGAAAGGGCTGTGGAGAGAAATTATGCAGCCACCGAAACTGCTGCAGATCTTGCTGAGTATACGACTAGAGATGCGGTCACATAGACGACTGTCAGCACATCTGTTAATACGCCTGTCGATACTGTTCCCTATTTGAAACATTCGTATTGGTTATCGGAGCTGTAGGCGCATCTGCAGTTCTATTTACAGCTGTGTTAGTAAATTTATATACAGCCTTGCTCGAAACGGTACCTAGAGCCCGCCATCCTACCCACAGCCAAACCGTATCATCAGTCGTTTCGGCTGTAATGCCCGAACATGTACTTCCAGCCATATCCATAGCCATATCTGCAAGCAAATCCCCAGCCGTATCCTCAGCCATATTAACAACAATACCCCCAGCCAGTTACAACAGCCGTTTCCACAGACCTTATACCGTAACCTCATTCCTAGATCTATCTGCAACTGGCTGTCATACCCGCAGCAGTTCCCAGTTCCCACATCCGTATCTATCACCTCATTATATCTGCGGCAATACCCGAAGTCTTATTCACAGCCGTTCAACACTGGTATTGATGGTCCCGCAGCTTTGTTAACAGTTAGACCCCCACACTCACATCGCCAGCCATATCCGTTGCTCTATCCACAGCCATATCTACAGGCGTTTCCACAGCTATATCTGCAGTCATAATCATACCGGTATCTACAGCCGTATCCATAGTCGTATCACAGGGTAAACACAACAGTATCTGCAGTGAAACCCAAAGCCAGATTTATTGCGATTTTTTTTTTTTCAAAAGTATCAACAGCTGTTTCGAAATTCATATCATTAACCGCATCCGCACCTAATCGGAAGTCGTCAAACATACGGGTTTATCTATAGCCTTATCCAGATTTCTATCTGTAGTCGTAGACGTAGGTTTATAGGCACTTGCACCCGCAGTGGCATAGTTAGAGCTCTAAAAGCTGCCACATCTACAGCTGGAATGGAAGTCATACCGGCAGCCATATCCTGCCGACCCAACAGCTTCGTCGGCAGTCGTACCAGCAGTCATATGGAAAGCCGTACCAAAAGCAGTACTTCCACCATATCCGCAGTCTATAATTCGTATCCATATCGGCAGTAAGTTCCACAACCGTAGCCGCAGCTTTGTCAGAAATGGTTCAGTCGTATTGACATTTGTTTCAGTCGTATCCGTAGCTATGTCGCTGTTCTTATCCGTATCACAAATGTTTTCAGTCATATGTGCAAAGCTGTATCCACAATTGTGTCCGCAGCCTTATTCAAAGGTTCAAAAGGTTATTTCTAGCCATACTCACAACCGCAACGTGATGGATAGCATCTCTGCCTATAAACCAAAAATATTTTTCACGTGTATCGCCTTTCACGAAGACCTCCGATAGTAGATCATGCCATGAAAAGCTCTTTCTCAATTAACCATTCGGAATCGGCAGAAAATTGTAGGTACCCTCCATTCTCTCACGAGGCAATGGTTTTTAGAAATATGCTAGGCCCCGGGGTTCCTCGCTCCGTTGCGGCACCCTTTCAATTCATTTATTTTTACTCACAGCCACGTATCTCTATCAGCAGTCAGTTGTATTCACTTTCGAACCCGAAGAAGTATAAAGCAAGTTAAGTTTCTTTGCATACAGCTTTTTTGGATCGGCCATTTTACATCAGGTGTCCAAGCCGTTTTCGAAACAGTATCTTTGATTTTTTCAAAGGTTTTTTCAATAAATCTTTCGGCAAAAATTTGTAGGAAAAATTTAAAACCGGTTTTTTAAAATGCTGCTCCAACGATTTAGTTTAATTTCCAGCGTTTACATGATTAGGTTTTCGCTTAAGGCCTTTCTTCGAATTTATTCATACAATATTTTATGAGATTTTATTCAGTTTTCATAACTAATGTTAATGTTAACATATATGTATTATGAAGAACTTATACTAAAACCTTAGACTCAGCCTTAAGATTTTGATATTGGAATTAGCACACGATCGCAAGTTCGTGCGACCCATTCGTGCCCATTTTTTTAATTTTTTTTACTAACGTTGTGATAAGTAAAGTAAAATATTAAGCACTGAGTCTAAAGTTTTGTTTTCCGAACTTGTCAAATGTAACGTTGGGTGTGTGTAGTAAGCGCAAATATATACTTAGATATGAAATAGAGAAGGGTGCACGGATGAGAACAAAACGAGCAGCTTATTCATAGAGCTCAACTTTGAGAGGATAGTCAAATATTTGCGACATGTTAAAGTCCTTGACACATTTGATTTCGAAACAGAAGCTGAGGAGAAGGAATAAGTGAAAATGTTGATCTCTCAAGTATGATTAACCTTCTGCTAACACAGCTTGAAGTAGGTAGAACGAAACGAGTAAAGCATTGCAACAGTATAATGTTGGATTGCAGTATATGTGGCAGACCCTTATACAGGTTGTTTTTCATAAAATGGGACAAAAGCTCAAAACGGATAGGTTGGGTTAAGACAGAAAAAATTGTTTTGAAGGGAGAGGAGGGGAGTTACCCTATGGCAAGAAATCAAGGTTCCAAAGCGGTGGTAGAACAAATTTGCTTAACTGGTCTTACTTATCGAATTTTACTTCGAGTTGAACATTTGCAAGGGACTCTTCTCAATACAAGGAATCAAGAACACGATAACCACACCGCTTCATAGACACCCTGATGGGATAATTGAAAAATTGAAACAGACCTTCAAAGAACACCTACCGAATGCCATGAGTGACTACCAATGAGATTGGGACATTATGCCGTTATTCTCCATAGTCTTTGAAATGAGATACATTACATACCTCAACAGAATATAGACACCATCGGAATTCCTGTTATGGTAAGTAAGTAAGTAATTTCATTTATTTTTATTCATACTTCATACATTGCAATTTCACTTAACATTTTGAATTTGGGAGCTATGGTTATGTCGTCCCAGGTGACAGCATTTTTTTTAAATATAAATTTTGGTTGAATTTTGACATTTATAATACACAGAGACAATTATATGTGCAAAAGATATTTAAATTAACATTTTTTTAATTTAGTAGTTTTCTGTTTTTAATAGCAATCTGTAATAGTAATCATTTTGCCTAATGTTTTCCAATCATATTCGTTTAAGATGTTTATAGTCTCTTGTAATGTAAGAGTATTTTTCCCTGGGGCACATACTGATTAAGTGTAGACAATTTAATTTTAATAATTTATTTATTTGGCTTATTAGCAATTGAAAAACTGAGTATAATTTACATTTAAAGTTTATATGATATTAAATTTGCTCTAAGAGTTTAATTAATAATAATGGATTTTGCATATATACTAATTTGATCTTTAAAGAGATTTAAGTTGGTAATATTCCTTAGGTGATTTGGAAGGTTGTTGAAAGCTTGTCAATCTTCCTTTGATTTTAAGTTGCACAATGTAGAAAATTGATTGATTGTAGGGATATCCGTTTAAGTTCAGAAACTCGCATCTTGCTTTGAATATTAATGATATTTCTGCATAACTCAGTGAATCGTGAAAATATAGTTTCTGGTACCGATATTGTAGTTTAGCTGACTACTAAACGACTATTTAGCTTTTTCTAAACAAAAACACCTCATTAAATCATCATTTTTCTTTTTGATGCTGTACAGTTGTTCTTTCAACTCATTTATGTTGCAGAAATTTTTACTAAATCTCACTCCACAATCATTGGCAATAGTCTGGCATCTTGCAAGCAACCAGTCCTTGTTTCTCAATTCCTATAAGCAGTTTTTAAGAAAGCCTTGTCTCCTAATAGCTTCTACAGATTTTGATAAAATAATCAGCTTGAGACTTCAGCAGAACTCAGAAGTTTTGGTAGCACAGTTTCTAAATACATATATGTGGTAGTTAGGTGTATCCTGGGTTAGGTTGAAAAGTTACTTTATGAAATTCCTATAAAATGTTTCATTTTCCTCATATTCTTTTGATCCCCAAACCTGTGAAGCATAAGAAAGTTGATTTCACCACTGAATCAAAGATTTTGTGTTTTGCGGATAAAATAACTTTTTTGTTTTAGAAGATATTTTAACATGTTAGATTTAACAAGCTTTGTGAGCTGTTGGCTTTCCCTGTTAGATGAATTTTGTAGGCTAATGTTGGGTTCAGTTTTAAGCCTAGATTAATTAATCTCTTCACTACCTCCATCTTCTTTCATTGTAGGCTCTAAGTGTGGGACCAAACATCATTATTTTGGATTTCTCTGTGTTTATAGTTAGTTATCCTGTTATGGATAACAAAATAACCAATAACCATACATCAGCCCACCGAACTAGAATATGGATGCCCACAGGGAAACCATTGGATACAAATGAATATGTGTATTGTGTATGATTTTAAGGAACGACTCATTGACATCCTTAGCCTTAAGCTTAAGCCTAGTATTAACTTCTTCATGAAGTGAACGGCTGACAGTGGAGCAATGTTAATTTTCGACACTTCTCATCGGTAAACACTTGCGAATGCGTTGAAAAAGTCCCATCTGTTTGTGGCTTAAACCCACAAACAAATTTTTTCAACCCCTTAGAGATAGAAATTTTTACGAACAATAACCAAACGTACTGCTACCTATTCCTCATACCCAACCTTACCTACCCTAAGCTCAAAGATCATTAAAAAAAAGTAGAATCACCTGAATATTTATGCTTACCTTTTTATCACGATTCACAAAACTTTTAAGCTCAAAGCGAAAATTATGGTATATGTACATTGCACATGGGATCCTGGTCAAATAATGGCAAGACTCTTAAGGTTTGTTTGGTCCTTTAAGGAAACATCAACCTGCTATCCCGATTTCAGAGAAAAAGTTTCGTTCGATTTATTTTACAAAATTGTTCTATTTTTTCATTATTTTAAATTACACCTAAGTTGGTTCTAAATAATTTTCATCACAAATACAATACTTTTTCGCATCTTGATTACTAATGCACTGTGAGCTCTCAGCATATGCATCTAAACGACTCACCGAACCGATCACCTTAAAACTCTTCGAAGTTTCTGAATAAGAGAGACTGGCTTCGAACTTTGGCTCCACTTCCGATTTCCCAGTAAACGTTACTAGATAAATAGTCTCATTAGATTTTATTTTTTGATCCAATTCAACTTTTTTCCGCGCATTGACAAGAGACAGAATTTCTATTGGCCGGCAACGAGGTGTGAACCCACCATCTTTCAAGTAGGTGTTTAAGTAATTAACAACGAAAATGAGGCCACGGAGAACTAATAAGTCGTAAGGGCTAACATTTTCATAGGGAATGCAAGTGCACCAATGGTCGTTGATAGCGATGTCCTTGCAAGACCTATCTATCGGAACTGGAAAGAAGAGACTCTGGCAGTTGGGACAGTCAACTGCTTGAGGGAGATTAACCCCCCGGCCAAGCTTAATTATGTGTTTCAGTGTCATGTGTAGATCGTAGGGATTGGTGAGTCGATGACGATTCTGCCTCAATGCCTCAGCGAAGTTTGGGTGTTTTGCTCGGAACCAATGCGGTAGCCATATAAAAACAAACGGAAGTCGCTCTTCAAGGAATCCTTCCTTGAGATATCTCAGTTGTCCAAACCTCGACCCATGATCACTAAAAAGGATCACTATCGAGTCATCTAATATTCCAAGGTCTTTCATCTCATCAATGTATCTAGAAACTCGATCGTCCATGGACGATGCGTCATCGAATGAGTTGTGCGAAAATGTGTTGGTCCAAAACAAACCAAAATATGGATGTCCTTTGAAACGACTAGCAAGTTCAAGAGCAAAGTCGTAAATGTACTCAGCAGCGTGACGAAGACCCACACAGAATGTCATTCCGCTTTGTTTTTGTATTGGCAGAGTTTTTTCAATTGCCAACATGAACGGACGGTGGTAATAATCCACTGGAGGTTTCTTGAAACCCTTGAGATGGTGGTAGTCGAATGTGCTCATCCAGGTTTCATCCTCTGCATAGCCAGTAACGTATCCATATTTATTGAAGTCGTCCCAAATAAAATTGCAATCATCCAAGCCACCAGGAGTCTCAAAATCACATCTGGAGTTGGCTGTGTTCAAACTGTATCCACTCAAAATGGCCAACAAGTTGGGAAGTGTGTTGTCATCAACCTAAAACAGGAAAATGAAATGTAAGCTACGTATAGTGACAATGGATTGGCAAACCTTGTTATATCCGCTAAGTTCAAACCAGTTATTGCTCACTAATTTCGTTGCTGTTTTTGGCATCGTTCGTCGTAGATTGAATCTTGAGATGCTGTCGATTCCCAACATCACAACACTCACTGGACGTTCGGATTGTTGCTTGTTTTTGAATGATTTGAGTTTTTTAATAACTTCGGGCTTCTCGCGCACAAGAAAATGAGCATCCATTTGAACTTGTTTCTTAGTTTTTATAGATTCACATACAATCACAACACCGTCTACAATAAAAGGCACCACATGTCCTGATTGGAATGGAATGCACCTCGTAAGTCTGTAAAACATTAAATATTTATCATACATTTTTCAAAGCCTTTGAGGTTACCTGAATTCTCTGTCAACGGAGTTTCCCACACCCGCTCGCAAAATAATCTGGTAACAGCAAGAAACATCGTCTTTGTCGCCAACGAGCTTTCGTTTGGCGTGTTCGTCTATATGAAGACTGTAGGTGTGCAGATTTATATCAAAGACGACTTTTGTAATTGGCAAATCCGTTGAGCAGGAAGTGTAGTTCTTCTTTTTGAATATTCTTGTAGCTGCAGGGTTGAACGGATCAACATCTAGCATAAGGCAATGATCACTGAACACAAGATATCCTGGTGGTGGAAGATCTGTTGCATTTGAGCCACGATTCTGGTTAGAGAATTTAAGTGCCTTTCCATTCTCATTTGCTACTGCTAAATGTAAGGAAAATTATATAAAGTTTTGTTTTCTCACGTCCTAACAAGTTACCAATGGTGGAATGTAGTCCCATTTCATCTCTGATGTGAAGAGCCGATCGAAAAATTGAGTAATTGTATTCGATTACTAGGACTAAGCCAATTGAAACCACCAGTACCTTGAACAATTCTGGAAGTAGTTTGGTTTTTTTCATTTTTCCATAAATGTTGTGTGTTTTTTGGAAGATTGAAGGACTCGTATGCTGACTCTTCTCGTATCGTGAGTTCTGCTTCATTTGAAGGCTGTCGCTTGAAGACTTCGGTTCTATTAGATGTGAATGCATTGCTGTTTCTGTTTCTGTTAGTTTCAGTAAACTAACTAATTGCTGTAGAAAAGTTTATGATATTATTTTACTCAACAAGAGACTGCAACCATCTGATTTACCTAAACAAAATGAAAGTCCATGAAAAAGTTGAAAATTGGTTTATTTTTTGACCTATGATCTTTGACAATTGATTAAGAACTATTTGAATAAGCAATAAACGTTTGATGGTTTAATTGATCAAATTTCAATGTTTCAAACTCCTTTTATGTATTCAAATAAACGTTTTGAGGCGCTTCAGACTTCAAGACAAAAACTTCAATTACAAACTTCAATTATGCTTATAAGATTGGCTTTGGGGCAGAACCTATTTGTAAATATCACAAAGTTTTCTCATGTCACTGACAGTTACTTAGTTGATCACCTGTCGCTTTCTTTCGTGCTTCATTGTCCATGAGTAACAGGGTCTATATTTTGTCCCCATTTTACAACTGGAGTCGGAACCCAGCAACTATTTTACTTAATTTTCTAGTTTGAGAAACCATTAAATTTCAATTTCATTCTGTTTCCGAACAGATCTCATCTCCCGTAGGACACGTTGCTGTCTAAATCATTCGTCAGTAAGTCAAAGTTCTGATTTTTGACAAAAAAAAAAACACGATCTAACAGACTTCTAGATTACTACAGATCTTGGAAAGAGTTCGGTTGAACTATTATTATACTATATTCCCAAAATATGGCGGGAAGTCAAAGTCGTTTTCATACCAAAAGCCGGCAGACTCAACCATACAGAAGCAAAGGACTTCAGACCTATAAGTCTGACCTCCTTTATACTGAAAACGTTTGAAAGGTTACTTGATTGACATATCCGTAGCTTTCTAAAACCGGAAGAAATATCTACCTTTCAACACGCCTACACAAAAGGACGAAATGTAGAAACAGCAATACACTGTGTAGTAACAACAAAAGAGAAAACGCTCCAAAAAAAAAGAATACACACTAGCAGCTTTCCTGGACATTGAAGGAGCCTTCAACAATGTACAAAACAGTGCAATTAAGAAAGCCCTAAATAATCTAGAAGAACAAGAAACAGTCACAAATTGGATCATGGTGTATGCTGACGAAATGTCAGATCCACAACGAACTAGGAGGTGCAAACTTGAAGAAGTATGTGTCACGAGGAACCCCACTAGGAGGTATCCTCTCACCCCTACTCTGGATCCTGGTCATGAATGAGATCCTCATAGTTCTCAAACATGATGGCATAGGCATAGGCAACCACTTTGAGTTGCCTATGTCAATGACCTAGCTCTTCTGGCGATGCGACGGGGAAATTTCCTACCATTATTAGTGAATAATTGAATAATGTACAAGGTATGCGCTTGCAAAAAAAGATTGGGCCTTGCAGTTAACCCCCTCAAAAACTATTGGTACTATTCACAAATAGAAGAAAACTACATACCTTTGAGATGACAAGCCTAAATGGAATCCCACTTAAGATCTCTGATCAAGCCAGATACCTAGGAGTTATCTTAGAGAAAAAACTGAACTCAGGTTCCAACATACGAGAAAGATACAAAAAAGCCATAAATAGCACTGTATTCGTGTAGCAGGATTTTCAAAAACAAAAACTTGGGACCAAATCCGAAAATTATCATGTGGATGTATACTGCCATTGTAAGACCCATTCTATCTCATGGCAATTTGGTTTGGTGGAAGGCGCTGGAAAAATCCGCGCATTTAAAAGCCCTTACCAAAATACAAAGAGCAGCCTGTATTTGCTTAACTGATGCAATGAGAACTACACCAGTCTCTCACCCTCTGATCTCTATGTTCAAGAATCGGCAAACAGCGCACTTAGGCTTAATCAGTGCAATGTCTGGAAAACCAGTCAAACAGGACAGACACAGATCTTATCACGATACGCATAACTCCATATCTGGATTTTAGGAAATCCTTCTCAACCAGCTTTCCCAATAAAAAGGATTGGGAGAATGAAACACCTCATACGAACGAGACGTCTGTATAAACTTATAATGACGTTCAACTTTAATTTTATAAAACTTCAAATTCAACTTTAAATTTAACTTTGAATTTAAAGTTGAAGTCAACTTTAAATTCAACTTTAAACTCAACTTTAAATTCAACTTTAAATCCAACTTTAAATCCAACTTTAAATTTAAAGTTAAATGCAACTTTAAATAAGACTTTAAATTGAACTTTAAATTGAACTTTAATTTCAACTTTCAATTCAACTTTAAATTTAACTTTAAATTTTACTTTAAATTCCACTTTAAATTTAAAGCTAAATTCAACTTTAAATTCAACTTTAACTTTAACTTCAAATTCAACTTTAAATTCAACTTTAAATTTAAATTTAAATTCAACTTTAAATTTTAATTTTAATTCAACTTTAATTTTAACTTTAAATTCAACTTTAAATTTAACTTTACATTCAACTTAGATTTCAACTTTAAATTTATAAAACCTTAAATCCAACTTTAAATTCAACTTAAAATTCAACTTTAAGTTCAACTTTAAATTTAAAGTTAAATTCAACTTTAAATTCAACTTTACATTGACTCAACTTTAAATTAAACTTTAAATTCAATTTTAAATTCAACTTTAATTTTAACTTTAAATTCAACTTTAAATTTAGCTTTACATTCAACTTAGATTTCAACTTTAAATCTATAAAACCTTAAATCCAACTTTAAATTCAACTTAAAATTCAACTTTAAATCCAACTTTAAATTCAACTTTAAATTCAACTTTAAGTTCAACTTTAAATTTAAAGTTAAATTCAACTTTAAATTCAACTTTACATTGACTCAACTTTAAATTAAACTTTAAATTCAATTTTAAATTCAACTTTAAATTCAATTTTAAATTCAACTTTAAATGCATTTTTAAATTTAACTTTAAATTTAACTTAAAATTCAACTTTATATTCATTTCTAGATTCAACTTTAAATTCGACTTTAAATTCAACTTTAAATTCAATTTTAAATTCAACTTTAAAAGCATTTTTAAATTTAACTTAAAATTTAACTTTAAATTCATTTTTGAATTCAATCAAAATTCAATTTAACTTTAAATTTCAAGATAAATACAGTTCTAAATTCATCTTTAAATTCAACTTTAAATTCAACTTTAAATTTAAAGTTAAGTTAAACTTTAAATTCAACTTTAAATCTATAATACTTTTAATTTAACTTTAAATTTAACTTTAAGTTCAACTTTATATTTAACTTTAAATTCAACTTTAAATCTATAAAACTTTTAATTCAACTTTAAATTTAACTTTAAATCCAACTTTAACTTCAACTTAAAACTTAAAGTTAGATTCAACTTTAAATTCAACTTAAAATTCAACTTTAAATTCAACTTTATATTCAACTTTAAATTAAACTTTAAATTCAACTCTTAATTCAAATTTAAATTCAACTTTAAATTCAACTTTTGATTTAATTTTAAATTCAACTTTAAATTCAACTTTTAATTTATAAAACTTTAAATTTATAAAACTTTAAATTCAACTTAAAATTTAACTTTAAATTCAACTTTTAATGTTAAGTTAAATTCAACTTTAAATTTAACTTTAAATCCAACTTTCCATTCAACTTTAAATTCAACTTTAGATTCAACTTTAAATCCAACTTTAAATTCAACCTTAAATTCAACTTTAAATTCAACTTTAAATTTAACTTTAAATTCAATTTTAAATTCAACTTTTAATGTAAAGTTAAATTCAACTTAAAATTGAACTTTAAATTCAACTTAAAATTTAAAGTTAGATTCAACTTTAAATTCAACTTTAAATTCAACTTTAAATTCAACTTTAAAATCAACTTTAAATTCAACTTTAGATTTAATTTTAAATTCAACTTTAAATTTATAAAACTTTAAATTTATAAAACTTTAAATTCAACTTAAAATTTAACTTTAAATTCAACTTTAAATTCAACTTTTAATGTAAAGTTAAATTAAACTTTAAATTGAACTTTAAATTCAACTTAAAATTTAAAGTTAATTCAATTTTAAATTCAACTTTAAATTCAACTTTAAATTCAACTTTAAATTCAACTTTAAAATCAACTTTAAATTCAACTTTAGATTTAATTTTAAATTCAGCTTTAAATTCAACTTTAAATTCAACTTAAAATTTAACTTTAAATTCAACTTTAAATTCAACTTTTAATGTAAAGTTAAATTCAACTTTAGATTGAACTTTAAATTCAACTTAAAATTAAATAAAACTTTAAATTTAAAGCTAAATTCAACTTTAAGTTCAATTTAAAATTTAATTTAACTTTAAATTCAACTTTTAATTCAATTTTAAAAACAACTTTAAATTTAAATTTGAATTCAACTTTAAATTTAACTTAAAATTTAAAGTTAAATTCAACTTTAAAATCAACTTTTAATTTATAAAACTTTTGATTCAACTTTAAATTTAACTTTTAATCCAACTTTCAATTCAACTTTAAATTAAACTTTAAATTCAACTTTAAATTAAACTTTAAATTAAACTTTAAATTTAAAGTTAAATTCAACTTTAAATTCAACTTAAAATTTAATTTTAAATTCATTTTTAAATTGAACTTAAAATTCAAATTTAGATTTTACGTTAAATTTTACGTTAAATTGAACTTTAAATTCATCTTTAAATTTAACTTTAAATTCAACTTTAAATTCAACTTTTGATTCATTTTTAGGTTCAACCTTAAATTCAACTTTAAATTTAAAGTTAAATTCAACTTTAAATTCAACTTTAAATTTAAAGTTAAATTCAACTTTAAATTCAACTTTAAATCCAACCTTAAATTCAACTTTAAATTCAACATTAAATTTAACTTTAAATCCAATTTTAAATTCAACTTTAAATTCAACTTTTGATTCATTTTTAAGTTCAACCTTAAATTCAACTTTTAATTTAAAGTTAAATTCAACTTTGAATTCAACTTTAAATCCAACTTTAAATTCAATTTTTGATTAATTTTTAGGTTGAACTTAAAATTCAACTTTAAACTCAACTTTAAATTTAACTTTAAATTCAGCTTTAAATTAAAATTAAATTCAACTTTAACTTTAAAGTTTAATTCAAATTTAAATTCAACTATAATTTCAACTTTAAATTCAACTTTAAATTCAATTTTAAATTTAACTTTAAATTCAACTTTTGTTTCATTTTTAAGTTTAACTTTAAATTCAACTTTAAATTTAAAGAAAAATTCAACTTTAAATTTAACTTTTATTTCAACTTTAAATTGAACTTTAAATTCAACTTTAATATCAATTTTAAATTTAATTTCGAATTTAACTTAAAATTTACTTTTAAATTTAACTTTAAATTTAACTTTAAATTAAACTTTAAATTTAACTTTGAATTTAATTTTAAATTTATATTTAAATTTAAATTTAACTTTAAATTTTACTTTAAATTTAACTTTAAATTTAACTTTAAACTTAACTTTAAATGCAACTTTAAATTCATCTTTAGATTTAACTTTTAAATTAACTAATCGAAAAACGAAACTACACATATATAAATTAATCAGAGACCAATTGATCAAAGACCAATTAATCCTTACATACAACTTTTAATCTACTGCTGGAGACTGTTCTGCATGCTCTAGAAACAGCCCGCTCAAGTTCGGCGCAGACATGGTGAGAGGCCCCTTATCATGGTAGCGTCTCTGGCTTTTCTGCGAACATCTGGAAAGCTATGACATTGAACCGAAGAATATTCTTTCAATTTGACGGAACGCACTTGCATTAAATCGAAAAAAAAGTCTTCAATTTGAAGAACACAAGGCGTCAAATTGATGAAATGGATGTGTTAAATTAACAAAAAAAAAATTGTTGATTTGAAGACAAAGATGCACCAATTGTAAGAATGTTTATTCAATTTCAAAAAAAAAAAAAAAAAAAAATTGAGTGTTAAAGTGAAGATGTTTTTTCAACTTGAATAAAATATTACCTGATAATGATGAAAAGATCGGAAACACCTTGTCAAGTCGAAGAAAACATTTTCAAGAAATCAAAAAGTTGGAACGAATAAATTTTGTTTCACTTTGAAGAATATTACTTCAAAATTAAGAAAACATTTAGTTAAGTTGAAGAATGACTATTCACTTAATTTCGATGAAGAATGATGAAATTTATTCAATTTCACAAAGTTTTGTGTATTTAATATAACAAACGAAAAATTTTATGCATTTCTTCAATACAACAAAATTTATTGAATAGTACAAAATATTTTGCAAAATAACGGATAGGTTTCATTGACCTTATATTGATCACCCATTCTTCAATTCTACCTACTTTTTATTCAATCTGACTACCAAATTTGGTTCAGTGTAACAAAATAATACAAAAATGACAGATGGGAATGCCTAGATTCCTGTGTAACTTCCAGAAAACTATGCCCAAACTAAGATAGGAACGGATCTGAAAAGCTTCTATCCTTGAATAGGCCTTCTTTACGATCCGCTCTCAGTATTACAACAGGACACAACTTACTGGGCTACCACAAACAGAAAATTGGTCTTTGTACCGACGACTTATGCAGAGGATGCAATAACGAAGATCAACATGAGTATACCACTCACTTCCTTTGTCACTGCCCAACAATCTGTAGTTGTTTCTTGACAGTCAACCGTGTCGGTTTATTTATTGTTTATACCACAGCTCCATGGAATTGTCCTCCACTCCACAGTCAACGCAAAGCTGTTAGAAACTGCTGCCTTGGTGTTAAAGCCCAGTTTTCTTTTTAGTCCAGGGAGCTATTTTTGGTCCAATACTTTAAATTATGTCCTCTGCCCTGCATCGCCTGAGACGAAATTTTGCCTTAAAGTCAAATAACTCAAATTTAACACAGTTCATACTCGGACGATAAACTTCTTTTTACTATCAAAATGTCGTAACATTGGCTGCTATCGCAAACTTTTAACAAAAAGTTGCACGTCGAGCTTTCCCTGTTTAATATTCTTTCAAACTGAACAAATTTTGAAGATTTATTTTCTTTGGTGAAATGGAAATTCACAAACTGGTGTTGTATGAACAAGTTTGTAACTTGTTGGGTACAAGCTTAGTTGTAATTTCAATGGAAAACTCGATAAGATCGATGTACCTATGGCTTGGTTTCGTACTAACACAATGATTTGGTTGATAATTATAAAAATAGATTTTCAATATTATTATAAAGCATTCTCACTTTAGTGCTTTCAATGAAAACGTATCACATACAGCACACACTCTAAATGACAAGGAAAAAATTTCACTATTCAATTCTTGCAATTCTTGTTCGATAATTAGTTTTTGTAATTTATTTATTTTTTCTTTCTTTCATCTCTCCATTTTTGTCACAAAGAGACACAAACTATTACATCGTTTTTCAAATACTTTGCTCTAACAGTTTTGACTGGAAATATTTATTTATTGGATCTTTGGCGTTCAAATGTTGCTGGCCGAATACACGTCCTTACATAGGAATCCACTTTGCTTTCATTCCGACTCGTGAGTCTTAAAATTGTGAAGCAGAATTGAACACTGCTGTTCTTTTATTACCGAGCGTTATCAACTAAACAAAACGAATAAAAAGTTATTGAAATCAGTCAATTAATTTGGCACCAAGCAACTGGTCTCTTTAAGAATAAGCTTTTGAACATGTACAATTTATGTGACGCGTGCTTTAAGATAAATAAGGAGTATGGAAAACAATAAGAAACTAGTGCCAAAATTCAATATAATTTCAAAAACAAACAAAGCTGAAATCGGTTTATGTTGTACGACATACAAAGCCATATGATTTTACTTGGCGACGCATTTATTTCCAAAAACGTCATTATTAAATAATGTTTTTTTCAAGTTGGTATAATTTAACATTGTGCTTGCGACCGATCAGCGACTACTAGAGCAAAAATTTACTTGTAAACATAGCTTAGCAATAAACCGGAATCAAGATTAAACAAACAACACAAAGTTAGATCAATATTGTCAGATTGTCACCTGCAGCAAACAAAAAAAAGTATAAGTACACACGAAACTTTTTTATGTACGCGCTTTTGAAGTTAGTTAGTTCTTTGGCATTACAGAACAAAAATAAAAATAAAGCTTCATCCCGTATGCCACAATTTTTTGTCTGTAGAAAGAAATCATAAGTTTTAAAAAATTTTAACATTGTAATGGCCACATAATTTTAAAGATTATTCAAAAACTTTTAAGTTTGTGATGTGCTTTTTTCTCTAGAGCTGGGGTATGCTCGTCGGGTCCAGGGTCGACCAAAGAAAACACGTAAAACTTCGGTTATGAAGAAGGTCCAATCCATTTATTGGTCTTAAAGCTAATCTAATATAATGTTCATTAATTCTTATCACTAATTCTGGTGGTGGTTCCAACGCTGGTAGATCCTTACTCCTATGCTGGAAACACGGTCATCAAGTACGGGTCTTTAATCGCTGGCATCAACAGGAAAATCCTGGCATCAACAGTAAAAATACTGGCATCAACAGACAAACGCTGGCATCAACAGGAAGATCCTGGCATCAACAGTAAAAATACTGGCATCAACGGCTTATAGCCGGCAAAAGAAAACCCAAAAGTCCTTAAGAGGCTAGTGGGGGGATTTGTGCTAGGAACTCCAAGGAGACCTTGCTTAAAATTGGGAATCTCTGGGCACACTACGTACCCCTGGTTTTCCTCTTAGTATAAGTAGCCTGTACTCGAGATTGGTACTTTTCAACACGGGCTGGCTTCTCTCTTCTCGTATTTTTCAGGATGCCTTATAAAGTTATCTGCAACTAGTGATTGTGAGCTCTATGGCGTGAGTAAAAAATATCATATGAAAATAATGGTAAGTATATTGGCTGGTGGCAGGGTGTGTATTTGTTACTTCGTAACAAGTTCCAGTTCCCGTTTCCTTTGTCGTTTCTTTGGCAATACGGGGAAATAAAGCTGAACAAATTGTTTACTCTTTTGCTCGCATTTTTTGATAAAATTAACCGTAGTAATGTATATTCTTTTAAGCCATCAGAAAATAAAATTCTTTCTTTTAAGCCAGCCAGAATAAAATAAAAGAAGTCGAAATATAAATAGTAGTCGTAGTCGCCTACCAAGAAGAAGTCAACCGAAAACCAAGGAACCGAGGTTGAGTAAGGTAAAAAAGAGTAAGTTTTTTAGAACAAACATTATATTGCTTACGTATTGTGCCACCTGGGGCAGAGACTAATGCCGGCTGATCCCCCAGAGCAATTGCCCGTGAGCTATACCTACCGGTACCGGGATCTTCGGGCGCCCGTGTTTCTACCTACTGGGGTCTTCGGACGCTTGTGTTTCTACCTACCGGGAACTTCAGATGCCTGTGTTTTTACCTGCTAGGGTCCTCAGACGCCTGCGCGCTTCGACTTACCTAAAGGGGGAATGGCAACAAGTGATTGTGCCGCTAGAGGCAGTAACCGTATTTAACTTGATAATTATTAATTACTTCTCTCCCATAGCCACTATGAGACTAAGGAGAGTACCCAGACTAAGGCAGCTAACCTGCCAAGAGCACGTTCCGGAACCGTTCCTCACCCTTAACGAACTAATACAATATAAACACATTAGGGTGGTCCTTATTTTCCTTTTTAGCGAAAATTGAGTGCGACGCCCCCTAAATCAATTCTAAAAAATTAAAAAAAAATTCCCTATTTTTTTCATATTTTTATCTCTTATCCTTCCTGGCCCTATTTTGATACTGGTTGTTACTACAGCAGTGTTCTGTGTCCAGTGTTGGGTAAATGGCGGATGTTTGATCATTCCTATTGTAACGCGAACCCAACATTTTCCTAATCGAAAACGTTTAAATGAAAACACAAGTGGCAACACTAGTGTAAGTGTAGAAATATACCAGAAGGAAAAATGTTTGACAGTGGAGAGTGGAAACCATGTGGAAGTTACTGGAGAGTTCTAGATGAAATGTCATTCGATATAAATAGCCCGCCCGAGGCAACCAGAGGGCAGTTTTGATTATAGAGTGATAAAGTGAAGAGTAAATTGTCTACAAGTGATAGTCTAAAAGTCGAGTTGAGATCGAATAAAGTATAGATACTGAATAAAAGTGGTTGAAATAAATTGAAAAGTGAAGTTTTATTTTTCGAACTAAGCGCACGTTACATTAATGTCAGAAGTGGGATAAGACTTATTTGATAAAAAAAAGACTAGTAAAGTGTAAAAAAAAAAGAAGTTAAATACAGGGAAAATGGGTAAGTTGTTGGAAGAGCTCAACTGCATTGAGCTTAAAAGTGAGTTAGGTAAGCGAAATCTTTCTAGAGCAGGATCGAAAAATGAGCTCGTCCTGCGCTTGCGTAACTGTTTGGAACAGCAAGGGGAAGACGTAAACACTTTTGTTTTTGAAACAGAAGTGGAAGAAGAGGAATTAAGTGAAAATGTAGATTTTTCTAGTATGATGAAACTTTTGTAAGAACAACGAAACGAGCAAAAGAAGGAACAGCAGAATGTTCTCGAACGACTTGAAGTACAGCAAAAGAAGCTGATTGAAGAGCAACGAAACGAGCAAAAGAAGGAACAGCAGAATGTTCTCGAACGGCTCGAAGTACAGCAAAAGAAGCTGATTGAAGAGCAACGAAACGAGCGAAAGAAGGAACAGCAGAATGTTCTCGAAAAACTGGAAGCACAACGAAACGAACAAAAGAAAGAACAACAGAATATTCTCGAAAGACTTGAGGTGCAACAGAATGTTTTGGAAGGTCAGAAAAACATTCTAGAAGGTAAATTGGGTAACATTGAGAAAAATGTATGTGCCCTAGACGAACGCGTTGAAGGTGTGGAGAAACAGCTTTCTGTTGTAGAGAATCGTTTCGAAATCGTAGAAACCCGATGTGATAAACAGTTCTCTGTTCTGACCAAGGAATTGGACCAGATCCGGAAAATCAAAATTCGGGAGTCTGCTGGGGAGCTTGCAAAGAAAAAGGAGATGAAACCCCAAACATTTGATGGACAGTCTTCTTGGCCAGTCTACAAGAGACAATTTAAGGCAGCCGCGACAACAAATGACTGGGATGACGAAGACAAGTACATAGCACTGACTCTTGCTCTTAGAGGACCAGCAGCTGAATAACTTCAAACAGTTCCAGCTGGTAAGAGCGGTGATTTCAGTTCTCTCGTGGCAGCTATAGATAAACGCTTTCGATATAGCCACTTGAAAGAAGTCTTCCAAGTCCAACTCAATAACAGAGTTCTGAAAAGAGGTGAAAGTCTACAGCAGCTCCAAGCAGGCGTCGAAAGACTGGCTCACCTGGCATACCCGGATGCTGGAGAAGAAATCATCAACCAGCTTGCTGTTGAGTCCTTCGTTCGTGCCATTTCCGATATACATCTTCAGAGGTCTGTGCGAACTGCTAGAACACGTACTCTTTCCGAAACTTTAGCATTCGCATTGACAATTGAAGCAGCAGAACAGGCTTCTCAGGGAGTACATCGACTTAGAGAGGCCATAGTCGAAGAACGCTCGTGCCAAAGAGCTGAAATACAAAAGAACCGGACCGGACTAGCAAGATGTTGGAACTGCAACAAGACCGGGCACTTACAGCGTCAATGCCGACTACCACCAAACAAAGTCAGTTGTCAACATTGTGGAAGCAAGAGATCCAACCTAGAGCAAAGTAACAACAACACCAGCGTTGTCTATCAGCCCGTTTCCCATCAGGGAAACGAGTAAGAACCAACTTCGAGGGGCAGAGGCTGGTTTCTTGTATCGATGGCCCCAGAACCACCATCCAGGTCTCTCAGACCAAACGAGACAACAAAAGTCTGACTGTGGAGACTACTTTTAACGGCAACAAACATGTGGCTACCATCGACACCGGTGCCACAGCATCCATAGTACGTCGAGACCTGGTAAAGATGACGTGGCTTCATAACACCAATAGCTACCGTCTAAGAACCGCAACGGGAGAAGCAGCAAGAGTATATGGAGAAGTGTGTCTTAAAATTCGACTGGCCGATCTAGTGTTTACTCATCAATTCCTGGTGGCAGATATATGTGACGAGTGCATCATTGGAATCGACTTTATGAAATAGCACGGAGTTATTTTGGAGTTATTTTGGACATCAGGTTTTGAAGTACCAAAATAAGGAACTTCCAATGACCTATTCGAACGAAAGTACGTCGACACTGAGGACTGTCATCACGGAAGATCTGATTCTGCCTCCTTCTTCTGAAGTGTTCGTTTGGACAAGACTGGAAGGTGAGTTTGGAAGCCTTCGATACCTCGTGGTGGAACCAGGCCCAGAGTGTTCCTCCCAAAGCGTCATCATTGGGAAAACACTGGTAGCACCGAAAAAGAAAAACAAACTTTTCAAACCGAAGTTAAGTATTTGGGACACATCATCTCTTCCCAAGGAGTGAAGACTGATCCTGAAAAAGTTGACTCCGTCAAAAATTGGCCAACACCACAGGACAAACATCAACTCCGAAGCTTTCTTGGTCTTGCCACATATTACCGACGTTTTGTTAAGAACTTTGCTGGAGTTGCAAAGAGTTTACATCAGCTCACCGAAAAAGGGAAGCAGTTTAAATGGTCAGGTGAGTGCGAGAAATCTTTTCAGGAACTCAAATACTGCCTCTGTAATGCTCCAGTGCTGGCACATCCAACACCTGGCAAAACATTCATCATCGACGCAGATGCAAGCAACGTTGGAATCGGGGCTTTACTATCCCAAGTGCATGATGGCGAAGAGAAAGTGGTGGTATATTACAGCAAGGTCCTCTCGAAGCCCGAAAGAAACTACTGCGTGACCAGAAGGGAACTGCTAGCTCTCATCTTGGCAACAAAGCACTTCCATAAGTACATCTATGGACAGAAATTCCTTCTGCGGACAGACCATGGTGCTCTGAACTGGCTGTTGAACTTCAAAAATCTAGAAGGTCAAGTCGCAAGGTGGATAGAAAGACTGCAGACTTATGATTACCAGATTCAACACCGTAGAGGAAAGCTGCACTCCAACGCCGACGCATTATCCCGAAGACCTTGCAAAGTGGATTGCAAGCATTGTAGGCGGCAAGAAGACAAAGAAAATATTACCGCTCAGCGACTAAGAGCTGACCCAATATGCGGATGGAGCAATGAGGAAGTGAGGACTGCTCAACAGGAGGATCCAGATATCGAACCCATTCTCGCATGGAAAGAAAATGAAGAGAAACCTGAATGGGGAGACATTTCTGATCGGAGTCCAGTTCTCAAAGCCTATTGGGCACAGTGGGACTCACTATATGTGCAAGAAGGTGTCCTCAGGCGAAGATGGGAATCCGCTGATGGTAAGTCATATGTGATGCAGCTGATCGTACCGCAATCGAAAGTCAGTGAAGTTCTTCGGGAGATGCACGACGGACCTTCTGGAGTCCACCTGGGAGTTAACAAAACACTGGAGAAGGTGCGACATCGGTTCTACTGGTTACATGCTAGAGATGACGTGGAGAAGTGGTGCCGAACATGTGACAAGTGTGCTGCAACCAAAGCACCGGGTAGGAAGATTCAAGGTAAGATGCATCAGTACAACGTTGGATCGCCTTTTGAGAGGATTGCAGTAGATGTGGCTGGGCCTTTTCCAGAGACCAACGCTGGAAACAAGTACATTCTGGTTGTAATGGACTATTTTAGCAAGTGGCCTAAGCGTATGCCATCCCAAATCAAGAAGCCAAAACGGTGGTCGACCAGATTGTGTTTAACTGGGTGAGTAGGTTTGGCGTGCCTATGGAACTCCATTCCGATCAAGGGAGGAACCTTGAGTCAAACATCTTCCAAGGAGTGTGTGGACTACTTGGCACTAAGAAGACTAGAACCACACCGCTTCATCCACAGTCTGATGGGATGATTGAAAGATTCAACCGGACCTTGAAAGAACACCTCACCAAGGTCGTAGGCGACTACCAAAGAGACTGGGATAGGCACGTACCGCTATTCCTGATGGCCTATAGAAGTGCAGTACATAGTTCGACGGGACAAACACCATCTGACATCCTGTTCGGGAAAACCATGCGGCTGCCCAGCGAACTTAAATTTGAATGCCCCACAGAGGAGCCACAGGACACGAACGAGTATGTGGATGACCTCAAGCAGAGACTCGCTGACATCCATAAAAGAACAAGGGAACGGATGAAAACCTACAGCGACCGGATGAAGACACGGTACGACACAAAAGCGACAACGACAGGATTCCAAGCAGGTGATCGTGTGTGGCTTTATAATCCTCATCGTCAAAAAGGATTGTCACCGAAACTTCAGCAAAACTGGGAAGGTCCTTATACTGTTGTCACGAGGATTAAAGACGTGGTTTACCGCATCCAAAGAGGACTAAGAGGCAAGTTAAAAGTAGTTCATTGTGACCGGCTGCATCGATATAGTGGCGAGGCTGCAGATGGAATTATTCGGGACGAACAATCTTAAGGAGGGGGCAGTGTAACGTGAACCCAACATTTATTACCAATTTCCCAATCGAAAACGTTCAAATGAAAACACAAGTGGCAACACTAGTGTAAGTGTAGAAATATACCAGAAGGAAAAATGTTTGACAGTGGAGAGTGGAGACAGTGTGGAAACTACTGGAGAGTTCTAGATGAAATGTCATTCGTTATAAATAGGCCGCCCAGGCAACCAGATGGCAGTTTTGATTATAGAGTGATAAAGTGAAGAGTAAATTGTCTACAAGTGATAGTCCAAAAGTCGAGTTGAGATCGAATAAAGTATAGATACTGAATAAAAGTGGTTGAAATAAATTGAAAAGTGAAGTTTTAATTTTCGAACTAAGCGCACGTTACAGTACCTACAGCCTGAACCGCTAGACCGATTTTATTTAAAATTATCAGCTTGGCGGCCTCTAGAAGAGCTTTTGGAATTATGTCTTTAGATCTTGAAATAACGGTAGTACCTGATATATATAGCCTACATGATACGATTTATTTTTATCGAAAACGGTTCTAACGATTTCAAAATGCGGCATTATTTCTTATTTGTCTTCCTTATGATGTAAAAAACTTTTTTCGGAAAAAGTCTTAAAGCGGTACACGTATAATACCGTGTTCTTAAACCGACTTTCTCGTTAATGCTTGGCACAGTTTTGATGATATTCTATTGTAGAAGAAGAAATAAGTGAAAATTTTGATCTCCCAAGTATGATTAATCTTCTGCTAACACAGCTTGAAGTAGGTACAACGAAACGAGTAAAGCAAGCGCATGAAAGAACAAAGAATTGAGCAAAGAACGAAGAACAGAAAATTCTCTGACGATTTGAAGAAAAAATAATAATTTATAAGATAAATCAAAAAATTTACACTTGTGCTGCCAGCATAGAACCTGGTAGAAATTTTCATCACAAAATGCAACAGTATTGTTTAAGTTTCATTAATACTTTTATTTTTCATTCTTTAATTTCATCTTGCAACTTGCATGTGCAAGAATTCAATACTTTTGTTTGTTCACCTAGTAACGAGAGCCACTGTGTGAACCATTGCTCCTACAACTTGCCAGACGCAATAGGAAACTTGCGTATTTTTGTTGGCACGTTTTGTTTAGTTTGCGATTCCCACGTATTGACGGGAACTTATAATCAACATGGTTCACACAGTGGCTCTCCCAAAATATTTTCTGTACCTATAGCTAGTCAAGAATAAATTCATTTACCTGTCTAACGTTAAACTACAACAGTCGTGTTTCTCTTGAGTGTTTTGAGTTAATTGTCGTGTTCTTATTTTCGAATTTGCAATTTGTTTTTCTTTCGTTTAAACCCATTAAACATTGGCGACCGTGACAGGACTTGCTAAAAAAAGTTTTAGTTGCCTGTATCAGTTTGTGTGTTATTTAAATAAAAAGGAAGGTGCAAGTGCAAGTGTCATTATCCGCGTAATAAGAAATACCAAAATTAAAAAAAAAAAAATGGCTTATTCTAAAGAAAACCACACCATCGATGAGATCGCCGCTCAGCAAGAGCAAGTGGGCGAATCCATCTGCACCATAGTCCGGAACTATAACAAGGATAGTTCGAGCAGGAAGACGCTGGAATACCTAAATAAGAAGAAGGCGCAACTAGAACCTCTCTGGGAACAATTCGACCAGAATGATTCGATTCTGCGAGAGAGGTTCTCAGAACACATGAATCATCCCTATTTCGAAAAGGATTATTTCGAAATGGTACGAAAGGCAGCAGAAGCCTTGACTGCCGACATCTATACGAGAATAGAAGATTTTAAACAAAATGAGACTCCAAACCAAGGTGATCTTCAGATGCGGATACAAGGTTCAGGAGGAGTAAAACCACTCAGGGAGAAACCTGGAGATGAAGTTTCTGCAGTTGGTAAGCAACAAGGTGCAATTCCCAAACCCAAGAAGGGGATTGTTACAAATTCTAATCAAGAGTCAACCTTTCCTGGCGCGCCAATGAACTCCAAGGCACGATATATGTTGTTGACTAATATATTAAAAAGGTCAATTATCAAGATTCATATGGGCAGTCAGCCATGAATAATACTCAACAAAACTTCAAGCCAACAGACAGTAACTACGAGGTAGCTTGGGGAGTACTAGTTGAACGCTTCAACAACAAAAGATTGCTATTGACTGCTCAACTAAACAAGCTGCTAACACAGTCAATTACAACATCGACGAGTTCAAGCTTAAGAAAGCTTCACGACATTACAAAAGAGTGTTTACAAGTTATAACAAATATGAATTATGATATCGCAAGCTGGGACCCAATAGTGGTACATCTTCTGCTGCAAAAACTCGACAAGGAGAGCAGAGAAAGGTTTGAGTTCGTGTTAAAAGATCCGAGAAACAGTCCCACCATCCAAGAGTTCCTGACGTTTGTTGAGTCCCGATTCCAAACACTCGAAGCAATCAACTCCCGAGACGAAAAAAGAAAGTTCAAGAGCCTAGAGGTCACCACTAGCAGCCACAATGGACGGAAGTCAATAGCCCCCAAGATGGATCTGGATAAGACACTGAATTGCCAATTTTGCAATTCTGGTAAGCATGGGATTTACAATTGTATTAAATTCTTGTCACTTTCAGGTTCGGACCGAGGAAAGGCTGTTCACAGGCTGATGTTATGCAGAAATTGTTTAAAGAAGGGCCACTACTCCCAATCATGCTCATCTCGAAAGTGCCAAAAATGCAACATGCCACACAACACACTACTTCATTTGCAGAAGCAGCAGCAAAACTCACCAAGTACGCATCAGTTGGGTGAGAAGGGTAGTTCACAACCAACACTTCAAGCTGTCAATGCAGCAGCAGGAACACACTTCAAGAAACGTCATGTCTATTTAGCAACGGCAGTGGTCAATGTGATCTCATCACACGGTACACGAATCCCGTGCAGAGCGCTTCTTGATTCTGGATCACAACTGAATTTTGTAACAACATCGTTACTACAGCAGCTAGGAATCAAGAAACATTACAAGGACACATCAATCTGCGGAATAGGTGGCAATGAATGCAGATCTGAGTTTGCGGCCACAATAAAATTGGAATCTAGGACGTCAACCTATCAAACAACAATAGAAGCGAACCTCATGCCTCGAATAAGTGATTACCAGTGTAGTCAAGAAATCGACGTCTCAGTTTGGAAGATTCCATCTTACATCGAACTGGCTGATCCATCTTTCTGCAAGTCCAAGCAAATCGACATGCTATTGGGAGCCGAACTATTCTTTGATCTGTTTCTACCAGGAGAACATAGAGTTTCGAACGATCTACCAATCTTACGAAAAACAGTTCTAGGATGGATAGTAGCCGGAAGTGCTCCAGCTTCAAATTCATGTGCTCATTGTCACATAGTTACAAAGCCATCGTTAACATCGTTGGATAAACTCGTTCGCTCTTTCTGGGAAACAGAAAGCCATGACACTCCAACTAACACCCAGAGCGAAGAAGAACATCAGTGCGAAGAACATTTCCAGAAATACACAGTGCAAAATTCTGAAGGTAAATTTGTTGTTAAATTACCATTTAAAGACGATCCTACCATAGCATTAGGTGACTCTCTTCAAGTTGCAAGAAAAAGGTTTCTTTCATTAGAAAACAAGTTGAGCAAGGATGAAACGTTAAAAATATCTTACATCAACTTCATGGAGGAATATAAGACATTGGGTCACATGACGCCAATTAACAAGGACAATATTCCTAAGAGGCACTACGTCATACCTCATCACTGCGTGATGAAACCTGAAAGCTCGTCAACGAAACTTAGAGTAGTTTTTGATGCATCAGCCAAGACTACTTCTGGTCACTCACTAAATGATATACTCATGGTAGGCCCAACTGTTCAACCAGATCTATTTTCAATAGTTCTAAAATTCAGGATGCACAGGTATGTTTTTACAGCAGATATAACAAAGATGTATCGCCAGGTCTTAATGCACGAGGATGATCGAGCATTACAACTTATCTTCTGGAGATCAAGAAATGATGAGCCATTACAGCTGTACAAATTAAACACCGTCACGTATGGGACCGCATCGGCTTCCTACCTAGCAACTAGATGTCTAGTTAAATTAGCAGAAGATAATCAAGATTCATTCTTTAGAGCATCACAAGCCGTTAAAAACAATGTATACGTGGATGATTGCCTGGCTGGTTCAGAGACTATTGATGACACTTATGAGTTGCTTAATGAGGTAATTTGTCTACTCAAGGCAGGCAATTTTGAATTGAAAAAATTTTGTTCCAATCATCCTATGATTTTAAAGGGAATTCCTGAAGAAGATAAAGAGAAACTAGTAACACTTCATCAATCTGAGATAGTAAAAACATTAGGACTAATATGGGATCCCTCTCAAGATGTCTTTGATTTCAGCTTCAATGACGAAAAGGTAAACAAAATATCCACACAAATAACAAAACGAACAGTTTTGGCCGATCTTGCCAGACTTTTTGATCCTCTTGGCCTGCTTGGACCCCTGATTGTCATTGGAAAGCTGTTCTTACAAGAATTATGGAAATCAAAATTGTCTTGGGATGACAATCTTTCAAATGAAAAGGCTCAAAAGTGGATTAAATACATTGGACAGTTCTCCCTAATGAGCAATATAAGCATTCCACGATACGTTCTTCTTCCTTCTGCCAAGACAATTGAACTTCATGCTTTCTCCGATAGCAGTTTAAGTGCATTTGGATCATGCGTTTACTTACGTTCAATCGATGAAAGAAATCAAACATTGTGCCAACTGCTTTGTTCAAAATCAAGAGTTGTTCCACTGAAAATTGTCAGCATAGTGCATAGCCCGCCTGGAACTACAAGCAGCGGTACTTATGGTGGAGCTGGTGGATAGGATAATTCAAATACTTCCAAAGAAAATTGACAAGGTATGTTTTTATACAGATTCTACCACCGTGCTGGCCTGGCTTAAATCACCATCCTACACTTGGGAAACTTTTGTAGCAAATAGAGTTGCAAAAATTCAATCACTCTCAGAGTTTCATCAATGGCAATTCATCAAGGGCCATTTAAATCCAGCGGATTTGGTATCGAGAGGATCAAATTTATCAGGACTATTCAAATCATCAGTATGGTTCAAAGGTCCAGAGTTTCTTCAAAATCGAGAAATCGATCAATTTGAGGAATGCGAATATCCTGACGTAGTCCCAGAACGACGTAGGAAAAAATCGGTGCTGTCGGCAACAATTCAAAACGATCTAAGCTTAATCGAAAATATCAATTATAGGAGTTCATTTTTTACATTGAGAAAAATATTTGCATTCTGTTTCAGATTTTACTATAATTGCAGAAAATCAAATGAACTAAGAAACACAGGCCAGCTAACAACTGAAGAATTAAGAGAAGGAACGCGATGGATTCTTGTTTACACGCAAAGAGTCTCATTCCCTGACGAATACCGTGCGTTAGAAGGAAAAAGGCTTGTACATAGAAATTCATCTATAGTTTCTCTTGCTCCATATTTTGATGAAAGAACAAAACTAATCCGAGTTGGGGGAAGGTTGACAAATGCCAAGATCTCTTCAGACTCTAAGCATCAAATTTTAATTCCAAAAAACAATACAGTAACTAAATTAATATTAACATATCTTCATTTCAAGCACATGCACGCCGCACATAGAGCGTTAATAGCCACCTCTCGACAACAATACTGGATCTTAGGTGTTGGACATGCAGCTCGACAAGTAATTAGCAGATGCATCATATGCTTTAGAACAAAGCCAAAATTCATCAATCAGGTGATGGGAAACATGCCTGTGGAAAGGGTGAATTCAGCAAGACCATTTTATTATGCTGGGGTGGACTTTTGCGGTCCCATAAAAACTCACTACAAGGTCAGAGGTAAGACTCCTACAAAGTCATATTTAGCTATTTTCGTTTGTTTCTCTACTAAAGCCATACACATAGAGGTGGTAGGAGATTTATCTTCTCAATCATTCATATATGCTCTAAAACGATTTATAGCACGGCGAGGACTCTGCCACACAATATTTAGCGACAATGCAACGAACTTTGTTGGTGCCAAGAATGAATTAGCAGAGCTAACAAGAGAATTCATTTCCAGTAGAATGCAAGCGGCAATACAGACACATTGCCTCGAGGAAGGAATAACTTGGAAAAACATTCCGCCACGTTCACCTCATTTTGGAGGCCTTTGGGAGGCTGCCGTAAAATCTGCAAAGTCCCTACTCGTTCGTCACGTAGGTGAAGCTTCACTTACGTACGAAGAATTGCTACCTGTTGTCATACAAATCGAAGCTATTTTGAATTCTCGACCTTTGACACCATTATCATCTGATCCAAACGACCTGGAAGCTCTTACACCCGGTCACTTCTTAATAGGAAGTCCTCTTACAGCAATGGCAGAACCAGATGTAACAAACTGCGAAATGAATAGCCTAAATAAATTCCGGCGAATTCAACATATTCAACAGCACTTCTGGAAAAGGTGGTCAGATGAGTATTTACATCTTCTGCAGCAAAGATTTAAAGTGGAAGACTGAATCAAACAACCTCAAGCCTGACACCTTGGTGCTTATCAAAGAAGAAAATATTCCTCCAATGCGCTGGAAACTAGGACGTGTGATTGAAATCTTCAAGGGAAGTGATGATAAAGTACGCGTAGCTAATGTTAGAACTCAAACCGGTACGTACAAAAGAGCAATACATAATCTTTGCCCACTTCCAATAAATGAACCGGAGATTGAGAACAAAAATACAGATTGCTCCAGTGTTGAACCAACTAGAAGCACGAGTCGTTTAAGACCTAGAAAAGCTAAAAAATTGACATTGATTTCGGTTTTATTTGTAACACTTATAATGATACCTGCTTCCTTAGGTCAAGCTTTGACACAGGAACAAGTAAATATCAAGAAACTTGATGATGGTGTTGGCATGTACTTTGAAGATATTGGCAGGATTCGCACGGTTAACACGTACTGGAAAATTTTTGTATTTTACAATTTGACAACGTACTGGCAAGAATTCAATGAGCTTAAAGCATATGTCAACAGAATGCAAGATATAAGCACAGAAGCTCCTGCTATTCAAATGTATTACAAGCCAATAATAGACACACTACGAAACAGAATCGCAGTAATCGAACACAACAATGAGTTGCTTCAAAATTATCATGCACCAAAATATGAAAAAACAAGGATGGCAAGATCACCATTTGACATTGTAGGAACTCTGGCACATAGTTTGTTTGGTATCCTTGACCAAGAAAGTGCAGACAACATTCAGGGTCAAATCAACAATGCCTTCAAGAATGAAAATCATTTGATTGAGCTTTTGAGAAAACAAAGTTCAATTGCAGATGCTACGTCAAATATTTTAAAACGTGATCACATTCAAGTACAGGATCAATTTAAAGCTTTAAATGAACATCTCCAAAAAACTTTTGCAATCATCAACGAGAAACAAAAGACTAATGGGATAAAGCAGAACCTCGGAGCATTGACCTCTTATCTAATTCTTGTTCTCACAAATTTCGAGCATATACAAGAAATGCTTTTAGATGTTCTTTTGGATTTAAATCACGGAAAAATTAATCCACAACTAATTACACCCAAACAATTAAGTGAGCAGTTGCAGCTTGTAAGGAATAATTTACCTTCCTATTTATCATTGCCAGAAGGTTCAGTTACTGATATGTATAAAATCTCAACAGTGAAAGGTCGGTACTTAAATGATTCAATTGTGTTTGAAATGCTATTGCCATCAACTCAGAAGAATTTCAACTTTTTAATCTTATTCCCACTCCTATTATTCACAGAAACAATACCTTTATAGTAAAAACATCTGCGCCATATCTAGCTGTGTCATTACCTAGAGATAAACATTTTTTATTGAGTGATCTCGAGCTGGGAGCATGCAAACGAATGACGTCAACCAACTACATGTGTAATCAAGTTCATCCTACTAACATCCAACAAGGAACTTTGGAGGTCTGCGAAATGATTTTACTAAATCATAAAGAAGAGAGTTTCAACAAATGTACCTTGAGGGAAACGCAGTCACAAAACGTATGGAAAGCACTCAAGTTTTCAAACAGTTGGATTTTCTCTATTCCATCAAAGGTTTCTGGCCATCTGATTTGCAACGATGTAAGTACAGCTATTAATTTATATGGAAACGGTGTTCTGGAGTTCAAGAAAACTTGTGTTCTTCAACTGCCCAATGTAGTCATCAAAGGTAAAATGAATTATGAGAGCAAAATAACTTCACCATTTATTCCGAGATTAAATACAAGTAGCTGGAACATAACTATAAGCCAAGGAAAAACAGCAAATACAACAGATATGAAAATACAGGATCGCATTGACCAATCCGAGTTTGAGAGCTTGAAGTCCAAAATCAGAGAAGTAATTGAACATTCTAAGAAACTGCCTGCCCCCACTACTGACATCAACGCCCATGACTATCATCACTATGGATTGGAAGCAGTTTGTTGTTATTGGCATGCATGATTGGGATCTTCATCATTTTTTTTCGTCGCACAAGAAGACCAACCCCTCGGCCAAGAAACTTCGAGGTCAACATTTAAAATTAAGCTATATTTATTTTAAAGTTCAAATTTAGAGAGTTAAGAACCCTCAAAAGGGGGGAGTATGTTTAAGTTTCATTAATACTTTTATTTTTCATTCTTTAATTTCATCTTGCAACTTGCATGTGCAAGAATTCAATACTTTTGTTTGTTCACCTAGTAACGAGAGCCACTGTGTGAACCATTGCTCCTACAACTTGCCAGACGCAATAGGAAACTTGCGTATTTTTGTTGGCACGTTTTGTTTAGTTTGCGATTCCCACGTATTGACGGGAACTTATAATCAACATGGTTCACACAGTGGCTCTCCCAAAATATTTTCTGTACCTATAGCTAGTCAAGAATAAATTCATTTACCTGTCTAACGTTAAACTACAACAGTCGTGTTTCTCTTGAGTGTTTTGAGTTAATTGTCGTGTTCTTATTTTCGAATTTGCAATTTGTTTTTCTTTCGTTTAAACCCATTAAACAAGTATATTCAATATTGTTGGATCAGCTTTTGAAAGGATCGCAGTAGATGTGGCAGACCCTTATACAGGGTGTTTTGTATAAAATGGGACTAAAGCTAAGAACGGATAGGTTGGGTTAAGACAGAAAAAAAGAAATAGTGCGTGTAGTCTATCTGCGCGGAAGAAGTAACTTCAAACCTCCACCGAAGAACACATTTCATTACAATTAAATCGTCTGGCTGAATGACGCGGAATTCATACATCTGTTATATCAACAAATTGCGAACAGTGCCGAAAAGTATGTAATCGATTATCCGCGTTCAACGTTAAACGCAGCCTTGTTGGAAGTCGCATACGAAGTTTCGCTTCAAAAATTGGATTGGAGGGAGGGGATGGTTATTTGATATCATTGATTGGATTGATATCAAGAAATCAAGGCGCCAAAGCGGTGGAAGAACAAATTTGTTTAACTCGTCGTATTTATGGAACTTTACTTCGATTTGAACATTTGCAAGGGACTTTTCTCAATACGTGGCATCAAGAACACGAAAACCACACCGCTTCATAGACACTCTGATGGGATAATTGAAAAATTGAACCAGACCCTCAAAGAACACCTAACGAATGCCATGAGTGACTACCAACGAGATTGGGACACATGCCGTTATTCTCCATAGTCTTTGGAATGAGATACATACTTCAACAGAGTATAGACACCATCGGAGTTCCTGTTATGGTAAGTAAGTAAGTAATTTCATTTTTTTTCATTCGTACATTGCATTTTCAAATAACATTTTGAATTTGAGAGCTATGGCTATGCCGTCCAAGATTGACAGTTTTTTTGTTTGTTCAAATATACATTTTGGTTGAATTTTGACATTTATAATACACAGAAACAATTGTATGTACAAAAGATATTTAAGTTAAAGTTTTTTTAATTTAGTGGTATTCTGTTATTAATAGCAATCTGTAATTGTAATTTTTATTCAAAAATTTGTTTAATGTTTTCCAATCATATTCGTTTAAGATGTTCATAGTCTTTTGTAATGTAAGAGTATTTTTCCCGAAGAAACCGTTTTTGAGATATGAATACTGGGCATATACTGATGCAGTGTAGACAATCTTCCTTTGATTTTAAGTTACACAATGTAGAAAATTGATTAAAACAACCATTAAAAGGATTTCCGTTTAAGTTCAGAAACTCGCATCTTGCTTTTATTAATGATATTTCTGCATAACTCAGTGAATCGTGAAAATAGTTTCTGGTACCGATATTGTCGTTTAGCTGACTCCTAAACGACTATTTAGCTTTTTTTAAACAAAAACACTTCATTAAATCATCATTTTTCTTTTTGATGCTGTACAGTTGTTCTTTCAAATGGTTTATGTTGCTGAAATTTTCAATAAATCTCACTCCACAATCATTGGCAATAGTCTGGCATCTTGCAAGCCACCAGTCCTTGTTTCTCAATAATAGCAGTTTTTTAGAAAGCCTTGTCTCCTAATAGCTTCTACAGATTTTATAAAATAATCAGCTTGAGACTTCAGCGTGCTTGTCAGAACTCAGAAGTTTTGGTAGCCCATAGTTTCTAAATACATATATGGCGTAGTTTGGTGTATTCTGGGGTAGGTTGAAAAGTTTCTTTATGAAATTCCTATAAAATGTTTTAATTTCGTCATATTCTTCTGATCCCTAAATCTGTGCAGCATAAAAGAAAGTTGATTTCACCACTGAATCAAAGATTTTGTATTTTGCGGATAACATAACTTTTTTGTTGGAGAAGATATTTTTCCATGTTAGATTTCACAAACTTTGTGAGCTGTTTGCTTTCCCTGGTAGAAGAATTTTGTATACATCAATATGTGGATGATTTAAGGGAACGACTCGTTGACATCCTAAGCCTTAGGCTTAAGCCTAGCATTAGCTTCTTCATGACGTAAAAGGCTGACAGTGGCGTGAGGTTGATTTTTGACACTTCTCATCGGTACACACTTGCGAATGCGGTGAAAAAGTCTTACGCTTAAGCCACAAACAATTTTTTTCAAACAATTAGAGCTAGAAATTCTTACAAACAATAACCCACCGCACTGCTACTTACTCCACATACCCAACCTTACCTACCCTAAGCTCAAAGCTCATTAAAAAAAGTTGAATTACTTAAATGTTTATACTTACATTCTTATCACGATTCACAAAACTCTAAGGCTCAAAGCAAAAAAAGTAGGTATGTACATTGCAAATGGGTCATGGTAGGGATTGCAATCCCGGAAGGTTTTTTCAATCCCGGGATTTCGGGATTCAGATATGTCAATCCCGGGATCCCGGGACTAGTCCCGGGATTGGTTCAATATTTTAGACAGTTAAAAAAATTACTTGGTTGATGGCTGATTCATATTTAAATCTATTTTTTTTTTTGTTGTAGTTCGATGACAAATAGGTGTGAAAACCTTTTGCTTCTACTTTCTAATGATTTTAACTTTTTTGTGCAGAGCTTGCATTGGTTTTTGGAGTTATTTAACTAGTTCAAACTTCTTTTTATCTCCGTCATTTTATGAGGACTTCTTATAATTAAGAAACGTAAAATATTATGAAGGAAATGCACATAAACTAAGTGGTTTTTTGTTTTGAAATTAAGTTTAAATTTAGACCATCCTTGAACACAGCGATATAAGCACTCAAAAATACAAAAGAAAAAACAATGTACAAAGGAGTTAAGAAAACGATAAAGGATACCCCAAAAACTAGTTTACTATTTTTTTCCTTCTTTAGAATAGTCAAATAGATCAAAAACAATGAAAAGAATGGGTCTCGAAAAACATACGACGAAACATACAAACTAGTTTGAAAACACAATCTTGTTTTCAACAATTTTCAAGCCATTGATAAATGTCTAGTAGATACTCAAAATATGTTCTTGCAAATCGGATGCTTTAGCTTTTTATAAATCGAAAATCTGCTCTCACAAATGAAAACAAAATATTTATTCACAAATATGGATGCCCAATTAGGGCTAAAGTAGCTTATTGCAATAAAATAAATTACGATTATCACAAAATAAAGCTTTGAAAAAAAATTCTAAATCTCCCTTGGTACACTTCAACCCTAGGCCTCCGCAGAAAAGTGATTGTTGAGTCGATTTTTAAAAGAATTGCAAACTTTCACTTATTTTTTAATTAATCTTTTCATTTTGAATACTTCAGCTTATACTGATTGTGTGTTTCTCTTTTCCTTAAAAAATAATTTTCATTTCGAATATTTGAATGCTGTCTTCATGTGTTCTACTCATAATGTATTGCCATCATTATTAGTACTTCTCTTATTATTATTTACCTGAGAATGTTAATACGATATAAAGAGCTATACACACAGGAACGACAAACTTTTAACTTTGTTTTAGAATACACCCAAAGAATGTATTGACAGTGAAAAAAAATGTTATTAATTATTATTATCAATTCAAAATCAAGTGGAATCCAATTTAAAATTTTTTAACGGAAAAGTTTCAAGTAGATAAAAATAATAAGCCAAAATAATCAACAAATCAATCCCGAAAATCCCGGGATTCTACGATTCCAATCCCGGGATTTTCGGGACCGAAAAAAGACTCGGGATCCTGGGATTCGAGATCCCGGGATCCCGGGATTGCAATCCCTAGTCATGGTCTAAGGTTTGTTTGGTCCTTTAAGGAAAGACCAATCCGCCATCTCGATTTCAGAGAGAAAGTTTCGTTCGATTTACTTTACAAAATTGTTCTATATTTTCATTATTTTAAATTACACCTAAGATGGTTCTAAATAATTTTCATCACAAATACAATACTTTTTCGCATCTTGATTACTAATGCACTTTGAGCTCTCAGCATATGCATCTAAACGACTCACCGAACCGATCACCTTAAAACTCTTCGAAGTTTCTGAATAAGAAAGACTGGCTTCGAACTTTGGCTCGACTTCCGACTTCCCAGTAAACGTTACTAGATAAAAAGTCTCATTAGATTTTATTTTTTGATCCAATTCAACTTTTTTCCGCGCATTGACAACAGACAGAAATTCTATTGGCCGGCAACGAGGTGTGAACCCACCATCTTTCAAGTAGGTGTTTAAGTAATTAACAACGAAAATGAGGCCACGGAGAATTAATAAGTCGTAAGGGCTAACATTTTCATAGGGAATGCAAGTGCACCAATGGTCGTTGATAGCTATGTCTTTGCAAGACCTATCTATCGCAACTGGAAAGAAGAGACTCTGGCAGTTGGGACACTCAACTGCTTGAGGGAGATTAACCCCCCGGCCAAGTTTAATTATGTGTTTCAGTGTCATGTGTAGATCGTAGGGATTGGTGAGTCGATGACGATTCTGCTTCAGTGCCTCAGCGAAGTTTGGGTGTTTTGCTCGGAACCAATGCGGTAGCCAAATAAAAACAAACGGAAGTCGCTCTTCAAGGAATCCTTCATTGAGATATCTCAGTTGTCCAAACCTCGACCCGTGATCACTAAGAAGGATCACTATCGAGTCATCTAACATTCCAAGGTCTTTCATCTCATCAATGTATCTAGAAACTCGATCGTCCATGGACGATGCGTCATCGAATGAGTTGTGCGAAAATGTGTTGGTCCAAAACAACCCAAAATATGGATGTCCTTTGAAACGACTAGCAAGCTCAAGAGCAAAGTCGTAAATGTACTCCGCAGCGTGACGAAGACCCACACAAAATGTCATTCCGCTTTGTTTTTGTATTGGCAGAGTTTTTTCAATTGCCAACATGAACGGACGGTGGTAATAATCCACTGGAGGTTTCTTGAAACCATTGAGATGGTGGTTGTCGAATGTGCTCATCCAGGTTTCATCCTCAGCATAGCCAGTAACGTATCCATATTTATTGAAGTCGTCCCAAATAAAATTGCAATCATCCAAGCCACCAGGAGTCTCAAAATCACATCTGGACTTGGCTGTGCTCAAACTGTATCCACTCAAAATGGCCAACAAGTTGGGAAGTGTGTTGTCATCAACCTAAAGCAGAAAAATGAAATGTAACCTATTTAAGTATACTGACAATGGATTGGCAAACCTTGTTATATCCGCTAAGTTCAAACCAGTTATTGCTCACTAATTTCTTTGCTGTTTTTGGCATCGTTCGTCGTAGATTGAATCTTGAGATGCTGTCGATTCCCAACATCAAAACACTCACTGGACGTTCGGATTGTTGTTTGTTTTTGAATGATTTCAGTTTTTTAACAACTTCGTGCTTCTCGCGCACAAGAAAATGTGCATCCATTTGAACTTGTTTCTTAGTCTTTAGAGATTCACATACAATCACAACACCGTCTACAATAAAAGGCAGTACGTGTCCTGAATGGAATGGAATGCACCTTGTAAGTCTGTAAAACATTAATTATTTATCATACATTTTTCAAAGCCTTGAATCTGAAAACCTGAATTCTCTGTCAACGAAGTTTCCCACACCCGCTCGCAAAATAATCTGGTAACAGCAAGAAACATCGTCTTTGTCGCCAACAAGCTTACGTTTGGCTTGTTCGTCTATATGAAGACTGTAGGTGTGCAGATTTATATCAAAAACGAATTTTGTAATAGGCAAATCCGTTGAGCAGGAAGTGTAGTTCTTCTTTTTGAATATTCTTGCAGCTGCAGGATTGAACGGATCAACATCTAGCATACGGCAATGATCACTGAACACAAGGTATCCTGGTGGTGGAAGATCTGTTGCATTTGAACCACGATTCTGGTTAGAGAATTTAAGTGCCTTTCCATTCTCATTTGCTACTGCTAAATGTGAGGAAAATTATATAAAGTTTTGTTTTCTCCCCTTTTAAACTTTTGAACAAGTTACCAATGGTGGAATGTAGTCCCATTTCATCTCTGATGTGAAGAGCCGATCGAAAAATTGAGTAATTGTATTCGATTACTAGGACTAAGCCAATTGAAACCACCAGTACTTTGAACAATTCTGGAAGTAGTTTGGTTTTTTTCATTTTCCCAAAAATGTTGTGGGTTTTTTGGAAGATTGAAGGACTCGTATGTTGACTCTTCTCGTATCGTGAGTTCTGCTTCGGTTGAAGACTGTCGCTTGAAGACTTCGGGTCTATTAGATGTGAATGCAATGCTGTTTCAGTAAACGAACTAATTGCTGTAGAAAAGTTAATGATATTATTTTACTCAACAAGAAACTGCATCCATCTGATTAACAAAAACAAAATGTAAATCCATGAAATAGTTCAAAATTGGTTCATTTTTCGACCTATGACCGTTACCAAATGATTAAGAATTATTTGAATAAGCAATAGACGTTCGATGGTTTATATGATCAAAATTGAATGTTTCTAACGTGTTTGGTACAAACTCCATTCAACTCCTTTTATGTATTTTTTTGTATATAAACGTTTTTCAAGAACGTTTTTCAATTACAAACTTGTGCTTATCAGATTGTCTTTGGGGCAGAACTTATTTGTAAATATCACAAAGTTTTCTCATGTCACTGACAGTAATGACAGTTACTTAGTCGAACACCTGTCGCTCTCAAAATTCTTTTTTTTTTTATAATTAACGCGCACATCAAGATGTTATGACTACCCTTTTAATGTTATAAAACACAGTGCGAGCATTTAGGAAAAAAGGAGAGGATTTGGAAGGAGACACCGATGCACGTTGCTTTTGAATTTTTGTGAATCGTAATGCAGGGGAAACACACATCCAGGTAAAGCATTCCACATACGGGTGGTGCGACTCAAATACGAATCCCTATAATTGTCTGTACGTCCGAAGTTGGGCTCAAGGTGAAACTGATGAGCATTCCTAGCAAGGCGGGTGTTGCGAAACCATTCAATTTGTTCTTACTACATTTCCTCAAAATTGTTGTTGCCAATAAATTTTGTCATTCTGTTTCCAAACAGATCTTATCTCCTGTAGGACACGTTACTGTCTAAATCATTCGTCAGTAAGTCAAAGTTCCGATTGTTGACAAAAAAAAAAAACATGATCAGACTTCTAGATTACTACAGATCTTGGAAAGAGTTCGGTCGAACTATTATTATACTATATTCCCAAAATATGACGGGAAGTCAAAGTAGTTTTCATACCAAAAGCCGGCAGACTCAGCCATACAGAAGCAAAGGACTTCAGACCTATAAGTCTGACCTCCTTTATACTGAAAACGTTTGAAAGGTTACTTGATTAACATATCCGGAGCTTTCTAAAACCGGAAGAAATATCTACCTTTCAACACGCCTACACAAAAGGACGAAGTGTAGAAACAGCAATACACTGTGTAGTAACAACAAAAGAGAAAACGCTAAAAAAAAAAATAGGAATACACACTAGCAACTTTCCTGGACATTGAAGGAGCCTTCAACAATGTACAAAACAGTGCAATTAAGAAAGCCCTAAATAATCTAGAAGAACAAGAAACAGTCACAAATTGGATCATGGTGTATGCTGACGAAATGTCAGATCCACAAACGAACTGGGAGGTGCAAACTTGAAGAAGTAAGTGTCACGAGGAGCCCCACAAGGAGGTATCCTCTCATCCCTGCTCTGGATCCTGGTCATGAATGAGATCCTCATAATTCTCAAACATGATGGCGTCAAAGTGGTTGCCTATGCCGATGACCTAGCTCTTCTGGCGATGCGACGGAGAAATTTCCTACCACTATTAGCATACAATTGAATAATGCATTTACACAAGGTCTACGCTTGGACAAAAGATACGGCCTTGTAGTCCCTCAAAACAGATTGGTTACTCTTCACAAATAGAAGAAAACTATACCTACCTTTGAGATGCCAAATGTAAAAACTGGAGACCAAATCCTAAAATCATCATGTGGATGTAAACTGCCATTGTTATACCCACTCTATCTCATGGCAACTTGGTTTGTTGGAAGGCGCTGGAAAAATCCACGCATTTAAAAACCCTAACCAAAATACAAGGGACAGCAAATATTTGCGTAACTGGTGCAGTGACAACTACACCAACCGCGAACTTGGAAGTAATCCATAATATCTCACCCCTTGATCTCTATGTATGAAAATTGAAAGCAAACAGCGCACATAGTCCAAATCAGTGTAATGTCTGGAAAACCAGCCAAACAGGTCATTCACAGATCTTATCACAATATGAAGACAACAATATCTGCAGGGATTACATAACTCAATATCTAGATTTTAAAAAATCTTTCTCAACCAGCTTCCCCATGAGACAGGATTTTGATAATGAAACTCCTCACCAAGCCAAGATCTTGACGCTGCAAAACAAGTGTCTATGTGGGGCTTTCGCATGCTGATATCACTTTTTCATTGATAGCCAAGCAGCAAACAACAAAAAAGTAGACAAACTAGCGAGAAAAGGATCAGCACTTGAACCTTCTCTCATCGATCAATCAATCAGGGTTCAACCCTGTGAAATTAAGCAGATCATTGGTAACAAAATAATACAAAAATCCAATGAAAGATGGGAATGCCTAGATGCCTGTGCCACTTCCAGGAAACTATGCCCAAAATACGATAAGAACGGATCTCTGAAAAGCTACAATCATTGAATAGGCCTTTATTACGATCAGTAGTACAACAGGACAAAACATACTCGGCTACTACAAAAAGAAAATGGGTCTTTGCACCGACAACTTGTGCAGAGGATGCAATGACGAAGATCAACATGAGGATACCACTCACTTCCTTTGTCACTGCCAAGCAATCTACCAAACAAGGAAAAAGTTTCAAGGAAATTACTTCTTCAACGAACTATAGATAGATCTAAGTGTGGGGGAATTAAGATCAACCGTCAGTCCATTCTACCTAACCTAACCATATTATTCGGGAAGTTGTTGGCGGTGATATTCCCTGTATGACTGTAGCTCCATGGTATTGTTCTCCACTCCACAGTCAACGCAAAGATGTTAGAAACTGCTGCCTTGGTGTTAAGGCCGAGTTTTCTTTTCAGTACAGTGAGCTATTTATGGTCCAATACTTTAAATTATGTCCTCTGCCCTGCATCGACTGAGACGACATTTTGCCTTAAAGTCAAATAACTCAAATTTAACACAGTTTATACTCGGTCGATAAACTTCTTTTTACTATCAAAATATAGTAACATTGGCTGCTTTCGCAAACTTTTAACAAAAAGTTGCACGTCGAGCTTTCCCTGTTTAATATTCTTTTAAACTGAACAAATTTTGAAGATTTATTTTCTTTGGTGAAACGGAAATTCACAAACTGGTGTTGTATGAACAAGTTTGTAACTTGTTGAGTACAAGCTTAGTATTGTAATTTCAATAGATGTTTGGCTTGATTTCGTATTAACACAATGATTTGGTTTATACTCGTAATTATAAAAATAGATTTTCAATATTATTATAAAGCAATCTCACTTTAGTGCTTTCAATGAAAACGTATCACACAGCACACACTCTAAATGACAAGGAATAAATTTCACTATTTGCAATTTTAGGTTTTTTTCATAACCATCCCTTCATCTCTCTCTTTTTGTCACAAAGAGACACAAACTGTAAACCGTTTTTCAAATACTTTATTCGAATAGTTTTGTATGTAATTATTTATTTATTGGATCTTAGACGTTCAAATGTCGCTTTCCGAATAAGAGTCCTTACATTGGAAACTACTTTGATTTCATTCCAACTCTTGAGTCTTCAAATTGTGAAGCAGAATTGAACACTTCCGTTCTTTTATTACCGAGCGTTATCAACTGAACAAAACGATTAAAAAGTTATTGAAATCAGTCAATTCTATTGGCACCAAGTATGTAACTGGTTTCTTTAAGAATTAACTTTTGTACATACACAATTTATGTGACGCGTGGTATAAGGCAAATAAGGAGTATGGAAAACAATAAGAAACTAGTGCCAAAATTCAATATAAATTCAAAAACAAACAAAGCTGAAATAGGTTTATGTTGTACGACATACAAAGCCATATGATTTTACTTGGCGACGCATTTATTTCCAAAAACGTAGAGCAAAAATTTACTTGTAAACATAACAAACAACACAACGTTAGATCAATATTGTCAGATTGTCACCTGCAGCAAACAAAAAAAAGTATAAGTACACACGAAAATTCTTTTTGTACGCGCTTTTGAAGTTAGACTTCTTTGGCTGGCATTACAGAACAAAAATAAAAATAAAGCTTCATCCCACAATTTTTTGTCAATAGAAAGAAATCATAAGTTTTTATGGCCACATAATTTAAAAAATTATTCCAAAACTTTTAAGTTCCAGTTCCCGTTTCCTTTGTCGTTTCTTTGGCAATACGGGGAAATAAAGCTGAAAAAATTGTTTACTCTTTTGCTCGCATTTTTCGATAAAATTAACCGTAGTAATGTATATTCTTTTAAGCCATTAGAAAATAAAGGTTTCAAAGACTACAAGCCTACTCACTGACTTGTTCAAAAAAGCATATATTTAGCCATCAGAATTTTCGATTGAAAATAGGCATGCTTTTTCGATATTAAATCAATTTATTATTTTAAATAAAAAAATTTATTTATTTTATGTCAGAACATTTTTTTTTTTTTAGATAAAAAACACGTGGAAAACTCATCTTTAAGATTTTCCCCGTATTTTTTATATAAAAACAATTTTCTAAGATCTACTTACGTAAGAAGTTCTCTTATCATTTAACGTGTCTGCTTTTTTTACTGTCACTTTTTCATTTCATAAAATTTCAAACACAATAGTTTTCACTTCAAAGATTTGTTGAGTAAAAGATAAAACTAAAAAGTAAGAATATTAGTTAATTGAATTTTTACACATAAATTTTGAGGTATTATAAAAAAAGTGGAAATTTGAAGTTCGCCGGCACCAGCCATATGGTGCACATCTCCCTAAGGAAAGGAAGTCGAAATATAAATAGTAGTCGCCTACCAAGAAGAAGTCAACGGAAAACCAAGGAACCGAGGTTGAGTAGGGTAAAAAGGATTAAGTTTATTAGAACAAACATTATATTGCTTACGTATTGTGCCACCTGGGGCAGAGACTAATGCCTGCTGATCCCCCAGAGCTATTGCCTGTGATCTACCTACCAGGGTCTTCGGGCGCCTGTGTTTCTACCTACCGGATCTTCGGGCGCTCGTGTTTCTACCTATCGGGGTCTTTGGGCGCCCGTGTTTCTACCTACCGGGATCTTCGGGCGCTCGTGTTTCTACCTACCGGTACCGGGGTCTTCGGGCGCCCGTGTTTCTACCTACCGGGGTCTTCGGACGCTCGTGTTTCTACCTACCGGGTTCTTCGGACAATCGTGTTTCTACCTACCGGGGTCTTCGGACGCTCGTGTTTCTATATACCGGTATCTTCGGTACCTGTGTTTCTACCTGCTAGGGTCCTGAGACGCCTACGCGCTTTGACTTAGCTTCAGCTACCTATAGGGTGAATGGCCACAAGGGATTGTGCCGCTAGAGGCAGTAACCGTTTCTAACTTGATAATAAATAGTAATTACTTCTCTTTTTTTCAGTTTTTTTTTTCAGTTTTAATTCATTTTTTATTTCTTTTTCTTAAATCTACTTAGGAGCTACCAAAAATGTATAAAAATAGCTTATATAACAACTTAACTAACTTACTGACCCTAAGCGGGTACTCTAAATTACTCAATATCTTAATTCTTATGCCTTTCGGCCTAAAGATAACTTACGGATTTACAAACTAGAACTATGGTTAAAAACTAAGAAAATTTAAAAACAAAAAACTTAGTTTGCTGGATCATATTTTTATTTGATTTTTATTAAAACTACTTAAAACTACTTAAATCTATTTAAATCTACTTAAAACTAGAGCAGCCACAGAAGCTTTTTTTTTGTTTTCTGTTTCGAATTTTTTGGAATTTTGCCACTGTGCCCACCCCCTATACCCTAAGACTTACAAGCTAAACCTGTGTAAGCCAGCCATTGGCGACTCGCTATTAATATCAATTTGAGTTTCGTGCTCAGACAACCACCAGAACATATTTGACATTTTAACAACGTCACGACGATCGCGATCTGAGACCGCCCTACTGAACCGAAGGAGCTCTTCAACGTCTCCGCCTACTGCGGTGACGTCTCGGTTATAAAGGAGCCTTCGGCGTCGTTCCACGGACTTACGGCAGACGTGGTAGATTAGCGGAACCGCCAACCTATCCTGAATCAGCCCTTCCATATCAAAATAGAGAAAAGCCTCCGGTGGGACAAATCCACTGAAGCGTGTTCTTTCCAAATACTCTCTGTTGGGGTAATAAGCCCCAAAAATCAGGCCATTGGTCGAGGTCATCGCTCTTACCGTGTGACCACGAGTCAGTTTTATAATGAAGTTGTCGATCCTGTTTATTTGAGCCCCGTTGTAAAGGACCTCATTAGGATAATATTTTCTGTACTCAGACTCTGGTGTTCTGTGCAATCCGAGACAGGTACGCAGACACTGTCTCTCAAACACCCGAATCTTTTCCATTTGAGACGTAATTACTTCTCTCCCATAGCCACTATGAGACTAAAAAGAGTACGCAGACTAAGGCAGCTAACCTGCCAAGAGCCCTAGGAGTCGCGAAGACTACAGACCACGGTACGGTAGCTGATAAACCGAAATTATCGCAACAAACGTTACCCGAGATATATTACTTTTGAACCCTCTCCCGCCGTGAGTATTTCCCCGGCTGGGAAACGAAGAACACGTTACAATGTTTTTCCATTGCCATACGACTTATATATGTTTTAAAGGAAATCGAGATTTTCAAAGTGAATGTTAAGTGTACTCTAAGAAGTGTATATTTCAATAATCTGACAATTTGAGTGGGGCGATCAGTCATGGCTGATTTTTAAAAATGTAAAAAAACACGTGACCTTGAAATACTCGAGCGCGTCAGATTTCAAAATAAAATTCACGTTTTGTCGCAGTTATCTCGTAAATAACAAAAGCTACAGAAAAATTGTAAATTACAAACTTGTAGAGAATTTAGTTTTCTACAAAAAAAGTCTTCTGGACCAATTGCTAATATCAATATTAACCGAGATATTAACCATCATATATTATACATTTTACTGACGATTTTACCTCAATCGCCCCAACCAAAATGTCAGATTATATGTTTTCTGTAATCCTGATAAAATTACCTTCAAAATAAAAAAAAAATTAATCGCGCTCGAGTATTTCGAAACATCGATTTTTTTTTACATCTTTGTGACTCGCCTACTTACGAAGACCCCGCACAAATTGTCAGATTATTGAAATATACACTCTTCTTGATGTAATCAACCTACCATCTTTTAATCTGACGCGCTCGAGTATTTCCGATGATCGACTTTTTTTTACTAATCTGACGGGCTGCTCTCAGCGAACGCCCCAACATTTAGGTTTAATATATGGTAGGAGTACATTACATGGTGCAAGGTTTCTCCCCATATGATTTTCTGACGCGCTCGAGCAACGCGCGAAATCCCCTCTTGGGCTCCCCTACTATAAATCTTAGATGGCCGCCCGCCGATCCCTTGTGGCAAATCACATACATAATTTCTCACTGAAACAGTTAAAGTTAAACAAATTTTCAAAATTAAAAAGTATTGAAGGGTATTTTTTTTGCCGAAATTTTATTTTTATTGGTTATTTCGCTGACTTACATAATTCTCTGAGCAATAAAGGGCGCTATCTGGAAAAAAATAAAGTGACTTAAGGTAAAAGCAGAATGTTAATGCTTTTTACAAATTTACTCAAGTTCCGATGCAACAGCTACCCAACGATTTACTTTTTTGCCTTTTTTATAACACCGTTTAACTTAAAAGATTTGTGTTGGTTTTTATTCAATTTGCTAACGGAAAAATGATGTTCTTCGCCTCTTTCTGTTTGTAGAGCTCAGCTTTTTATTTGTTTTACTTTTTCTTTCATGGCTAACTGGCTGTAAAAACCAGAACCTCACATCACATGGCTGTTTAGTCTTTTTGATACAAAGGTGTGCAGAGTGCACATAGTTTAACAAATCAAGTGCTTTAGATGAAGTTCTATAAAGCGACGTGATGTGTTTTAAGCAAAGAGTGTTAGCAAATGAAGCATTTCAATTAATTCTCTCGCAAAGATCCGCTCATCAAAACTCATTTTGCAAATATATGTATATGCGATCTCATCCAGCATCATGTTTTTGATAAAGTCTAACTTAAGGTACGTATTCATGTCAAGAAGAAGTCAGCTGGTCTGACTGGTCTGTCAACCCACGTATGATTATATCATAACAAAAATTGTATCTCGAAATGGAGTCGTGTACGTTTGTTTTCTCTTGTGGTCCTAAAAAGACCCTACAAGCTACAATCAGCCACCAGCTTAGCTATACTCAAACTCAAACACATAATTGGCAACCATTTATATCAGTTACCAGCTTTGGTAATTGCAACTCAAACTCGTTGTCTAGTTAATTGTTTAAGGATCAGGTAAGAGAACCAATCACGAACCTTAACGCCGCTCAAATGAGCTGTTCGTATCGGTAAGTAAATTTTTTCTGCTTTTCATATCAATCCAATTTGGTCCAACTTCTCTCTACACGTTTATCAAACTGGTCGTTCTTGAATCATCGCCAGAAGACTTTAACAAAAAAAATTATGAAAAAAAAGCCATTGTGTTGTGTCCGGTTTGGTTGCATGATAGGCAGTGCGAAAAAGCAGGTAAACACCGAAAGGCCTATAATTTATGTGGTAGAATACCATGCCAATGCATTTTCATCGATGCCAGTCAACAAAGTTAAGTCAACCTTAGGGCATGGTTTCTTATTGCCGCTGTCGAGCTTCGGTTAAAATGCAATAAAATTACTCAATCAAATTTTGTCTATGGTCTTTTTTCGTCTTCCTCGAACCTCGATGATAGGGGAGTGTGTGTGAGCAGAATAAATGAAGTGTTACTGAATAAAAAACATCTCTGCAATGTTGCACGAAGAAAAAGCAGAAAAAATTGTTCAAAGACAGGCGGATAGGCTCCGTGTTCATCGCAATTACTTTTTATGTATGGTCTACGTTTTTTGCAATTACTTTTAGGAAGCCATACTGAGTCAAAGATTTTGTTTAGCTTTACATTTTTAGCATTTTTAACTTCAATTTGGTTATGATTCGTCCTATTGTGTGATACGTGACGGTGGCTGCCAAAAGCTTAAACGATTTTGATGGATTAATTAAATTGGAAATAAGGAAGAAATGGTCAAATTATTAAGGTGCAATGGCAATAAATGACACCTGAAATAAAAGTTTTTCTTATACTGACTCATATTCATCAAGACACAAATGAGGTTTCTGCTATGAAGTGTGAACTTTAGGCGTACATCGTTCAGTCTTCGATGACGCTGATTCCGTTTTTATCTTGATCCGTTTCATAGTAAGTAGAACATCTTGTAAGCTTTTGTCTTTTGAACTGGGCTAGTATTTGGTGTAAGCGGAGTTCACATTGTACAATAAGTTGGACAGACTTTGATTTGAACGACCAATTTTGGATAATTTGAAACCTCAGACGAACACTTGTCCAACTTGATGGATGGTTTTCAAATATTTTTGAAAATTTTGAAGATGGACGGACCTGATGCCAGAGGAACATATGACATAATGTTGGACGACAAGTCTGATAAGTCTGAACGCAAACTACATCCGACCATCGAACATAAATCAAACGAAGTCTGTCCAACTAATTGTACAGTGTGAACTCCGCTATTTGGACACCCAAGATGCAGCCTCCTCGATGCTTCCAACTCCCACCTTTTAAACATTGTCCAAGTGTTTCCAAGATACTCGAAAATTTACGAAATTGAGCAAAACATAACATCATTTTGGGACATTCGCACATGATTTATATTTAGAGTTTGATCTTTCTTTTAGTTTTTTAATAATGTAGGTGATCTCCAATCTTGTTAACCTTAGGGTTTGTGGGAATGTTTTTATTATACAGATGTGATTTCCACTGCTTTGACATTCGAAGCAGTACTGACAGATTAAAACTTTTATTATGAATTTCAAACGGGCAAAAGTTTTACTATTGGAATTTTTTTTTGGGCCAGCGTTAGGTTAAATAGATTGTTTGAAATTATGAAAAGAACATTTTTGGAAGAATTTATTGATATGTTGAGCGAAGCAATTAACACACGAAAACTAAACTCGGATAAACAGGAACTGCGTCGTCTAACTCCCGACTTGGAACCTGTTCGACGTAGTTTTCCAATAATGGTAATAAAGACGTATACCTACCTATGGTAACTTTAAGTACAGCTTTGGAAAATGACAAAGTTGTCAATTCGTATTGTACGTGATTTTTCTCTTTTTAGTTATTACTAGCTGACGTACCCAGCGTTGCTCAGGGCTAATGGCCCTGCCCCATAGAACGCGTTGCGTGCGGTAGAAGCGGCGCGGCAACTGATGCGGTGGGTTTTGCCGCGCGCAACTGATAGGGGTGACCCATAGAATCCGTTGCGGTGTTTTGACAGATAAATTTAATCAAAATGGGGGCGTTCAAGAATCGTATCCGGATAGCTTGTTATTGTTGTTTACGTGTGGGAAATCGAAAAAAAATAAGTTATAATCGTCTAGCAATGATATTTTGAATGTTTTTCTGCTTTCAAAAGTTGAATTTTAATATTTCACAGCTGTTGTCTGTTGTCGATAGTTCAAAAAGGTATCTAAGATACGGCTATCCGAGATAGGCTATCCGATAGGTTCTTGAACGCACCCATTGTCACTTTTTCCATAAAAGAGAAAACTTCAAATTGGTTGTAACTGCGCATGTCTCTCTTCTGTCACCGCGTGAGAGCCACGGCAAAGTAGAAAGTTGGGCTACTCGGCGCGTTCGGCGCGTTGCTCGCGGTGCTTATGGGTCACCTCTCATAAGAACTTGTGTATTTAATCGAGCTGTCAGTTGGAAGCGGTGCCGCACGCGCGCAACGCGTTCTATGGGCCGGGGCCATAACTTATTCCAAGCGTTGATAACACAAAATTGACAAAAACCAAAAGTTGTCTCAAGCACGCGGTTGTCAATTCTGAAAGATTTTAATTTCCCATTTTCGATGCCATGAAAGTATGAGAATGAAATAAAACCTTTAGCCTTTTCTAGACTCTTCACTTTTTTTGAATTGGTTCAGTAGTGTAGACGTGATGGCGATGGCGTAGCAAACAAACTCAACCTCACATTGAAAAACTATTAGCTAGGATTACTTCAAACGCGATCAAAACAATAACAAAGGTATTTCAAAGCTTTTCCGGCTCTTTTCGCAATAAAATTGTGGTTTTTAGTTGAAAATAGTCACCTAGATGTTTCGTGTAGGGGGTGGGAGGATACAGAACGGTGCATGAAATGGGTAGGAGGGTCTTAAATCCTCAAACATTTTGTTACGTATATGTACTTGAACAGCCCACATTAATGTGAAGCTGATAAGTGGTAGAGCTGTGATCCTTTTTTGATCAGAAAGTTCGTTACGCCAGAAAGAAAATTACTAAGAAGAAGACAGTCATTTGCTTCCTAATTCATTTTTTAATATTTCGATTGAAGTAACCATATTATGACTTTCTTGGTATCCTTTTTTCTCGGTATTCCGAGAGCTTTTTTGAAATATTTAAAAAGGTATTATGATATACATAAGTGGCAGACGCAAATGCTACAAATAAGAAAACATTTAAATCGGTCCAGTTGTTCTTGTGTGGAAATGGTGCACCTTATCTGGCATTATTTTTTTTTCAGACTTACATTAATAATTTTTATAAAGTGGGCCCTGCAATTTTGTCTGTCTGTCTGTAGGTCTGTCTGTCTGCCTGTATGTGGATCTACAGGCAGAACCGCTTTTTTGTATTTTTTGTATTTGTATTTGTATTTATTATAATAATATTCATAGTGCATATAAGATATACAAGTATTTCTTTTGAGTTGCACATGCTTAAATTGTATTACAGAGCTTCATACTTATGTTTAATTGTTTATATTATACAATTGAAAAATTCATAAAGTCTTATGTTTTTAGACAGGAAAGAACTGTAATAGAGTAAAAGAAAAAGAAAGATAGAAAAAGAAAAAGAAAAAGTTTCTCTCTAGAGGATGGATAAAAGATTTAATTTTTTAGTTTAATTCAACAATAAATTTTAGAACTCCTTTTGCGAAAATATTGGTGTTGGTTATTAGTTTTAAGTTACGAGGAATTTGATTCCATAGTTGAGAAGCATAAACAAAGAATTGCCTTGAACTGACTAAATATTTATAGCACGGTATAATAATTTGCAATGTTCGATTACTTCTTGAGAACGTTATTTTATCAAAAAGATATTTAGGTTCCTTAAGATGTATTATTCTTTGCAATAATAACAAGGTTCTGTACTTCAAAAGACCTGACAACGAGCAACCAGCAATTTGAGCTGTGAATTCGGTAATGTGATCACCTCTTTTCAGACCAAAAATATATCTCGCGCAGCTATTATAAGCAACGGTTAGTTTTCTTCTGGACTCATGGTCCATATTAGAGAATAGCTCGCAACAATAAGTTAAAATAGGCAAAATAAATGATCTCACTAATTTTAGTTTAACTTCGGTTGGTAAATATTTAGCCGTTGGACATAGGCCTCGTAAAGCACCATACATTTTTGAAACCGTCTTATTAATATGTGTGTCCCAATTCAAATTATAATTAAAACATACCCCAAGATTCTTCACTGTCTCAACATATTCTATAGGTGTATGATTGAGAAACAAAGGAGGACATTGATGACATTTATTACGACATAAAACCATTGCTTTTGTTTTTGACGTGTTGAGGTTAAGAGCATTATCAATAGTCCAGGCAAAGATTTTACACAATTCTTGATTCATTTGAATGGTTTCTTGAGTCATAACAGATTTTGAAAACATTTTATAAATTTGAACATCGTCTGCGTAGATGTGATATTCAAAGTCAGACAAACATTCGACTATGTCGTTTATAAAACACGAAAATAGGAGCGGACCTAGTACTGAGCCCTGTGGAACACCCAACGGGACTCTTATACAACTCGAGCACTTCTGATTGTGATACACAAACTGGGATCTGTCTGAAAGATATGAGTTGATCATATTGCACAACGAGCTCTCAAATGAAAATTTGGATTTGAGTTTGAGTAGTAAAAGATTATGATCAACGCTATCAAATGCTTTAGAAAAGTCCAAAAAAACAATTAATCCCATCATACCCTTGTCAAACCAAGTTCGAATATCATCGCAGACCTTAACCAGTGACGTAGTGCAGTTGTGTTTTGCCCGAAAAACAGATTGGTGGTTAACAATTAGTTTGTTATCATTCAAAAATTTTGTTATCTGACGGCTCACAATTTTTTCAAAAACTTTGCTGAAAAATGATAGTATAGCAACAGGACGGTATTCAACTTTATTACCTTGCGATGGCTTAGGTAGGGGTATGATTTTAGCAACTTTCCAGAGATTTGGAAAAACAGAGGTAGTGATTATTGTTTTGAAAATGTGCGTTATCTGGTGGAGCAAAAATGGTAATAAGACTTTTATGAATTCTGGTTGAATATTATCCGAACCAGCGGCTTTAGAACTTATTTTGAGAAGCTCATTACCTACTAACCAAATATCAACGCAATTCAGTGATAATGAATTTCTAATGTTGTTATTTTCATTTACGAATGATAAATCATTTGCAATGTTGGATTGTGGTAAGACGAATTTTTTATTTAATTCTTCTATATTAATTTCATCTACAATTTCTTGCTTGTTACGACTTATTCCAGTTTGTCTAATATTTCTCCAAAAAGTAGAACTTGAGTCACTGGATTTGAATTTGTTTTGAAAAAAGATTCTTTTGCTTTTCTTTATTAAGGAAGTAACAGCATTACGAGCGATCTTGAATTCATTATAAATTGTAGAGCACTTATACCTTCTCCATCTAGCATATAACAGATCACGATCTCTTATAAGATTCTTCACTTGAAGCGTCATCCATGGCAAATTTTTTTTGTTTAATGTCTTATGTTTAATCTTAACATGAGAATCGAAAAGAACATAAATATTTGAGTTAAAATATTCAACCTGTTTATTCACATCACTTGTAAAATAAATAGGTGACCAATCAATGGATCGAGCTTCGTTAAACAAGAGTTCTAAATTAATATTTGAGTAATCAAAATATTTTAACTTCGCTCCAGCTTCATGAGAAAAAAGAACGTCAAGTGACAAGAAAATTAAATCATGGTGTGAAAAAGCAGGTGCCAGAACTTGATCATAAAGCAGAACCAAATTAGGATCCGAAACAATAAAAACATCCAATAAAGATGGTGCACAATTTGGTCTAAAGTGAGTAGGGACCTTCTTGTTAACAAAGCTCAACTTAAAGGAATTTACCATGTCAATAAAGTCATTGTTTTTTTTATCCAACAGATTGAGATTGAGGTCACCACAGATTATAATATCAGTGAACCTAGGAACTAACTCCTCCAAAAGACATCTTATAAGGTTAAGATGGGCTATGTCTGGTGCCATATAAATGCAACCAACCAGCAGCTTACCACGTTCACAATCAACTTCAATAAACAAATATTCAGTAGGTTCATTGCATAGAGATTTTTTAACAATTCTAAAGTTATATGAACTTCTGATAAAAATAGCTGCACCACCTCCCAATCTGTTGCACCTATCTGACATTATAATTTTAAAATTGTGTAATCTGAGAAAACTATCATATATTTCTGGTTTTAACCAAGTTTCTGTTATACAGATGATATCAACCTTGCTACCATCGAAAAGATCACGCATATCATCAATTTTATTTTTTATACTTTGTGCATTGAGATGACAAATATTAATGCCTTTCTTTTGTTTACATAAAATGTCGACCAAGACTTTGCTTTCAACCGTGGAACCCCTCTTTACTTTAGAGGCATCAAGTGTATTTAACAAAAACAACACCTACACATTCGAAAATCTTTAAAGGCTTCCAAGTAGACTCAAATTTAAATTTTAAGCAATAACTATAATAATAATAAATAAACTTACATTCATAATTAAAGAGAAGGAAAATGAAAAGAAAAAGAAAAGAAGATAGTTTTAAGGGGAAAGAAGTACGTATTTTTTTAGCGATTAGTATCGAAAATTTCATTTCCATCATTTGCTGCTTGACATCTCTATGGGCTATCGCATTTAAAGTAGTTTCATCGTCTATAATTATGTTGTTTCCATTCTTATGCTCTTTTATGAGAACAGATCCATTCCTTGTATCATTTCCATTCCTTGACCCATTTTCTTTAAAATTAGCTGCTAGGGTCTTTCGGGCAGCCTACATAGGGGTTTTTGGAATTGAGTCTCTAAGTCTCTAAATAACGACACCTGTCACACAACCGATATGATAATACCTTTTTTTCTCGAAAACGGCTCCAACGATTCCGATTGAATTTGGTGTGAAGGATAAGTCCTAAAATGTCTTTCTTATGATGTAAAAAATATTTACGGAAAAAGTCCAACAACGGTACATCCCATAGAATCTAACGTTTTTGAAAAAAAAGACTTTCTCGTTAATCGCTAGCACAATACTATGACAAAATTTTATATTTAAGAAGTCCTAGGAAATAATTTGAGAAAGATTGCTCATAGATCTTATGTCTTCTGGTCAATTGAATCTCAAGTTTTTAAATTAAAAAATTTTGCTTAGTGTTTTAGGTTTATTTTCTTAGCGCCCTTTAAGCACGGGTCACACAGAGCTGCTTGCCAGCGGCGAATCGAGTAGCCACTACTGCCAGCCGCTGATAAGCTTCGTGTGACCATGAAATTCACCACACTCGCTGCCAGCCGGCGAGTAATAAGCAGCGGCTGGCAAAGTTGAACATGTTCAAATTTTGGCTGCTAGCAGCGGCTGACAAAATGAAAAAATACTGATACACATTCTATTTAGTAATTGTTCATTCGAAATTTGTGTCAAATATCATAAATATGTTTAAAAATTAGAAATAATGTTCAAAAACAAATTTTTGTATGGTTTTCTGCAGCTGTGTGTGACCGGGCTGCCAGCCGCTGCCTGCTTCTGCAACTGCCAGCCGCTGGCAGGAAGTGGCTGGCAACCAGCCGTGTATGACCCGTGCTTTAGGCACATGTAAAATATTAATTTTTCGACAAAATAATTTCTGGCAAGATCTTAAACTTTGCATACTCGACTTTTAAAAAAACTCCTTTTTAAAAATTAGCCTAAGCATTTTGATAAAATTTTCAGTGTTCTTATGTACATATTAGAGACTGCAAAAAAAATTGCATTTTTAGATCTTTGCTTGAAATATTAAATTAATTTTTCTCAATACTTTGTGTGATTTTATTAAACTTTCAAAATTAATATATATTTGGCAGCCCTGCACCACCAAATATATTATGAAAAGCAAATACCAAAACCTTGTGCTCAGCCTAAAGATTTTGAGATTGTAATAAGCACATAATGACAGATTCATGCGACGCATTCGTGTTCATTTTTTATTTTGATGTAAGGATTTTTAAAAACAAAATACTATTTAAAAGTAACTGGGTCTGCGAAATTTGGGTTTTTTTATGTCTCAGAGAGCAAATAATATTTTTCTGAAGTCTTTTTTTTTCTCCTGAACTCTAATGTGGTGCATTCTGTGACTGATTTTGATTTCCGCTCACCCGAAAATGACTTATCTGATTCAAATTTCTTATTGAGTCTCTACATTGGCTTCAAAATAATGAATAACCGTGCCTTACAACTTTTGAAATCTCAGTGATTTCATGTAGAGCCATTTTGAGGCTAGATTTGGATTCAGCACACAACAATTTATAGGAAAAGAAGTGGTGTATTTTAAGGTTAAATTTTTTTGTATGTTTAAAACAAAGGCTCAAAAACTGTTTCGATTTTGAAAGCTCAAAATCTCGAAAATGTGACGTGACACAGCAATTCTGAAGCTATATTTAAATTCAGGGCAAAAAAATATACCGGAAAAAATATAACTTGCTCTTTGTGGAGACATCATTCTACTAAACCACTGTAATCTGTCTTGAGATGACCGAGTCGTAATAGTTGGCATAACTGCCTGTTGCGTGGGAGGTTCGTGGTCCGAATCCCAATTCATTGTCATGAAAAGCGCAATCTCGATTAGCCGCTCAGAACCCGCAAAAAATAATTGTAGATTCCATTTATTCCCTCAAAAGGCATGGTTGTGAGAAATGCGCTAGGGATCGGGGCTCCCCGCTCTGTTGTACTTTTCGTGTTAATATTTCAAGGTGGTGTGTTTGTCTACGCTTGGATGACGTGACTAGAGTTGTTTTAAATGTCTGGTTTTGGGTCAAGTTTAAATAATAATTCGCAAAAGTAGTTCTCTGTACATAAAAAGGGGGCAAACTTATAAGTAGTTTTGAGTCCCTCCTGCTTCATGAAAGACGACCATAACTTAATATTGAAAAAGAAAATTGAGCACCATCGGATATTAACCATCGAATAGTCCCTTAGCCATAATGTACAATGAGATGTCAGAATAAATCAATAGAGCATTATGTACCTACTTCATCTCCGTGTTGCATGGTACTATCGTATAACGCAGCAGATGCTTTGCAAATATTTTTTTGTATGATTTCTCTCCGAAGATACACAGAAGTAGGTAGGTATAGGAAGGAACATAGCACTTGATATGCCCTTAAGTAGTTTTGTATTTCAACTTTGAACTTTTACAGAGAAGGTGCAAGTTAAAGCAAAATCCAAAGCATTTGTTTTGAAGTGTGATTCTCCTTAACTACTAAAGAACTTTTTATAAAATCTCTGTTTGGTTTTAGGCTTGGGTTTGTGAAACTACGATTGTTTGTGGACGATTGGTTAAGAAGAGAAAGGGTGAAACACAAGTCACTGCTTCAGGGGATTGCTTGAATTCTGTATACGCTGAAACAGAATTTGTATTTTCATCACAAGTCTCTGTGGTGAATTGGTCTGTTCTCCCAATTTCGGTCAGGAAAATCCTTTTGTCCATTGGCCTTTACGGATGAGATTTATGCAAATTGCAAAAGGGCCTATTGCGTTTTGGATGGGAAAACTTCCCATACATGGTTTTCTATTTTTCCCAGAGGTGTTACTACTCCATTCCGGATATCATAAACATTACAGGTAGATGATGTAGGTACTCTAGGACATGCAATGCACAAATGAAATGGGTTCCATCAGCTGCTTCTTTGCCACAAGAACTTCGATTAATGCAGACTACACCCATTATACTCTACTCCGTCGTCGTCGATAGATGAATAATTCTGGAAATTGTATATGAGGAGCTGAAAAGCCTACACATTGCCACAAGGTTATTGTGTGTGTCTATTGCATATCCCACCAAGTCAATCCAAAACATCCTTTTCAATTAAAAACACTTTCCCTGGAACAATGTTGCTTTGTCTGTATAGTAAGTTGCAGCATTCGATCGCTGAAATGGAGTCGAACTGGACGAACGATGGAAGTTAATTAAATACCCGTAGCAGCAACAACGTATGGACAAACAAAATGTCACTCCATCATTCACTGACGTCGATATTTTTTTTGGCATCGTGTTGAATCTTTTGTCAATGAAGTGACAAAAAATAACACGAGAAAACATAAATAAATAGTATAATCGTATGGAAAAAATTCAAAAGGAAAAAAAAAAATCGAAGGCAGAGGAAATCAACGACTGAGTGGAGTGTTGAATCCTCCATAAAAATTGTAATCAAAGTGGAGGTGTTGTGTTTGAAACCCTTTGGAACTCCAACAGCAAGTTCTATAAGAATCGGGACATGAAATATAATTCATGGGAAAGCATTTCTCTGGCTGTTGGAGTTCCAAAGGCTGAAGCGACTCTCTAATCGAGCTTGCGTTTGATGCGATACGGCGCCATAAATCAGCACACTCTTTTCCAACAGGACCAGTGATAGCTGAACCTTTTATTTCACCTTTGTTGTTGACTGTTCAGACCGGCATTATCCTCACAAAGTATACAAACACCCCGTCCCTCTTCCTGAAAGGTTTTCTTTGCCTTATGACCACAGCAGGCAAAAAAATAAATTAATTTTTAATTTATTTTCATTTCACACAATTTAATTTATTAATTAAAAAAGATGACAACTTTGCAACACAAAACAAAAATTCGATGAAGAGAGGAGGCAAATAATTTTCAGTGACAATACACTAGCAGTTGAGAAATGACAACACAAATGGAAATAGCGCTCATTGAGTTGACAAAACATTTTGTCAAAATTTCTTTATCAATGAAATGACAAACAATTTTTTGACAGTAAATGACACAAGTGGAAATGAACTGGCAATTGTATCAATACTGACAAGTTTTTGATCTGTCAAACTATGTCATTTTAGTGACATGTGGAAACCCAGCATAAGGCAGTAAATTTAAAGCACAATAAATCAATGATAATGAATTCATTGTATTTATGGGACGTGTTTTACTGGAAATCTTTATGCAGGTTTGCAAAAGATCGTGTCATTGGGTTGTTAGATGAAGGATTAGGATAAGAATATTTACTGCGTGAACACAATGCATACGCATACGCATACGGAGCCGGAGCCGCAAGAGTTAAAATCAAGTTAACTTGTCCGGCTCCGTCTTGCGTTGTTTTTGTATTCCCTTGTATTTAATGTTTTGACATCTCTTGCGGCTGCGTCTCTCAAGCCATTGTGTTCACGCAGTTAGTGGGAAAGGGTGCCGTGACTTAAGGCCAAGCGACATAAGACCAAATTTGAATATTTTGCCTTAAGTCACTTTGCGAAAGCGACATAAGGCCAAATTTTAGGAGTTGGCCTTATGTCACTTTCCCAAAGCGTCATAATGTCAATATGGCCTTATGTCACTTAGAATTCAGAAGTGGTTGTACCTGGATTCCAAGAACAAAGTCTATATTCCATTACTTCTAACAAAAGACAGAAAATGGTTTAATATTCAAGTGAATATTGTAAGTATTTTCATAAGTATTTAATTATCTTTTGTACTACAGAATATTTTTAAGAATCATTGATACAAAGAGATATGCTTTCAATTAGTTTATTTTAAAGATATATGTTCTTTTACAAAACATTCGCCGGGAATTTTTTAAAAATATTTTTTCAGTTTTGTTTTCAAATCTTTAGGTTTTGAGCTTAAGATAAAGTAAAAGTAAAAAATTCGAGCGAATTTTTTACCTTATGCTCAAAACCTAAAGATTTGAATAAGAAACTGAAAAAAATATTTAAAAAAATTCCCGGCGAATGTTTTGTGAAAGAACTTATATCTTTAAAATAATCTACTTGAAAGCATATCTCTTTGTATCAATAGCCGAGTTTTATTGGGAATCTGCGTATTCACTTCAGCAAAACATCGCAGAACATCGCACATGGGAAAACAACAACTCTAAGTGAACAACGATAAGTAAATAAAAATAAGTCACTTGCACAAGTGAACAACAGGGATGGCTGGTAAATGGAGTTTGTGGAATTGAGTTACATTAGTGAGTACAGCGTTCTACTGAGCGTATTAGTGAAGTGAATATGAAAATTCCCACTGAAACATGGCTAATGATACTTAAAAATATTCTGAATGTATGCATTCGCATTTTTAATTATTACTGTATCTTTTATAAAACAATGCATCACGTGCATCAAGCAAAATTATGATAAGAAGTTAATAATGGAAAAATGTTTTGTTCAAATATATGATATGGAAGTAAGCTTACATGATTGTCTTGCGAAAAATTAAAGTGCCGTCCAAAAGATTAATTTTTACACATTGAGAAGAAGAATGTTGATGACATGTAAAAAGCTGGATGTTAATAACAATCCTAACGGCATAAACAAACAATAAATTGAACAGTTGGCCTTATGTCCCAAAAAAAGTTGTCTTTATGACGCTATGGGAAAGTGACATAAGGCCAACTCCTAAAATTATGTCGCTTTCGCAAAGTGACTTAAGGCCAAACATTCAAATTTGGCCTTATGTCACTTGGCCTTAAGTCACGGCACCGTGGGAAAGGTGGAGGTAAAGGCAGAAAGGTAAGATAGGAAAGGAATATGGGAAAGGGAAGGAAAGGATAAAGGAAAAGTGAAGAGAAAAGGAAGCAAGAAAGTAAGAAGAGGATGCAGGACCACCGGAAAAGGAAAGAAAAGAGGAAACAGAAATTGGAAAAGCAAGGTAAAAGAAAGTGCCGTGACGAAGGGGCCTGGCACGCTGCGATGCACGGCTCAGCTCGCTGGATTGGGGGGGATCTTACCCCTTCGCCAGACGGAAACCACATTACATAAACATAAATCGTGCCAAAATCCACCACCACAAAAGCCTTACCACACTTCCGACACAGCAAGGTGAAATGGCAGTTCATCCTGTACCCCACCCAACCATCGAACTCGGTCGGCCACGTTGTCGAGTTCCCCGATGACGATCAATGCTGCCAGGAGAAACCAATTACTAACGATGCATCGCCAACCTCTTCATCCCCCTAAAATCGTGCTTAGCAGGCCATCATCGTCGATAAAAAAAAAACCCTCTTTTTCAAACTATCGGCGTGTAGGACATTTTATTTTAAGGAAAAACTTACAACAGAAAATAAAAACATGTGCTCGAACTATGAAAGAAAAAAACAACTCAAAAATAACGCTGACCAAAATGAAACTTAAAATTGAAACAGAGATAAACAAAAATGAACTAAAACTCAAAACATTAACCGCAAAGAAATAAATTAACAGAAATAAAATAATAAATAACAAAATCTAAGACTAATCCATAATCCTACTTTATTTTTATGTTTTTTTGTTTGTATTTTTATGGTGCATATTATATTTTTTGGAATTTTTATAATTTTATTTAATTTTTTGGGTTTTGCATTTCTTTTTTTTTTTTTGTAGTTTAATCGTTTTTGTATTTTTGTGTGTTTTCTGTAGTTTCTTTTTGCAAGTTTTCTATATATATTTTTTTTTCTTTCTTTCTAGGTCTTCGACTCACAACCAATCCCTTTACCACCCAACGAGGGGATTGTTTGCAACGATCTACTTCTATTCCTGCCTAAAAGCAGCTCCATGCAGCGGATATGGACGCAACGTGACCTAGTACGCCTATTCAAAGTAGCCTAGGAACAGATAAGGAGAGGATTGCAGGTCCAAAAAAAAAAAAAAAAAAACCCTGCGAAAACCCACAAATTCAAAAAACCACAAAAAGAAATTTCAAAAAAAGGGTTAAATATGAAAAAGAATGATGTTAAAAAAAATTTATAAAAAGTTAATTAAATATAAAAAACAAAAAAAAAACAAAATAAATAAATAAATAAATAAAAAAAAAAAAAATCACGCCGAAACACTCAATACTAAAATCAGGAACACCGGAACAAATTTTTACTGTCGTTTTGTTCATCTATAAAAAATAAAGAAACTCTATGTTTATCAGGCATTTTCTAAAAAAAAAATGATCTCAAAGTCAAAATTTTGCTTCAGGAACAAAATTTGAACACAATTTAAAACTGAAAATCTGGCAACACTAAGCCTATGGAAGGTCAACTTAAATAAAGTCTTAAAAGTTGTTATTTCTGCAAAGAATGAAGTCTAAAATTAGGTCTCTATCGTCAGTATATCGAATTTAACACAGGTCAGGGTACATCAAAGTTAGCCTTTTTTCAATTGTCAAAAAGTGATGTCAAAATTGAGAAACTGACTTTATTGTAGAAAAAATTTTTACTTAGAATATGACCAAGAATGAAATCCTAAAGAATGTACCACGAACTACGGAACACCCTGTATGTGTGAACCTATTGGCCTACACACTGTCTCCTTCTGTGTATAATCCTTAAATATATTTGCGGGCGCACACACACTGATTCACAATCAACGCGCCTTCCTTGGTCTTACTATATATGTCTATTATATAATATATATATACTAGCTAACCCACCCGACGTTGCTCGAGTCTAACTTATTTAAAGCGCTGTTCGCACAAAACTGTCAAGAAACGAAAACTAAGAAGACTAGTTTAAGAATGCGTGAAACTGTCTATTTTTCCGTTTCCGGAGGAATATGGTCATGAAATAATATAGACTATGCAGGGGATAATGTAAGTTTTAGAGTTCCCGTTCCCGTTACGGTTCCCTTTCCTTATCCCGACTCATTAAAATTATGTGGAAGTTAGAGCTCTTATAAGTGAATAAAAAAATGAAATTGCCCAAATCTAATAAAAATCAAACAAACACCGAACTTTTTTATCACCCCAACAATATTTTCTATTATGAATAAGAATATAATATATAAAATTTCGATGTCACAATGTTATAAAACAAATTAATAATAAATTTACTTGAGAATATAGTTGATTTGACATTTACACTGAGACTGTAAGATCTAATATATAAAATTCTCGTGTCACAGTGTATATTAAAAAAAAACAATGTTAAGGGTAGATGGCCCTTATCACTTACATAAACCAAACTTAAGAATCTTAGTTTTTGAGAAATTGAAAAAAAAACAAAGGTACAATTAGTGGAAAGAAAACTAACAAAACTCAATTTTCTATAAGAAGCAGCTTTCGTTTGTTTTTATTCTCAAAAACTAATAAATATTTTCTCGTTCGATTTTCTATAATTAGCCAAGTTCACACTGTACAGTGTGAACTCGGCTATTGGCTCAGAACTGAAAAAATACAGTGATTTATAGAAAAAAATATCAAAATTTCGACTTTGAGACTTGGTTACTCTAAAACTTTTCATTTAATGTACTTGAACTAAAATGTTGATAAAGAACAAAGTATTAGCTTTCAAAAACTTTATAATATTAGGTAGTACTCGTAAGTGGCTTGGTTGACTTTCAATAATTGTTTTTAGCAAATTAAGTCAACCCCCGCCTCCCCTACTACTTCCTTTTTTTTTGTATTGACCCAACCTCTCCGTCCTAGGCTTTTGTCGTATCTAATGTAAAACACCCTGTATGCAATGGCCAGGGTTCAATTGTTCAATTTCAGTTATTATCTTAAACCTAAATAATAATTGGAGTCAGTCTTACACCGATAAAGTATAAATTTTCTGAATAGTTTTTTTTATGCAATCACCCCACTGCACTCTACCCTAACAACGGTAATTGTCGTAAACAGCATATCGAAAAATAAATAATTTAAGAAATAAATAAATAAATTGTGATTTTGTGTTAAGTACAATGCCAAAATCTTAAGGCTGGGTAAAATGTTTTGTAACTAACTCTACAAAATATAATTGTTGGTACAGGGTAGGGTAGCCAACTACACATTAATTATGAAAATTGAATTAAAACACGCAAAATATTGAAAAAAATTAAATTAAATACTCCCAAGGTTTAAAGCGGAGATCAAAAAATGCCATTCTTTTGCAGGTGCTAATACATATAAGCGCTGAAAATATTATCAAAATCGTTAGATCAGTTTTAAAATAAAACGGTTTTTTATTTTTCACTTTTTTTAAAAACAAATTTTTACAAGAGAAATAGAGAAAGTTCAAAATGTTACCAGAAGTTGTTTTGACAAAATATTTGAATAAAATCAAAGATAGAGTTCTGAAGTAATTTCAAAAAATCAAAGTTTTCCTAAAACATTTATAAAAATTTCACAAATGAGAGACATAGTGTCTAAATTCCAAAAACCTCTTTGTAGGCTGCCCCACAGACCCTAGCTGCAAAACAGACAGACAGGCATGCAGACAGAATTGCAGGGCCCACCTTAATGCCATTTTTAATTGTAATCTCTAAATTTTAAGATTGCAAAACTTGCCTTGTTATAGTACTTCTTAGCACAAGTAAAAAATGCAGAAGATCGTGATAACATATCTCATTATTGTTTTGTTTAAGGTTAAGTACCACCGCACTAGAATAACCAATGTAAATATGTAAATAAAACCTGTTCAGCACTTGATAATGAAGAAGAAGGTCGCCAATTTTGGTACTTGAAAGATTTCTTTTATCTTTCCCTCTTGAATGCGTTTTCGCAAATGGAAGTGGCCACTTCATAATTCATTACCTGTGTTTTCTATTCTCACGAACATCCTGTTTGAATCAAAAACAAGTCAATTACTTTTTCTTCGAAGAACTTAAGCACTTATTTATTTAAGATATAGTAATGCTTCGTTAAGTATTGCGGTAAACATATTTATCTGGTTTCCCCGTCGTTGATAAGAGCAAACTGCTTTGGTCTTTTTACTTCAACCCATTTGCACCAAGGGTTGTGCTTCTTCGCAATTATTCCACCATCTCGACACTCGACGACGCCCCCCATTTGCCACAAACGACCCCAAGTATTTGCCCAAAGAACATACCCACTGACTGCTTTTGCTCACATTGTGTTAACCTCCTCTTTGTAAGCCAAAGCAAAGTTATGGCATTATCCTGGGGCCTCTTTATTTATTTATTGACTCAACCGAAGAATGCTATTGCTTTTCCTACCTACACAGATAGCAAAACAGTATAAACAACAAACAACCCTAAATTGATTGGGTTTGGGAGGGAGTCAAATGTGTCAAGCAGGCGGGTGACTGCAAGTACGAGTATTTTCAACCTTAAGCCGAAAATGGATTAATTGCACCTCAGGTGATGAATTGCTATAGCAAAAGAGAGTGTTCGTTGCTCATATCATCTAAAATGAATACATTTTGGTGTCGTTCTAGAGTGAATCGCTACCTTATGTGTTATGTGTATCCGTTCGTCCTCTGGGAGTAGACAGTAGACTATTGGTAGAATGGAAAAATGCAATTTGTTCACACCATTCTGCATGAAGAAATGAAAATCCCGTAGAAATGTATTAATTACGGCACCCAAGTGACACTATGAAATGGAAATGCTTGACTGAGTTAATCACTTTGAACATCGCTTAATGAAATTCTCCAAACGAGATCAGGAGTCCCTAATCACCTGGGGTACATAAGTGTTTGTGCAGAGGAGCTCCTCCTTGTCCTCACAAAGGTGCAATTCAAATGCAATAAATAATGACTTCGTTGGTATATACTTGTCCCAGCGGGACATCCTTGCACATCTGTTCGAACACAGATCTAGGATTCTTGTGACACATGAAATATTTCACAGGATATACTTCAACTGTGATGGGGATGCCGTATAGTAGAGCGTAGAGCTCATGTCGAGGTCAACTATACGTGCAAAATGAAAATGTTTTTGTTACTCTCCGTTTCAAACACAAACGGAGAATAGTCATCACCAGGGATAGGATTTTACTAACTTTGCCTTTTTTTTTTGGTTAAACGGAATATGAAATAGACTTTCGACAAACATGTTTCAAGCCCTAGTGATTGCAAATATATGTATTTTATTTTGACTTTTTTTGCCTTTTCATACCATAATTGCCTTTTTTTGCCTTTCTTCGCCATTATTGCCTTTTTCTGCCTTTTTTACTTTTTTATGAAAGTTTGTTAAGAAATATCTAATAATTAGTTTAGCATTAAGAAAAAATGCGAACATTTTCGTTTGCCGTTGAGAACCTTTCGTTAAAAATCTTTTACAGTTTCAAACAAACACAAAAACTATGGAAAATGTTCGAATTTATGCATGTATTAATGTTTATCAGCGCAAACATGATTGGTACTTCTTCCTTACCTTCGTGAAATGCATACCTGCGTTAACAGAATATTAGCATGTATGCAATGTTTTTCTACGCAGCCATGCTCGGTGCTTCTTCCTCGCAGCGTAAAATGCATACCTGCATCAAAATTTAGAACGTTCTAGACTGTTCGGAGAAATGATTAAAGATGAAGAACTGCAAGCGCAGCTGGCGTACATTAAAGTCAATTTTGAGTTTGTAGTCGAACTAAAAAAAACACATTTTCAAAGACCTACTAAAAACAGGAACCTCAATTGGTGAAGTGCTGCCCGTTTTGAAAGACATTGAGGAAGTCTTGAAGAAGATTATTGCCGTTTCCAATGGAAACACATCCCTAAAAATGATTGTGCAGATAAATTCTGTAATAAACGGCGAAGTGGATTCCAAACTCCCAGGAAACATTGAAGTGAATAATGTTGAAAGTTTTAGATGGGCTCCTCTCGTTTCAGCTGAAGCTGAGAGATCATTTAGCTCCTTCGAAGCCCTTTTTAGGGACAACCGAAGAAGATTGCTTCCTGACAACTTAAAAAAAACTCTTGGTAGTCCAATGCTACTACAATTAAATGTATTTTTGTTTATTTTCCTTGTATTTTTTAATAAATGCCTTTTCTTTGCCTTTTTAAGTGTTTTGTTTTGCCTTTTTCCAATTTTTTAGGTCAACAAAATCCTAACCCTGGTCATCACGGACGGAATGATTAATCGTTAATGGAATTAAGGACATTGGTACAAGTAAGCAAAAGGACCAAAAGAAATACTGAGAGCAGTAGCTAAAACCAACTCAATTCAATTTCAGATAAAACGGGCGAGAGGCGAGGCTTGTGCCAAATTTTTTGAAAGCTTTTTGAAAAGGACACATTTAGATTGCAGCTTTGAAAACGAGCATTCTTGATTATTTCAGACTTATGAATTAGAGCAGCTGGGGTGACGAGGCGGCAGCCAGCAAGAATGCTTTACTCATCTAGCTAAATAAAATTCAGTGTTGAAGGAAATGTCCGTGCTCCGATGCACCTATACTACGAAAGTTACCCCGAAGACCCCGAATGATATGACCACTTACAACGTTACTCTACTTTCTCATACTCTCATAGATTTATTTTACTTACGAGTACTTAGGTAGTTATTACAGTTTGTCGTGAGGCTAGGCTTCAATAACCAACTTCTTTATTTGTCAACAATTTGGAATTGGGGCGATCTCTCTCCAGCTTTGCATTTCAAGTCGATTGAGGTTCTGCTGACTTGATTGAGCCACCTTAGGCAAAGTCTTCACCTTCGGTGTCCATGAGCCTGAAGTATCCCAGCCATCATAGTTTCGACATACATCTTCTGCACCGTTTGGCAGGATCACGGTCTTATGTAGGGCTAACTAGGTTTTTCTACAGATCGTTCTATTTCTCTTTCGCGTTGTTGCATCTGAGCGTATTGCCCTAGAGCTCTTTCGATCCAACAACATTGAATCAGCTGCTACCATCCGCTCATTAAAAATCCTTTGGAAAAATAAATACTTTCCGAAATATGAAAAATGGAACTTCTGTTGATCTGCTTAAAATTGGCGACAACTGGACAACAATTTGCGTGCTTCCTTCAGTTGCCAAGGCGATAGCAAGAATCGTCAAAATAAGTCACCAACTCTAAAAACTCTTAAGCAAACAAACCCGTTGAAGAAACTTCCTATGCAAACGTGGACACATTCACACCTTGCGGATCATCATCAAATGAATGTCCTTAGCTAAGTAAGATGGTGTTAAAACCTTCTTAGAATTTGGCAAAGCTGTATAAATAAATGCCTGCGTAGGATGGCGCAATAGAGCGGTGAGCCCTGGGGCGTAGTGCATATGTCATAACGACGCCTTGTGAGGGAATGGAGGTGACCTAAAATTTTCTGCCGGTCCGAGAAAGCGCTTTTCTTTGCTAAGCTGTATATTGTCTAAAATACTGTTCATATTTTAAATATGTGATGAAAAACATACAGTTCAGAAATTGAGAAAGCCAACGGACTATAATATTCTCTCATACACCTAAACTATCTGAACGACGACGCGACGGGACTAATGATTATTCTCTCATATCCATCAATTAAAAATAAGGCTAGAGAGAAGCTTATCACGGCTGAAAGGAAGGGATCTGCCTTGAAACTTCTTAGAGACAATAGAAACGGTAGAGAATTTGCAATATCTTGATAGTGGTATCCCTGCTGAAGGCAGAATTAAGTATGTAAACAGTCTTAACCAAAAAGCAAAGGCTGAATGCTGTCCAAAATATAGAAGAACAATTCTATATTCTTATATTCAGAGCTACATCTGTGGACAGGAAAAGGTCTATAACGAATGTTTGTGTATGGTAGTCAATTGATGCAATGAGACCCACTCACTAGCAGACGGGTGAGTTGAATTTGAAGACCTTGGCGAAGAACGATCGAAGAGTAAGAATCCGCACCACTGAAGAAGAGTGAGCTGAGTGATCATTTCCAGAAATAGTTCAGCTGATAGGTATGTCCTGCAAATTGACACCCACGGAGGTTTTTAGACCCGACTAACACGGGGCAGCACCATAGAGTTTAGTCTCCGACTCGTTTCCTCATTTTCATAAATGATCTATTGTCTGAAACTTGTAATCCTCTCAACTGTTTTGCTGACGACTCGACCCTCAGCTTTTCATATTCGTTTCCAAATTCACGTCCCTGCTCTTCGGATGTGAAACTGGAACGGTTGCGTATGATAAGCTCATTGAATTCTGACCTTGGCAGCATTGTCTTAAAAATCGAGTAGAATTCAATGCTTCGAAAACTCAATGCTGTGTCTTGTCGTTGAAGCTTAACATTCTCCCATTGCCATTATCTATGAATGTTACCTGCATCGATGAAACCGAAAAGCTGTCAGTACTTGGTATGTGTGTAAACGATGATCTTCGTTAGAACGACCACATATTTGAAGTCGCCAAAAACGCTGCTAAATGCTTAGGTTTCTTAAGACGATGCAGTAAGCTCTTCACCCCTTCTGATCTGGTTGCAATTTATAAGGCCTTCATCCGCCCAAAACTGGAGTATATCTGGTCAGGTGCTTCTCAAACATCTTTGCGCCTACTTGATAGGGTACAAAATAGAGCGCTAAAACTGATAGGTGATAGTTCAATCGTAGAATCGATTGATTCTCTTGAACATCGTCGAAACGTCACCTTCTCTCTCTTTTTTATCGCTTTTTTCACAAACTGTGCTCTAGTGAAGTAGCCAGATGCATTCCTCCCCTGAAACAATTTAGCCGCAACACCCGCCTCGCTAGGAGTGCTCATCAGTTTTACCTTGAGCCCAACTTCGGACGTACAGTCAAGTATAGAGATTCGTATTTCAGTCGCACTACCCGAATGTGGAATGCTTTACCTGGCTCTGTATTTCCCCTGCATTACGATTCACAAAGGTTTAAAAGCAACGTGCATCGGTGTCTATTTTCAAATCCTCACCTAGTTTCCTAAATGCTCGCGCAGTTTCTATAACATTATATGGGTAGTCATAACCCCTTGATGTGCGCGTTAATTATAAAAAAAAAGTGCGCAAAAGGTCACTAGAAAGTTTTGGGTATACAAACGAAAACTATTACTTTTCATAGAGTATACCTTATTTCAAATAAGAAAAATGCAATTGTGTTTTCTTTTTAAGTTTTGCTCTATTTTAGTCAAGAGATCGAAATTGATTAGTTCAGTGGGAAATTTGCGATTCGGAAAAGGTGGGTGTAAGAAGTAGCACATGCTATTCAATATCTTTGTTATTTATTATGCGACAAGCCGAATTCACACTATACAATTCGTTGGACAGACTTCGTTTGACAAATGTTGGATGGTCGGATGTAGTTTGCATTCAGACACATCAAACATGTCGTCGAACTTTATTCCTCCGCTCCATCCCAATTTGATATTTGAAAATCATCCAACAAGTTGGTCAGCCGGTCGTCTGAAAGCTAACTAAGCTTTGGCTTAATTAAGCCAAATTCATTGTCAGTTTACAGTATCTCATCACGGAAATTTATCCAAAATGTACACATGTAAAAAAAATATCGATATCTTGTAAACGAAGTGAGCTGTTTAAGAATTGTTTCACATTCTCGTTTTATTTTGGCCTAATTAACCCCCATTGTCAGATTGCAGCATATCGTACTGTCCCGAAAATGAAAATCAACCATTTTGGTGGGGTAAACACTTAAGTTTATATAAAGGGTTTTTTTGGAGGTATAAAGCTTCGAATTGAAATAAAACAAAAAAAAAATCAGTAAAATGGCCATTTGACTGGTCTATTTCCATTCCGCGAAAATAAGCGCTCATCGAATGTTTCCCTCAATAATTCAATTGTGTGGTGCGCTGTGTGGCACAAAGAGTCGTTTTGTTGGAACTGGAACAACGTCTCATCCGCATTCATGCCATCCAGTTCGGAAACAAAATAGTCGTATAAAATAGCTCTAAACCGGTCTCCATTAATGGTAACCCGCAATACCCGCCTCGCCTGGAATGTTCATCAGTTTTACCTTGAGCCCAACTTCGGACGTACATAGAGATTCGTATTTCAGCCGCACCACCCGAATGTGGAATGCTTTACCCGGCTCTGTGTTTCTCCAACATTACGATTCACAAAAGTTCAAAAGCAACGTGCATCGGTGTCTCCTTTCAAATCCTCTCCTATTTTCCTAAATGCTCGCACTGTGTTTAACAACATTATAAGGGTAGTCATAACACCTTGATGTGCGCGTTAATTATAAAAAAAAAAAAAACTGACTCGCCAGCATCATTTCAGAAGAAGTATTTACCAATGACTCCATCAGCCCATATAGCACACCCAACAGTCAGTGAATGTAATTTAGCCTCAAAGTACTCATGTGGATTCTCTTCACTTCAAATGCGGCAATTTCGCTTGTTGACGTAACCATTCAACCAAAAATGAGCCTAATCACTAAACAAAATTTTGCAATGAAAATCAGCATCGTGATCAATTTTATTTTCGGCCCATTCACCAAAATCGCAACGCATTGCATGGTCTCGCGCCTTTAATTCATGCGCAAACTGAATCTTGTAAGGTCGTAAGCCAAGATCTTTGCGCACAATCTTCCATAAAGTTGATGGAAGAAGCTCCAATTGTTGTGCACGGTGGGGAATCGATTCATTCAGGTACTCTTCAACACTTTGCTCTACAGTGGCAATTATTTCTTCGGTGCGCACTGTTCGACGTCTCTGCGGTTGCGTATTATCCCATAAAGAAACGTAGTGCGAAAACGATCCTTGGCTTCCCGAATTAATTGCTCTTATAGACAATTATGTCGACCATAAAATGGACGGTAAACTTCGCGAGCTGAACCGTTGCCTTAGAAATAAATTTGTACGATTTAGCGTTGTTCTTTTGTCACCCTGTTTATGTTAAAATGGAAACCCAAACTGAATATATATAACATTAGAGTTGGACGATTTGACCACAAGATGTCAGTTTTATTTGTATTTGAAAACCCAACCTCTAAAAAAAACACCTGATATTAGCAACTTCGCAGATTCGTCTTTTCTTAAAACAAATTTAATTAGAACTTTTTAACTTAAGTCTTAAACACAAAGAATCACTTTGAATTGATCATAATAATTTATAGCACAAAACCACTACTCCTGCCCCACTGTGCGCGTAACGACACGATTTGGAGATTAGAACTCTGAGGTCACAGATCAAAAATCTCCAACAGTTAATCAAAGACAATTACAGAATATATTATATCTCTTTTCTGGAACAACAAAATTCGGGCTGTACAGTCCAACAACCCGAGTATGTTTCCGGAAATTAATAAAATTTTTAGGAGAAAAGATCAAAATGACTCCAAAGGACGACAGAGAACGAAAACTTACTTTTGACATTAGGAATAGATCCAGACGACGCCATTTTGGATGATGACCACTTTATAGTGGAAGATGCTCAAGAGAAGGTAGAGACTGTGGGTGCTGTTTTCGAGCGAATATATAAGGTGAATGAGTGCATTCGCCCTAATAACGACCTTGAGAACAGAGCCTTCGTTGGACACCTCTATCTTAGAAACGAGATCTCGCATTGGCGATCTGAGAATCCTGATTCCTGATCTGAGATCCAAATGCAGTCATCGCCGAGCGAGACGGGAATAACACCCTGTTCGTTTCTAAGATGGACCTCTTGGACATCTTTCACAAAATAAAGAAAATGAAGTCAGCAGGAGTCGACGGCATACCCAATGTTGTGCTGCGAAACCTCCCTTCGGAAACGGCGGACATATACGCCACGTTGTTCAACAATGCGCTGAATAATGCATATTATCCAGTGCGTTGGAAGACGGCAGTGGTCCATCCTCTCCTTAAAAAAGGTAAGGATGGTTCCAATCCAGCAAATCTCCGGTCAATTAGTCTTCTTCCGAGTATCAGTAAGGTATTCGAGAAAGTTCTCAATAGAGCACTGTCCACATGGGCTGAGGACAAACATATTATTCCCGAAAATCAGTTCGGTTCTGTTCTAAGGCTGGCCATGATACCATACATGCTGCGTCTAAACTAGTATCTGACATTCAATGGAACAAAGCTAAAAAGCAGTGTACGGGTGCAAGTTTGGTTGTCTTGGAGAAGGCATTCGATACCGTTTGGTTAGATGGTCTTTTCTATAATTTGATCAGATATGGCATGAGTAAACCACTGCTTTATATTCTGAATGACATGCTTCATGGTAGAAGGTTTGTTGTGAAAAGTTCCAACATAACTTCTACCAGAACTTTTAAAATACAGAACGGTCTGCAACAAGGAGCGGTGAAATTTAGCATTTTCACCGGCGATCTAATTGGTTCTCTTCACCATGCTATAGCGTACGCTGATGACCTCTTTGCGTACAGAACAGGTCCAAAGATCGAAGACATCAGAAGTCTGTTGCAGCGTGACTTCGATAAGATTCAGCAATATTGCGATGACTGGAAGTTGAAAATCAACTTTCAGAAATCGGAAACAATTGTGTTTAGGACCCCGTTGGCTCGGGCCTCATGGGATACGAGAAAGAACTGGCGAAAGCTGGTGATCGTTGATCATAGGCTAGATCAGTATCTATATTTAAACAAACATATGGATGCGGCTCTGGCCAGGGCTAGAGGAGCTTTTGCTCTCACAAGGCGACTGTTTCACGCAAACAACTTGACAGCAGGGTGAAAGTGATTTGCTACATGGCCCTCATAAGGCCAATGATTGTCTATGGGTGCCCTGTGTGGTTCAATGCTACAGCGTCCCAGATGGAAAAGATTGGGGTGTTTGAGAGACAGTGTCTGCGTACCTGTCTCGGATTGCACAGAACACCAGAGTCGGAGTACAGAAAAAATTAATAATGGGGTCCTTTATAACGGGGCTCAAATAAACAGAATCGACAACTTCATGATAAAACTGACTCGGGGCCACACTGCAAGGGCGATGACTTCGAACAATGGCCTGATCTTTGGGGCTTACTACCCCAACATAGAATATATGGAGAGAAAACGTTTCAGTGGATTTGTCCCACCGGATGCTTTTCTCCATTTCAACATGATAGGTTTGATTCAGGACAAATTGGCGGTTCCGTAAATCTACCACGTCTGCCGTAAGTCCGTAGAACGACGACTCCTTTACAACCGTGACGTCGCCGCAGTGGGCGGAGAAGTTGAAGAGCTCCTCCGGTACAGTAGGGCGGTTTCAGATCGCAATCGACGGGACGTCATTAAAACGTCAAAACTATTTTGGTGGTTATCTGAGCAACATATTGAAAATGTTACTGATAGCGAGTCGCCAATGGCTGGCTTGCAAAGGCTTAGAGTGTAAGACTTAGGGTATAGGGGGTGGGCACAGTGGCAGCCAAAAATATTTTAAAACCAAAAAAAAAAAAAAATTATAAAAGTAAAGCGGCATCGAAAATCCAAAAAAAAAAAAATTTTAAAAATTAATAAAATCAAAAAAAAAATTAAAATTTAAAAGCGGCGTCGAAAATCCAAAAACATAGAAAAAATACAAACAAACCAACAAAAATCCCAAAAAAAATTATAAAACACAAAAAACCAAAAAAAATAAAAAAAATTTAGTAAAAAAGCTACTGTGGCTGTTCTAGTTTTAAGTAGTTTTAATTAGTTGTAAGTAATTTTAAGAAAAACCAAAAAAAGGATCAAAAAACTAAGTTTTTTAAATTTTCTTAGGGTAAATATTGGTTATATGTAGCTTGAAATATAAACGGTATCTTTAGGCCGAAAGGCATTAGAATGTTATTGAGTAATTTAGAGTACCCGCCTAGGGTCAGTAAGTTAATTAAGTTATTATGTAAGCTAGTTTAAACATTTTTGTTTGCAAGTAAGTAGTTATAAGTGATAAAAAAAAGTAAATAAAAATGAATTTAAAACTGAAACTGAAGTTCTTTCTAACTTAGCGGGGCGATCGGCATAAAAGTCTAGGCAATTGCAACCCGTTAGGCCCTAGGTATCCACAGCGTTGTTGAGCAGCTCTATTAATTTATTTAACTGAGCATAGCCCTTGTAAATAGCTTCGCACCTTGCTACTTCCCTAAGCATAAGCACTAATGCTGCCATCTTCTATCATGAGCATGACACCAAGTCCCCCTTAACCACCATCGCTACAAAAAAATAGAATCGTAATTGAAATTAAATCCCAATCGCATGATAATAAGTCTCTGACCGCAGTATTTAAATTCGCGCTCGGTGTCGGTTATTGGATAATTGAAATGAGTGCAATCAAACGCTATAGGTAACCACGAATACCAATTCAATGCAATCGAAACAAATTTTGTGTACTTTCATTTCCTCGTTCGGAATGAATTACATTCATTTAACTTTATTAATTTTTTTTCTTTTTGGTTTTGAGGAAAATTCAACATTTGACCAAAATAATTGCTAAATTCGATTATCAAGCCAATTTACTTTTTCATTTCACCAAATGACGATTAGCATACACCAAACACAAGACTCAACTAATTTCAACTAATGGATCCACTGAGTTCTGGAATTAGAAATTCCAATTTACCCTGTAATGTTGCTCAATTAATAAAAGTCCCGAATTGCAGCTTCTCTTGTCGTCCGAAGAACTTTAAAAAAAAAGAAAACTTGATCAAATTCAATTAACAGCCCGAGAGTGACAGAAAAAAATGTCTTCTTCTTTTGGCTCTTTGTGGATGTTCTTTTTTTTGTGCATAAAAGAAACCTCGTATCCTATCTACGTTCTACACAACCTGATTTTAGATTGCTGTCACTAGCAGCGCCCTTCGGCTTCGGGTGGCTTAATTACATTCGACTGCATAGTGTCATTTGATGCTGGTAGTGTGATATATCTGTGTATACGTGTAGATAACACAATGGCTAAGGTGAAATCAAAGGATTATGTGTTTTTTTTTTATATTTTCCATCTACGGACTCTGGACTGGACCGCTTCTTTGGGTTGTGTCTTTTTAAGTTTGCCTCTTTGAACATGATGGTGGTCGGTCGTTTGTTCTATGCTGACGGGAAAGGGCTTTCATGTGCATTGAAGTTGAAAGAAAAAGAACGTTTAAAAAAAAACATATAACTGGTTGGAGAGCGCATCCACCGCACATATTTAATTAATTCAATCTAAAACTATTGCATTTAATTAGCTCGTAATTTAAAATGGACACTGTAGACAGTTGCTTGAAGCTGTTTGAGGAGGTAAGGAGAAGGAAACACAAAAAAAGACACTTATGTATATTTCTGAAAAAGGCAATGTTCACTTAAGAATTCATTCAATTTTTTATTAATTATGAAGAATAAACTGCAAAATTTTGAATCTATGATTATATCGTTGTATAGACATTTGTTATTATTTTCCGCTAGAACTAAAAAATGGATTTTAATGAAACCTTATAAGTAGCTTATTCATCAGAATGGCAATGATATAATTTATGAAAATAAAAATACTGTGTGAATTGACCAAAATATAGCAAGCGTCAAGCAAGTCGGAAAAAATTCTGTCATCTGCGAACTATTCACTCTATTTGTTCTTCTAAAGACTTCCACCTAAATTTTAAGAGTCGGCATTATTTTCAAAACAAAAGACTTCAGCTATCATGTTCGTCAAATCGCTTCCTTTAGACCTAATTTGATTTTTTTTTAGAATTTCTATGAATTCCTTTTAGTGTAGGTACTACGTCGGAAAACACACATAAGAAATAATGAACCGAAAAAGCTGAATTTCGGATAGAGATCTAAAAAAAAAATAAAATATAACAAAAAAAAGTAAGTAAGGGTGGCGCAACAGAGCAACAGAGTTGGGATACAAACCACGAACCTTCCGGTTAACATGTTAACCATAACGCCACGGACTCTTGCAGGGCTAGAAAAGCTTAATCTCAAATTGTCGAGTTTTTGAATGTGCATTTTCCCTTTTTTCAACAATAGCTCGGTTTTTAGTTATTCTTTTTTGTTGCTCTTTGTGTCTTTTACTTTATCTAGATTAGATTTTTTTAGATTACAATGATTTAATTATTAACATCATAAGTATATAACAATTATAAACAAAATCTTTATGTGGCGTGGCTATGCCGTCTGCCGATTGGTCATCATCATCAGGTCCTGTAACCCCGCTCGGGGCATAGGGCATAATCAAACCGTCTCCATCCTTCTCGATCAGCAGCTAAACACCTTAACTGTGGCCACGTCTTTTTTTGGGAATTAGCTTCTAATATCACTGTAGATTTCCATGTTGTTCTTGGTCTTCCAACCCGCCGTGACCCCTGAGGATTCCATTCTAAGGACTGCTTCGCAATATCATCGTTTGGTTTCCACAGTGTGTTACCAATCCATTGCCATTTGCGCTTTCTGATGTCGATGTCCAAGCGCCTCTGACCTGTCCTACGCCACAATTCCTGGTTGGATATTGTTAGTGGCCAGCAAATTTTTAGGATGTGACGCAGACAGCGGTTCACAAAAGCCTGCGATTTTCTCGAGATGGTGGCCAAGACTTTTCATGTTTCACAAGCATATAATAGCACGAATTTCACATTGGATTTGAAGAATCTCAGTTTAGTGCGTAAGGAGACTTGACTGGATTTCCAAATTTGGGCAGAGCACCAAAGGCAACGCGAGCTTTATTTATTCTGCTTTTTACGTCCAGATCCGTACCAAGTTTTCGAAAGCACATTGCAGGGAAATCGCAGAAGGCGAAGTCCACGTCTTAGTGGGCGCAATCAAGTGGAAGAAGACATCAACCAACTTAGAATCAAAAACTGGAGAAAGTTCGCCCGAAATCGAAGTAGTTATAAAAGAATGTTGGTTGAGGCCCAGGTTCACTCTGAACTTTAATGCCCATTGCCAATTTATGTAAGTAAGTAGATGGATGATATATTTTAAAGCTCTAACGTCACCTTTCACGTAATAAAAAATATTTTTTTCGTCCTTTTTTGTGTTTGAAAATTAAAAACATCTCATTCTAAAGATTTGAAAGTTGTGATGATATTCACAAAAAATTGTTTACCTTCTTCGTACTTCTTCTGCCTTTTTTAGCGTAGGAAGCATTGTGATCTCGAAGAGATTAAAGTGAAAGAACTTAACTCCTTCCCACTTTTGATCCATCAGCTGCTACTGCTCTCTTACTTTTTATATGTTCTTCGAAACTGTGATTTGTATGACTGGTATGTAGATGTAGAATGTAGATGTATGATGATACGCTCACTCTATGATTGATGTCGTCATCAGAAGTTGCTTTGCTATTGATCATTAATCCCAGTTGTTTGAGCTTTTCATACTTGGGAAGCACATTTCCATTCAAAAAAATATCAGGAGTAAGCATATCTGGATAAGAAAAGAGGCAAAACACAAATACCCAGTTTTTTTTTTTGATTAGATCAGTACCGAAATGTTAGTAGGTACTTGTCGCAGGGATGTATGATCTTCTCTTGTTTTGTTTCTATCGCCAGCTAAAAATTGTTGATGTGCTTTGGTGTTCTCTACTTTATCTTCCAGTAAGCAAGCATGGATTGTAATAAAAAGCAAAGGACTCAAGATACTTAATAGGAATGCAGCTACTGTGACTGTGACTAGGAATAAATCAATGACTCCTTCATATACATATATCCTCGACCACCCGAATATAAGCATTTTGAACTCATAGTTGTCTGGAATTTAAGATTTTGCTGTATTCGATCAAATTTTTTTTTCGAATTTGACTAGCACAACTTGCAAATCATCGAAGAAATCACAATAACTTATATAACAATCAACGTCCCACGATGAACCCACTTTTATCGAACGTGTCTATCTGTCAATGTACACCAGTAAAATACGAGTCGTTTGAGGGGTAGAAACGGTTAGTACATTCGTTTTGTATAACCTTCTTGAGTAAATTGAAGTGTAAAAACTCACCGTGTTACTCGTGTTGATTCGTTTAAAACGAAATCACTGAGTTATTTCTGATGAAAGAGCTCGTTGTGTTTCTGATTGATACTAACTGCAGTTATTCAAGCTGAAAATTTCACGAAGATGAGGTGAAAGCTGAGATTCGTTTCAGTTAGAAGCACAAATGTAAGACGGACAGATCATTCAATTGATGCGACAAACAAAAATCACTATCGAATCTCTTGAAATAAGCATCTCTTATCGAAAAGACCATTCCAGACTTTATTTCAAGGGTTTTTAGTTTTGACTCTCTGATACCTATTTTATGTTAATTGTTGTTTACTACCGACTACCCTATGATTTCAAGCATATTCCTTTCAAACAACTGTAGAAGGAACTCCAAACATTTCACCACTGGATACCAGCTGTGATCCCAAAACTTCAATCAATTTCTCCGAGATATTAGGCCTATTAGCTTTGCTGACACTCGCAATAATCCTACTAATATTATAGACGTGAAAGTTTGTATGTGTGGATGGATGTTTGTAACTCTTTCACGCAAAAACTACTGAATGGATTTCAATTACACTCTCCAATAATATAGCTTATACATCAGAATAACACATAGGGTACAATTTATAAAGATATTGTGTGAGCTGTCCTAAATATGATATTACGAGCACCAACAACGGCTATTGTGTTGTAAGTATAAATTATTCTTATTTATTTAATAGAAAATGTTGTTGGAAATGGTGAAAAAAAGTTTGGTGCAAGTCAGATTTTTATTAGATTTGAGCAATTTAATTTTTTTTTTTCACTTATGAAAGCTCTAACTTCCACATAATTTTAATGGGTCATCAGGAAAAGGAAAGCGAACGGGAACGGGAACTCTAAAACTAACACTATCCCTTTTATATTTCATGGCCATATTTCTACGGAAACGGGAAACTAGAACTTTTCAGGCATTCTTATACTTAGTCTTCTTAGTTTTCATTTTTTGACAGTTTTGTGTGAACATCGCTTTAAATAAGTTAGACCCGAGCAACGCCGGGTAGGTCAGCTAGTTTTTCATATAATTCGATAAAAGTTTTGTTTGACGTTCAGGAGACAAGAAAAATTTAAAAAATACTTATTCCTTGTATTCTCTTAAAAGATAATTTATTATGTTTGCGAATTGTTAGATGTAATGATTATTTAGTGTCAACTATAATTAGTCTCAACGACCCCTAGCGTAATTGATTTATAAACAGCCAAAAATCGGTTTACTTTAATATTCAATTCCTGTGAACTTTTCTTCTTGTATCTTACTTCGCGTGATCCTTTCATTTAACCGCTGGCCATCTTCCGTTCAAACTCTGGTATTTTGCATGACTAAAGTCAGAGGTAAGTCCAAAATAATATATAATATTGATTCATCATCATCTTCATTTTCTTACTATTCAAATTTTTTAGGATATCGGTAATAGTGGCGCTTCAGCGCTATTTGAATTTAATCTGTACTTATTCTGTACTTATTCGATATCGGTCTTAAAGATGGCGCTTGCTAGATTTGCTCTAATAAGTCCAATTCAGTGCCGCAATTTCAACATCTTTATCATTTCATAATTAGTTTTTTAATGTTTACTTCTTTTCATTTAATTTTATCCTTGCGCATCGATTGCCTACCACACGAAATTTATTGTCTTTTGCAAAATAAAAATATAGCCACGAAGGGACGATACGATAACGAAGAGAAGTAAAATTTTCAAATTCCAATAAAGTTTATTGAAATTTAAGAACGGCATTGTTCAGGGTGAATTTAATCAATTCCCTCATTAGATTTTTTCAGATATCCCAAAATAACTTAAACCTTTTCGTGTTTACTTGAATCGATTTGATTACAAAAAATTATCACGTAGATGCATCTTCTTCTTAGTTCAATGAATAACGAAAAAAAAAATCAACCAATTGGCCCCAATTATCTAGGTACATGGTCCTTACAAACCTTTGCTTTAAAATAAGTTTGAGAATAAATAAAAATCCCAATAGGAAGCTTGCTTACGTTCTTATCCTTTCCAAACAATCGCGCCTTGAATAAGAATTAGTTGAAATATTATGCGTGGAAGCATTTAACCAAATATTTGCCAAGAAAATCCTACAAACACTGCCAGCATACCCAAGCAATTGAATGTTATTATTCGATTAAGGGATTCTAATGTTTATCATCCAATTTATTCCCAGAAGCAATCCTCTGGATGTGATGGTCATTTGAAAATCAAATTTTCATCAAACACCCTAAGCTGTGTTGTTGTGCTTCAAGGACTATAATAGACCAGATACAGGAATCGTGGTGTTTTTGGGTTTTGTGTGTGGTTGCTATGTTATAATTTGAAAATCTTCTTCAATTTATCTGCACATGTGTGTTTATTTCGAAAGTCCGGATATCCGTTTGGGGAAGAACGCATAAGCTGCTTTAATTACGCATCAACAAATATTGAACAAACCACAAATGTTATGGATGCGGTATTAAGCATTGAAGAAACTACCAGTAAACGAGAACACTTCATCATCGCATTGTGGTTGGGTGGGTATGGGGGGAGTCTTTGGTATTTCACTTAAATTTTAGAAATGTTTACTATGATTCTGACGCAAATGGCTAAACATAATTATAATGGAACTTTGAAATGTAAATACTTCTGGTCCAATGCAGAGACAGCAAAGGCGAGCATTGTGATAAGTGGACAATGCATATGCACATGCAACGGATTTCGTATAGAAATGCATCGTTATTTTCATGTGGAAATTTTGGTGAGATTTAAAGTTGTCTGGAGTCTGTGAATACCTGAGCTAGTGTTACCTACATAATATCAAATGATACCAACTGGAAGCAATCATCATTTTGGTTCTTGTTGCAGTGGACATCACTCAACTGTCTCCATGATGTAGGAGAAAGTTGCATTCAATATTGTTTCGGATTATCTAACTGGGTTGGGTATTTCGAGTCTTGAGGTTGTTCATATATCAAGTTTCATCTACTGAAAAAGTTCTCTATACCTAATCATAAATTGCTTGTGTTTTTTAGGGAACTAATTAATATTGTTTTGTGCAACAGAAAAAAATAAAGGAGCTTTAAGTTTAATAGGCATTTTATAAGAAAAACAAAATGACTTCAAAGTCAAAATTCTGCTCGCGCAAGAAAATTGGAATGCAATTTAAAATCTATCAACCAGAGCATATGATCCCAATTTAAATACAGTTTTAAAGATTAGTATTTGTACTAAAAGTAAAGTCCAAAATAAGGTCTCTACTATAAGTATTAACAAAAAAATCGAGATCTAGTACGCAGTGGCGCAGATAGCTTTTCGCAATGGGGGGGAGGGGGATATTTCTAGTTCGCTCATTTTTTTAAAAGTTTTAATAATTGAAAACAAAAGCAAATAACAAGACTTCACTGAATGTATTCCATAAAAAATTATATTTTTTAAAGATAATATATTAGAAGCATTAGTTTGAATATAAACTAAAATAAATGTTTATCCAATAAGTAAAATAATTTTAATTTAAAAAATAAATCACAAAATAAAGTACATTTTTCTTCTCTTTTTAGATAAAACGTATGACCTCGCCTTCTGTTATAGGTATTTCGAGATTAATAGCTAGAGCAGTTAAACTATTCAAACGAGCAAATAAGTAAACATCTAGATCTTTTCTTCACACTGTCATTATAATAGATGTATTTAAGAATCTCACTTCGTTGGTCATGCTTTTTTATTGTTTTTATTTTCTTTAAACTGGAGAAAGTTCTTTGAAGAGTTGACGTTTAAACCGGCTAATATCTTTAATAAAATGCATATTAGGAAAGCTTTCTTCGGGGCAGCTATAGAGCGCTTTCAATGAATTCTTAGAGGAAGTATTATTCCTTCCGAACAAATAACTCTTCCAAGTTGTTAATTCTACAAAGACAAAAGATGTTCCGAAAACCAAATATGTTTAGTATGGTAAAACTCAACAGTTTCAGAAAATTTTTTGTTGCTTTGTCTATTTCTGACGAAGAGTTCTGGAAAAGAACCAAATGTTTCATGGTTTGTAAATTTTTACTCCAAGGTACGTTAAATAGAGATTGAGAAAAGGATTGAAAACAGTAACACGAAAATATTCGTCTGTACTTTGAACCGAGGGGTTCAAACAATTCTTTTGTTGGTTCACTACTCTCTTATGTTTAACATCAATGTTAAGGACTATTTTTTGCAATTTCAAACACTTTCGAAAATGAGTTCTTTGAAACTCACGACTTCACGGCAACGAAATTTGGGAAACCATACATACATAAACCTTTAAGCTAATCCAACAGAAATCCTAGCGTTTTTTAAGTTCTTTCCAATGTTCTTACTTTGTGAAGAGTCTCGAACACAAACAGAAATAGCTCCTCAAAATCTTGATATTTTGAACTATTGACATTTTGAGATCCATTGCGTCATATTCAGCCTTGTCAATGTCTTTATATATATAACTCTTCTGTGCGTGTGTATGTCTTTGAACTCCTCCTGAACGGCTTGACCGATTTAAATGAATTTTTCTGTATGCATTTGAGTGGCACCCTGGATGGTTTAGGATTTAGATTCACAAATCAGCCCGGCAGATAGCGCTGCAGTTACAGTTGCTGTTCGTTAGTCTGGCTAAAACTCGAGAACGGCTGAACAGATTTATCTTATCTTGATCTTGAAATGTTTGTGTAGGTCTAGGGAAGGTTCAAAAGCTTTTATTTTATCCCTATAATCCCACGGGAACAGAAACAGGAACGAGAACGGGAACCTTAAAGTTACTTGACAGATTCCAAAAATTCTTTCAACTCTAGGATGTTACATTATCCCTCAGTTACATAGACTTATACGTGGTGGTCTCTGTGACCATGTTGAACGGTGCAGATGCTGGCACTTTGATGTACTCAACAAGTGTCAAGAGTTTCAGCAACGATACGGGAACAACAACATTAGCGGGAACTTGGAAAGTATTGGACCAATTCCCAAAATTTTTTTAATGTTAGATTGCTTCATTGCTCCTGCCTGAGTATTAAAGACTAGATTTCCTTCCCATATTTTTTCGGGAACGGAAAAGGGAATGGCGAAATAACTAGGAAACTGGAAAGTACTGAACCGATTTCAAAAATTCTTTCACTGTTAAAATGCTTCATTGTCCCTGAGCAATCTAAACCATACTTCATCACCATTTTCTTACAGGAACAGGAACGAGACCCGCCCGGCGTAGCTCAGGCCCTACGTTAATCGAATTGAGTAAGTTTAGTTAAGTAGTTTCCAAGTTTCTATTCTAGTGGGAGAATAGGGATGAATTATAGTTTATGTTACTCAGGAACATTTAAGCACTCTAACGATGACATACTTTTTGGAATCGGTCCAGTACTGTAAAAGTGAAATACGCATTGAAATTGATACAGTTGGTTTTTATTTAATTCCCGTTCCCGTTCCTGTGGGAAAATGGTGATGAAATATTGTTTAGATTGCTCAGGGACAAAAAAGCATTCTAACAGTGAAAGAATTTTTGAAATCGGTTTAGTACTTTCCAGTTTCCTGGTTATTTCGCCATTCCCTTTTCCCTTCCCGAAAGAATATGGGAAGGAAATCTAGTCTTTAATACACAGGAGCAACGAAGCACTCTACCATTGAAAATTTTTTGGCAATTCGTCCAATACTTTCCAAGTTCCCGCTAATGTTGTCATGGGCGTAGCCAGGTAGGGGCAGGTAGGGGCAAATGCCCCAACCTAAGCCAAATGTCCTCGAAAAAATTCTGCGTTTTTTAAGAAAAAATTAATCTTTGTCCTCGAGGACATTTGGAGAAAATGCTGAAACAACGAGGACTTTTAAAGAGTATCGTAAAAAACGAGGACAATTTGGGAAAAAACGGAAAAAAGGAGTATCAATGAAAATTTAAGAAAAAAAAAAATGAGGACAATTCGTAAAACTGCCGGAAAACGAGGACTTTTCAATGAGATTTCTCGTAAAAAACGAGGACAATTTGGGAAAAAAGGAGAAAAGAAGGAGTATCAATGAAAATTTAAAAAAAAAAAAAAAAAAATGAGGACAATTCGCAAAACTGCCGGAAAACGAGGACTTTTCTGAGATTTCTCGTAAAAAACGAGGACAATTTGGGAAAAAAGGAGAAAAAAAGGAGTGTCTTCAGAAAAATCGTTCTACTACTTTCGGTAGTACCGCTACCTAGGGTACTGGCAGTAACTACTTTCCTAATTTCGGTAGTACCGCTTCTTTCGGTAGTACTGCTACCTACTTTCGGTAGCATCGCTATTCGCTACCTACTTTCGTAAAAAACGAGGACAATTTGGGAAAAAAGGAGAAAAAAAGGAGTACACTCAGAAAAAAAACGGGCTAAATTCAAGAAAATCGGTGTCAAAACAAGCCGATTCGTTGACGAAAGTCTGTCAACCTCGAAAATTCTTATTCCGTTCCCGAAATTCTTATTTTAAGCCTATTTTTGATAAGCCTGAAATTCTGATTTCAAGAATGTTCTCGTCTTAATATAAGATTATTTAAGCTTAATTATAAGAACACAAAAGCTTAATGTCAGACTATTACGATCTAAAATTAAGATCGCGCATTCTTAAATATACCAGGGATAAGAATAAAAAATACTTAAATCAAGTTTTTTATATTCCTAAATTAAGCCTGAACGAACTTGAAATAGATTTGTTAGCTTACCTTCAGAATCAACCCACTCTTCCTCACCCCTTGTCCCCATACCTCCTCCCCACCCCCTCTCCTCCGAAATGAAATTAAAAGCACTTATAATTTCAATGTGTTTATTTTTTCGAATTTTTATTTCACAAAAATTATTTAAATATACTTAATTCTAAAATAGGTTCTTCCATTGTTTAATGGGTATATACAAATAGAGTAGTGGACTAAAAAATTCTTCAATGGAATTGGAAATGATGGTCAAATCCAAGTTTTTCAAATCGTTGGCTTGGAGCATAAATTGTTTCATTCTGAAATATAAAAATTTTCAATTAATAGAGTTCAAAATTATTAGTAACATTATTACGTAAAGCTAATTGGTGCCATGGTGGTGGAAATGGCGTCGGCTTCAGCTGAGTAGTCAATGTCTACTCCATTTCTTACATCGTTGACTTTGTCACTCACTTGAACAAAGTTTCCGTCAGTGTTTTTAACCACATAAGTATACATCACTAGATTTTACACTGTTTTCAATGTCATTTTCGTCCTAAGTAAAGTTTTCCATGGTAAAGATATCACTTAATCACTCAATAAGATATCACATCCGAACTGGAATAAAACACGCTTCAAAATGAAATAACGATCTAAGCTATTTTTTAATCAAACTGCATCATACAAGTTTAAGATCGCCTCGGCTTAATTTGAGAATATTAATCTTAGCTTAAGATCGTATCGGATCGTTTAAGATCGTATCGGCTGGTTTAAGACCGTATCGGCTCGCTTTAACATTAAATAATCTTAAATTAAGAATGTTTTGCTCTTAATAAGAAAACGAAACTAAATCAAGACAATGAAGAACTTCATTTAAGAACGTATATCTTACTATAACTCTAAACAAATCTTATATTAAGAATGCCATACTCAAATCAAGTTTTGTGTTCTTATTTTCGGCATGAAAACTTGTTTTTAGAATAAAATTCTTGAATTAAGAATAAAATGTGTCGTTTTTCAGATAACAAAACTAAGAATGCAAAAAAATAGAATTAAGCCTACTCGTACTTAATTTTAGCCTGCGGTTTTTCTCTGAGTGTATCGATGAAAATTTAAAAAAAAAAAATGAGGACAATTCGCAAAACTGCCGGAAAACGAGGACTTTTCAATGAGATTTCTCTAACATCTAGAAATATTACACGAGTATATTTGGGCATTTATATTTATAATTCTTCGAATCAAAAGATTCTCCAGATATTCTGAATCATATGAATGCGGCATTTTAAATGCTATTACAGAACATGCTAAAAGCAAATATCCTACTCTATTTTTAGAAACCAAAAAAATGATACTTTTAAAGTATCTCTCAATATTCTTGTCAATAAATATGTCCTACTTTTTTTTTCAAAAAAAAAATGTCCTCGTTTTTTCATTGATTTTTGAGAAGTTGTCCTCGAAAAAAGACCTAAAAAAATTCCTGGCTACGCCCATGAATGTTGTTGTTCCCGTCCCGTTGCTGAACTCCGTGAAACTTGTTGAGTACATCAAAGTGTCAGCATCTGTACCGTTCAACATGGTCACAGAGACAACCACGTGGTTTTACAATACCCTTATTGCGTCTGAGCTAAAATTAAAATTCTCTTCGAGTCCTTATTACTTTTTTCATTTCTTCTTGTCTGCATAATAACCAAAGAACTTCCACTACATTTGCATTCGAATCCAATATCCCTTCGAGATCATTATCTCTACCAAAGGCCTAGAAGATGCTGTCATAGCTAAGGTCAAAGTGTATAGTATCATTTTAAATCAATTTCTTTTGTTTTGCGAATATAGATCAAATTCAATGTACGGTCATTTCATATGAAAAAATAGCTTGGATTATTGTAAAAGTAAAACCTTAAACTAAAAAAAAAATATTAAATCTATATTCTTGCAGTCGAAAATCAAAAGAGTTCTTAAAAACAAACAATCCAATTGTTTTTACTATTTGTTATTTAATTAGCTGAGCTGCCCGGCGTTGCTCGGGTGTGTAGTTTTAAGGCTTCCGCTCTCATTCCTGTTTCTATTCCAGTGAAATTATAGGGATGAAATCTACGCTAAGTTACTGAGGGATTATGTGGCATCCCAGTGATGAAAGAAATTTTGAAATCTGTCCAGTAGTTTCTTAGTCTGTTCCTGAGGGAATCTTCCGTTCCCGTGGAAATATGTGAATGAAATATAAGTCTATGTCACTGAGGGATAATGTAACATCCTAGACTTGAAAGAATTTTTGGAATCTGTCAAGTGACTTTAAGGTTCCCCTTCTCGTTCCTGTTTCTGTTCAAGTGGGATTATAGGGATGAAATAAAAGCTTTTACACCTTCCCTTCACAAACATTTTAAGATCAAGATAAGATAAATCCGTTCAGCCGTTTTTTAGTTTTAGCCAGACTAACGAACAGCTATCAATTTTTATATAATATATTGAAGATAGAAAATTGATAACTAGCAAAAGAGGAAAAAAATAAGTTTACTCCCACAGAAAAAGACTATTAAGCTTAGTTTCTTTTTTAATGCGTTCTGCCAAGAAAGTATTGAAAGAGCGTATGCTCCGACAGCCAAGAAGTGACATGGTGATTCTCAATCGCGCAGTACCGTATGCTTTATTTCATCCCCGTATTTGCACGGAAACGTGGCCTTAAAAACTACTGCACCGTTTTCAAAAAATTACCGCTTAAGTATAACTTCTTACCTACGTATACATAAAATCAAAGACAATTTTTACAAAACTCTATCCCCTTAAATTTTCTTTTGAAAGGTAAGAGTAAAATTCTGTTGCTTTTGAATTTATTTATTTGTTCATTGGATTCATTAGATATTATATCTATAAAATGTGTGTGTGCTTTTATGTCTCTCTTTTGGGTTTTTCTTGTGATGAACAAGAGAAGGAAATAAGAAAAAAAAAAAAAAAAAAAAACAAATATGAACACATGGGATTCCTACACAACTTATTAATTCAATGCACAATTTCAAATAACTTGAGTCTGGGATGATATTGGAAAAGAGAAAGACATCTTTTTTCGAATAGAAAAATCATTTCGGGACTTTGATAACAGTTGCACGTTAGTAAAATTCATATTTTTATAGCTATACATAGACGGCATACGAAAATACTAACAAACATTCTACCTTTCTACCTATACTCTTTTTATTGAATTTTAGACTAAAATACTCCACTAAGCATAGATAAAAAATGAATGGTAGGTATGGGTTTCTATTCCGTTTAAAAAAATTCCCTTATTCAATTAAAGCCTTCCTTCTTCAGGAAAAAATCTGACAACCTTTCTATAACTGACAATCGACTAACTAACTGGCATTTTGCATACCTACATGTGATAATTCAGCACAGCATTTATTTTTATCATCACAATGCCCTAAATTAGGAATTTAGCCGGCTACCTAAGTACGCTCTCTACCTTGATTACAAATCCCGTCCATTGTATCCCCAATTTACACCACATTAAACACCTATTCAGTATCCAACACACTGGAAAGCAATTCGATTAGGTGCCAAACGAATTAAATGGCGTACATAGCTATCTACATATAAAAGCATTTGTTGGTACAACACTTACAACAGTGTTGCTAATCAATGTCCTGCCAATTAAAATCTGTAAATAATTGCTCATGGAGATGATTACCCGGCGTTGCTCTTGCTATTGCCATGGTGTTGACCTGCCCAAATTACACTACAACGAACAATCATCTCTGCAGCCATTGTCCTCTCTCTTTAATTAGGTCAACTTAATTATATTTCTGTTTGGTAAAAATGTGATGAATAAAAACCGGAAAAAGTAGTGGGTGTTTTCAATGTCTCATTTTATTCCGCAATTCTTTGGTTGTTGTTTTTATTTTGAAAGCTTGCTTTGCCGTTTGTTTCAATGCAAACAAAACACTCTTTTATTTGCACGTAAATCTTGACATTCAAGATGTATATTGAAAGGTTATCGTTATCCCCTTCTTCTTGGTTAGAGGTCAAAACCTCATTATTTTTACGGAAGAACAAAATTATTTGGGCGAATCACAAGCACAATCCTTGGCATCAATTTAAAAAGTCTAATGAAATTTCTGTTATTTTGATAACGAATTGAAAAGTTCTCCAAAAGCATCCTTGGTAAGAGCGTTTGTTGCTTTTGGAGCTGTAGCTGTAGGTACCAATACTATCTGACTGACAGTTGTGACGAATGCAATGGCAAGTAAAAATACTAGCGTCTGGGGTTTTGGTTTAGGATTGCTTAAAAGTTGAGAAAACGAAGAAAGAAGAGAAATTATCTTAGAGTATTGTTATTTGCAAAGAAGCACAACTCTTTCTCTTATCCACTTCACACTAGTGACACCTCCGCCTCCGTACAGTGGTGTGTGGTGTCCTTTGTTTGGGAGAGTGAAAAAAATCCACAAAATCAGAACTGTAATACAGGAGTATACACAATTATACAAAATTTTGGTTCAGTGAAAAATTCAAAAATCTACTGGTTTTTTTTTATTATAAAAATTTAAGATTGAAAATTTAGATTTCATTAATATCTCTAGTGGTACCCGTGGTGTGATGGATAGCATGTCCGCCTGTTAATCCAGAGGTTCGAGTTCGAATCCCAACAGAGGCAAAAATGATTTTTCCACGGGTATCGCCTTTCGCGAGGAACTGGCAAGTCCTCCGTTAGTATTCATTGCCATGAAAAGCGCTTTCTCAATTAGCCGTTCGGAACCGGCAGAAAATTGTAGATCCCTTCCATTCCCTCACAAGGAATGGTTGTGAGAAAAGCGCTAGGCCCAGGGGCTCCTCGCTCTGTTGCGCCACCCTATTTATTTATTTTATAACCGTTCTCTAAATCAATTTGATAAAAAAAAATTGCTTCTTGACCTTCTGAAAAACTGGAGCACAATATTTTTACCATTACCGTTGCTTTCTCAAGAAAATTTTTGTATTTTGAAACTAAAGGGTCCGCCATGTGGGGTAGGGTCAGGTATCTTCTCAGACTTCCCCACCATGAATAGATTAATAAAGCTTCCCGACTTCTGCAGTGTCTTTCAGGCAGAAGTACTTGCAGTGTGCGAAGCACCTAGCTACGCAAAACCTGATCAACAAAAATATTGACTTCTTTATAAGGTGTGTTTTTTTCACAAGGCTGTTATGTACATAACATGATATCAAAAAAAAACGCTTCCCGGACAGCGTGGCTTTCTTTATTTGAGGGTTGGTGTTCTTGATCAGTTGTCAAACCAATAAAAGTAAATAAATAAATTCTTTTTGCCAAATTCGCACAAACAAGCGAATAATGTTTGTCAAAAACCTTAAGCAATTGTATAGAGTGGAAAATAAAAATGTTCCGTAGTGAAATTAATGCAGATAAACAATTTTTTTTTGTTAGTTTAGAAATGTCAAAAATAGGTCTGTTCACAAAAGTAACAAGGAATTTCTCTTGGGTTTTTTTTGACTCTGTTTACACGCTGGGGTTGAATTCATATGAAACTTGTGATTTATGTCAGAATTGAAAAAATTATTTTTTTAACTTGTTTCAAACGAATTAAACTATTAATAATAAAATAATAAAACCAATTTTATGGATTACTTAACACTTACTTTTGAAAAAATGTCAACATTCACAGAAAAATGTGAAAAAAAAATTTGCAAAATTGCTCTCAATCACAAAATAGACTTTTTTTAATTGCTAATACGTTGTTTTATGTATCTTTATATAAATTTACAAATGAAACTCTTGAAATCAATAAAATTCTAAAAATTAAAAATTTTCAGCAACTAATTTGTGGAGTGTAAGAGTAGGCAGAGGATTTTATTCAGGCCAGCGTTTGTGAACAGACCTTCTGACACCCATTTTGCTTTTGTTCGAGATACATGAAAGTCTCTAGACGCACCAACATTTAAAAATGAAAAGTCGAAAAACTCATTCGATACTCGACTAAACGTCAAAACTCTATCCCCGACCAAATCTTAACCATCCTTTTATCCATAACCTCGGTTGTCGGGGATATTGTTTTGGTTTTGCGTGTAAAATGTAGTTATGTACATAACAGTGCTGTGAAAAAAACACGCCTATAGACAGTCAAGCGGCCATCAAAGCTATCTCATCCATTATGACAAAATCCAGACTAGTAGACAACTGTCGCAGTAACCTAAGACTGCTCAGCGAAACAAACACAGTTAGTTTAACCTGGGTTCCGGGACATCGGGACATAATTGGAAATGAAATGGCGGATAAGCTGGCTAAAATCGGGTCAGCACTCGAATCCAGCGAAACGAACACCTCAGTTCTAAGGCCACTTGAGCAAGAAAAAAACAGAATCAGACACAATTTTCTAGAAATCGCCAATGCTAGGTGGTCATCGTTAGAAACATGCCGAGTTTCTAGAAACCTTTGGCCAGACATTTCCAAGAAAAAAACAGAATTTCTACTCCAGCTAAGTAGACCTCGGCTCTCTCTGTTGATTGGCATTCTCACGGGACACAATTCGTTGGGTACCCACATGATGAGAATGGGCATTAGCACATCCGACTTATGTAGAGGATGCCAAGATGAGGAGGCAGGGGAGGGATCATTCCACTTCCTCTGTGAGTATCCTAGCTTGGCCCACACTCGGAAAAAAACCCTCGGAGAATACTTTTTCGACGAACTGGGCGACATCTCAAATCTCCCACTGAGCAACGTCCTGAAATTTACTCAGGGCTCCAAATGGTTCAGTGGGAGTTCCCTACAACAATAACCATCTACCTCTCCAATCCTCCCATTTCCTCATCCTCTGATTTCCCGGGGAGCACAATGGATCCTTGAGATCCGAGTGAGGTGTTGCCACTTGTGGCTGCACCCCCCATTCAACCTAACCTAACCTAACCTAAAGGGTCCGCCATCTATCATTTTTCAACTAGTGCTCATTTCGTGAATGGCTTCACGGTTGCCAGTTTGGTCATTTATATCAAAATCTGTTAATTATTTTTTCACTCATTCATTTGTCAACGAAATGAAATAAGAGAAACGCTTCAGTTTTAAGGTCCTTAAAAATGAAATATATACTTAATCAGTTATCTTATCGAATTATGTAAAAAACTGCATCCATAAGTTCGTTCGTTCGCACGATTGCTCTGAGGTAGCCGCAGTGAGTTCTCTTGAAAAACCTCAGTTTATCCTTAATACCAAGCTAGGTGTTTTTTAAGTTCTGGCCCTGAAGTAGAACTGGGATTTTGGTGGGGAGACTACAGGTAGCAAACACTAATATCAAATGTCACTTGCTTTTCTTCAAATGACCGGCATGTGTGGTGACTTCGTGATTAAATCTGTTTTAAGAACCAAAAACTATGGTTTTTTGGATACTGGATATGACATGTCAATACTGTCCTATGCAGGTTTTTTCCAAGATCTTCCGTGTGCTGTAAGAATTTGTTGACGTGGGGGTTTCCAGATGTTCATAGACAAGACATCGCATCTCATGTTAAGGAGGAGTATTCCTCTATAATTAGGGTAATTGTTAGATTTTCCATTCATTGAACATGCTTTCTCCCGACTAAATTATGCAGCTGGTGCACTCTCCTTTCAAGCTTATCTCTAGATTCCTACAAAATATTGAGGTCGAGACTATCTGCAAATCCAGTTTTATTTGATTTGAGCTAACATACGAGTTTACGACCCTAACTTCTTCTGATCTAAATTATGGTATTCTTGATAATCGTCTAAATTGAGCCTACATAAGTAACTCAGAAATGAGTGCGGTTCTACTGCTAAGTTTTGTTTCGTGGTCTTTACTTGGTTTTCCACCCTGACATGATTTTTTTACTTTTGGTGCAAAATTTTACGCTCATACTGTTATGAAATTTATATTAGTCAAGTACTTCCTTTCTTTCTTCATCTATGAATCAATCATAGTTTTGGTCATTTCATGGATTTCATTTTTGGTCCTTGATAAAGCAATATTGGAATTGGTCTGTTTTTTTTTTTTTTATTTTAAAGTTGGGCAAAAATTATTAAAACTCCAGACATCTGAAACCTTCAACAAATCAATACAAATCAATGCCAGTGTTTGCATCGTCAATCATTAAAGCTAGTGTTTCAGGATGCACTATCGAAACCTTACCATTGGTGGGGGATAGAATAACATGATCTCAATAAATTTAAATAAGAAACCAAACAAATTTCTTGTTTCAATCGGATTGATTTGCTGCTTTTTAATATTTGCTGACACTATTCATAAAATTCACATCTAACACCACAATATTTTTAGGTGACACGAGGTATCAGTAAAAAACTAAAATTATCAGTATAGATTTTAAATAAGCCTTTGCAAACATATACCAAGAATGTAAGTTGATTCAGTAGACCAGTCGTAAACCACAGGTGGATCACTAGTGTGAAGCAGTTAAGTTGAATAGCTGTGATCTCTTCGATGGTTCTCGTAACAACGTAAAAGGAAGCAGATTCAGCAATTCTGAAATGTGGTACTCCCTATAATGGGAAAAAAACATATTTACACCTAATATAAGTCCAAGCTAGCTTTCTTTGCTAATTCACCAGAAAGAACGACTGTTCGTGTTCCTTCTAACATCTACTAGCCGTTTCATGAACAGTCGTTAAAAATAAAAAACCGGTTTTTTAAAAATCAGCTCTATCGACTTTGATAAAATCTCCAGCGTTCATATGTATTAGCAACTACAAAAAAAAATAGCCATTGAGTAAATTGATTTTACTCAGTTTTATAATTAATGTCTAGTTGGCAACCCTGTACCGCCAAATCAATTATGAAGAGCAAACACTCAAACCTTGTACTCAGCCTTAATATTTTGATATTGTAATTAGGATACCATCGCAAGTTCGTGCAACATCTACTTACCAATGTTAAAATATTTAGAATTTTTACTTAAAATTAATTTTCTTAAAAAAACGCGACATCGTAGTTAAGGCTTAAAAAGTTTTTATCAACGAGGAGAATTATTATGCCTTGCCTACAAAATTTTTGGACTCGCCCTAATGATGACATTATTTGGCATGACGACATACGTATTATTCCTTCCTTTACACGTTGTCATCTCAACTTTGAACAAACAAATACCGTAGATTGCGAAAGGAGGTGTTATAATGTCAAAAATAAGAACTATGAAATTCAGTCAATGACGAAATTGCTTTTTTCACAGAATAACTTTAAAAATTGGGAGCGAAAAAGACCATCAAAATCGACATTCTTTTGGAGAACTTCCAAGGGAATTATGGATGAAGTTTTTGTGCGACAGCCAATAAGCGACATGAAGAAAGCACACCGACAGCGAAAAGTACAATGATTAAGTTAGTTCTGATTCTGCTTTGAAATGATTTGAATAAAAGTGTTGATAAAATAAGAAAAGTGGCGGTACGCCGAAACGAAAATGAAAATACTTAGAGACCGTCATCAAACTGTAAAAAAGGAGTTAAAACGATCTATACTCAGACGTAAGGGAAAGTGATGTTCTGATGTAAATTTATAAAGAAAAGCAAAAATAAATTTAAAAAATTGAATTTCCACTAGCTCCAAATAAAGTTTCTTTGACAACACTGTTCAAGAACAAGTAAAGGAAAAGCAAAAGAGGCAACTTTTATCTTGAAATTCAATACCTCCAGTGCTGCCTTATGCAATTGAGAAGTTAAAGATGAGGAGGTAGAGTCCTTTTCCCTAGTCCGAAAGAAAAACCAAAAGAATGTAATCGTACAACAAATACAAATATATTGGAACACAAGCAGTTAAGCAGCCCCAGAATATCTCAAATAGAGGAAATAATTTTCAATGAAGACGATTAAAAGGTTGAGGTTGTAGGTATAGAGGTGAATAGATAAAGTAAATTACCATTGAGATGTTACAAATAATTTTCCAACGAAATTGGACACTTGACCGGGAAATTAATACTGCCAACGCCAACGGGCCTGCAAGCATATTACGAACACACAAATACCACCGCATGGAATGGAGTTAGAAAAGTAAGAAATCATTGGAATTATATTGGCCAAGATTTATTCGACCAGGACAGGACGTACTAATAAAACACGTTATTCATGCTCAAGTGACATTTATCTTCTAGTAGTCGTAAATTTTATCGAAGCATTTACTTTGGATTGCGTCTCCGTTTGCCCGTTACCAAAAAAGGCATAAAAGAAAAACTTTTTGAAAAGAATGCAACGAGATGGAAATTATGCGCAGATGTTTTTGGAATTTTTGAATTACTGAATTTAGGTTTTATATCTGGATGATAATTGGAATGAATGATTGTTCAACTTAGATACCACTGCTTTGGTGGTCAGGCACAATAGCATTTAAATTTACTATAAGTTTCTATAATTTATATTTGGACGAAGATTGCCATAAGAAGTGTATCATGAGACTATGTATTTTAAGAATTTTTTTTTTTCGAAGGTCGAATTTGCTCAGTGAAACATAACCCCATCCTAGAACCCGGTCTGTTCACTCTAGAATAACAACAATGTATATCGTCGAGTCACTAGATACCTCTTGATGTCTTGATTCACGTTTCAGAAACACCAATTGTATCCAAGTTGAGTGCGATGAGAATGTCTTTGACTTCATTAAACTTGGAAGTACGAATCAGCGTTGCCAATTTAGCGACTTTGTCGTTAGAAATGGCGACTTTTGCTTATGTCCTAACGACTAAAAAAAATTTTTAGCGACTTATCTAGCGACTTTTAAATTTTTTTCCGAATCAAAGTTCTACATTTATTTATTTGTACCTATGTCAAATTTAAGTTCCTACTATTTAATGTATCATGTAACCGAGTTGGCAGCACTGAGTTCAATAGCTCATTTCCCTCATTGGTTGGCTTAACTTAAAGGTACAAAGAACAAGAGAGAAAGCAGCTACTTCTCTGGCCTCACAAGTTCCATTTGTTTTCATAGTTGCTTCTGTAACACGAGATATATCTGTGACACACTCATTGAACTGAATATAATGTTGTGTTAGTGAAATTACAAACACCAATTAGTTTCGAACTTCAAATTGGTTTTGAAGTCTGAAAATAAAGTAGTGTTTGTAGAATCAGCTTGTGTAGTGTTTGAGGCTTATCGCTTATCCTCTTGTTATATTTACTCTGGCCAAGGGTACATGGGGGAATCCCCGAACATTATGTTTTGTGTACTCCTCAATCGATTTGAGAACAGTCGACTCAGTTCCAATTGATTGTTTGTTTGTTCCATAATATCTGGCTAGCTTTCTTTTAAATAAACTTGTTGAATTAATTATATAGTGTTAATACTTGTGATAAAGCATGGATTTGCCAAGTAAGAAAAAACAATATATTCAAAAATATAGAAATACTTGGGAGGCAGAACCTGAATTCAAAGGATGGCTGAAACCAGTTCTCGGAGACTCATCAAAAGCAAGATGCCAAATTTGTGTCGCAGAGTTTTATGCTAAGCTGAGCGATATCAGAAAACATGCGAAAACTAATAAGCATAATCAAAAATTGGATTTAAAAAAAACACAAACCACGCTACCATTTAAAATTACCCCTAAAACTTTAGTTAGGATATCAAGCAGAGCGGAAGGTGTCCTTTCTTTGTTTATCGCAGAACATTGTTCAATTTTAGCTGTGGAACATTTAGGGAGGCGAATTGTGTAAAAGGTGTTTGAGAGTGATGCGGGTGCTCAAAATATGCAACTACATCGTACAAAGTGTACTAATATAATAACTGAGGTATTGGCGCCATATTTTATACAATCATTGGTTGAAGACATAGGTGACAGAAAATACAGTGTGCTTATCGATGAATCCACAGATGTTTCAGTTTCAAAAACACTAGGAATAGTTATACGATATTACAGTCCAAAAAACAAAGCCATTGTATCAGCATTTCTTAAGCTCGCTTTAGTAGGATCTGCAGATGCCAAAAACCTGGCTGCTGTTCTTGTGAGTTCCTTAAAAGATCTTAAAATACCAATCGCGAATATGGTAGGAATTGGTACAGATAATGCTTCTGTGATGGTCGGAGCAAATAATGGTCTTGTCGAAATACTCAAGAAAGAACATGGCTTAAAACATTTGATATTGATTCGTTGCGTCTGTCATTCTCTACAGCTTGCGGTTTCACACGCCTCAGTAAACACTATACCTAGAAATATACAGCCCTATTCTGCTATTCATCGGGGGGAATTTTTCTTCAATTTTCACTGAACTTTATTCTACTATTCATTCGAATTGAATCTCTGGATTCACCTTGTTGATGTCGATAAGGTCGGTAATGCTGCGCGGTATTCTCTTATTCACGTGAACGCTTACTTTGTATACAATTCAGATCCGCAAGTCAAATGTTGCGGGTTTTTAATTTAGTGGAACGTCTGGGTGGCTGGTTATTAGTAAAATGTAAGTAAATACTAATTATTGTTTGTAGATTTGTTCAAAATAAATATAATTAACATTTTAAGGGGAAGAACAACAAACAGAGATCAGTTTACTACCCTAATTTCTGCTATGAAATTGAATGCAGAATTTCTCTGGCCGATGATGATCTTACTCCACTGTTTGCAAGTGGGAAAAAAAGACCAATAATATCCATAACACTATTTTTTTGTTTTATTTAAAATAACGATCCAAAATTGATTATAGAAGTTACAATTTGCAAACACATAAATTACGATTTTCACACAAACAGCTGTAACCTCAATTGTCAAATTGGTTAGGATAATGTAGCTCACCCGACGGATAGCAGAATGCATAGGTAGTGCAAAAGGGGATCGAATGGGTGAATCGAATGTTCGATTCACGTGAATAGCAGAATAGGGCTGATAGAGTTTCTTGTACGGGAAACCTACAATTGGTTCTCTATTTCACCAGAAAGACATGAAGAATACAAAAAGGTTTATGAGACTATAAACTGTGGAAAACGGCCGCTAAAAATTTTAAAAGTTTGTGCAATTCGTTGGCTCTCAATTGAACCAGCTGTTTGTAGGATTCTGGAACAATGGGAAGAACTAAAACTACATTTTTCACTTGCAATGGGTATAATGATAATTGCTACACAGCTGATCTTTTGTACAGAATGTATTGTGATGACGCAAATCAACTTTACATGATTTATCTTAAACAGACTTTAAAAGACGTGCAAATAGCACTTAAAGCATTTGAAGGAGAAGACAATGATCCCACAAAACTATTAGACACTCTCGTCTTTCTCATGCAGTCACTTGGAAAAAACATAATTTTTCCTACTTTTGATTTGTTGACAACACCAGTTCCAAACGAATGTATGTACGCAAACCTGCACCTTGGCTATACGTTTGAACAGAAAATGTTGGATTCAAGTTTGTCTCAAGAAAATAAAATTCATTTAAAAAAGAGATGCATCGAGTTTAGTCTAAAACTCATAAAACAGATTCAGCAAAGACTACCAAGCAATGTCACTATCCTGAAAAAAATGTCAATGTTAAGCGTTGAAGAAACATTAAAAGTGAATAAAACTAGCGCATTAGCCGATGTAGCCAAGGAAATAGGTTTTAGTAGCGAGTTAATAGATGGTATGCTGCAAGAATGGCATAATATTAATTTTATAAAGTGGGACAATACTACTAACACTGTTCAATTTTGGATTGAGGTTTTGCAGTACAGAAATGCCGTAGGAGAAAATCCTTTTTCATTGATTTCGCAATTGGCAATCACTTTTTTAACATTACCCCACTCAAACGCTGAAGTCGAAAGAGTCTTCAGTTCGATGAATATTATAAAAACAAAACAACGCAACAGATTGTCGTTAAAAACCATTAATGCGTTGATCCTTTTAAGAGATCAGTTAAAAAAACAGAATAAAAATTGTGCATCTTTTGAAATACCGTCCGAAGTGCTGCAACTTATTGGAACGAACAAAAGTTATTCCTTTGCAACAACAAAAAACCTTGAACTGCAACATCATCTTTCGAGCGACGTTCAACCCTCTACTTCATCTGCGGCTGTATTAGATGAGCATGAGAATGAAGAACTTTTCGACTTATTAAGTGATGACGATGATTATTATTGATTGATTTCTTTTATGGTAATTTTAATTATATTTATTTTTTATTTCAAGTGCAAATGCAAGTTTATAAGTATATTTTTAATATAATTATAATACATAACAATTGTTGCAATGAAACTATACAATTTAATTGATTTTTTTTTGTGTTAAAAGCTACTGATATTGTACTCGAAGTGTATTTGAATGAATTAAAGACTTTACTTTACTCACTTATGTACCTTTTTTTGTGTTAAAAGCTACTGATATTGTACACGAAGTGTATTTGAATGAATTAAAGACTTATCACTTATGTTCCTTTTTTTGTGTTAAAAGCTACTGACATTGTACACGAAGTGTATTTGAATGAATTAAAGACTTATTACTTATGTACCTAATTTTCATGTTTTTTACTTATCCCAACCTTTCAACCTTCTGATTCTCCCATACAAAATGAGTTTTAGCGACTTTCTAGCGACTTTTCATGTTTTGTCTAGCGACTCGAACTTCTACGAGCTGGCAACCGTACTGTACGATTATTAAGACGAAGCCTATGACTGTAAAAATGACCAATACTTAGATAGTCTTTCCGATGCTTGACCTTATCTCTGAGATAACTAGAGCCACTAGATTGTGCTCCTATTATTAAGTTAGCCATTGATAAATAATATGCTTGAAGAAAAATCAACGACTATACGATACGAAAGTTCATTAAATGATAAGAAAGCTGATAATATTAATAACAATTCATATCCGATTAAAGATCACGATACTTCTTAACTGGACAAATCGTGTCCCCCTTACAAGAAGGAGAAACACAAAATGTTAATGAAATTTAATTATAAATTGATTTAAATTGTTTAAAAATGTAATAAGAAAAGGGAACAATGGGGTCGACTTTGTAGCAAGTACTTGCGATTGTGTGCTAAGTACAACATTATATGAGTATTTGTACTTGTATTTTATTGGATTAATAACAGAAGTATATTAAAACTTTATGTCTTTTTGGCTATACTTTGTACATTGTTGGTTATATCGAATTTATATAAAAATATAATTTATTAAAAGAAAAAGAAAAAAATTAAAGTTGTTAAAATTGGTTGGAATAGTTATGCTAAAAATAGAAAAAGAACTTAAGAATTATTATTAAGATAAACAATTTTAGCTTCTTTAATGGATTTTCAAGGAACTTTCAAAGGATCTGCAGTTGTTCATTCTTCTTAGGTTAGCAGGCAGGGAATTCCAGAGACCCACCATGTGTACAAATTGGCGTTTGGAGTTACAAAAGTTAAAACTAGGTACACTATTACTTCTTTGTGATGTTGGAAAACTGAGTTTACCACATAGGTACTCAGGGGTTTTCGATTGAATTAATTTGAAAAGAAAGATCAGAGCTTGGAAATCAAGGAATTTGTTCAGATCAAAGATACGATTCAATTTTTTTCAAATTTAAGCTCGTCTTTCGTTTTTCCTAACGATGTTGGTTCATCTTGTCAATGTGATTCCGGTGTAAAACAAGCATGTCTTCAATCTCAAACTTTTTTCTTTGAAGAATTCTCCGCATTCGAGGTCCATAAAATCATGATGTCTCTCAAAACATCTCATTCGTCGTCTTTTGACCAAATATCCAGCTTTGTCCTGAAAAAAATATCATTTCACGTAGCTGATGTTTTAAGTTTTATTTTCAATTTATGTGTTAAGCAAGGAATTTTTCCTGAAGCCCTAAAATCAGCAGTTGTATTGCCACTTCATAAAAAAGGTTGTCCTACATCCTTAAACAATTATCGTCCTATTTCACTCTTGTCTGTATTTTAAAAAATCTTCGAAAGAGGTATGAAGTCCAGAATGCTTTCATTTTTGGAGAGGACGCATTTTTTCAGTGATTGTCAGTTCGGTTTTAGAAAAAACAGATCGACTGAGAGTGCTTTACTAAAACTCACTAGTGAAGTTTATAATGGGGTGAATGATTCTAAAGTTTCAGCTGCACTATTCATAGACATAACCAAAGCTTTCGATATGGTTGACCACACCTTTCTTTTAGGTAAATTGTACTACGCAGGTTTTAGGGGATTTGTTTATGAGTGGTTCGCTTCGTTTTTGAAAAACAGGAATCAAATGGTAAAAATCAAGAACAATTATAGCTCGCGAAAACTTATTAATTTGGGCGTTCCGCAGGGGTCTGTTTTGGGACAAGTTCTGTTTTTAATTTATATAAATTCACTCTTTATCCAAACATTTAAAGGTAACCTTACTGCCTTCGCTGATGACACTGCACTTTCGTATGGTAGTGAAAATAGTTTCAATTTTTTTTTGGATTTAAATCATGATTTAGTGGTATTGCGAAATTGGTTCAATCAGCATAGACTTGTAATCAGTACGAAAACAAAATTTATGTTATTCAACATTAAAAGCACAACCTGCGGAGAGTTTCCCTTATTTTACCACTCCCCATGCTGTTCAAGATTTTGTTTGGCAAGTTGTCGTCATTCTCCTATAACATTTAAGGTTTTAGAAAGTTGTAGTGATGCTTGCTTTGAAATTGAACGTGTCAAAAGCTTCAAATATCTAGGCATAACTTTGGATTCCAAGCTTAGTTGGAAGGATCACACTTCCAATCTAAAACAGTATTTAAATAGAGTAGTCAAACAGCTGTATCACCTCAGTCTTTATTGTAGCGCTTCAATTTTGAAACTAGTTTACTATGGTTTACTTGACTCTAAACTTCAGTATGGGCTATCTTGTTGGGGAGGTTCCTATTCTATAAACATTAATCCACTGTTAATAAAGCAAAAGCATGTACTTCGCATTTTGTGTAAAGCAAATCGTCGTTTGCCAAGTTTTGAATTGTTCAAGTCCCTGGAAATTCTACCATTAAGGCACCTTTACTGTTACAAGGTCCTAAAAATATTTTTTTAAAACTCTGGGTTTTATGCAGTTAGAGTAGATTTAAATCACAATCTTCGTGTCAACAACAGAAATTTTGTCACGCTTCCTAAAATCAATAAAACGCACTCTTCACGGTTTTATTCAGTCACTGCTCCACGCCTGTTTAATTGTCTTCCAGATATCCTAAGATGCGAAAGAGTGAAACAAGTTTTTTTGCGCAACGTAAAATGGTGGCTTTTCTCCAATAGCTATTCTTCTTTAGAATCACTTTTTACTCCCTTGTCATAAATATATATGTGCTTGGATCATCTGCTTGTTAATTATTTAAATATTTTTATTTTTGTTATTTTTTCTCTCCTCTGTTCATATTAAATTTTTATTGTTTCTCTCCTCTTTAAATTTAAAATTTAAATTTTTTATTTTTTTTTTTCTTCTTTTACTTATACGCTTTGAAGTTTTTCCCCATCTGTTTCCTACTTTAATTAGTATCCGATAGATTCATTCGCCACTTGTTAAATTACAACTGAGTGAATCTTTTACTATTTCAAACAACAATAACTTTATTGTTTGCTTTTTATGTATTAATTCAAAGATTGTTTAGAAATAATAATATATTAATAAATAAAAAATAATAATAATAATAATAATAATAAAAAGGGTATAATCTTATAGTCAAGTATTTGTTTTCTAAGGCGGAAAAGTGCTGGCAATTTTGTAATAATGTGCAGAGATGTTTCTTCATTTTCGAAGCATAGTTTGCAATTGGGATCTGCTACTAACATCAATAGGTGAAGATGTTTCTTTACAGTGGCCAGTTAATAGTCATGTCCAAGTTTTGAGGGTGCTACCAATTCGAGTTATCGTTTATTTTAACATTACAATCATAACACTCTTAAAAACCATTAATTGAAGAACAGTTTTGATTACTTCTTCTACAAAGTTTCAAAGTGTGTGCTCTTAATTTCTGTACAAAATGTAAACTTTTATGTATCGCGGTTGCACCATGTTAACAGCGTGTTCTAGCAGTCAATAACAACATGTATGTACTTACATTTTAAGGAGCACGACAATAAATAAATATTGCTTCTACAGTTTTAAACGGAAAAACATGACTTCTAAGTGTGAAGTGGTAACCACAAGTATTTCGCCCCTGTGTGGCTACTTTTGATTTTACAGTTTACACCAGCTCTTCAGATTTTCTAAAGCGCCAAAAAAGTATATATGGTGCAAAATCAAGCAAAAATATATTAATCATTAAATTGAGGATATTTTCTTTGCAACAGTATCAAAACAAAAAAACAACTAATAGCGTGTTTGAAAAAATCATGTCGGAAATCGTCTACAGCGGAATCGCTCTGCTTTATTAGTACATAAGGTACTAACGCTGAAAATTTTATCAATGAACACTTTTCTGCAAATTCCCTCCGTGCATTCACAATGTACAGAAATCCAATTCAACGAGGTGTGATCTCAACGTTTTTCAAATAGGAGTATGTATTATCATAAAGGTTGTATAACAGGTACCGTTTATTCAAGGTCTATTGTCCTTTTGTGGCATTAGACATGGACCTAAAACTTTTTCTACTTTTTTTTAAATATTTCATGGCATGTTATTCAATTTGCATAATTAACGCGCAGTTGGGATCTTTGTGTCACGAAATATATTATGAAGAGCGAATACCAAAATTTTCTTGATTTATTCCCAAGCTTCAAAAGAAAAATAAACAATTTATAATTTTTTCTTAAAAGTTATTCTTAGAAAACAAATAACTTGAATTTTGATTTAAGATTTTGATGTTGTACTTGGCCTACAATCGCAAGTTCGTGACACCCAGTCGTGTAACCAGTCATCAGCCACCTTTAATAAATTTTGCACCTCCCGTCGGTGGTCAATTTTATTTGAATCTTTTACTTGTGCTTGAACCAAATCAAAACATCATCCGAGTCAAGATGGAGAGTAACCTATGCTGCAGATTGTAGGTATCCATTTGGGAAAAACAAGTAACCTTCTCCGAAACCAATGGGGGCAAGTCAAGCTAGTGCTTGAAGCGCCATATCAACCTACACATTTTTACACAGTGGTCAAATCCAAATATTATCAAAACAAAGCAAAGAAGATAGTGCCACGCCGTTGCGGGAAGGAACCTATTGCAGAAAGAAGTTTGTAAACACGCGTACAAGTACCTAGCTGCATATGTACATACATAAGTTAGCACTTGTTGGGTAGAAGATATCCTCTTATCATATCACGTATCGGAAAAAAAATGTTGTCAACTTTTTTCAAAGGCCTTTTCTTTCTCATTCGTTTTTTTACATTAGCAACATACACAGTTCCATTTGCTTTTATCTCCAGCGCATGTTGTATCGCAACTTGTCAAGTGCCAGCCACTAACGTATACGATTTTGATAGTTGAATTTTAAAATATTCCATTAATAGTGATGTACTCACATCATCAAGAAGACCTCCCCCCTTTTAAGTGACAATCTTCTGTCGATGAAGAAGTCACGAATCGTCGACTGCAGAATCGATCATTCTCTCAAAAAGCACACAACACCATGTGCATCACTTTAAGAAACTCCAAACTTGAGGATCTCCTCAAATTCGCCATTGTGTTAATTTGTTTCGTCCTAGTGATCGAGTATAACTACTCAATTGTTCGATCTGTCCTTTACATCAGAGAAGGTATAGTGGAAATTATTTTGTCATCGGTGACTTGTGAAATTTCGGAAAAAAATAGTAATACGAGTACTCTGTGCAGGTTCTTTGGTCAACAATTTCAACAGAAAAGCGCTTAGTTTCGCTGATAAAAGCAATTCGACAGCGACTAATCTACCACCACCTGGATACCTTGTGTGGAGTGATCATTGCCACATGCCAGATGTGGATCCGTTCACTCCCGAAGCTGTGAAGATATTTAAAAAAATTAACTACACTTCCTGCTCGACAGATTTGCCGATTACGAAAGTCATTTTCGATATGAACCTGCACACCTACATTCTCCACATAGATGAACACGCAAAACGGAAGCTAATAGAAGACGGTGATGATGTTTCTTGCTGTTTTAAGGCAGTCCTGCGTGCAGGCACAGGAGAACGCGTTGATAAAGACTTCAAGTAGGTACTTTTTGAGGTGACTGTATTTCTTTATGCGACGTCTACAATATTTGTGTTGTCTTCCAGACTCAAGGACTGTTTTCCTTTTTACCATGGCTTTGTTTTGCCTCCCAGTATAGAAGGTGTTGTGATTATCTGCGAATCTGTCAAAACGAAAAAACAAGTTCAAATGGACGCTCATTTCCTTGTTCGCGAGAAGCTTGAAGTAATCCAAAGATTAAAATCTTTCAAAAACAAAGATAATCAAGAACGTCCAGCTAGTGTCTTAATGTTGGGTATGGACAGTATTTCAAGATTCAATCTGCGACGAACAATGCCAAAAACAGCTAGAAAGTTAGTAAATAGCAGCTGGTTTGAACTAAGCGGATATAACAAGGTGTGTAAAGATCTTCCCTGTGTCAAGCTTTGAATGCGCAACATTTTGTTTCAGATTGATGACAACACACTTCCCAACCTGTTGGCGATTTTAAGTGGATACAATCTGAATACTGCCTACTCGAGATGTGATCTTAAAAATCCTGGTGGCTTGGATGACTGTAATTTGATTTGGGAGGACTTTCATAAATATGGATACGTTACTGGCTATGCAGAGGATGAAACCTGGATGAGCACATTCGACTACGTTGTTAAGGGCTTTATAAAGCCACCCGTTGACTACTACCACCGACCATTCATGTTGGGCATTGAAGATACTCTACCAATACAGAAACAACATGGTATGAAGTTTTGCGTGGGTCTTCGTCACGCTGCGGAGTACATTTACGACTTCGCTCTCGAGCTTGCTAAGCGTTTTAAAGGTAATCCATATTTTGGTTTGTTTTGGACCAACACATTCTCGCACAATTCTTTCGATGACCCATCGTCCATGGACGACCGAATTGAAAGATACATAGACCAGATGAAGGATCTTGGAATATTAGATGATTCGATAGTGATCCTCTTTAGCGATCACGGATCCAGGTATGGACAACTAAGAAATCTTAAGGAGGGATTCCTTGAAGAGCGACTCCCGTTTGTTTTTATTTGGCTACCCCATTGGTTCCGAGCGAAACACCCAGACTACACAAAAGCACTCAAAGAGAATCGTCATCGACTCACCAATCCTTACGATCTACACATGACACTCAAACATATAATTCAGCTTGGCAGGGGGGTTAATCTCCCTCAAGCAGTTGACTGTCCCAACTGTCAGAGTCTCTTCCTTCCTATTCCGGAACATAGATCTTGCAAAGATGTCGCCATTGACGATCACTGGTGCACCTGTGTACCATACGAAAATGTTGATCGTGGCGAGAAGGTGATTATTAATGGCGTCAGCGTTGTGTTAAATCACTTGAATTCCTATTTGAAAGCTGGCAAGTTCACACCTCCTTGCATGCCATTGAAGCTTTCGTCTGTCGACGAAGCTCAAATAAAACTGAATCTTGAGGAAAAATCGAATCCAGATGAGAGTATATATCGAATAAGATTTACTGCGAAGTCTGAACTGGAGCCAAAGTTCGAGGCTAGTGTGTCCTATTCACAAACATCGAAGTCCTATAAGATCATCGATAGCGTAAGTCGTTTAGATGGATATGCCGAGGGCTCCAAGTGCATAAACGATCATAGTGCGAAAAAGTATTGCATTTGTAATGAAACCATTTCAGCAGAGTAATAACAGTTTCAACCGTGACAATCTAGTTTAAAAGTAAAATAAATTTATGTTATAACCAAAGCCAAGTACATGTTTTGCTATGCAATAGAGATAGGTCGGGTGGCACATTGTTTATTGGTATCTATAAGTGATAAAAAGAACATGTGTATGATGTAGGTATATGTTTGTATGATTAAGCGTTTAAGCGTTATGCTGAATTAAGTGTTCCATAAGTTTTCTGGTGTTTTGCGAGTCTGCTCAGTTCAACTTTAGCAACATACAATTCATCATCTACAGCGTGCTGATAAAAGGAATATAATTAATGTATTAAACCCTTCATAGATAAAATCTACCGCTTTTGCAAATGAAGTTGAACTATTTTTTGTTTTGTTTGCAGTTGCTGATGGGTGTGAGGTGTCGTTTGAGGTGTGATTCATTAACTGAGTATACCTGATAACCAGCGCTGCTTGTGAGACACTTTCAGTCAAGAATTCAGTTGAGAAACAAAACCCTCTATAGATATACCAAAGCAGACCAATTTATAAAGCCTTGATCATTCCAGTCAGACCCCTCTTTACCACTGGGCCCAGGCCCAGGGCTCCGCATCACCAGGGGCCCCCAAATTTCTGAAACAACATTCAACCTCTATTGATCTATTTTTAAGGAAAAAAAAAAAAATATTTCGATACATTTTTTTTTAACAAAATAATATTCAAATTCAAACAAAATAAAAAGAGATCATTCAAGTAATGATCAGGACAACGAAACCATACACTCCCTTGTGTTCGTTTCAGGGTACTTTTAAAAATCCAATCAGAAAAAATATACATACGTGTATCTTACGATCGAAGTTAAATGGTGTTGTGAAGATGGGAGTTTTCATTTTTTTGTGTATCCTTCTGACTTTTGCGATGCGATCGATGGTCAGATAGGGTTACTATCAGAGATGGGAAATAATGATTACAAAAAGTTTCAATTGCAATTATTTGTAATAATACAAAGTTATTGGTGAAAAACGGTCAGATAGTTGGAGAATAAAGTGCGATTTCGCGATTATCTTGCTCAAAATGTAAATTCTGAAAAAATTTAATAGATTCACTTTTTTAGAACACAAAATTGACTACATTTATGTATGCTCAGGCTTTATACACAACAAAAAATTAAAGAGATAGAGCATGACAAAGTTGCGATTTAAAAAAAAAAATTGAGAATTGGTGAAGAGTACTAACGCAAAAAATAAGAAAAATACGTAAAGAAGTTTTTTGAGGGAGAAGTTCTCAGCTTAAGAAAAAATTTTAAAACTTGGAATTCCCCTTATTAAGATGATGCCGTCCCATTAAAGAAAAATGGGCATTATTGGGTCGCACGAACTTGCGATTGTGTGCTAATAACGATATCAAAATCTTAGGGGTGAGTAAAAGCTTTTAGTTTTCGCTCTTCATATTATACTGAAAAAATGCTTACCTACTATTTTAATTTAAAACAATAATAACCATTGACTATGTATGAAAGAATTTATATAAAAATTTATATAAAAAATATGTAATGTATTACAATTTAAGTAACCAATTACTTAAAAATTAATTAGCGGTGTGTTTTTTTCCATTACTTGGAAAAATGCATAGCTTTTTACATTTTATGTAATTGTAATTGAAAAGTTTCAACTACCCATTACATGTATGTAATTGTAATTGAACCTGTAATTCATTAGTCATTACACAAAATAATCATTATTTCCCAACTCTGGTTACTGTTAAAATTTTTTTTCAATAAATTGTCGGTTGCTTATTTTTTGCTGTCTACTTGTTAATGTAGGCGTTGCATTTGTGGCCCTGCTTATTATTAGATGTTCTCTGAGATGAACGGCATTAAATTTTTTAAAGTTTTCAAAGATGGAGTGTGTTGACTGCTCATTTGGGTTCAAAAAAAAGTTGTAAAATGTTTTTCTCAAACAAGATGGTCGGCGCGAGCTGATCCACTAAGTGCCTTATATAATGATCATCAAGAAATTAAAGAAGCTTTGATGTCTAACGCCAACGGTTTAGGACATGCACGAGAGGCCAGATAGGAAGCTCTTAGTCTTTGAAGAGAAAATGTTAAATTTGGTGAGTGCAATCGATGACAATTTTGGTAACTTTGATTCATCATCCAGACAAGAAAAACCCGGATTCCGAATATAAGAACCTTTCTGAAAAGACTAGTTGTAGAACAGATTTTATTTGACGGCTCTGAACCCTCAGTAATTTTGACAGGGAAAGAAATGTTCGAAATTGAAACCTTTCTTCCCTTGTTGACACTCTAAGCGTTGATTTGAAACAGCTACTAGGTTCGTATACGAATATTGGCCAATGTTTTGACTTTTTTTTCGATTAAAAACCTTAATTCAGAAGAATTAAAAGAAAACTGCAATTCTTTTGCTAAATTTTACATTGAAGATGTAAATGGAGATGAACTACATGCTGAATAAATAAAAAAATATATAGGGTGGCGCAACAGAGCATTTCTTACAACCATGCCTTGTGAGGAAATGGAGGGGACCTACAATTTTCTGCCGGTTTCGAAATGCTAATTGAGAAAGCGCTTTTCATGGCAATGAATTTACTAACGGAGGACTTGCCAATTCCTGTCGAAAGGCGATACCAGTGGAAAAACATTTTTGACTTTCTTCGAACCTTGAACCTATGGGTTAACAGGACATGGATGCTAATCATCACGCCACGGGTACCACACTACATGCTGAATGCCTGAATTTTAAAGAATACTGGAAAGCTTTTCGACACGAAAATGAAAAAGCTGCCAATGTTCTAGAACTTTATAATTTTTTAAAAACAAATAAAATTGAAGATGAGTTTTCAAGTATAGAAATTGCACCTAGAATTTTCTTAGGAACAAAAAACGAACTCAGAACTATAATGGTTCAAGAAAGATAAGAAAGAAAGCGACATCCTCAGAGGTATGATTTTATAGAAAGAATCAATGATTTTGCTAATCTTAAATCAAGAAAAAGACTTCTTCAATAAACATTCTTCTCTCCATCTTTTTGCATATCAATATTTTGCTCATAAACTACATTCTGAATTCAATTTTTTGTTGCTTAAATTTTGTTGATTTTTGAATTTTTTTTTATAAAATATGTATTATTTTGTTTTTATATTCTTTATGTTTATGTTAATCCTTATGTTGAAACATAACCGTGCTGCAATAATTACTTACCTTTATAATGAATTGAAAAAAATATTTATTTATCAAAAAAAAAAATAAAATAAAAGAACAAATATTAATTCAAAGTCATGGGACTTTTTCTGTGTACATTTGTTGCACAACATAACATTTTTATAGAATCATACAGGGGCCCCATTTTCAAAATGTGCCCAGGGTCCCCAAAAGGGTAAAGACGGCCTTGATTCCAGTTCAACTCTTCGTTGCAGAAGCATGGACGATGGATTGGACCATATCTAAAGTGAATGAGGTAAGAAAAATACTCCAAATGGTCTTGAGTTGCGTTTGTTCGTGAAGATGATGCGTGGAGAACAAGATCTAAGATCTAAGCACGTGAGCATAGCTATGAAAAAGTACGCTAAACACATTGAGCAGGGATTTTGTCAAAGAGGATGACTTCGTATTAGCTGGCAGAATCAAGTGGATAAAGACCTCAACTTTAAGAACTTGACAGTTGGGATCAGATGGGAAAATGTGTGTTCAGGCGTGGGCTCACTCCGATCTATAATGCCTTTTGAGTGTGATGATTGTATAGTGCATAGAGTCTAGTTGAAACCTATTTTTCAACTAAGTAGGAACGTAAGATGAAAGGAAGTTGCAGCTAAATTCAGTGCATTCGAATCTCTTTGTTAAATGCTGACTCTACAAAAGGAGTGTTCAGTAGGAATATAGGGAAGGTCTGCTTAAGATGACATACACGACAAGATGACGTACTGCATTTACTTAATAACCAAAACAGGCACAGTTTTTTTGAATACGCCAAAATTTACAGTTTTACAATGGCAGCAAACGGCATGTTGCAGATATTCTCAGTTGGCGATTGTTTTTCTACGGGAACATCGAGAAAAATTTTATGTCGAATAATTTTTTTATTGTCAAATGTGTAAGGGAAGGGCAAGATGACAAGACGCTCGTCCGTCCAAGTTGACAAGTCCATTTATGAAAGGAATGAGATCTCAAGTAAAGGCCAAAAATGAAAAAGAGGACCGTAAAAGCCTTAGAGCTCAAAAAAATACAAAACGTCCGATTTTACAAGACAATGATGTGACTCCGCAGGAGTTTTCAGACGATGTACATAAATGTAGCTTGTATTAACTGCAATGAGCTTTATAGTCTTCCACGTCCAGGAGAGCATTGGCTTTGCTGCCAGGCTTTTAATAAAAGGTGCCACGCATTGTGCTGGTGTAGACCACAAAATAAAACAATTTATATGTGAGCTCTGCAACGTATAGCTACTAATAAATTGAGGTATCAGTGCTGGATTTACCAACAAGCTGAGTAGTGTGGAGCTTTCAAGGGGCGGCAAATGTGGTCCAACAATTCTTTTATCTTATAGAAGTAAAAGAAAAAGCAAAATTACCTAGGTGTTAATATCTGTAAGTATTTATACTAAAAATAAAAATATTTTGAAGACGGAAAACAAAGATCTTAACCACAGAACCAAACAAAACAAATGAATAAAAGTCAAGTTGCTTGTCAAACTGTAGAAAAAATTTATTTCCCAAAAGGAAGTTTTGTTAAACGTCATTTTACTATTTCGGGAACAATTTGTTTTTATTATTGAGAAATCTTAACCCACGGACTAACCCTTATTCTACAGCTTAGTAAATCTGTAGAATATGAGTGTAATAAGCTAGAGCCGTTTTTTAAAAAAAAAACAGGTTTCTTATTTTTACTATTTTTAAAAAATAAGGTTTCACAAATAAGGTTTCAAGTAAAGTAGTTTTAAGATCTTACTAAAAGATGTATTGAAAAAAGATTGAAATGAATCAAAGATACCGCTATATTAGATATTTTCCTATTCGAAAGAGCAAACTTTTTTTTAAAAATTATGAAAACTCGAAAAAGCTATATTTTTCAAAGGTTGATATGCAATCTTTCTTAAACAATTTAGGACTTCTAAAATATGAAATTTCGTCAAAACCGTATTAGCCATTGACGAAAAAGTCGGTTTTGAAAAAAAGCGGTATTATGGAAGGTACCGTTTTTAGACTTTTTCTGAAAATATTTTTTCCATCATAAGAATAATAGTTTAAAAATAATACTTCATATAAAATTGTATCAAAATCTCTAGAGCTGTTTTCAAGAAAAATAGGTATTATCTTACAAGTTGTAGGACAGGTACCGTTATTTCAAGACCTAGAAACCCAATTCTTAAAACCACTCTGTATGCTACCCCAGAGACCATAACTACAAATTTTGAAAAAAAATCGGTTAAGTGGTTCAGGTTTTAGATCCAGATACGGACAGACAGACAGAAGGGACTGTATGATCCACTTTTTTCATATTCTCTATCATCTTGTTGTCATATTTAATTGCTATATCAAAAATTTTTTTCTGTCCGATTACAAAACTTGCCTTATAGTAAGAACCACATACTTATATAATCGCAAATAAAAATGACAGTATAACCACTTAGAAAAAAAATATTGTGAGCTGGGAAGAAAAAATTTGGTAAATAAGTTAATGTTTTCCGAAACACCGAACGATATAATAGGTTTGTTCGTTGAAGCCCTAGGGTCGCCCTGGGGTCGCCACAAAGCGTTTTTCGAGAAACCTAAAGTCATCCTGAATGTCAAATTGAGTGTTTCTTGAGCTCTAGGGCTGACCTAGGTTCTCCCACAACCCCCAATAGGTTTTTGCTGTGGCGAGTTGAAGGCTGTCAAATGGCATGTATTTTTTTTTTGACAGGGATGTGTGGTAATTTGTGGTTCAGCGTTTTGTGAGGACTGGAAACTCCAGGTTTTTTTGACAACTCATAGGGTTGTATCAACCCTGGAAAAAGTTCAACGAACGGACCTAATTGTTCAAACATGGGCGACACTACACACATCGGCTGAAAATACGACAAACTATAAAAAAAAAAATCTGCTATGAACCTTCTGGTCTACAGGCATGATTTTCAGGTGATTTTTGAAGTGTGGTAAAAAAAACACAACCAATATTTTTATTAGTTTAAAATTAATATTTAAGGAATGCAAAAAAAGAAAAAAAAAAGTTAGAAAGTTACAAATTAAAAACAAAATAACAGCTAATGAGGTGGGTAGTCTTTAAATATTGGCACGTGCCCACGACGACTATTCCAACTTTTCCAGCAATCGGAATTAGGAAATAAAAAAAAAACGAAAAAGATTATCTAAAGGGTTTTCCAATAGGTAGATATGCTATGATTTCGCAGTGGCGTTTCGCCCATTTGTAGTATGTCATGATCTCTCATTTGCTTTATATTACATTCAGAATTGTTTATAATTTCACCATTGAACCACCGTAAACGTCCAGAACATTCTGATTTTGCCTTGGAACAACTTCAAAACGATAACGATTTTTTAAGAAAATCATCTTTTACGAAGAGGCTTACGTTTATTTGACTAGTACGTTAAATAAACAAAACTGGCGATGAAAATCCACAAAATATTCATGAAAACCCATTACATTCACCTAAATTGACAGTTTGGTGTGGTTTTTGCGCTGGTGGAATCATCGGTTCGTTTTTCTTTCAAAATGAAGTTGGTAACACCATTACTGTCAATTGAGAGCGGTATAGATCGATGATAACCAATTTTTTAAGTGCGAATTTGGAAAAAATTAATTTTGACAACATTTGGTTTCAACAAGACGGGGCTACGTGTCACACAGTAAATGCAACAGCGAGAAAAATTTAGAGATTCGATTATTTCAAGAAATGCTGATATTGAATGGCCTTCAAGAAGTCGTGATTTAAACCATTAGACCATTTCTTGAATAGGGTTATTTGAAGTCGGTCTTTCAAAATAAACCAGATTCTCTTCAAGCCTTAGATGTCAATATTGAACGTTCCATTCATGATATACGACTTGATTTAGTGAAAAAAGTGCTCGAATATTGGGTTCATCGAATTTGTGGCTGCAGAAGAAGTCGTGATGGCCATTTGAATGACGTTTTATTTAAAACTTAATTGTATTGATTGAACTGCACATTAAATAAAAAATATTTGAATTTCCTTAACAAAAATACTCGTATTGGAAGACCCTTTATTAATCTAGAATAGTATCTCTATGGTCGCAACTGTGGAAAAGTTGAAAAAATTTTTTCACAAAATGGTGACTCCCTAAAAAAAAATTTATCACTTTTCTGGAATTTTTCAATTTTTCTTTTTCAAATTATAAAAAAATGAGTTTGTCCGACTATAGAGAAGACTGAAAAGAAAACTCTCAAAACTTTTTAAGGTAGATTTGTCTAGCTGCTCGAGAAATTGTGGCCATATAGTTTTGTAAGAGACAAAACGCGTTTAAAGTTTCGTTATGAAGCCAAGTCAGTTTGGTTGCGCTTCAAAAGAATACCTTTATCTTCGAAAATAATATGAGTTTTGATACTTAAATCGTTTTTTGGACATATTCTTAAAGAGTTAAGCTTTCAGAGCTTAAAAAATTGATTCTTTTTATTCCTACACCAGTGTTGAGAATACCTTCTTGAGCTTTATATTTAGAAATTTCTCGAATAAGTCTATGAGCGCATAAGAACCCGAATAGACGTGGCCTACTGCAGGCAATTTGTAACAGTATTCCATCGAAGCCATATAATTCCTTGTTCCCAATTTCATGCCTCATTATCTCCTCCATGCTCATGACATACTCTTCCTCAATCATTTGCTCATCTGGCTAATAATTTTCAGTTTCCTTTGACAATTCTAACCACTTTTCGTTTAACACAAAAGTAATGGCCTTGTTTGCTGCTATCTCTTTGGCATCAGCAAGTAAAAAATCAATCAACCTGCAGCATACCCCAACCTATTACGAGTTCGAAATGAATCACCCCACCTTGATGGGTAATAAATACATCAAAATTGTCCTAGGTGACAAGCTTGTGTCTCTACAATTGATTGCTCTGACGCGCTAGTTAAGCTACGTGCAGACGGCATATAAAAAGCCGCACATATGTGCGGTTCTGACGTCACATAAAAAGTTTTAAAATCAACGCAAATGCTATACGTGAATCAATGCACGCAAACTCGCATATAAGGGTGTTCAGACGATGTGCGGAATCTGTCCCAAAAGCCGCACATTAGTTTGCGTTGATTTGCTCGCACATCAAGTGTACGCAAATGAGTACGCAAATTTTGCGGTCCATGTGCGACGTGTTCACACGATATGCGGAAATATCCGCACATCACCCATTTGCGTTCATATGCAGGTTTGCGTTAATTCAATAAATTGTTTGAATTTTGTGTTTTATTCATGGTTTGTGGTTGTTGACGAAGCTTATTCGTACATAAATTTAAAAGTGCTGAAATTATTTGAAAATGTCGAAAAGAAAGTAGGGTACTACGGCTGTTTTTGGCATTGGATATGATTTATCTGCAATCAATTTTAATGATTTCATAATAAATCAGTAGAAAAAAAATTAACTTAATAAATTAATAAAATACTCAAGTCAACAACAAAAAAAAAATTAAATAAAGAGACCCGATAAATACATACTTCAATACTTATTGTATTCATGAACACAAAAACAGCCTACTACCAACACACTTCGCTTCGCTCATTTTTTTTTTTTATTGAAAACCGATCATAACTATACTGTACAACCACTACTGATTTGCGTAAAATATGCACATTTGCGTTGTCCTATTTTCGTGTCACCGCACATGATTTTGAAGATCGCACATGCACGCACATGCACGCAAAGTGTCACAAAGAATGTGCGAGGGTGTTCAGACGATTTGCCAAAAAGCCGCACATTTATGTGCGGTCTCGCCGTCGCACATCATCCGCAAACCATTTGCGTGCATGTGCGGAGTGTCCCAAAAGGGTGTTCAGACGATATGCGTGAATTTTCGCATATTATGACGTAAAAATGACGTCAGAACCGCAAACGTGTGCGGCTTTTATATGCCGTCTGCACGTAGCTTTAGTTTAATGTAAAATCCCTGCCATACAAAAAGCCTTGATTTGCCCTTTAACGCAAAGTAAAAAGAAAGAAAAACTAATTGCAATGTATGTTGATGGGAAATTAGCTTTTCAATCAATCGCCATCGCCACTGGCGGCTTGTAAGCTTCATCAGGTTACGAGGGACTCATAAAATCTGTCCACGTCATTAAAACCTCATCTATCGTAATAAAGTATACGCTGAATGAGACCATTGATACGTTGTGGTAGTGAAATTGAGAATAACTTCCGTCTTCAAAGCCTCAGACCAACAGGTGAAACGCCACCATTATCAAGACTCTGCTTTGAACATCAATCATTCTTAACGCGACAGTTTCTGAGTTCAACAAGTTTCGCTCATTCATATGTCAATTATCTTTCAGCATCGGCATATGGGAGAGGAATTTCAAGGAAAAAAGTTCGTAGATGGCAGCCGATACGAACCAGTTGCTGTTGCACATTTTCTGGTTGCACGCCATCTGTCTCTTGATAAAGAAAAAATATTTGACAATAACGAATACTTAGGTTTAAGTCTCAAATAACAAATAAATTTTTAATGCAACCACCATACTTGAATTTACCATAATAATTTTTGGTTTGGGTATGTGATAAATATAATCGGTTTCTTTTTATTGTAATAGATTTCATATATTGGCTGAATTAGTACATTTTTTGAGAGTAAGCTTTATCAAAATATTCAAACGTTGTTATAACAGTTATTTTTATTTCCCTGCAATAAAATTCAACGGCGTAAATCTAAGGCCAACCATTGTATATATCATCTTATATTATTACAATGGGCCAACGCGTTTTTACAAGAAAGTGCTCCAGTTAACGTCAGTTTTACTTTGAATAATGTCATTAAACGCAAATATAAATAATTCACTAACTAGAAACAATTTGATTTAAATAAAGCCTATTACTTACTTCCTCGTTAAGTGAGAGATTTGGGAATACGCTGCGAACGGTGGACGTTTAAGAAAAACTTTTTTTTTAAATCTAGAGCAAGAAACAATAACAGCAATCGCAAACAATTATTGCAATCAAACTGTCAGGTCTTACGTCGTTTATGCAAGATTTACGTACTTTTTGTACCTGAATTAGGCTCAATGCTCGTAAACAAAACACGGCTGAAAACATCAAATTTGTATGCATTCACGCGTCACGACATGGTTCATAATATCATTGTATATGGAATCATATACAATGATAATATGGAATCTGTACTATCGAAAGCCATCTATGTATTCGCCGACGCTCTAAAAATTACCGGAGAATACTAGTACGCCGATTGATACATAGAAGGCTTTCGGGGACAGGTTTTGTTTTCGATAGTACTTAAGAGCAAACAGAACAATTTTGTAAACTCAGACAAATGAAGTGAAGTTACAGACCTGAAATATAAAAAAAACTCAATTGAAAAATAGCATCAATTTTGGTTGAAAACGAAGATTGGGAATGAAAGTTTAGTTTTTGTCTAGAAATGCTTGATTCAAAACAAAAACTACTTCGGAAATAAATCACACAAAATGCGAAGCAAATGAGGTCAGGGGGTCAAATCCCGACTTGTGAAGCTGTGAAGTGGAAACATTGATCACAGCTTCACCGAGAATTCGATTCTCGATTAGTGAAAATCATATGATAAATTTCATTTCATTGCCGTATGAGTCGGTGAAAAAATTCAATTATGAAAAATGGCAGTTCAAGCGCGGAAAAATCCAATTGGAATCCAATTGGAAAATGGGATACAACTGTCAAAATTTACCATTTAGAAACGTTTTAGTACTTTTTATTACACAGATTGAGATTGAGATTAACTTTTCGTTTTGAGAACGGGAATCGCTTAGAGTGGGTTCATGAAGTGATAAAATGAAAAAACTGTGTGAAAACTGAAATAATATTTTTTTTCACTTCACAGCTTCACAGATCGGTAATTGACCCCCAGATGTGTTAAAACAAGGTCTTAACTCTAAAGCATTCAAAAAATGTGCTCTCTGATTTCGAATATAGGGTGGTACTCTAATTTCCGTTTCCATTGAACCAAGATAAACGTCCAGAATCGTTCGGAGGAATCCTTCAACCTTTCCATTGGTGACAGGAGATCGCTTCTCTTGATCGTGAGATGTGACAGCCACTTCTCGATCTAAAGTGAGGATCTTAGAGTAATAAAGAACAAGAAGGAAAACCATTACCTCTCTTGCCCCGCAGCTTCCATTTGTTTACCATGTTGTTTTTATAACACGAGATCCATCTGGGATTCACGTATTAAGCTGAATATAAAGCTGTGTCAGTGAATTTACTAACACCACTTTATTTTGGGATTTCGAAACTGGTTTTGGTGTTTGTGAAGTCAGTTCGAGGGCAGATGCCGTGGTGTGTGTGTGGTTTTCCCTCTTGTTCTTTTTTCCTCTAAGGTGAGAATAAACTAAAAGGTTCGTTCGTTGAACTTTCCCCAGGGTTGACCCAGGTTTTTGTGACAACCCTATGAATTTTCAAAAAACCTGGGTTTTCCAGTCCTCAAAAAGCGCTAAACCGCAAATTTCCACAAATCCCTGTCATTTGAATAAAAATACATGCCATTTGCCAGTCCTCAATTCGCCACAACAAAAACCCAGGGCAAGTTGAAAGAAAACCTAGGTCAACCCTAGGGCTCAAGAAACACTAAGATTGACATTCTAACCGACTTAAGGCTTCTCAAAAAACGCTTTGTGGCGACCCCAGAGCGACAACGAACAGACCTAAAGAAGCGCTAATATTTACACGTCATTCAAACATCAAACTGAAACTTTTCTCAAGGAATACTTTTTATGAGCCATAGGTGTTTCACTCATAGAAAGACAGTTCGTTAGAACTGAAAAATAATGTACGGTGATCCATTTGGTTTTTAATATGAGTGGTTCACCAAGTTATACTGTATAATGAGATTTACAAGAAAATGGCCTTTATGTCGAATTTTTCAAGGCAGCTGGAAACCAGTTGGAAAGGAGCATGTATCAGCTGATCTGCATGAAATGTTCGGAAGAAAGTATGCCCGATGAATGGAACCTCAGTATCGTATGCCCGATCCTAATGATGGAAGACCCTCACAATTGCGCCAATTAAAGAGGGATAAGCCTTCTTAACGTCGCTCATAAGATTTTGTCTGCTGTAATATGTGAACGTCTGAAACCCCACGTCAACAACATGATAGGTCCGTATCAATGTGGTTTTAGACCAGAGAAGTCCACAATAAACCAAATTTTTACATTACGGCAGATCTTGGAAAAAACCCGAGAATATAATATCGATATTCACCATCTTTTTATCGATTTCAAGGCTGCGTATGACAGTATCTACAGAGACGAGCTGTACAGAGCCATGTCTAGTTTCTGCATCCCTGCAAAACTCGTACGACTATGCAGGATGACTTTGGAGAATTCACGATGCTATGTCAAGGTCGGTAGGGAACTTACCGAGTCCTTTGATGTCGAAAAAGGCTTTAGGCAAGGCGACAAACTGCCATGCGATTTCTCCAACATCATACTTGAAAAGATTGTAAGAAACTCAAACGTCAACACCAGAGGAACAATCTTTCAAAAGTCTGTACAATTACTCGCCTACGCAGACGATATTGACGTAATGGGAAGAAAAAAGCGTGATGTCATAGGTGCTTTTGCGAGTATCGAAACAGAAGCGGCAAAAATGGGTTTGATGGTTAATGAGGGCAAAACGAAGTATATGTTGTCATCAAACAAGGACACAGAACATCGATGAATTGGACAAAACGTCACAATAGACAGACATAACTTCGAGGTAGTACAAGACTTCGACTACCTAGGATCCGCTATAGACACGGAAAACAACATCAGTGCGGGGATCAAACGGAGAATAACTCTTGCCAACCGTAGCTTCTTTTTCTTCCATTCCCTCACAAGGCATGGTTGTGAGAATTGCGCTAGGGCCAGGGGCTCCTCGCTCTGTTGCGCCACCCTATTTATTTTTTATTTTAACCGTAGCTTCTTTGGGTTAAAAAGGCAATTAAGAAACAAAACCCTTTCAAGAAGAACCAAGGTGACCTTGTATAAGAAATTGATCATCCCAGTCCTGCTTTACGGCGCGGAAGCATGGACCTTATCGACAGCGGATGAGAAAAACAGTAAGGCTTTTGGGAAAAGATGGAAAAAAATCGGGCTTATACGGCTTACGATTCTCATCACCAAGCTCATATCGGGTTCTTCAATAAGAACTTGGCAACTTTTTTGAAATCTTTGTGAGATATTTCTATAACTGTACTATCAGCCTGGAGTACAATCAAAACATTTATGAACGCAACTTGACTTCGTCGTTTATTATGGCCTTCATGGACACGTTTGCAGCGATCGATTTATGGGAACCATTTTTACTCCGTGGAACTGACTGATTTGGATCATTTGCTACGGACACCTAAATGGCAGCAGTATTATCGACACCTCGACCAACCCATTTTCTAAGTGTCACGGCAACATCATACTCAAATTTTTGCACAAAATAAAAGGAAGAGCAAGACCTTCTTCTAGAAGTAGAACCACGATCGAAAATAGGAGTTAACGCACTTATGGTTGCCGTCACCGACTCCGAATTTCGGTAGTAAATTTTTATAATTTGCAGACGATGCTTGCGTTCGTGTACTTTACCATGATCTTGTTTCAAGTTATCGCATCTTCTTTACATAAAATTCATCTCAAGCACACTTCCAGCTCCAAATGAGTTCAAAGCAGTAAAATTTTCGGTAGTGGCACTTCACAGTTAATAAAATTTTATTTGAATTTCAATTTGATTTCCTGTTTCATGTCTCCAGAAATTATATAAATAAATTTTCATTTGTGACCAACTAAATATTCAAAAATGACACCAACGACGAAGTCAATGTTTTTCATACGGGTTTGCTTTTGTATGTAGAGATAACTTACAAATGTTTAAATTAAAATTCAAAAAAACTTTTTTTTTTAAGTTATTCTCGTTCTTGGAGTTGTAACTGGGAAATTGAAAGAGAACAGTTGCATATTCCCATGCCATGACAATAATAAACCACTTTGCGGTTTCAATGGAAGATGCAAATTTAAATTCAATTCGATATGCGATTTGGGTTATTACAACTGTCAATATACACAGGCATTCAACAGTAAGCTAATTTTTGAAACTATTTTTGAATTTTAAAATGAATTTCACAACATGCTGACCTTGTTTTTTCTTCTATTTTTTCTCAACTAGGGGTTTCAATTATTAGAGATGAAATTTGTAACAACCTGAACTATTCAACATGTTCCAGTTTTTATGATGCTACAAAGCATTCTTATTTTCCATTCCCAATGAAATAAACTATTTTGTAAATTAAATTAAATTAAATTAAAGAGAAACATATACATTTTTTTACTGAAAATCTTCTCATGATTATTGTTTTTAAAGCCACTTTGCTGAGCTTGGCAAAGAAAAATCTTAAACCCCTTTGATTGAGGGACATCAAAGGACTTTAACGAAACTTGATTACAAGGAGGATGTTCCTGCGATCGTCGGAATCAGGGTATCCAACCTAGTCTGGGAATCAACCACTACACTCTTTTGGTTGCTCAAAGCGGGAGAAATTTCTGAAATTGGAGTCTTAATACTCGTAACTGATGTTAGATAAAACGTAAAACTTCGGGTTTAAAGATAAAATCCCATTTGTCTTAAAACTAGTACAATTTAACTTAAATCTATTGGTTCTATACATACATATAATATTATGCTAATGACTTCAATGCTTGCCGATCGCTGCCAGCATTGGAGTTTATTTATTTATTTATTTTGTATTAACTGCAGTTTAAAAACTAAGATCATGATTAAACTTAAACTAGCTAAATGGAATTTAATTTGAAATAATTTAGCGAATGTAATTTTGATAGATCACTTTCACTAGTTGAAACAACACAAAGAGAATAGTAAACATTAAACGTTCTGCAGCATCTTGTCAGAGGCTTACTTACTTAGGTGGGCATACCAGTTCGGGGTGAACCTGGGCCTCAACCAACATCCTTCTATAACGACTTCGATTTCGGGCGAGCTCTCTCCAGTTTTGCACTCTAAGTCGGTTGAGGTCTTCTTCCACTTGATTGCGCCACCTAAGACGAGGTCTTCCCCTTCCGCGATGTCCCTGCAATGTACTTTCGAAAACCCGTCGAGCCGGAGCGTTTGGGTCCATCCGCTCTACATGACCCAACCAACGTAGCCGTAACCCAAAGAAGCAGCGGTTGGCAAGAGTTATTCTCCGTTTGATCTCCGCACTGTGTTGTTGTCCGTGTCTACAGCGGATCCTAGCTAGACGAAGTCCTGTCTACCTCGAAGTTATGTCTGTCTATTGTGGCTCTTCTGTGTACATACGCGACCTTGAAATCGATAAAAAGATGGTGTATATCGACACTATATTTTCGGGTTTTTTCCAAGATCTGCCGTAATTTGAAAATTTGGTCTATTGCGGACTTCTCTGGTCTAAAACCACATTCATAAGGACCTATCAGGTTGTTGACGTGGGGTTTCAGACGTTCACATATTACAGTACCCAAGATCTGAAAAGCAAAGTTAAGCAGGCTTATCCCTCTGTAATTTCTTCTTCCTTCTTTAGGATAGGGCATACGATACTAAGGTTCCATTCATCGGGCATGTTTTCTTCCGACCATATCATGCAGATCAGCTGGTGCATGCTCCTTTCCAACTGGTCTCCAGCTGCCTTGAAAAGTTCAGCATCAAGGCCATCTGCACTTACAGTCTTAATTAATTTAAGTTTGCATATGGCAAGCTTAACTTCTTCTAGGTTGGGAGGACCGCATTCTTGATCATCGTCCAAGCTGAATGGGGCAATCTGCTTAACAGCGGAATTTTGTGTCCTCATCGCCGTTAAGCCGTCTGCAGAAATGATCTTTCAGATCCTCAGTAGCGACTGTGACTATACAAACTATGTTTCCCTGCTGGTCTTTACAGGCTTGAGTTCGGGGTTTGCAGCCCTGGCAGGACCTTTTTACTTTTTACCTCTCAATTTCTTCAAACGAGCGCTTCTCATGCTGCTTCTTTTTCTTTTTGAGAATTCGGTGTTCTTGCTCTCTTTTCTCCTTGTAGATCTCGTTAGTCGTAAGCAGCCCTTGTTCGTTGTTGCATCAGCATTTGTCGTGCTTTTTGTTTGGCTGCATTTGCCTGCCTGCATTCTTCATAGAACCATGGGTTTCGTTTTGGTGGCCGAGTGAAACCCAGAACCTCACAGGCAGCGGTTCTGATGGCTTCTTGACATTACTGCCACTGGTCTTCAATGCTTAATGCTGACGACATGGGATTCAAGGATAATTGAAGGGATACTCGATTGGAAAAGGCATTGGCAATCTCTTGCGATTGTAGCTTTCCGACGTCATATCTCTTCACAGCGTTAGTTCGTGCTGGTCGTGAACACGATATCCTCATTCGTACCTTGGCTACAACAAGGTAGTGGTGCGAGTCAAAGTTGGTCCCTCGGAAAGTTCGGACATCTAGCACACTGGACGAGTGCCTTGCGTCGATCGCAACATGGTCAATTTGGTTGACGGTTAATTGATCTGGAGAAAGCCATGTACCTTTATGAGTTTTGAGATGCGGGAAGCGCGTGTACTACTTACAACAAGATTTAGCCCCCCAGCAAAATCGATTAGCCTCAGTCCGTTTTCGGAGGTTTTGTCGTGGAGTCTATGCTTGCCGATTGTGTTTCCAAAGATGTCCTCCTTCCCTAGCTTTGCGTTAAAATCGCCAAGAACGATTTTCACGTCGTGTCTAGGGCACTGCTCATACGTTTCTTCGAGGAGCTCGTAGAAACAGTCTTTGGAATCGTCGTCTTTCTCTTCTGTGGGGGCGTGGGCGCATATAAGGCTAATGATGCGGATGGTCAGTATACGCTCATTGACTGGATGTTGGCTCATCACCTTATCCCTGAGTTTTCTTCTAACGACAAGTCCCCATCCAAATAAGCGCTGTTTCTGTTGTCTGTAGCAGTCGCCATAGTAGATCGCACAGTTTTTCATCTTCTTTATACTCAGTCCACTCCATCGCACTTCTTGGATGGCAGTTATGTCTGCTTTGCAGCTGTCCAGGGCGTCCGCTAATTCTCCAGCTGCACATAGTCCGTTAAAAGGTCGTTGTCCTTTTTTCGTTTGCTTGGGTCGTCAACTGTGAAATCACTATCGTTATCCGAGGCTATTTGTTGTTTCGGAACTAAAAAATGTTTTTTTACGTGGTTGGGTAGTTAACCCTATGCGCAACGCCCAACCTGGAGGGCCAGGTCCTTTTGGATCCCTTCGGACATAAAGGGCTGGAATATCCAATGACAGTACCCTGCTGAAGGGGTGTGAGTGCTGCCGGTGGCTTACCAGGAGTTCATCCGCCACCATCTCCATTTCAATACCTGTCCTAGTATTGAAAGACCCTGAAAGACCTTTAAACCAAATATGTTGGAGTAGCTCCTTCAAGGGTTTCTTCTTTCTTGACTGCTAAAGCCCACCGCTGATTCTGTCCTTCGATTTCATCCGCTGGGGCATTTACACGAAAGCTCTCGTAGACCACTGAGATTCGTGCAGTCAGTCATTGTTCGCAGGGCAGTTATAGTGTTGATCACAATTCTTTTGTCCGCATTCCTTTGTCAACACTAGCACTTAAAAGTTTAGCAGGTCAGCTCTGGACGAAGCATCCCCGGTCCCAGTGGATACCGCTTAGAGGTACTATAAGTTGCAGCATCTGGGCGCCGGCCGCCAAGTTGGCACCAATCAGAGCCTATACCCGAATAGTACAACGCCCATCCACCCTTAATAGAGAAAATCTTATAACTATACTACTAGGTTACTATGGATACGAAAGCATGGGGCTACTAGAAAATAGTTTATACAAAAAGCAAAGTGAAAAAAATTGAGTGCTAAATTAATAGCAAATTGTATAGAACTAAGTTTGAATGAACAACAGCTGTTGTTTGAAATGCTTGGCAAGCAAACTCGTGCTTACTGTGGTTTTTTTTTTTCAAAAGAGATACCATTTACGCAAGCGCGCTAGTTTCCAAAAAGAACGACTGTCTCTTACTTCAGAGAATGCCTGCATCAGGTGATAGGAGTATTCTTTTTGTTTCAGATTACAGGTATTTTTGAACGCCTTATTTGCATCTTGATACATTATTCTCACGAAGTTAGAGTTTGTTGTTCTAAGAAGACTCAGTAATCTGAAAGGTTTTTTTCTAGCTTTCTCACAGTCAGCGCCAAACCATGGTTCTTTCTTCAAAAGCGAGCGGCCTACTTGAAATGGTTGTGACGCATGTGTTATACGACACTAAGGTGTCTTCTATCCCCTGGGTTGAATAGAACACGTCATCATTTGTAGCTTCCAGCAAGATCAAGCCTTATTTGATAAGCGTTCAGACACGATTTTTTCCACTGCAGTTGTTTAGAAGACTGTAATTACGTAAACAAATAAACTTGGTAGTGACTAATCGAATCGGAGAGATGTCTATATATGCAGCCACATACTGTTGTCATTTGTTCCATGTAGCTGTTTGTCATGAAGGTATATGTACCTTGTGATGTAGGTATCATCCGCTTTTGGTCTTTATCACCTGAGTTGCAACCCTATAGGGACCAAATCAATGACACTTTTGATATTCACCTTGATCAGCACTTTATATCGATTCAAATCAACGGAATTCTTTTAAAAGCGATCGTAAATAAACTTAATTGAGTTCTTATGTAGGCTTAAGCAAAACAAAAATCAATTCTGGGACAATCCTTTTAAGAATAAATTCTATAAATACCATGGCTTCTGCTGATTTAGTTAATTTATACAACTCTTTTAATTGATAGTCAGTTGCCTTCCTTTTTACCAAGTAAAGGCATACAAAGAACAATAAAAGGAACCTGTTTGTTTAAATATATAAGAAGGCTTTCGATTAAAAACTCGTCGCATAGCATACCAAGCATTTAGCCATCGTCCAAAGATGTCTCCTTTAGTCTTATGGCACTTCACGGCGATCTTACTTGGTTGGTAATATAAAAAAACTTTAAAAAACTCTCTTTTTTCATACAAACCTCTTATTAGCTGTCTATTCAACAAATGGAAAAGACGTTGAACCTAGCCACAAATGTAACGTCAGCCAGCTACTGGTTGAAAGTGATAGTGACATCAAGAAAGACGCCTTGGGCTTGAATAGTAATTCTACAAGTCTAGGAGAACGGAGTATTGTCAAACCACTAAGCACTACAGCTACTCCCATGGTTTTTAATCCGACGCCACCAATAACATCATTACCACAGTCATCAACTACAGCTGTAGAGGAGATAGGGTCAGTGAGCCTTCCAAATTTAGTTGCATTACCGCCCCCGGCAACTACTGAGTCACCAGAGTCTGCTACTTTCTGTGGGAAGATGGGAAACTGCTATCAATGGTTTGATGATGAGTGGGCTTTGACCTTAAGCGGTGAGTTTAAATCAATATAAAAAAGCAATCAGTTTTTAATGAATGGGATTTTGTCTTTGTTTTTCTTTTACTTTAAGGTTACAAACGGTGTGATTGGAGGGACGAACGTCGGGCTAAGAGATATTGTTGCATTTCTTCGAAACAAAATTAATAAATTTCGCAATACCAAAATATTGAAATAAATTGATATTTTCAAAGCACATATTTTTTTTTTTTTTTTTGTTCTTTTTCAATCATAAAGAAGAAATGATGTGTCTTACTTGCAAACGAGGGCATTCTTTTAAAAGTTGCAAGCCCACAGTCTTGAAAGGGCTTATTGGAATCAAGCTGGATTTGGTAAATCTTAAATGGGCGAGGTTTCGCATTATTTTTAAGGGAAATCTCATAAACAGATCGAGGAAGATAGCCAAAGTTTGAGCCTGATTGGATTGCGATCAACGAGTCCAGTTTAAGAACTAGTTTTCTTACAAGTGTTCAGATTTAGCTTAAACTTTTGGCGAAGCTTGCCATATGCAAACTTAAATCAAATAAGAGTGCAGCAAACGGCCTTTATGCCGAGCTTTTCAAGGCAGCTGAAAATCGGTTGGAATAAAGGAGCATGCACCATCATCTGCATGATATGGTCGGAAGAAAAAGGAATAGAACCTCAGTATCGTATGTCCGATCCTTAAGAAGGGGGACCCTCACAATTGCGCCAATTATCGAGTGATAAGCCTCCTTAACGTCGCTTATAAGATCTTGTCTGCTGTAATGTGTAAACGTCTGAAACCACACGTCAACAACTTGATAGGTCCTTATCAATGTGGTTTAAGACCAGAGAAGTCTACAATACACCTAATTTTCAGTTTTCACATTACGGCAGAACCCGAGAATATAATATCGATATACACCATCTTGTTATCGATTTCAGGGTCCAGATGACAGTATTTACAGAGCTATACAGAGCCATGTCTATAGTTTCGGCATCCCTGCAAAGCTCGTACGACTATGTAGGATGACTTAGGAGAATTCACGCTGCTCCATCAAGGTCGGTAGAAAACTCACCGAGACCTTTGATGTCGGAAAAGGCTTTAGGCAAGGCGACAAACAACATCATACTTGAACAGATTGCAAGAAACCCAAACGTCAACACTAAATTAACAATCTTTCAAAAGTCTGTACAATTACTCGCCTACGCAGACGATATTGACGTAATGGGAAGAAAATAGCGTGATGTCATAGGTGCTTTTGCGAGTATCGAAACAGAAGCGGCAAAAATGGGTTTGATGGTTAATGAGGGCAAAACGAAGTTTATGTTGTCATCAAACAAGGACACAGAACATCGACGAATTGGACAAAACGTTACAATAGACAGACATAACTTCAAGGTAGTACAGGACTTCGTCTACCTAGGATCCGCTATAGACACGGAACCAACCGTTGCTTCTTTGTGTTAAGAAGGCAATTGAGAAACAAAACCCTCTCCAAGAAACCAAGGTTACCCTGTATAGAACCTATATCATTCCTGTCCTGCTTTACGGCGCGGAAGCATAGACCTTATCGAAAGCAGATGAAGAAACTCTTGGTCGATTCGAAAGAAAATTTCTTCGAATGATCTTTGGTCCCGTACCGCGGCATAGCCAGGAGAGTACGCATCGCGAGGCTACGATGGTTGGCCATGGAGAGCGGATGGACTCAAACGCCTCAATTCAAATCGGGGAAGGGGAAGACCTCGTCTTAGGTGGCGCAATCAAGTGGAAGCAGACCTCAAAGCACTTAGAGTGCAAAACTGGAGAGAGATCGCCCGAAATAGAAGTCGTTATAGAAGGATGTTAATTGAGGCCCAGGTTCACACACTTTTCACAATTAACATAGAAAAAAATAAAACCTAGAGCTAAGAGGTCAACATAGGGTAACCCGAATTCTGAGCATCAGTGTGAAATAAAGAAGAAGAAGAAGAAGAGAAGAAGAAGGAAGAAGAAGAAGGAAGAAGAAGAAGAAGAAGAAGAAGAGAAGAAGAAGAAGAAGAAGAAAGAAGAAAAAGAAGAAGAGGAAGAAGAGGAGGAAAGAAGAAGAAGAAGAAGAAGAAGAAGAAGAAGAAGAAGAAGAAGAAGAAGAAGAAGAAGAAGAAGAAGAAGAAGAAGAAGAAGAAGAAGAAGAAGAAGAAGAAGAAGAAGAAGAAGAAGAAGAAGAAGAAGAAGAAGAAGAAGAAGAAGAAGAAGAAGAAGAAGAAGAAGAAGAAGAAGAAGAAGAAGAAGAGAAGAAGAAGAAGAAGAAGAAGAAGAAGAAGAAGAAGAAGAAGAAAGAAGAAGAAGAAGAAGAAGAAGAAGAAGAAGAAGAAGAAGAAGAAGAAGAAGAAGAAGAAGAAGAAGAAGAAGAAGAAGAAGAAGAAGAAGAAGAAGAAGAAGAAGAAGAAGAA